>CM026067.1:7990461-9190461 GCA_014839685.1 Anableps anableps | reverse complement strand
CGGGGATAATCAGGGGCGGCGGGGGGTTGCGTCAGGAAGGGCATCCACCGTAAAAACATCTGCCAAGTTCGTGCGTATGCAGCTCTGGGGTGGGGGAGGCTGCTGTGCTGTGGCAACCCCGTGTAGGGATGTGCCGAAAGGACAACAACTTGGTCTCGGTAGAGGGAAATGTGTGCATCCTTTCCTTTAATGAAACAGTCAGAATCTCTCTCTACTTTGATCAGTGTTGCCCAGACCATGACCCTTATGTCCTCTTGTTTTATCCCCACAACTCAGTTGTAAATAAAGATGCTTTCTTACTGAATAGAGTTCAATAGTTTGGC
Organism: Anableps anableps; assembly: GCA_014839685.1. Taxonomy (NCBI): domain Eukaryota; kingdom Metazoa; phylum Chordata; class Actinopteri; order Cyprinodontiformes; family Anablepidae; genus Anableps; species Anableps anableps. Next base: position 9,190,138 of record CM026067.1, on the reverse strand, counting down.
TTTCTGCCTTCATAAGTAAGGGTACCCGTCTCATTCCATTGTATTTCAACTTGTTTGGTTTTTCTTTAATTTGGACTTAAGAATCTTGACCAAAGGACAGAATGAACTTTTCCTTTATGTTGGTGTACTGTACAAACAATGTCTAAAAATGAACTTTCCCTTTGTGTTCCAGGAGGAGGCGAGCCGGCGCCTGGGTAGATGTGAGCCCAAGGTAATGGCCAGGCTGGTGGACATAAGCACACAGACAGATCCCGTAGTTGTGCTGTCCTTGGCCCAGGCCGCCGTGCTAGGTCTCATCTCCCAGAATGATGTGTTTGGAGCTACTATTGCACCCAATGGCTTCTACACCGGTGAACCCAAAGAGTCCCCCGCACCACCAGTAGACGGAGTCGACTACGAGTACGCAGATCAGCTTATTGGAGCCAACGGAGATTACCTCGGAGACAACTTGGGAGAAGACGGCCAGATGCAGCCCAGCTGCAGCCAGAGGAGGTGGCAACAGGCGGCGCCGCCGCAACACGTGGACACCAAAATGGTCCTCCCTGATCGTCACGCCCTCCAAGGCAGTGATGTGACCTCCTCCCATGTGAAAGGGGAAGGGGTGACCTCCGCTATGCCCTCCTGTGTCCACATGCTGAACAATATGGCTCCCAGAGGAGGGTTGATTCAGGTCGATCCAGCCACTCTCAGAGGCCCCAACAAGAACTGTGCAGAGTGTGAGCGTGAAGTCACCAACCAGCAGCAAGCTACCACTCACGTCCATCCTCCTCCTGCCCAAGTGGTTCACAGAGGAGCCGAGCAGGGTCACAGGGGACTCCAGCCCCAGCGCCCAATGGGGGGTCACTGCCGAGGCGGTAGAGACGAGGAAGAGGAGGTAGAACACCCGGGAAACACTATGATGAAGCCCACGCAGCAGGAGGAAGCTATCAGCAGCTACTTTCAGACCAGTGAGGTGGGTAGCTATGATTCCACAGAAATGGGCATGGGCGGCGAGTACGAGGACGGCAGCCAGAGCATGATGTGGACAGATGGGAGCGGCGGAGCGCAGCACCAGCAGCCCCCACACCCTCAGCCTCCCCGGCGACACGGCGGCCGCAGAGTAGACCGGCTAGACATAAACATCCAGATCGACGAGTCTTACTGCGTGGACGTGGGAGACGGGCTGAAGCGCTGGAAGTGTCGCATGTGCGATAAATCCTACACTTCCAAGTACAACCTGGTCACGCACATACTGGGCCACAACGGCATCAAACCACACGCCTGTCCGCACTGCGGCAAGCTCTTCAAGCAGCCCAGTCACCTCCAGACCCACCTGCTGACCCACCAGGGAACACGGCCCCACAAATGTACCGTCTGCAAGAAGGGCTTCACCCAAACCAGCCACCTGAAGCGACACATGCTCCAGCACACCGACGTCAAGCCATACAGCTGCCGGTTCTGCCGCCGGGGCTTCGCCTACCCCAGCGAGCTGCGAGCGCACGAGGTGAAGCACGAGCGCGGCCGCTGCCACGTCTGCTCGCAGTGCGGCATGGAGTTCCCCACCTACGCACACCTCAAACGGCACCAGACCAGCCACCAAGGCCCCCACACCTTCCAGTGCACCGAGTGCAACAAGTCGTTCGCATATCGGAGCCAGCTCCAGAACCACCTCCTGAAGCACCAGAGCCCGAGGCCTTACACCTGCTCCCAGTGCGGCCTGGAGTTTGTGCAGCTCCACCATTTACGTCAGCACTCGCTAACTCATAAGGTACTCCCACCCGTCACCCCCCGACAGCTCTCATCTCACATAACATTGAATGTTACCTTATTCAGTCTCCAAATTTCTTTCGATTTTCCTGCAAAAAAAACTCTGAGCAATATTATTATTATGTGGGATAAATACGGTGTGAAGTCTTTTAATGAGACACCAGAGACAATTCTGAGATAACCGGAATTTTATCTGGCTGTGTGAACCATAATGTAAAAAAACAACAAATCACTGCACTCCCCCACCTGTTGCTGTGCACTGCTGGTCCGCTGGCTGAAAGAAGGTCCAAACACTTCTCCCCCTGTTCTCCCTGTGCTTGCGTATCTCGGATAATCTGGGTAAATGTATCAAATGTCATTCATATTTGGGAAGAAGTTGGGAAATGATATGGGTTTTAGAGGTTTCAATTCAAAATCTAAAATATATTCACATGTAGTCAAACCCCTTTATTTGTACCTTTTTATTTAATCTCAGCATAAATCCATCTGTTCTCTGAAAGCCTCAGAGGTTTGTTAGAGAACAAACCGCTTCCTGAAGACCAGGGAACACAGCAGACAAGTCAGGGAGAAAGTTGTGGAGAAGTTTAAAGCAGAGTTAGGTTATAAAACAACATAATCGAGCTCTGTTCTAGCCATCATCATCATCTGATAGTGGATAAAGTATGGCAATACTATCAAGACATCCACCCCAACTCTGGAGGAGCTTCAGAGTTCAACAGCTCAGGCGGGAGAACCTGTTGACAGAACAGCTATTAGTCGTGTGCTCCTTAAATCTAGCCGCTATGGAAGAGTGGTGAGAAAAAAAAAGCACAAAATGCAGCTTAAAGTTTGTCATGGGCCACGCATCAGACATGACAAAAATATTAAAGAAGGTGTTCTGTTTAGGCGAGACCACTACAGAACCTCTAGCCAGCATGCAAAACACTGTGTGGTGGAAACTGACCATTCTCATGGTTGCTCTGTTGGTGGCAGCATCATGCTGTGGGTATGCTTTTTTTTTTTTTTTTTTTTTTTTCCAGCTGGGGTAGGGAAGTTGGTCAGGGATTATGGAAACTGTGAAAAAGTCTCATTCCAACAGAAAAAAAATAGGTGCTAATTTCTATTTTTGTTTCATGCATCTGTCAAAGTGCTTTTTTCACTTTTTATGTAAAAGTTGTCATTTAGATTATTTTGTGAGGAAAAAAATTGAAGGGGAAGGAAAATAAGATGCAAGACAGATTTATTTGTTGAATGTTTGATTGGACCTCTTGTCTTTCTAAAAACCAATCACCTGGTGGGTTCCACTCAAGCAGATGAATAAATGACAAAAATACCCCATGGAGTGACAAGATTAAAAAAGGGATTCTTGCAAACCCCACTCCATGGTGTCTGTTTGGAGCTCCCCCTTGTGGACAAACTGTTTGTTGGGTAAAGGATGGGCCGATGGACAGGTTGCTCATGCAAACGCCGTCTCTCATCCCACAACCAACTATTTCTGCACTGGTTTGTTCTCATTCAGTCCCAACTTTTAATCTGCCCACACTGACGGCAAAGCCGAGTAAATGAAGCAGCAGCACATTCATTTAGCAGAGCATTGAGGCTGCTCCTATCATCTTCTAAAAGATGGCTAGAAAGGGCTTGTTTCTCTTTAGCTGTCTCTTTTTGATGCACCGATCTGACTTGCATTTTTGGGCAAGGATCTCATGCCAGACTTTGTCTCTCTGCCCGGCTTTCTGACCATACGGCCAGACAGAGATTTAAAGAGGAGCAGCAAAAGCAAACAAGGTGGATTAGCAGTGCTTGCCAGCAACTGCTGGTGTCATCCAGGGCATGCTGCTGTGGAATATCGTCTCTGCTGCCTGGAAATTGAGCTGTTAGCATGTCATGACGGTCATGAGACTGTAATATAGCAACAGTCTTCAGTCAGAGGCTACTTCGGATTCTGCCACAGCATCACCATCCGCAGCGATTCTTTGAAGATACTTGGATGATATGAATTATGACAACATTTAATTTCCCTGTGGGATAGGAAAAAAAAGTATTTTTTTTTTTCAACTAAAATTAATTAAAACGGGCATTAAAGCACAGGCAGTATTTGATAACTTCCAAAACTGCTTTTTAATATTTGTGTGTCGCAGGATTTGAGACCGGAAAACCAACAGCTGATTTTAGAATTGGATATCCCCACTGAATCTGCTCTAATCTGCTGACTTTGTTGATCTCATATGCTGCATTTTAATTGTGATGCAGAGGAATAGTGCATCATTCATGGGTTTCAGATGGTCCATACCAGGGGGGTCAAACTTAGACACACTGTGGGCAAAAATTCAAAAGCTGGACAAAGTCATGGGTGAGCCTTGGTATTTATTGAGAAAATGTCTGCAACTGAAGAAGTTTTTCCTTCTCTTCAGAAATTATGAGAAACATTTTTATTTGGAAACAAACAAATTATTAATACGTTAAGTTCTTAATTTAATAAAACAAAATAATGTATGCCTTTTTCTCTATGTTTAACCTTTAGAGTTTTACTCCAATGGTAACATTGAATAATAATAATAATAATAATAATAATTTCCTTAAATGACATTTCAGCCATTCAGGTCCGTGTCTTGGAGTGCATAAAGTAAACAGTTATTAAAGCTCAGTTTGTTAAGCTGATCTACTCTGATGCAAACTGGCCCAAGCAAGATCCCTAGCCTAGCATTTCTTCTGACACCACTGTGACTGGTCCAAGCATGAGGTCGCTAATGTATATCAGCAGAGGAGGGGACCGTCTGGGTCCTGTTTGATGTGCCAGGACACCGGCAGAGCATTCTGGGATTTGTAGTATGAGCAGTGCATGCGTGGTCTACCTGCGGGCCATTTGGAACACCATGTGGGCCAAATGTCATTACACCATGGACCAAATTTGACAGGAGTTTGACGTGTATGGTCTTTTCAGTGAGTTGTGAAAGTATTCATACCTCGTATTCATACCTACCTTTTTTTTTGTCACATTTTGCCACCTTGCAGCCAGAAACTTAAATTTATTTCATTAAACTTTATTTGATAAACGAACAAAGTTTTACACAACTGGGGGGTGTCTGTTGATAAAAAAACTACTTGTGCACTCCACAAATCTGGCTCTTAAGAGTGCCAGTAAGAAAGCCGTGAACATTTATGTTAAACGCTTGCTGCAAGACATGGCAAACGTGTGGGCTCAAAAATTAACACTGCACATCACCCTTAGCACACCATCCACTGTGGTGACGCACAGTGGTGGCAGCACCATGCTGTGGGAAAGGTTTCTTTTCAGCAGGGGCAGGAAAGCTGGTCATAGTAAACGAGGAGAGCTAAACAAAAGGTATCGTTGCAGGAAGGCATGCGGCTACAATGGAGGAAAATAAAACAAAATGTTTACATTTCCTGCCGCCATTGCCGCGTGTTGATGGCGTTTGCGTTCTGCAGGGAATGAAGGGCCACAAGTGCGAGGTGTGTTCCCGAGAGTTCACCCTGTCTGCCAACCTCAAGAGGCACATGCTCATCCACAACAGTGTCAGACCCTTCCAGTGTCACGTCTGCTTCAAGAGCTTCATCCAGAAGCAGACCCTCAAGACCCACATGATCGTCCATCTGCCTGTGAAGCCTTTCAAATGCAAGGTGAGCATTTGGACTCCCCGGTGGGAGCAGAGCTATGAGGTTCCAGTGATCCAGATTTAATGCAAAGAGAATCGTGTCAGAGACTTAAAAAAAAAAAAAAAAAAAAAAAAAAAAAAAAAAGACACCTTATTAAGGGATGCATATGATGTCAACTTTTCTGAAGTTCTGCTTTTTGTGGGCCAGGTCTGTGGGAAGTCTTTCAATAGAATGTACAACCTGCTGGGCCACATGCATCTCCATGCTGGTAATAAGCCCTTTAAGTGTCCTTACTGCACCAGTAAGTTCAACCTGAAGGGAAACCTCAGCAGGCACATGAAGGTCAAACACGGAATGGACGTCTCACCAGAGGGCCAAGGTGAGGGCCGCTTTATTCATTTTAATGTGCGTTCTACCTTGAAGCATCACATGACTTTATCGTGCTTAACATCTGTTTAAATCTTTAACTTGGATTTTTAATTTTTTTTTTTTTTTAATATTGATTTCACTATCTCTGTTAAAGAAGCCCGTTCTGGATCGCTCAATAATGAGTAATTACAGGCCAAGCAAACCTAACATTTTGGGCAATGATCATTAAAAAGGCACGTACAGTCAGGTTGTCAGCCAGACCACAGCACTGAGAAAAATGGGTAAAAACCTGCTAAACTGTTCGTCAGGCATCAGGACATAGCGAAATAGCAATTACTATCACTTTAATCCTAAAGACAGATTGTTGCTTATTGCTCCACACAATGTAATTTTAAAAATCAGACGGCAAATTTAGATTTAGCGATCCAGTCTAGTCTGAGGAAGTTCTCCAGTGACCCACCGGAGAACTTTAGTTTCTAGAACAAGAACCAGTAAGGAGGCAGCGTTACGTTTCCATGTTCCTCAGCTTTGGAACCTGCAAACCTGACGTGCAGAAAAAACGTTTTTTACCGCAGCATTCCCAATAAGGTCAAAGGTTACTTTATCAGCTCATTTTCATGATCTCTTATATATTTACTTGTTTTTAGATTTGCTTGTTTCTTTTTAATGCATTTGTTTTGAATGTAAATGTTGTTACCTTTTTATTCCAGTATAAGCTTTGTGTATAAATCGTGGCTTATTAAGTTTGCCTTCCTTTTTATGATTAAACTCCTCGTTTCATCCTGTGTCTGAATTTGCAGAAACTCTTCCAGAAATGGAAAACCAGGGCGAATATGAAAGCCAGAACTTTAACTTTACATCAGCAGACAATATGGACAACAGCGGTTCCCAAAACCTCACAAAACTCACCACAGCGAACATGGAGGATATGGAGGAATATTACAGTTTTGGGAAGGATACGAGCAGCTACACCACGCCATGAGTGTTAATGGACCGGAGAAGATGCTCCACCACCCCCTCCTCCCTTCTTCCTCTTAAAGCTGATGGGGATTGCAGTTGTTTTCACAGACTCTGGGGAAAATGTTTTTTCTTTCTTCTTCTTCTTCTTCCCTTTCTAGCTCGGGCCCCCTTCCAGAATCTGACGGACGATGACGGGAGGCCTGGAAGGGGGCGTGCTTCAAAGGAGGCGTTTCAACCCCACCGCCTGCAGCAGAGGCTCTGAAGCTGCTGGAAGCTCCTTTCACATAATAACTAGACTTACAGACTCACAAACTGTCACTGATGGGCAGCCAAATCTGTATGTTGTGTGTATGTATCAGTTACTTAAAAGAAGAAAACACTGCAGATGTGATTTAAAAAAAAAAAAAAAAAAGTCATCGTTTGCCATCTTTGTTCACACGGCATCATATTCTGGACTGAAGGTGCCAGCTAGAAACATTTTGCAGCTCATCTTCCACCATGTCCACCAGTTGGTCATTAAATACTGAAGTTTTGATAAATAGTCACAACATATTTATAGATTTCCAGACAAAACTGCTGGCATGTAAAAGCCCTTTCACTGTACAGAGGTTTCTGCGACATGCAGTGTGTTTACCCACTGTTTTTATTCCACACGATCTAGCTTTACATGAATAATCTATCCTGTGTAGTGAATATATCACTCTAGTTTTTGAATTACTGAGTAAATGATACAAAGCACTTTTTTTTTTTTTTTTTTGTTGAAACATTTTTTTTGGGGAGAAATGAGATTGTACAATCTTTCAACCCCAATTATGGCAATATTATTAAAATATATTATTAAACAACAGATTTTGCTTGCCTAGTAGGGTTATTTTAACCTGCAGATGTTTCGTGGATGACGCCAGCTAAAACATTAGCAGGTTTTTGTTTGGTTTTGGGAGAACCAAGACTTCGTTGGGGTTTCAGCACTCTGTAATTCTACGGCTAAATTCATTTTCCCTTTCAATTCGGATATTTTAGGAAAAACATCAGAAGAAAACTAAAAAAGAAAAACACAATCGCTGGCCTGCGTGACGAAAAGCATGTTATTTGATGACAAAATGGCTGCGTTAAAAGTGGCCCCACTCTTTAGGGTCTGTTTCGGGGAAGACGATTGGCTGCCCTTGTCCTGCCCTGCCATGCAGGTCAGCGCACTAAACCTGAGGGATGGTGTACGAGTTCTTATCCACATGATATTTTTATTCGGTGAATATGAGGTTATAATTGTCAGATTTACTTTAGTTTCAGTTTTGGCAACAAGTTAGAACAAATGTTCTCTCTTGGCACTCTACAATCATATCCAGTTCACATTCAGCTATGAATGTCATATTTACCTAAAACAGCATGAAAGCTGAAAGAATATTTAAACTGGACAAACATTATGAATAACAACAATGCTCCTCTTTACACGTGGGTGAGAATAGTGTTGACTCTTATGACATTTCTGACTTAAGTATAAACATTTTGATATCTAAATTCTATAGTTTTCCAGACTTTTCAATACATTTCTAGAGTATTTACATAGAACTTTACATTTAATTTATTACAGCCATTTCTAAAGAGGTTATGTTTTAAATACAAACTTGTCAAAAATAGACATGAACCGATCAAGTTTTTCCTGACTGATACAGATTTTAAATTTACTATGAATTCTTACATTTGCTTCCATTTATACATCAAAGTATTGGTCCCTATTTTTTTTTTTTTTTATTATTATTATTTTTAATCTGATTTTTAGAAGCTCAAAAAAGTGCATCACAGTACATACTGTTTGTTGATGCGTTTATAGAGCAAAAATGATAGGAATTCTTAATTTTGATTCATTTAGAGCAGTGGTGTCCAAGCTTTTTCAGAAATAAGTTTACTGTGATTTTTATTTGTACCTATTGTAATGACTCTGAAAGTAGTGTGAATTTAGCAGAAAAGTGATCTCTAAATCATTGGAGAGCCGAAACATATAAAAGGTATTTTTTCATTAAAAGGAAGCCATATGATTAAGAAATTAATTTATTTTTTGGTGGGGTGGGGGGTCGATTTTGTTTTTCTAGAAAAAAAGCAAAACATAAGTATGTTCTAGTCGAAGCAACAAGCATGGCATCAGTGAAGATGGATTGCTGTATTCATCCAAGTTTAATAAATGGCCCAGCATACTTTGAAATTACAATGAATGCAAAAAAACTTGATTCATAAAAAAATGAATAGTTTGTGGTGTACTGAAAATTCTCAATTTCAAGAAAATGACTATGAAAATCTCAAAAAATATAAAGTTTCCATCAGCATTAACCATTTATGCCAGCAAGGCCCATATTTGGGCCATTCTTAACATGTAATCAAGGACCACACAAAATCCTTCCAAGGGCTACATTATTTTCAAGTATTTATTCTCCTGATCACCATTCAATGGAAAACAGAATTCCGAACTATGACCGATTCATTGGTATACGTTTAGTGAAAAGGTCACTGCTTGTGGGAACCCCATAAGATATTTAACGTCGGTACTCTGTAATATGCCTCGTGCTGAGACAGGCTGGATCACTGGATTTTGGCATCCCCCTTTCGAAGGAACTGGATAGCTGATATATGATGAACCTTTATGATACGCCTGTCATCTCTGTAAAGCTATAGTGGACGTCCGCTCTTTCACTGTTTATGTGCGTTTCCAGGTTGCTTGGCTCTTTTATGGGGGCTTAACATTCAGCAGAGATTATTCTATCCTTCCTTATGAAGTATTTTCCAAGAGAGGATTGATCATTTGTCTGAAAAAATTACCCTTAAAAGGCTGTAAATGACATGCTGGGGTTCAGGATCCTCCAGGGGGACATTCTAGGAGGAAATTAAACAACTGGAAATGAAGGTCGTCTAAATGCTAATTTCTATTCATTTTTGAAATGGGCGTTGCGTTTTCTTTGACATCTAATTTAAAACAAGGAGACTGTCCTGTCTCCTAGTCAGCAGTTGTTTTGAACTTTTGGAGACACTTCAGCTCCAAATGCCTGAAAATGAACCAGAAGGAAAAAAAAAAAGTGGGTGGTTTCATATCTGAGAACTGCGTTGGCCTTACACTTGGAAATCTGTCAAGATGGCCTGGAAGGGACCTCATCTAATACAAACCAGATGAAGATCAGTCAAGACACAGCAAGTCAGTGATTTCAGTCAACCATGTGTTCTGCTTTACAAGCATTAGCATTAACCTGCTGCTGAATTTTCACCAGCTTCGTAATGTCGACATCTGCTGGTGAAACACTGCCTCTGCAGTTTGTCAAATTCCCTGTTTCACATGGCTTCTTGGTCGTGCCTGTCCGCATGATGTAAAATAAGTGATACAGCAGAACAGGCTGTCTTTCATTGCTCTGTGGTCCAGTTCTGATGTTCACGTGCCCATTGTTGTAGGTTCTGAAAGACAAAATGGCCACCTGCGGTCATAATGTTAGGTCTGATTGTAATATTTTTTTCCCCTAATAATCTGGATAAGAAAAAGAAACATAACACTCTTTTGTTCTTGAGTAACATTTTTTTATTTTGATGTAGATACTGCACACAGTTATGATTTGAACACTGTTTTGACACAACCACAGTTTAAAACTCAAAGCCTGAAACTTTGCTGTCAAAGTCATTATAAGTTAACATTAAACTTCATTTGTACTGGAGCCTTTTTTGCTTTATGCAGTATAAAAACATTTAAAGCTGAAAAAGTAAAGGCACTGAACAGGAATTAAATAAAAAGCACAACTGCTTAATTATCAAAAATATACAATCCATCCAAATACAAAGATTCATAGAGGCAAAATGTAAAAATTTGGTAAATTCTTGTAAATCTGAAGATTGTGTCGTCTGATTGGTTACTTTCCCAGAGCCTTGTCCAGGTTGGTTTTAATGGCATCCAGGAAGTCAGATGTGTTGACGTAATGTTCATTCAGCTTTACACTATGAAAAACAATGATTATAGTTAGGAAAAACAAATAAAGTTTACCAACACACTCTTGAAAGGAAACGAAAATTCAAACCCACTTAGCCAAGCCATGGATGCAGCCTGCAAGGTCTTTGGTCATCACTCCGCTCTCCACAGTTTCCACACACACCTTCTCTAATGTCTGACAGAACCTTAGGAGCAAAGGTGCGGTTTGTAGAAATCTATTAAGGAGAACAATTATACAAAGATGTGTATCGGAAAAATGACATACTTTATTAAATCTGGGTTTCCATCCAGTTTTCCTCTGTGTTCTAGTCCTCTAGTCCAGGCAAAGATACTAGCGATGGGGTTGGTACTGGTCGGTTTGCCCTACAAAGAAAAAAACAAAACAAAAAACACACACCGAAGCAATCTATATTAGAAAAGATAATATTCACTAGAGAAACCATGTGTTTACATACTATATAAACACATAGAACCTTTTCTCCCTCTTACTGTTTTGACATGATATAAATCAGACCGAACATACTGACTGAATGATTACAAAAATGAATAAAAACGCCAAAATAACATCTATATTTTTTACTGTTTTTAAATTCAGAAGTTTATATACATTCCTTAGATTTTGGTGACATTTCCTTTCAACTTAATGACTTGGACCAAACGTTCTGGGTCTCCTTCCACAGGCGTCTCACAACAGTTTGCTGGAACTTTGGCCCTTCCTCCTTACAGAGCTGATGGAGCACCCTGGTAGACCAACTTGCTCACACACACCTCTCACCACAGGTTTGTCTTTTTAATCAGACTGATATCAGGGCTTTGTGATAGCCACTCCAATAACTGTCTTCATTGTCCTTAAGCCAGTTGTAACCAAGTAAGTGGCAAAAAATAAATAAAAAAACATTAATAATTGAAGTGGGGGTAGGTTACAACACCTATGAGGACTACCCAGAGTTTTAGGGAAATGCCTTGGTAAGACAAAAAAGTGCTTTGAGCTTGCTAAGTCAAGTAAGAACAAATTTCTCTGTATTGTACTTTAGAGTCTTTGTCCATTTGGAATGCTTCGATTTTTCCACAGAATGTACGTTCCTCGTGACGTCATCCATCTTGTGAAGTGTACCAGACCCTACCGGAGCAGAACATCTCCACATTACGTTCTCAGATTTCTCTTTTTCCTCCAAATGTAGCAGTGTTCATCATGGCCAAAAACTTGATCGTTTTTTTAATCAAATATCTCTCTCATCATTCCAGTGTTTTGACAAATTATTGGTACAATTTAGGAACCCCTAAAACAGGAAAAGTTTAGTTTGATCACAGTAAGAAAATAGGGTTATGCTTCTTTTTATACTTTGTATGAAAGTCTGTGGTCTCCTCTGTTTTAGGAAAATGCCATCTAGTGCACTATGTTAATGTTTTTGGCTTTATCTTTAGTTTTCCTGAATCTCTGAATGACTGAATCAAGACAAGATCTGTATGAAAACATAAAATGAGATTTTTCGGTCCTCCACAGTAAAGACCCCCCCATCAGACTGATCCGGATGCCTTACTATTTGGTGTTCTCGGTAGTGCCTGGTGACAGTGCCATGAGCAGCTTCTGCCTCAATAGTCTTGCCATCAGGACACACCAGTACTGATGCCATCAGACCCAGAGAGCCAAAGCCTGTACACGTCACACACAAAGAAATACAAGTCATCACGAGGAAAAAGAAATGGAGCTGCACTGCTGCATTTTCCTGTTGTAGCACACTGACCCTGAGCCAGAATGTCTGATTGCACATCTCCATCATAATTTTTACAGGCCCAAACAAATCCTCCGCTGGACTTCAGAACCTGGGCCACCATGTCGTCAATGAGTCGGTGCTCATACCAGATCTTCAGCTTGTCAAACTCGGGCTTGTATGTCCTGAAGGAGGTCATAATAAAATCAGATAATGATGAGATGGAAAGTGGTTTTGAAAGAGGTGCAAAGGTCAAAATACTGTGGCCGACATCTGATCGGATTTATTTTAAAGCCTGGACCTGCTGATACCAATTTGACCCGATTCTGATTTCTCTTGAAAGAACTAAAGGAAGATTCTAAAACACCATTCAAAATATTTTCTCACCTCCCTACCCCAAGTGATCATTATTTATGCTAGGATCAGAGGAGATGCCACGCTATGTGTGGGAGAGCAGGTGTCTAAAACTGTCTTTCGCATCTTAAATTAGCTCGCATTACTAAAACAGATTCTTTGTATATTCCAGAGAATTCAGATCCCCAGGTGAAAACTGAGATCTCCAAACACGACAAGTTAAAAGCTTAAAAACATAAGGCAGCAATTTTGCTGTTCTCTGTTCAGCCCTTCTATTACCTGCTGAAAGTCTCAGTCTCTCAGCTTTCAAGATGTGAACAAAACTGTCTAACTTCGAGAAGTTTCAATTCCTGCACTGAAGAGTCTGGTTACCATAACCTGCATGGCTTATTCACTGGTGGGAAAAGAATATTGTTTTTTAGTCTTCTTCTACATACACTGACACACAGAAAACACAACAAAAGATGTGTAAGTAGACTACAGTTCTTAAAGCAGCGATGGATGGTGAGAGTCAGTAAGAGAAAATGCTTCTCTTACTTTTCAAAAATTTCCTGGAAGATGTCTTTGAAGCGTCCGTCGTAGGCCTTGAGGATGGTGTTCTTGGTGCTCAAGTAAAGAGGCCACCTCTTCTGGATGGCATACTGGAAGCAGCTGTGAGCAAAGCCACTGATAGACTGTGTGATGAAGAAGCAATTCAAACAGGCAAGATTACAACAATGAATATCAGCAGAAATAAACACAATCAAATACCAAACACATAAAGATCAGTTTGGCTTGATGATTTATTTTTGGCTGCATTTCAAATCCTGAGGCCTGTTCTTACCTCATCAGTATTGTACATTCCCATTCCACAGCCTCCAGCCTTGAAGTCGTAGACCTCCCACTCCTGGTGCTTGCTTCCATCTGCTGGAGCGAATACAATCTTAAACTTCCCAGGCTGGTCCACAACGAAGTCTGTGGCCCTGTACTGAGAGCATTTCAAAATATTCAGCGTTCAGTTGTGATCCTTCTGAGAAGAGAAAAAAAACATATCTCTTCTTTTTTTTTTTTTTTTTTTTTTTTTTTTTTTCCAAACACCTGATCTCCAAAGGCATGCCTGCCAATGGTTATGGGCTGTGTCCAACCAGGAACGAGACGGGGAATGTTTTTACACAGGATTGGCTCACGGAAAACTGTGCCACCCAAGATGTTCCTGATGGTTCCATTGGGACTCTTCCACATCTTCTTAAGATTAAACTCTAAAAAAAGCAGAATGCAGGAGGCAAGGAGGATTTAAAAAAAAAACTTCATCATACACACGTCGAATCTGGCGACGGAGTCAGAGCAGACAGCACGATTTAATAACGCGTTCAGATCTACCTTCGACTCTGTCCTCATCAGGAGTAATTGTGGCACACTTGACGGCCACGTTATATTTCTTAGTAGCCAGAGCTGCGTCGATGGTGACCTGGTCGTCCGTCTGGTCGCGATAGGGCAGACCCAGGTCAAAATACTTCAGCTCTACCTCCACATTTGGTAAGATGAGCTAAACAAGATGTCAATTCCCCATTAGAGTCGATGGCAACCCAGAAAACTCAAAATCACACAGTGTGAACAGATTTAATCGAAACGTTTAACATCAGAAACTAAAGCGGGTTCCAACAACTCTCTCCAATCTACCTTCTCTTTTATGAACTCCCATATGATGCGAGTCATCTCATCTCCATCCATCTCCACCACCGGCTGGTCAACTCTGATGCGCTTTGTTGAATCTGAAAAATAAAAATGAAGAGTAAACAAGGTTTCTGCAGGGTTCAGTTGGTTAAATTTGAGACTTTTTAAGTTAAAACTTATATTTAAGATCAACATGAATTATAAAAAGTCAACTTACTCGACTCCTTATCTGGCCCTGCTATGCAAGTTATGTGCTTTTGCACTCAAGTTATCTAACCATCACAGTGGTTATTGCCAACAGTTTTAAGCCCAGTACTGAAATCTGTGTTTTTGAATCCAGACCTCCTGAAGTCCTGAGGGAGCTGGTTGTGAATACGGTTCCAAAAAGTTTGCGATTTCAATTAATTCAGAGTGTTGTAGGCAAAGGTTAATTGTCGAGCTATAAATCGCATCCAACAGAGGTGTTTGAAGTCCCGCATCCTGAGTAGAGCTGCATCCAATCTGTCAGAGATCAGGATGGGTCAATTTTGCCTTGATTGGCTCTGATCTCTAATCTGCAGGTCAGACACTAAAACAAACGAAAACAAAAAAAACAATAATAAAACTAAGAACTTCCACCAACTCCGGATCAATTTGCTCCTTCACACCTCTGTTCATACCTCAATTTCATCCCTGTTTGTTACCATTTCAACCCTTCTTACATTTCCCACCTGTAGGAACACCATTTAATACACATGTACTTAAATTAAGGTGCATCAGTTTAATTTTAGTTGTTTAAGTATTTTTATGAATTATGGAGACAAATAGTCAAAAGAAATGCTCAAATCTCACAAAGTATTTAATAAAATTTCCTATTATTATCATTATTATTATTATCTTTAAATTTTGTATTACACTACATTCCAATTTATTTTGGTTCTTATTCCTATTTTGGTGGAGTTGCCTGTCTTAAAATCTGAAAAATTATGGCTGGTTTTCAAAGTGGGTATGAAACATCCCCCTAGTGGGTATTAATTGCTGTTTGGTCAGTACTAAACATCACATGGTAAACAGTAAAACTTTCTCAAAAACTGCAAAGGTACAAAATGGTGTATGGAGGACTGATCCAATCAAATTTGACAATAAATAAATGAGGAAATCCATAAATATTTGGAAATAAATATTTACAAAATATATTTACATCGAAATATTTATTTTCAATTTCATTTCCTCGTTTATTTGTATATTTACAGTTATATTTCTTCATTTATTTACTGATTGTCAATTTTGGCAGGTTCAGTGCTCCTTAATGGTGCCCTCCCAATGACCATATTCACAACAACCTTGTCACACTCTTTATGCCTTTATTAAAGCTCAGATAAAAGTATGAGATGTTTGCTTTGATGAATAAACAGGGATAATCTTAACCTGGAGTCCTTTTTAATGTGCTACAGTCCTTAGGGAAAAGAGAAATTGTTCGAAATCAGAATCGGAGAAAAGTTCTGATCCATGCACTTCAATCAAGAGCATTGTATTTAGTGACGGTGTAATGACACACTAATTCCTTAACTAGAAAAATAACACATGGATCCAGTTATCGCATCAACACATTTGTGAAATAACAATTTAAGGCTTTATAAGGTCTAAATTAAATGGAACCATCAAAACCCTGGTAAAAGTTGTTTAAAGCTACAAAAGGACATGGGAGGGGGAAATGGTAGCAGTGAAAAAAAAGGTCAAAGTTTGCACACTGTCAAGGCTGCCTGTCACTCACTAGGTTGGAAGTGAAAATTTATTAGCAAGAGGAAAACTGAGAATCATAAACCCTCTCTGGCTTTGGAGAGTCCAAAGGTTCCTAATGTAGAGACATGTCGTAAACATCCTGTGATACCTGCTGGAAATACCAACAAACAGAAGATGAGTCACTTCATTTCTTTTTAAATAACTCCAACGCCACTCATTCAGGGTGTGTATGACAGGATTTATATATGAAGTTATGAATGAAGCGAAGCTACACCATGCTGTGACCTTGAGGCTATATGAGGGCTTTGATAGCACATATTACATATGCTCTTTTTATACCTGACAATATGAGGATGAAGGCGGGCAGCATATACACACAGAATTTAATGTACATATATGAAGAATTTATCTTTTTTATTTAATATAGCAAAATGTTTTATAGTTTGACATTCTTCACACCTGACATGTTAGTTTTGTTCTTTGCATTTTTTTTTTTTTTTTTTTCAATGAAGCGACGAATGAACCCATTCACAAAGAGAGTGTAAGCAGGCTCCTATGTGTGATTCATCAATGGCTTTTCGCCAATCAAAAGAAACTTCCTTTGTCTTTTTCCAAAATCACATCTGGCACCTTTTTTAATATCGCGCACCTAGCATAAATGTGTGCACGTGCACTGTAATACTATGGACCTAAGCAACAAGAGCTAACAGCAGCCGTTTATTTTCGAGTCATTGGAGTTTTTAGTAGGAAGCTGACTTACACTCCCTCTGGTGCTGTCTTTTAATGTAGACTGCGGCTGGTGAAAGCGCCGCGGGGCCCGGTGACAGCGGAGCGGCCGCGCTCCTCCACACGGTGCTCAGAGCTCTCAGGTAACCCGCCATGTTTGGAAGAGAACAGATGTACGGTCACAGACGACGCAGCTGGATCGACGAATGCCTGCCTGCAGATACGAAAGCATGTCACGCGCACCTGGCTGTTGACACCAGAACAGGTTCACGCTCACCTGCAGGCGGCGTGGTCGGCGGAAATAGCGTCGCTGCAAATTGTCAAACGTCTAATAGGCCTACACAATGAACATTTTGCAACGTGTTTGAAAAACAGAAACACGGTGTGAGCAGGAAATATACTTTTCAGTATTAAAAAATTATATGAGCATATGAACAATGACAATGGGTTTACCCCATAGATTTAAGTTTACTTCTTGTTTTACATAAACTCACAAGACATACGTGCTTGATATAGTCTACTCTGTGTGTAATATTTCTGTATAATACACGAGTTTCACATTCTGAAAACACGTAGGGTACACTCTAAACAGCTTGCCAGTCCTACAGGGCAAACAAGCATATAGACACACTTATCCCTACGGACAATTTTAGAGTACCCTTAAACTAACAGTCATATTTTTGGACTGTCGGAGGAAGCTGGAGTACCCGGAGAGAAGCCACGCATGCGGAGAATATGCAAACCATGCTGTAGGACCCTAAGTCAGGATTCGAACATGGGATGCCCTTGCTGCAGCAGTTCTAAAGACAAGACACCAGCCTCTTTCTCTCTCTCTCTCTCTTTTTTTTTTTTTTTTTTTTTTTTTTTTTTTTTTTCTTGTAACCATTCGACTTTTATGTGTCACACAATTTTCAAATAGATAGATGGATACTTTATCAGTGCCAGTGAGGAAAATTAGAAAATTAGTACAGGCGTATCTCAGCCATAGTCTTTCACAATCGCTCAATCTACAACACAAAATGAATCATAATTACATACAGACTGACTAGGCATTCCTTGCACTACACACATATCACATATTTGAGAATGAATTTTGATCTGTTTTAGTAAGAAGACAATACCGTCACCCAGATGGAAGAGGTTTGAAGCAGTGATTAAGGGGATGGGTTTTAATCATCATTCAAGCGAAAATAATTTGTCGTAGTAGTATATTTAATTATAATAATTAATATTGTCATCATAACTTTATTTTGTCTTCCCTGACAAAATAAATAGTCATCATAGTCATCATTATTTTTATGTTTATATTTTTGAATAATAAAATATAATTTAATTAAAAAAAAAAAAAAAAAAAAAAAAAAAAAAAAACACAACGGAGATGACTTTTTTTTCCCGATTTACTGAGGAGCTGCTGTGGTTTCCGCTTACCACTGGAGCTCCACCGTTTCTGCAGCTTGATGCGCTTGGAATTGTGGGTAAGGTAGCTAAACCGCAATCTCCTGGTTATTCAAGGAGCCTCGGAAATATCAACATTTTACTGTAAAAACTTGTTTGGTGTCCCAGAGTGCCCTAAAGACTACGATAGTCATGACTGTGAATAGAAACAGAGCATTTTGTTTCACGAAAAACATGAACGTTTTAGATTTTATTGCTCTAAAAAGGCGAAGTTTTGAATTTCTGTGTTTTGTAGCGCAACGGCTAATACAACCATTTTTCCGAACATACATTGAATCCATCAGAAGAAGATGGCTGCGCCCTGTAGAAGGATGGCGAGTCGGTCCTTCTCTCAGCTTTTGTATTGTTTTAGTAGGGCAACCGTCAGGAGCGGGGGATGTCGCCGGTTTTCCATCACTCCTGTTGACAGAGCGACGCCCCAGGCCAGTACTGCCGCGGACAGAGCGACTTCTCCCTGGTCTTTGATGGCCGCGGTGTGTCTTCAGAGGTTGCCCGTCATTACAGCGGACTGCAGTCCGATAGAGCAGCGCTTCAAGCAGATGTTGCAGCAGGTGAGCCGCTGGAGATCTAAAGACTGGTAGAGCTTTGGTTGGAAAGGTGTCCAGGAGAAATCTGTGACCTGACGGATTAGGTGACGCCTCGTGGAAGACAGTGGAACTACACTGATTTTTTTTTTTCTCCAAACCTCTGCAAGTTTTCCTCAGTTTGTAGGGTTGTGTGATAAAACTCATTGGTTTTTCGGGAGTATGTGTTAAGGCTATGCCTTTACCAGGTTTGCACATCTAGATACTAAAAGTTTTTTTTGCCCTATTCTTCTTTGCAGAATAGCTCAAACTTGGATGAAGAGTGTCTGCAGTTTTTAAGTCTCGTCCAGTCTGAACTTTGACTTGGCCATTTCTAACATAGAAATACGCTTCTGTCATTGTAGCTCTGGTTTGATATTTGGGGTTGTTGTTCTGCTGGAAGGTGAATCTTTATCCCAATCTCAAGTGTTTTTCAGCCTCCAACAGGTAGAGCCTATATTTAACTCCGTCCAACTCTTCCATCAACTCTATCCCTGTCCCAGCTAAAGAAAAGCTTCCTCCAGAATGATGCTGCCAAGACCATGGTTCATAGTGTGGATGATGTGTTCAGGGTGCTTCCATGGTGTTTTGTAAATAACCCAAATAGTTTGACTTTGGTCTTATCTGAGAAGAGCATCTTTTTACCACAGGGCTTGTGGCAGACTGCAGATGACACTTTTTAAGGCTTTCTAAGCTCGTCCAAACTTACCATGGGAGTCTTGGCTGCGTCCCCGATTAAGATTCATGAGAAGTTAAATTAAATGATTTAAAATCCTTTTTATTTTATTTTTTTAAATTTTATTCACATTTACTTATTATTTTTCATTTTTGGTCTAATTTGATGCAAAGTTCAATCATTGTAAAATTCCAGTATTTCATCATGTACACCTCTCAAGGGAACATCATTACTAAAATGCAATTCGAGAACTCACTGCCCCTTGATATTGCACTGGAAAAAAAAAAAAAACTAAAATAGTAAAAATAAAATAAAAAAATATTATTAAATGAAAAAGTAAAAGTCATCGTAAACACCGTGGAGCAGATATATCTTCCTGCTGAATGATTCCCTCTCTAAATTCATCCCAGATGGATCTGGAGAAAAGCCTGCTGTCAGACCACGAGCTGCGGCTGATGGAGGACGCGGAGAGGATGAGTCGGAAGCAGGCAGATGACTATGACTCGGATGAAGAGGAGCGCCATGGTGACCAAGAGATCATGTTGACTCAGGACTTGGTGGACACCTGGGAGCAGAGGTTAAAGAGCTTCCAGCCTGCTCCGAGGGTCAGAGGTCAGTGGAGGGAAGACTAGTAAAAGATAGGAAGTCGCTTGCTTCTGCAGTGTTCTTGGTTGTTCCTGAAAAAATAGATGTGATTATTTTACAAACACAGAAAAAGCAGAACAGGAAGAAACTTAGTTAATGTGAAGGAGTTTTATGAGATGGATTTTTAAACTTTTTTATTTTGCTTTGGCATTCTGAAAGTCGGTCTGCTCCAGAACCTGCAGTCGGCATTTTCCTTCCTGTGACATTTTGAAAAGTTAGAGTAAAATCTGCTCACACTGGCCCAGCGGAGGCTCATGTCTCCCGTCTCCTTCCCTTGTTCTTATTCTTGCTTAGCCGACGTAGATAAGGACTTGACCTCGGTGCAGCGCTGCCTGGCCGACTCGCTGGTGCTCCTGGCCAAGCAGCAGGTGGGAGCAGAGAAACTGTGGCTGCTGCCTCAGGCTGCGTGGCAGGAGGGCGAAACGCTGCGACAGACGGCGGAGAGAGCGCTCGACTCTGTGACAGGTACCACAAAGCCACCGTGTCTTTGTTTTTATTTTATTAACACCTTATTAAAGCACTTTTATCTTCTCACGCTGTAACTTTAGCACGTTGTTCTCTGATTTAATTTTCTCATTTCTAGCAGTTATTAATATACCTAAGCACCATCTTCATAACTGAAAATGCATTTTGAGTGAAAATGTAAGCGTCAGCTGGATGACTTTCCCTCCTATTGCATAAATATTTTATAGACATTTCCATAAAAAGATTATTTTCTTAGCATAGGGAGCTTTATGTCATTGTAAAATCTAAAATAACGTGAATATATCTCAGCTTCAGTTCTCCAGGAACTGAAGCTGAGAAGACGAGAAGCATATCTCCTCACAAGTAAACTCTTTGTTCTATGTGATAACAGAATATACAACGCCTTCCTAAAGTATTCACACCACTTAAACTTTTTTCACATTTTCTCCCAATTCGTCCACAAACTTAACATATTTTGTCCAGTTTTTAAGTGACTTACTAACACAGAGTAGCACAATATTTTGAAATTGAGGGAAAATGATACAAGCTTTTCCAAATTTTTTGGAAACAGATATTTTGAAAAGTGTAACATCCATTTTTATCATGCACCGCTGAGTAAAAACTGTTTATAAAAACTCGATTATAGCCGCACCTTTTCTAGGATTTTTTTGAGGGCGTCTTTCTAAGACCCTAGATCACCTTACAGAGAACAAAAAGAATAATTATATCATCAATAAAAGAATTACAAATAGCAAATCAGTAAACAAGATCTGACAACAGTTAAAATCTGGATTTAAAGCAAATGAGGCAGTTTGAATGGGTGTGTTTTGAGCTGTGACTCAAATAAGGGAAGAAAATTTCTATTCCTAATGACTGGAGGAAGTGAGCTCCAGAGTCAAGGAGCAGAGCGACTGAAAGCTCTGTTCCCCATGGTGATAAGACAGGAAAAAGGAACAATAAGATGGGTGGCAGACAAAGATCTGAGAGAGCAGGAAGCAGTGACAATGCGACGCTGATCACACAGATGAGGAGGGGCAAGGTTACGAATGCGCTTAAACGTGGGAATTCAAATTTTAAAGTTTGTCCTAACTTCTACAGGCAAACAGTGAGGCTGTGGAAGAACTGGGGTAATGCGTTCTCTTTAGGGAGTACAAGTTATGAGCCTAGCTGCAGAGTTTTGAAGGAGTTGGAGTTTATGGAGAGACCAAATAGAAGGAAGTGAAAGTATGCAGACCAGGTGATCTAATTAACTGAAATGAGAGAGTGCTATCAAGTATGACACCCAGGCTTTTTACCTGAGGGGATGGATGAACAGGGGAGTTATCAATATTAATGGAAAAACTTGAAGTTTGGTTAAAGTGGAGGCTGTGCCACCGAGTAACACTTCTGTTTTATTACTAAGTTTGAGAAGATGAGATCTAATCTCCATGAGGCTGTCCAAAAGCGAGGTAGGTGGAAGTGAGGAATTGGGTTCGGAAGAAATGGAGAGCTGGATGTCATCTGCGAAACAATGAAAATTGATATTTGCGGAATATGTGGTCAAGAGGGAGCATGTAAATAAAAGGGACCCTAATACTGAAATACTGTATTTCTAGAATAAATGCTTAACTGTGTTAAATTATTTCACTGATACATGAATCAAAGTTAAATAAATACAAGTAGAACATTTTATCCATATACATAGGATAAAGCACATACATATAAAGTTAGTTACTCAGAGCAAAAAAATGTAAGTTATTGCTGTTTGCTGCAGTCTTACAGTATCTATTTCCTGACGGCTTGTTCCAGTGACCTAGTTTTACCATGAAGGTTGTTAAAGATTGATTTTTTAAAAGTACCACAACACTTGAGGGCTTTTTTTTTTTCTCCTTCTTTAGGTGGGATTGTGTAAAATACTGATCAGTAGTCTTAGCTGCAGGAGACAGTGGACAGTGATTTGAACTGCAGTGTCTGGGAAGCTTAGAGAACAAATGTCAGCATTTCAAGTCCATTATATATTATCATTGACAAGTAGAGTTATTTTGCACCACTTTCACATTTGTCCATTTTGCAAGCTTTAGTTAAACAGAAACAGGGTCACACTGTAGCTTGTTATCTCGGTTATATCGTTCTGAGTTTAAAATTTCTGATGAAACAGATTTCTTGCTGCACAAATTATTGGGAGTAATTGTTATTATAGATACGTGGGCCTTCTACTTATTTTAATATTCAGAAAAGCTGATAAGCTAAAGATGCAGCGATCCGGGTTTTAAAGTCCAGAACTGATTTCTGGGTTTTTTTGAAGGTTTGAACCTGCTGATTTTGACCAATCTTTTTCCATCTTGAAGACTGTAATACAAACAGGGAAGAGGATGTGCTGCAGATTCCTCGATAGAAGTAGTAGTTTTGAGTCCAGTAATAACTGAAGGAATTACTGGATTATGGGTGCTTATGCATCAATGGATACATCCTTTACCTTTATCTGATTTTTAGTAAGCTTGTAAAATGTGTTTCAAAGTATATGCTGTTGGCTGATTTGTTTATAGTGTATTTAAAATAGTAGAAGTTCTTTGTTTTGATGTATTTAAAGAATGGCATGAGGGGGGTGGTTGTTTAGTATTTGACCTCCTGATATTCAAACAATACCAATTATGGACAATTTTCCAACTGATTAGTGCAGCTCCACCTTGAATCTTTATCAGGTATATTAAGTAGGAAATAAGTACATCAACATTCAAAGAAAAATCACTTTAGAGGACAAGATTACAAGTAGTGCTGGACAATAAAACAATTTATTATTCATTGAGAACCAGGAAATGATAATAATAATAAAGATACTGGAGTTGGATGTACAAATATATAAAACCCAAAATAGTTCAGTGTTGATCTGAATTGAAACACTTAGTTGTTTTAAAAGCTTTTAATAATGCTTAAGTTCCACACTGTTCAATAATATGACAGCAAGAAAAATAAAAGAATATATAATGGAAGGTCAAATTAGATTTTTTTTTTCTTTTTCCATTATTTAAAATTTTTTTTTTTTTTTTACCTGATCCCTCTTTTTTAATGAAAACTATTTATTTGTTTGCCTTGATTTAAAAAAAAAATCTGGCTAACTGGTTGACCACCAAGAATGAAAGCAGTCCTGGAACGGTTCTATTCCAGTTTTTCCGATTGTTTTCAGTCTTTTCAATGCGTGGAAGAACAGCACCTGTTGCCCACTGCGTCTGTCGGTTTCAGCACTGCCCCCTATCAGTGCGGGACGGTACTTTCTGCCTCACCCTGCGCGTTTTCACTCCGCGTTTATGGCCGATCAAACACTTAATATGTTATACGCATTCATTAAATATATCATACGGTTCGTGGAACGTTAGCATGTGTAGCACATACATAATCAGACATGTAAACTTGCGACATACAGAGAGACAGCAATGGGCATGCGCCAGCTACCTGCTTCATTCACACAGCGCCACCAGAGGTGAGGCATAGCTCATCACTGCCTCACCTCACACTTCTTGCATTTACTTGAACAGGCAATGTGTACATTTTTTGCGATTTTGACCATAAAAATATTGAAATCATGCAAAAAACAATTGTGTAAAACAAGTCAAGTGGACAGTTTAATCTTCTCGTGTCATTTTTAGTATTTTGATGGCAGGTGAGGCAGTGTTATTAGTCCATAAAGTCCTTCAGTGAATTCAGTGTTTAGTTTATAACAATTCCTGAAAATAAATCGTTTTTAATGTTTTATTTCTTATTTTAAGTTCTTTCAGTTTATGTTGAAATGGATACTATGTTAAAAACTAGATGTTTAATCTGAAACCATTTTGTTCGAAGCTCTTCAACAGAAAAAAAAAAGGCTTTGAATAGAGAATGTCTCTCCTCAGGTGGCCTGTGTCTGAGCATCGATTAGCTTGTCTTAACACTTCAAATCCTTTCTGCTCCAGCTAATGCACTGAAATTTACTTCCCACAGTCACACTAAATATCCAGGCTCTGTTAGCTGGATTAAATCTAAAAGTTAGATTACCAGAATAAAGTTTCTGCTGCAAATATTTTCATTGACTTAGTAAAGATCTCTAACACAACAGAGATTTAAAGCAAAGCCAGCCAGTTGTTGGCATGCTGCTGGATGAAGCCTCTAAGCTGCAAAGTCTACAAGCTAATCAGCACTTGACTGACTGCATTAAACTACTGTGCAGCTTTTAGCATGGGTTTCCTCCGTTAAACACTTTCTATGAAGACCTTGATATTAGAATGTAGTGTTTGGTGGAGGGTTTTATTTAAAGTGTCTTTCAGCAGTGTAAGTTGATCCAATTCTAATAAAGCTGGACTCATAGGGGAGCGGCATGTCTAACTAGGCAGCATTGGTGCTTCACTTATGTTGAAGGACCACTTCACTTATGTCTGGGACCAGGGGGGGATTTGCATGATACGAGATTAGATTAAAAAATGTTGTGCAAATTCAAGCAGCCAAACACCAGTAACCAGGAAAGTATGCAACAAAACTCAGTACAGCATAGAGCATGATTGACGCCGCAGGCTCATGTTTGCTTCAACCTTTACCTCCCGCCCGCCTGGTCAAACTCACCTCTGTGTCCTCCTGTCCACAGCAGCTGGTTTCAAGGCGACTTTCCTCGGCAACGCTCCCTGCGGAGTTTACAAGTACAAACTGCCCAAAGCCGCTCGGACTGAGAGCTCTGTTGGAACAAAGGTGTTCTTCTTCAAAGCGGTCCTGGCCGACGGCGCACCAGGAAATGCTCCAAACACGCCTCTGCTTTGGGTGAAGAAGAGCGAGCTGGAGAAATACCTGAAACCAGCATACATGATGAAGGTTGACCGCTTCATCCTCAGCCTGTGACCAAGGACTCAGAGAATATGTATCAGGCTAACATCGTTACTTTTGTTGCAAAACTGTCATTCACTGTCAATAAATATTTTGTTGTTCAGTAAAACATGATTCGTTGATAATGTAAAAGTTTTTTTTTTTTAAATTTCTATTATAAATATGACTTGAAAATGTATCATGAACTGCTTTGTAAGAGAAGGTGAAAGTAATTCAATTAAAATCAATTAATACTTCATTTTTCCTAAAGGGAAATTAAAAGCTGTCATAACTTGTATCATCTAAGTCTCTTTAAAGACGGATAGTGATGCTGTGGGCAAGTCAGTCTTGCAACAAATCATAGAAGCCTCTGACTGAAGACACTGTTGCTGTATGACAGCAGACATAATATTTCACAGTAACGTCCTGGATGACATCATCAGTTGTTGGCGAGTACTGCTAATCCTCCTCGTTTGCTTTTGCTGCTCCTCTTTAAATCAGATTGGAGTCCTGAATACAATGCTTGCCCATTATGATTGATGGAACAGATCGTTTGAACTTCCTCCTTCTCTCTCTACATCTGTGATCCCTCCTTTTCAAATCCTCTGGGGTTGTAGTTTAGGTATTTGAGCTTTTGAAATCGTATTTAGCTTCTCCCAGTAGTAACAACAACAAAAAAAACCTTGTTCCCATGATTACACACCATAACTGTCCAAAAGTTAAAAAAAAAAAAAGGTAAGAGCAAAACTCCTTCCAGCTGCACAACATTCAAAACCAGAAGGAAAAACTGACCAAACAAAACAAAAAACATAGTCTTAGTTGGATTTCTCTGCAGTGGAACAATGACAGCTTTTTCTGTTAGTTTTATCTAAAACTTCATTCTCTAAGCAAATCAGCCAGTTCTAAGCCTCTGTAAATTATATGTCACTCAGTTATCACTAACATATAGTTCAGTGATAAGGCTGTTAGTCGATCCCTCTTTCACTGGCAGGTGTAAAAAAGCTAGTTATACATATAAGCTAAAATACAGCCATGATGAACATTCTAAGATGAGAAGAAATTTCAAGTTGAGTTTCAATATGCAAGAAAAAGAAACAGGTGTAAGAAACAAAGAAACGGAGTTAGCAAAATTCTTGAAAACTGCATATTTAAAAGTTTAAGATCATAGTCTTAAAAAGCCAAACTCCCCATATAAATTTGGCTTTCATGCCATTTTATGCTGGCATTCACAGTCTCTTGACTCCCAGATGGCAGAGACTAAAAGACTTGCTGTCCATGAATGTGACGGGATCATTGAGATGCACCAGTTTGGTCACTCACAACGTTCCTTTGTTGCCGAGGTTGGACGCAGCAAGACAGTCATTTTCAATTTCTTAATAGAGCCTGGGGGTTACAGGACAAAAGGTCAAGTGAAGACACAGGCGGATCCTTGGCCCAAATCAAAACCCTTACTAATGCTGACCTCAGCCCAATAATCAAAAGCTGACATCTAAAAGAGAACAGGCTTGCCTGTTTGGACTCCAAAGAAGGAAAAAGAAAGTTTTATTCTGTGAGAAGTAAAAAAAATTATTCTGGATGATCTTCATGCCCTTCAGTGTCACTGGTATGACAAAGAGATCCCACAGGAGGTGTTTTATACACGGCACAGTTGAGACGGGCCCCTCATGATCTGGGAGCTTTTTTCTTCAAGGGAATAATGGAGCTTCAGGTTGCGCAGGGGGATCAAACAGCAGCTGGCTAGTTGTAGGTGGTGCAGCAGGCATTCCCCTTTCCAGAGGATAATTATCTGTGAAGTGATAACTGGGTCTTTCACTGGGTCTGACTGCAGCTCACAACGCCGTCTGACAAAAGATGTCTTCCAGGAGAATAACATCCCTCTTTCTGACCTGCATGTTCATTTGATTTAAATGCCATTGAAAACATTTAGGCATTTTAGAAAAAATGTTGTAAATGTTATATTTTAAACAGAAATGTCAGACTTCTGAAATGGATGACCATTTCTTTGCCTTAGTACTTGGTTGGGGTCCTTTGGCATGAACAACTTCATCAATGCAAAATGACATGGAGGCTATCAACTTGTGCTTCTGCTGAGGTGGAATGGAAGTCCATGTTGCTTTGATAGCTGCTTTTAGGTCATCTACATTGTTGGGTCTGGTGTTTGTCATCTTACTCTAAGCAATACCCTGCACAGTCTCTACGGGCTTCAGGTCAGGCCAGTTTGCTGGCCAGTTAAGATCAGTAACACCATGATCATTGAAACAGCTTTTGGTATATTTGGCAGTGTGGGCAGGAA
This sequence comes from Anableps anableps, assembly GCA_014839685.1. NCBI lineage: Eukaryota > Metazoa > Chordata > Actinopteri > Cyprinodontiformes > Anablepidae > Anableps > Anableps anableps. Next base: position 9,162,447 of record CM026067.1, on the reverse strand, counting down.
CCAAGTCCTGCTGGAAAATGAAATTAGTATCTCCATAAAGTTTGTTGGCAGAAGGAAGCGTGAAGTGCTCTAAAATCTCCTGGTCGATGACTGAGTTGACTGTGAACTTCAGAAAACACAGTGGACCAACTGACTATGGAAACTTCACAGTGGACTTCAAGCAACATGGATTCTGTGTCTCCACTCTTCCTCCAAACTCTGGGACCTTGATTAACAAATGAAATGCAATCTGAAAATAGGACTTTGGAGTACTGAACAACAATCCAGTTTTTTTCCTCCTTAGCCCAGGTAAGACACTTCAGGAGTGGCTAGTAAAGAGGAATGTGACATTTGCAGCCCATGTGTTGGATTCATCTGTCCATAGTGGCTGATGATGCTCCGACTCCAGACTCAGTCCACTCCCCTGAAATTCTTGAATGGACTTTGCTTTCTAGCCCTCTCAGGGCTGCGGTTCTCCCTGTTGCTGGTGCACCTTTTTCTACCACACTCCTTGTTCAGGCTCAGCCTTCTATGAAAAAACCAGCTTCTTCAGCAATGACCTTTTGTGGCTTACCCTTCTTGTGGAGGTTGTCAATGACTGTCTTCTGGACATGTGTCCAGTCAGCAGGCTCCGTCTATGAATGTGTAAATTACTGACCCAGAGTGAGACCATTTAGAGACTCAGGAAACCTTTGCAGGTGTTTTGAGTTAATTATGTTTGGTTTAATGTCAATTAGCAAGTTGCAGAGAAGCAACTTCAACTAGCTTCCAGCACAGTTCTGTCAGGAATATTTGATTGCTCTTCTTGACAGAACTGGTAGAGTTCATTTAAATTAGTTTATTTCCTGCCATAGACCCAGCTTTTAAACATAGCCCAAAGAGTTTTAAGATGAATAAAATGTTATGGTTAGCCTGCTTTATCAACTCCAAAACTAGTTTTGCTGTGTGTTTGGGGTCATGTTCTTGTTGGAGCATCCAACTATGTCTGAGTATCAGTTTACTATCCCTAATTGTCTTCTTTAATTAAAGAGAATTAGTAAGGACGTTCATGAATGCCACAGCTATAAGCTGGGCAATGATGGAACACCAGTGTCACTGTCCACAGTGAAGTGAGTTTTACGTCACCAACCTTGAAAGAAGTATTTACTTCAAAACCTAAACCATTGAGCTTGATTAAAATTTGAAACTGCCTCAATAAATAAGCCAAGTCCTTCTGGAGAAACGTTTTATGCTCAGAAAAAAAAAATTCTCCCAACTGGCCACAATAACTGGAAGAATGTTTGGAGCAGTTAAGGTGAAGTTATCAAACCAAACATAACTATATTGACTGTTAAACCTTGTTGTGGTTGTATAATGCTATGGGGCTGTTTTGTGCCATTTGCAGTAAAGGATTACTCGTGGATTAATGGAGAAGGAGAATTTATAAAGAGTTCACGGCTAGATTAATGGTAGGAAACCAACCCATTTAAATTAGGTCTGCCTTTTGGGATAAGAAGAGTGTTTGAATTTCCAGCCAGACGTATGCCAGATGCTTGTTGCTGGCTACTACAAGCATATGTCCAAAGTGCTAGTTGGAAAGGAAGCTTGACCTAGTATGAGTCAGGGTGTATGTGTGTATTTAAGCATTTATGTATAATTTTAACTCTGTTTGGATTGGAGAAATCCATATTATTCATAATAAATTATATATTTTGGGTTTTTTGTAGTGTATGAGAACGTTGTTTTGATGCCAAGTAACAAAACTTGTGATTCCAAGTAACATTATTCATTTAGCTGTTTACTTATCTTAAAACACTATGAGAGCATTTCAGAAAATTTTAGGTGTGACATTGCTCCATATAAAAAGTAATTACCTCTTTATTCTAACATAGGTACACCAAATTTGAACATTTATTAAAATCTTTATCTCTAATAAGCTTTTCCTTGTTAACAACGTCTGGTTTTAATTCAAATTTTGTGCTGCTTACTTCCTGGACTGATGTTAGTATCCATTATTAGACACTCTCTTGTCAGAATAGTGATTCAACATGACATAATATAAATCACTGTAATAGAAGTTGTACATATCTGTCTAAACTAAATAGAACACCTTAATATTCCGGACACATAGTGGTGGTCATTTTTATATTTAATGATTGGGGTGGGTGTTTTGCAGATCTAATTTAATTCTTCAGAGCAAGCGAACACTTTCAGATAACCACAGTGACATTCTGTTCTTTTGGCATTATGTGCATGAGGTTTGTTATGCCAGATAACGGTAAATCCCTTTTTTGATATTCAGAATGTACTCTGGATATCTGCAGCTGAATTGCTTTCCAATCTACAAGTCAATTACTGCCAAACAAATGTTCATGTCAGATACAAGCGAATAACAAGTCGAGATACCTGCAATGTAATTTTAAATATCAAAAGATCTATAAAATATTCATTTTGGAAGTCCACAACGTTTGAGTAGCAACAATACCATCGCAGGCCAAACAGTCAGAACAAGGACCGCATCATATACCTGTTAGAAGACATGTGAAATGACATTCTGGGGTTTCAAATGTACTCTATAGATGTCTGGAACAGGTCTTGGTATGGATGTCCATTTAGAGGACAAAATAAGAACCGTAAATATCAGGAACGTGTTTTTTAACCCAGTAAGAGTTCTCGACTCTGAATGTTGCGCATACCCGTGATGAAAGTAGGGGAACAAATAGCATCACTGACAATGTTTGACAAGAGAGTGGGAACTTTAATAAATTTGTCATCTGTGGCTGAGGACAGTCTCTTGTGACAGCCAGTTTCATCACCTGCTGATTGTGTTATGAAGCTGTTTTAGAGAAATAATAAAAGAGATCAAATCCGTCATCAAAGAAAAAAAACAACTTTTTTTAGTTTTTTTGCACTTCTTTGTTTAGCAATTTGTTCCTTGTGTTTTTATCAATTTTGAGCAGACAGATAGACAAACAGACAAACCCCGCAGCAGCATTTAAATTGGACTGAGGCCATTGCAAAACCTTGATTCCTTTCTTTTTCAGCCATTCCATTGTAGATTATCTGCTACTATACAACCTAGCTTGGATGAAGCTTCAGCTGTCAGACATATGGCCAACTACTTAACTCGAGAATCCTTTGCTATACTCACGGTCAACTTAATGACTTCAAATGAGACAGATTTTATGACCGCAAAACAAACCCAAATTATTAGCCCTCCACCACCGTACTTGGCAGTTGGAATGTGGTGTTTGTGCTAAAAAAAATATGGGATGAATGTGCTGTTTTCACACTTTGGTGACTTTTACCCAAAGGTCATTGTTTCAGTTCAGATGCAACCTCAGTTGAGCTGCCATTCTTTTTAGAGAGAAGAGGCTTTGTCCTGACAACCCTTCCATACAAGCCTTACTTGTTCAGGCATTACTAATAATTCTTTAATGAACATTAGCATTTAGAATGCTAACTGAGACCTGCAGAGCCTGAGATGGAGCTCCTGGGTTTCATGCAATTTGTCTGAGCATGGCAGGTTGAGGTGCATTTTCTGGGGTGTTCCCTACTTAGAATATTGTCAACTCTCCTGAATATTTTCTACATGTGAAAAATCTTTCTTACTGTAGAACAATGGACTTAAAATTGCTTAAAATTGCCCTTAAATTCCCAGATTGAGGGGTAGCAACAATTGTCTCTCCCAGGCCATTGCTGATTCCACCTTGGCATGAGGCTAATGCTCAGCAGTAGCCACAGTTAACAGTGTAAACAGTTAAACAAGTGTAACTGATAAGCAGGACCTAGCTGTTAATTTCCCTCTTAATCTGATGGAAGTAGCTAGGGTGCACTTAATATTTCTGATGAGTGTGGTGCACAGACTGCCATGGAAACTTACATTCCCCATTCATGACGTTGGTAGATTTCGATTACAAATGAAAAAGGTACTAAGCTGAAAAAGGCAGCAACAAGAATCTGATATCTTTCCTGAATAAACATCACTTGAAAGTGTCATATAAACAATCTATGATGTACACCTTTAACATAGTGAGGTGCACATTAAATTGTGAGGTTAAGGCACAACATCTAGGGATTATCTGAGCCATAGTTAGAGTACTGGAAAAAAAGAAAGCAGGAAGAAGGTTTTATCATCCTAACAGTAGATGACAGTAGATGGCAGTACTGGCACACCACTCGAAGGACAGGTTCGTGAGAGGCAATGTAATTAGGCCTGTGTGTAGTGACCCTAAAGGAGGACTGCAGAGAGTGTTTCTGATCAGCTTGGCTTCATCTTACACATACTGAAAATATCCATCATTGCTGGCTAATGTTCCTTTGCAATAGCCACGATAATTCGTCTTAGGTAAGAGCTTTCTGGTGTTCCCGAGCCATTCTCTGCCTGCAATCAGACTGTTCTTTCCATTTGTGTCAGCCAGGACAAGGAGTTATTAATGTTGCAGAGATTGGCATTCCATTTTTTTCTCTTAACTTTATTTCTAGGGTTTTGTTGAAAGATGGTGGTCAGAACTGTTTGAAGGATTTGTTGAGTGCAATTTAGCCCCACTATGTCAGGTGAGATGTGCAATTTGAAGGTTTTAGAGGAGGCTAAAAACATTTCTAACTGGTGAGTGTGTTTGGTTTAAGAACAGAAGCAGACCTCAGTTTTCAGGGTTTACATTTGGCTGTTGTTGCTCTCCTGCATCATGTACAAAAAGATTAACAGTTCCTGCCTTTGTCTGTGTGGGGAACCTCATGAAAGCACTTTAATCAGTTCGTGAGAAGTCTTGTGAAAATAGTAATATGTATAATTTATATGTGTAAATTCTTTAGTGGCTACAGAGGAGCTTTGTCAGATCACAGAAAAGAATCTCTGATGATTATATTTGGGAGGGAGATAGGATTGTGTTGCATCATGGGAAATGTAGGACTATACCTTGGATTTTCCTGTTTGTTTTGTAGGGATTGCCTCACCTTTGTGTCAGCACAGTGTAAATAGTTGTTTGGCAGAATTAACTCTACTCCAGAGGTTCTCAAAATTTTCATGGCAAGTGCCACCCTCAAATAAAATGTAGGCGCCCTCAAATAAAATGTATTAGTATTATTACTATTATCTTAATTGACATTTTAAAGCAGCATAGCAACAGGAAGTGTCAGTTTATTGTGTTATTTTAGAAGAAAGAGTCAGTGAAAACATTGGCTGTTGGCTCTCCATGATTGGTTGAAGGATGTGGTTTATTTTTGCTGTCCATTCATTCAAAAGCAGAAATTTCTAAGTTTTTCTAACATGTTTATTTCTTTATTTGTACTTTTGGATGGCAGACATTACTATACAACATTGTGACTAATGAATTGAGCTTGTTATTATTCACCACCATCCAGGATAGGTGTTTGGGAGGGGCTAGCCCTGTACTTCCTGCTTCAAAAGGTTCAGTCTTCATCAGTTAACAGCAGGTGTGAAAATCAAGACAAATGTGACTGAGACTTTAAATTTGAAGTGAAGTGTACGTCTGCTCAATTCACTTTTTCAACAAAAAGTCAGCAGATCCAAATCCTCACTCCACATTGTGGTTTGGCTGTGACCGAACAGAAGAGAAAGCTGTGGAGATTAGGAATACCAGCACTGCAGAGAGACCGTAAACTGTGGTTTTAGTTTTAAGAAATAATAAGTACTATACTTTATTTCCATCCTATCATGATAGATAATAACATGACCTCCAGGGTTTCCAAATCTGACTGCCTTTTTAACCTACAGCAGAAAGTTACTCTTTAAAAATAGTCGGATAACAAATCAATGTACTCTCAGCCAATTTAAAAACACGGAAAACACCAAATCAATATGAAATTAAATTATATGTTTACCTTAATAATAATGCAGCTACATGACAGCTATACCCAACCTTCTCACAACTTTTTAGGTTCTTCATAGTTTGTCTGTCCGTAGCCATGCAGTTAATAAAGCAGCTAAATATGGCATTCTAATAATCTGAGGCCATATCTTCATGTCGTACTCCCAATCTTTGATGAAGGAGCAAGTAATGATTTAATTATCCTGTCTAAGGTGCAAAAGCTGATGTTCCTATATGATTTTACCCATATTTGCTTTGCAGGAGAATGTTTGTCCACATGTAGTATTGCTCATGCAGAAGCCGTGCACATGATTTACACAAATCACAATACTTAAAGGAATACAGTGGATAAAAACAGGGATGTGTAGCCCCGCCTCCAGAACAGACAGCTTTAAAACTGAAAAACACCAACACTGACAAAAATGATTCATCCTAAAAAAAAACATAGTTAGTGTGAGAAATCACTCTACACTAATGATTACTGTCATCACTGCATCATTTTACATGAATTTATCTTTGAAATACCAACAAGTCTAAGTACCATAAAATGCAACCCTTGTACCACCAGTGCTAGTTGTTCTCCAGTTTGAGTATCACAGCTCCAGACCTGCTAAAAAAAGTCACTTGGAGTAATGCTCACTTTGTTTGACATGTACAGTTTAATCAAAAATGTTTGCATTGAATCCCAGCATACTTTGTTGAACATTTGTGTCTATGGAAACCTATTTCTTTTCAACTTCAGTACGGTGACATCAGGACTTTGCACCTATTAAAAGGCTGTCTCTCCTCATCCAGTCATGTAGCAAGATAGCACCAATGTAACACAGATCACAGAAAAGGTTGTGCTGTTTTTCGTCACTGGAAAGGGTAAAAGAAAGATGATAAATGCAGCGGACAGAAGGAGGTTCCTGGAGGTGGATGCTTTAAACCTCTGCTGCACCTTTGGAAAGAAGGAATGCCGAGCATGTTCCGTACCGGTGCCACGTTCCCATTGAAGCTGTTCACACTGGGGATTCAGTGTGATTTTAAAGCAGCCACGGCTTCTTTTAAAATTCATTTTCAAGATTCTTTGAAGTTCAGCAGACCGAGGGGCTCGGCTCCAACTCCACCGGGGTGACCTGTTCTAATAATAGCACAGTCGCTTGTGACGGTGTTGAGCGCTACCAGGTGTAAAACCCTTCAGCTCCATCAAATGCGTCTCTGTCTCTCAACGACAACTACCTTGGATCTGAAGTGACAATATGCTTCCCTGATGCGCAACAGTTTCTACTTAAACAGCTTAGAAACAACCTCTGTACAGATGAACAGATGAGATGCTTTTTGACACCACTTTTGCACGGCAGAGGGATAACGCGCACACTGAAGCTTGTTCATTGTGACTGGTCAGTGTCATCTGGAGTTATAAACCATGCCCAACTCCGGAACACAGTGGGTGCCTTTAGAAAAGTCTGCTTTTATTCTATTTTATGCAAATCTGCTCTGACTGAGGGGGGTGGAAGCAGGCTACTCATTCATAGCAGCTTTACCAAAGCATTTGATGAAGACTTTTACTCCGGCTTATTGTGAAACATGCGATAAAAATGCAGAGAAACATGCAAGTAGTGTAAAAACTGGACTTCTGGATCCAGCTTAAGCCGGCCTACCATAAGCATCTTAACAGTCGTCCTCCTTGGTTCCCCCAACGTGTGGTTGTACAAGTGCTGCACTGTGAGACTTACCTTTAAGCACACAGCAACAGTCAGCTAAGCACGCTCACATTTAGCCCTTTCCTCTTTGTCTGTGTGCAGTTCCACACAAAGATACGGACATCTGCTGAGGACGTTTTTTCCCCCCCTTTTAACCAACATTATAGAATATCCCCTCACCCTGCCTCAGCTACCTAAGCACCTTAGCATCTTAGCAGATAGTGCAAACAGAGGCAAAAGTGTGTAAAAGAGATATACAAATATGAACAGAACCACATAATGCTTGGGTACAGGCAGCATACGCTAGATGCCACACTATGAGGAGTTCATACAGCGGTTTGTAATCTGCAGAATAAGCTTGTTTTAAACAAAACAGTCCATCAGGTAATGAATCGACACCAAAAAGAACAAAACAAACAAAAAACCCCATCAACTTTTCCTGCCTACTTGAGTGAATTTCTGATCCAATTTTGGGTTGTGAACTGTATCTTTATTGAAACCTGTGGCCAATAGCAGAAAGACTAAAAATAAGATGTTTTCAGGGCTTTTCATAACCTCTGCAAGGGTAAAAGATACATCTTTGGTAACCTTGGTAAAATAGATGAATACTTCAGAGCAAAGGGTTTAAATCAAATTCTTTTCTTGAATTAATTTGTCTGTTTAGCACCACTGCAGCACAGCACACCACAGGTTCCACCCCAGAGTGCAATATTTTCAGCAAGTCTCATAAAAAATGTCTTAAAGGTTTGTTTCTGTAAAGCATACTTCTTCGCCAGTGAATGATTTGAAACTGTAGGGATGGGCAGTTTTTTTCTGTTTCATGTTCACAATGCTTTCCTCTTAGTTTAGATTCTCTTTGTAAAGACAATCTACTAAAAACCTCAACCTCAATTACACTATAAAGATGAAGTATGGAGCTGTAAAATAAAACCCATCATAATTATTCATATATAATTAAACATATTAGTTTGTAAATGTAATAATCAATATTGGTTACGTTTTTAGTAACTTTCTTTGATAACAAAATTAGAGTGAGACTTTGTTTTCAGCACCATGGACAGTGGTGATTCTTGCCCAGCCTACTTGCATACTGCTTGCATTTTAAAACAAATTATGGGGGGCATCAAATGTAAGTCATAAAAACATTTAAACTTCAGTCAACCGTAGATTGTACCTGAAATTTGTACTTATACAAGAAAGAGTGAAGCTGCTTGTTAGTCAGTATTCTCTGCAGTTTATCGGTTTTAAATAAGGGCAAAGGAAGGTGCTCTCACACTGAGAAAGGTCATGAACATGGTATTATCTTACTGTTTATGAAAATGTGATTGTGATGTTTTATACTTTCAACTGATTAATAAAATCGAAATATGGACAAATATTGCCTCTTGAATGCAAAGCTTAAGTCAGCATAAAAAAAAAGAATAGAACCTCATTGATTTGTTTAAATAATTAAATTATTTAATTTGAGTGAAATTATTGATAAGAATTTAGCACAAACTGGTGTGAACTTAAGATCTTTTGTGTGTTTTAGCTGTTAAACTTATTTAATTTTTATTGTTCCTAATTACTGAATAAAATAAGTACATATAAAACATTTTAAACCAGTCTGTTTTAACATTGTAGAGGTCAGAGGGATGATGTGAATCAGTTTCACCTCGCAGACTGCACCTGTCTGGTCTCATTACTGTTGCATGTTCAGACTTTTATTTTCAGTTTATTGCTGGACAATTTGTCTCTGCATTAATGCTTGATTTTGTGTCTTGATATATTTGGTCATTTCTATGCATACATGACATGCAGATAAACATATAGTTTTCAAAAATTTTTTTGATTTTTTAAATTTTATTTTTATAAAGGTAATCAGGTTCAAGTACTACCATCTTTTGTGCTCTCATGCTGTTCAAAATAGAAAGATTATTCTTCCCAGATGTAAACACAGCTCACAGTTTTAAAGCCCTTTGTTCAGAAACTGCGGTGTTTGTGTAAATATACATTGTTTTGCTATAGGAGCACACAGTGCATGTCAGGTTTACAAAATCACTGAAATAAAAATGCATATTAATAAATTAAAATAAACCAAGTTTACATTTTCAGAGTTACAGGGCACCAACAACAAAAGGTGGAATAATAAAAAGAAAACAAATCTACCTTGGACACAGTGTCAACATGTTTGATGGGTTTGAATTGGTTTAGGAAACAATTTTGTAAAAGTAGAACGTCTTATAAAAAGATTTTGTTCTCTCTGTTTCACTAGTTTGAAGTCTATTGATGCCTCAACAACATGGCACTAAAAAGGGATCTCTGTGAGACAGGGTTTCTGCCGACTGTGCAGAAGAAAAATAACAAAAACAAAAAGACGAAACATGGAACACATCTAGAGAGCAACATGATCACTCGCAGCAATGTGGAGTGAAGATATTTAATATATACTTTAGCCTGCTCCAAGCAGGGTTTCATAACAGAAAAAAAAGGCCTCAGAAAGGTTAAAAACCCAAACACATACATATAGGGACATTAATAAAAATCGAGGGATAATGAAATCAAAACGTTTTGGGAGATAAGTTGATTATTCGGTTCTGATGTTAGTTGACCAGCTTGCTGAAGCAGACTGTTAGAATGGCCTTTAGTGGCTGGAATAAGCAGGAGGTTTGAGGCAGAGATGTAGTGCAGACCAACCAGGTGTTTATTCCCAACACTGAACAGGTGACGGGACACACAAAACAACTCCTGTTCAAGCAGGCCATGTGTGGTCTCAGTAGCAGTTCACAATGATCTAGACTGACAGTCTTTTATAATATCCACCCACTTGACTTAACAGGCCGACCAAAACAGGGCTAACAAGAAAATATAAGCACTAATAAACATTTACAAGTTACTAAAAAATATCCAAATACTCTAATTTACAAATATTTTCCAACATTGAGAAATATGTCTAAAACACGGAATTTCTAGAGTTCACCTATGTGATTGAATATCAAGTGCAAACTACTCCACAGTACTCCACATCATCCCCCTGCGTCCTTCCTCCCTGATCCCAACCTCCTCAAGTCCCTGACTGCTTGATTCTTCATCCCTCATTAACACCCCCTTTATCCCTTGTCACATCGCTAAATCCCTCATCCTCACCTATCTCATCCCTCCCTCCCTGATCTTTTCACCCTTCATCCCTCATCCCTAACATCTACATTCCTTGTCCATCTCTGCATCCCAACCTCCTTCATATCCCTGCCAGATCATCCCTCATCTCTCATTCCTACCTCCCTCATCCTTATCCCTGTCTATCTCATTACTCATCCATCAGCCCTCCCTCTCTTAATCCCTAATCCATGCCTTCCTTATTCCTCATCCATTATCCCTATCTCCTTCATCTGTTACCCCTCGTTCTCCCATTCTGTATTCCTTGTTCATCTTCCCTAACTCTTCCATCCCTCCGTCTTACCCTCCTCATCCCCTCCTTCCTCATCCTTTGTCACTACCTTCTTCATTCTGCATGAATCCCCTATCTTTCTTCATCACTTCTGCCTCCATCACCACTCATTCTTCACTCCTCACCCTTCATTGGTACCTCATCCATCCCTCATCCTCATTATCATCTAATCCATTTGATTTATTTGTTCCTTTCTGCTGTTAAACAGTCTCTAGAGGTTTCTTATTTGGCTTGACAAAAAGTGCATCATCAGTAATTCTGATCAACTCTGAACAATTTTCACCATCATTTGATTAAATTCTAGTCAATGCAGTGGCTGTCATGGAAAAGTGCGGTACATGCGCCACTATTGATGAGTTTCCTGCAGCCACGGTGACAGACTGATGAAGGAGGGGTCTGGGAGGAGGTGTTGTATGCTTTGACGGCTGGTGTATGTGGGTGAGCCAGAGGTGATGTGAGCCATCTCAACCTTTTCTCTGCCATCCATCACACTGCAGAGCCCTACACAAAGGGTCCAAACAGAGATAACAAATAGAAGTATTTGTAGTGACCCAGTACTCTTTCTAAGATATGTCCATTTACAGAGTTGCAGAGATTTCTCCTGGGAAAAGGTCTTTATTTTCTCTCCAAAGCAGACGGTCAGAATATGCTTTCCTGAATATAAAAGGTGGGGTTTTTATATGCTGAGAAAAATCACACAGATTCAAAATGCTGAGGCCTGATCAATGGTATTGTTCTGTGAAATATAATCACCATTTATTTTAGTATGAGCAAATGCATTATAAATGCACTTTGTAACATTTTAGTGGTATCATAAATAAATGCCTGCTCTAGTGGTATGAAAACATAATTTTAAAGCTCAACACAACTCTTTACAGTGAAATTGTGGATCAATAATTTGAGAAGAGAGTTTAATCGAAGCAAGAAGAAACACTTTGTCCATATCAGATCTCTCTACTTTTTACTGGCTGCTAGAAATCAATGGCTGTAGTTGGATGTTACAGTACCTAGTATTACTCCCTGACCCATAGAAATAACGTCAGTCTATATTTTCTTTCATTTCTTAATGACAAGGTGATAAAAGACTGAAGAAATAATGGATAAAAATGAGAATAGACAACACTGTTAAAAAGAGGCGCTAGTTAAAGACAGGAAAACAGATGCCTGTTTGCATCAAGGGTTGTGTCTGCAAAAGTTTTCATACCCTTTGAACATTTTCACATTTTGTAACTTAGCACCACATCCTTTATGTATTTTGTTGGGATTTTATGGAACAGAACAGCACAAAGTTATGGATAATTGGGAAGGAAAAGGGATATACGGCTCTCAACAAATCAAAATAATTTGAAATAAGTGACAGAGATATATATTCAAGCCCCAACTCTTCTATGATTGCCTTGTATTTAGCTCTGCCCATCTTTCAACTTTGAGCAACTTCCCTGTTGTTTCTGTAGAAAAGCCTGCCCACAGCACAATATTGCCACCATCATGTTTCACTAGGGTCATATTGTGTTTAGGGTGAGCTCTCTTGTTACTTTTCCTCCAAACCTTGTGGCTTTTATATAAATCAAGAAGTTCAATTTCGGTTTCATCCATACAGTGTGCCTTCTTCCGCATGTTTGCTGTGGTCCCAACATGGGTTGTGACAAACTATAAGAGGGACTGCTTATGGTTTCTTTCAACCATGGCTTTCTTTCAGCAGCTTCACCTATGAGGCATCTGATCAGGATGCTTCCTACTTACCTCCCACTAGTGGTGTGTCCTAATGGAAGGAGACCCATGGAAAGAACCAGGAAGTTACTGGCTCTTTTCTGAAACATTCCCATCTAGCTGGGGAACACCTAGGAATTCTGCAGAATGAGCAAAAGGAGCTCGCTGGGGTGAGGGATGTTTGAAGTTCCCTCCTGGACCTGTTCCCCTTGGGAGAGGGAGGGAGGAAGGAAGAAAGGAAGGAAAGAGAGTAGGAAGATAGGGTCTAACTAACTAACTAACTAACTAACTAACTAACTAACTAACCCTACCTTAAACATCTCCATGACTTTGTTCCAGACCTGTCTGATGTGTTCCTTTCTCTTCATGATTCTTTTTGTTTATGAGATTCAAAGAACAGCTCAAATTATGCTGAGATTAAATCACAGACAGGTGGAACTTGTTTCTTAATTCGGGGACTTCTGAGTTGTACTGGACCTTACTTAGGGGTATCAGAGTAAAAGGGGCTGAATACATATGCTTAACAGACTTCACAGTGGTACATTTATTTGTGATGATTTATCACAGAATCTCAATGAAATTCAGAGAGGCTTGTGATTGTAACATGGGCAAATGTGAGAAGTTCAATTGGTACAAAATACTACAAGGCACTATAACAAAAGGCAATATAAAACAGCTGTACGCAAAGAGGTCCTTAAATATCAGCAAAATCGCTGTAAATTTTCCTGCAAGTGAACATCAGGCATTTGGGATCTATATTGTGACAGCAGGTTTAGAAAGTGGCTGCAATTAAATGTTACATGCCTACGGTTAATATTTACATACAGCACCAGTGAGAAATGCTCAGACCCATTAACAATGAAATATGTGTTTGTTTTTACACTAAATGTGAGCCAATAAACTGTCCAGAAAGAAAAAAATGAAGACAAAGCAAAAGGGTTTTATAGTAAATTCCTTGTGCTCCCTATTGACTTGATTATGGTTCTTAACTGAACAAAGAAATAGAACAAGTCAGAGACCCCTTTGTCTTAAATCTACAGAAGAAAAAAATCCTGTTAAAATGTGAATCCCTTGCACCAAAAGACATGAAATCCATCTGCAGTGCATGCAAACATCACACACACATTAGCAGGCTCTATCTATCTATAGATCATTTGAGTTTTGTATGCACCCATGTTGTGCCCCAGGGAAAGGAGGAGCATCTTATGGAGCAGGAGGTGAAGAAGGAACAATCTGCTGCTGCTTCATCTACAAGCTATTGTTGGTAATGAGAAAGAATCTTCATGTAGTTGTTCTCATAGCACACATTTACAGAGATTTTTAGACCTAATTTCAAACTGCGAAATTCTTATTTTGCAGATGAGAAGAAGAATGAAAAGGAAATCAATAAACAAATAGGTAACATGTTTTAGGATCAGGCTTAAAGGAATCTTGAGAAATCTGGAAGAAAAAAAAAAAGATTTTAGTTGCTTTTTGACTTCGGTTCCTTTTTTGTGAGAATGAACGAGGAAAGATGCAGAAAGCAGAATAAATGGAGGGGGATTATACAAACATTCATCCAATAAATAAGAAATAAGTTATGTGTGTTTGGTAAAGCCAACTCCTTTCACACAGCAGAAACCTTCAGATATGAGTCAGTTTTTTTAATTTTTTATTTAATGAACTCACTTTGCTTTATTGCTGGAACACACTCATCCCCTTCACGACCCTGAACTCCATAAAGCAGGTAGAGAAAATGAATAACTGACTGAGTAACAAAATAGAACTGTTAGCACTAACAAACTTTAGCATCAGACTCATCAGTGTAAAGGCTTTAATTTGTTTCTCAATGTTGCATCCACTGGTACGTATAATAAAAAGGACAAACCACAATTAGTACTCTGATTGTAGTAAACTTGTTTCATTTCCTGTTGTAAAAGTCAGTCTGTGCAAATGATTTATATACATTAATTTCACCAAACGACTTGAAAAATTTAACATCATTTAAAACTTCTAAGATTCATGGACTTCTGTTTTAAGATCCTTTCAGAACAAAGAGAATAAAAAGGCAGGTTATTACCAGATGTATCCGTTTATGATGAAACAATGTCTCACAACTTTCCTGTCAGGTTTTTAACCATACCACAGTGATCAGACTGCGCTATTGAAAGCTTTAAGTGACAAAAAGTTGAAACCAGAAGTTTACATACACAGAATAAAAAGACACATCCATCTTTTTTCTTCGCTGTCTGAAGTTAAATCAGACCAAACCGCTCTTGTTTTAGGTTAGTTATAATTGCCAAAATTATTTCTATTTGTGAAATACCACAACAACGTGATTCTAAAAATGTTTTATTATTTCTAATTTTGCTTGCCTTCTTTCCTTTATTTTCCTGTAAAGCCCTTTGAATTGTCTTGTGTAAGAAAGGTCAATATACAAATCAGTTTATTTTACCTTGTGGGCCATTCAGCAAGTTAACATGAACAATTCACTGTAACCATACATGAAACATTTAGGTATGTGAATTTCAAGAGATCATTCATTTCTGACAGAGTTGGTGTACATGGCATTCACTTTAACAAACTTCCTCTGGGCCTTCGGATTTGGAAATGCATCAAAATTTAAAGAACTGTTTTATATTTCACTTTTACTGTTCCTGCTATGTGTTTGTCATCTGTCTGTGTTACAGCGATGGAACAGTTGGAGACGGCAGACGCTCCTCCTGTTTTCTCGTGTCCCAGTCTCTTCTCTGCAGGAGGAAGCTTTGGTCCTCCACACCTCTGTTTATCCTGCCTTCTCACCTCCTCTTCCTCCCTCCTTCCCCTTCCTCCATCAAAAGCTATGTTTCTGCAAAGCCTTTTGCATTTTGAACAGTGCTACCTGCAACGTGGATTCCTCTTTTTTATGTATATTTTTATATTTATACATACAGCAGGTGATATAAGTATTGAACATGTCAACATTTTCCCCAGTAAATATATTTCTAATGAAGATATTGACATGAAAATCACACCAGATATCAATAACAACCCAAGTAACCCACTCATAGAAATAAATCATAACATATATATCTATAAATTACATGAAACAGCACAGGAAATAAGTATTGAACACACATACTGTGATTTATTTAATATTAATCTGTGAAGGAAACTAGTCACATGAATTAATCAGATTTGATGGTGGGGTAATGTTCCGAACAAATCCACAAAATTGTGGAGGCCACTTGTATGCTCTCTGATCTTTAGCCATTTACATGGATTTTCAAGGTGACCAGGCTTCTCCAGCAGCTTTATCTTTGAGAGTTACCCAGGCTATATCTTTGGATCATGACATTGCTGAAAACTCCACCCCCGTTTCATTTTCAGATTGTTATCGACCCCCCTCGTCGCCCCTGCCACAAAAAACAAAACAAAACAAAAAAACAAACAAAAAAAAAACAATCAAAACAAACAAACGAACAAAAAGAAAACATACATCCTTCCTTCAATTAAATGAAGTCTGGAAGAACCTTTTGCTGAAAGTCAGCCCCACACAATCATGTTCTTAGATACAAACTTCATTGTTGGCATAATGTTTTGGGGGTGATGATTGCTATTCCTGCTCTGAAACAAAGGATTTGAATTTGGTCTCATCTCAGACTGTATTCTCCCAGCATTTCATTGCCTTGTCTTAATATTTTACAGCAAACCTAAACAAGATTTTACAAGCTTTCTTCAGTTGTGGAACATTGAGCATTAAGTGTTCAAAGAGACATTGGTGGTTGAATGCTTTCTATTGCAGTTTTTTTAGGGAGCTGTTTAGGTGAGGATTTGTTTTGTTTTTAATGTGTTACCCAATTTGTGTTGCTGTTAGTATGAAAGGGGCTAGATAAATAAAGTTTGTCTTCCTGATTGATTTTTTTAATTGTTTTGATAGAAAAATGGTTCCCGCTGATTTCAGGTCTTTCTCAAGCACTCTTTCAGTCGTTTTTGGTTTTCAGACCACTCTTCTAATTACTTTAGACTCTTCTGTGAGAATTCTTGCAAGGAGCCCCTTCTCTTGTCTGGTTTAAGGTGAAAGTATGTTCTTTCAATTTCCAGATTATGTCCCCAATGGTCTTTATTTGAACATTCAGTAGTTTAGACATATGTATGTCTTTGACGCATACGAGCATTTTTTTTATTTGCAAAAGTAAAGTGACATATGTCTTGAAAGGGCTCTTTTCTTTCATCCATGAGATGCTTCTTTTGCAACACTTTAGTTGTGAGAGGCTTTTTTAGCGACCATCAGTTAGGACTAAACGAGTTGACATTAACTTGCACAGGGAGCAGAATTGCTTTTGAACTGCTAAGAGATTTTAGCTGCTTATTTGGCTTACTAATACTTATTTCATGTGCTAAATACCCCTCCCCATATAAAACAGAATTTATGGACCTATTTTTTTTGCAACATATTTTCTTTGTCAGCATCCTACAAGAACGTAATTTTTTGCACGATGGTGCCTCACTCGTGCATTGTGGTGAGTGAAGTGCGAGTATCAACTGCTGCCTTTTTTCTGTTTCCCCCAGACTATTGATGCCTTTTCGCGAATGATTTTTTTGGTTACCACGTGGCCACTGGATGCCTCACGCACGTTGCATTACACTCTTGGCCACATTGCATAGATTCACCTCGTCTTTTTTTTACATGTTCTGTCCAGCAGTGTGGCATTTAGAGATGTGAGAAGTTTTTTTTTCAAATATAATGGAGATGTAGATGGAAAAGAAAGGGAAAAAAGACAGTGGGAATGATGGGGAAAAGTTTAAAATGGAAAGAAGGAGATACATGCAGAGTAGATAAAGAGAATACAAGATAACACCCTAAGTCTGCTTCTACACCTGCAGAAGGAGAGGGAAAAAAACAACAGCGAACAGAGAAACCACGACAAACAACATATGCAACATAACAGTGACAACAACAACATCAATGAAAAGTACCTGGTACTAATTAATATAAGATATATTTAGTGGCAACCACAGCCCAACATAGAGCATATCTGTAAACACCTGAATCCAAACACCGGTGTCTCTGTGTGTGTGTGTGTGTGTGTTTAATGTTTAATAGCAGGTGTCTTTAAACCAGTCTACTCTCCATGGTCTGTGGTTTTTAAATATTTTTGAGGCAGTAGTGGCCTTTATCCTACAGTAGATGGACAGGAAGAAGAGCAAGACAACAAACAGTCTGGTCCGTACGTCTGCTCTACCACTGAGCCATGATGTACTCTGGGTCTGTTTGTTTTGTGGTAACTTTTCTAAGCAAAACTCTTCTGATGGATTTATACACTGCTTTGAGAAATTTTGTGTGAAGTGACTGTAACCGACTGGTATGTTTTCAGCACTGTCTTTAGGACTACAGATAAAATTTAGCTATTGGACTATTTACAATGAGGCATGTTGCCAATGTGTTAATTAATGTGCACTGTCCTAATTTCGCAGCTATATGCACATCCACAGTTATTTCTTGTTTCTTTATGCTCAAAAACACATCTCATCATCTTCTCCTCCTTTGCTTCACTGGCTTCATCTCACACACACACACTGATCCATATTTGGCAGACAAAGCCTCTGGCCCTGCAGGTCAGGTCCTTCTTCCCATTGCCGGCTGTCTGGATCTCCCACCCCCTTCAATTCACCCAGAACTGGCTCTCTTTCTGTGGAAGCTGTGGATCCAAAGCAGAGAGCTGAATGGGTCTGGATGTGTGGGGGAACTGAGGATGGATATATTACAACAGAGCAGAGGTGTTGGCCTTGGAGGTGGGGTGATATTAAAAAAAAAAAAAAAAAAAAAAAAAAAAAAAAAAGAGAGAGCGTGAATAAACACTAGGTTTAAGGTCAACTCCCACTGCGCGGTAAGACTGCAGCATGTTGGGATGAACAGCCGCTCTGCTGACACCTACTTCCTCCTTCACCAACAGCTTTTCGGTGCACTCCTGTTTCTCCTTTACCTCTCTAGACCTTTAGGCCTTTAGGCCATCTGATTGGTTGTTGGAGTTCACAGTTATCTATCCTACCAACCACCAGCTGGATGTGAGCGTCATCACACCCTCGGGTCACGGGCAGCATATGGAAGAAGGCTGGAACAACTCTGTCGGTTCAATGCTGTACAATAATGTATAAAGTGAGGAGAAGAGGGAGGTGTTTGATTAAACATGGAGCAGCAGCCAGGACAAAATCAGATGATGCCCAATCAGATAAGTGCTCTTTAGAAAGTTTAAATGTGAAAAATGAAACCCTCTACACATGCATTGACATGCACTGTGCTCATTGATTGGTGTGGACATTTTACATTTAGCTGGCAGCAGCCCAGAAAGGGACGAGTCCCCTTCCAAAGACCTTTTCCGATGACGATCAATGGTCCTCGTGGGAATTCTGAACGCTTTGGCAGCAGCTCCCTACCTGAGTCTCATGGGACAAGAGGGACAGCAGCTGCTGCAGTGGGGCCAAACATCTGCCACAGAAAGGCAGGAAAGTCAAAGTCTAGTCCGGAAGCTTGTTAGAGGAAACATCGGCACTGAGGGTTATGTAAGAAGGAGCTGTCACTGTTAACAGAGACTGCAAACAGCACGACACACTGCTCCCCAGATGGAGGAGTTGTCTGTATATTTCTCTCAAAGTGCTGCTGCACTTTCCTGTAATGATGAAAGACACAGCAGTTTTGATAGGAGGACCCTGGGGACTTTGTTAGACTGGGTTGCATTGTGCATGTAGAGCGGCAGCCGCCATACAAAACTCAGTTTATAAATTTCTGTGCAGCATTTCAACTTCTTCCTCAACAGTACCCGGTAGGGGCATTTAGTTTCCATTTGTGGATTTGAACTTTATCTCAATCACAAGAAGGAACGTGGGAAATGTTGTGAATAAAACCTGTGATGGCACTAATGACAGCTTCTGATAGCTGTGAAGAACGCCACGATTACTTGTGAGTCAGGTCGATGAACATTTTTGATTCAAATTAAAGCCAAACCAAGCTGTCCCTTCAGTATTTGGCCACATCTATTTTTTTCACAAATACTTCATGTTCTAGAAAAACTGGAAAAAGAGCATTCCAAATCAAAAGCACAAATGATAAATTCAGTTTTTAACCAATGTCTGGATGGATGGGTTGTATGTCATATAAATTTTTGGCTTTTAATGAAACATATTATTTCATTCTTTTTTTAAGGGAAGAAGAAGAAGAAGAAGAAGAAGAAGAAGAAGAAGAAGAAGAAGAAGAAGAAGAAGAAGAAGAAAAATAAGGATTTGGTCTACAAGTGAATTTGTCATGGATTCCTTGTGTAGGATCACAATTATACATCCATGCTCAAATTTGTACATGCATCTCCAACACTATCTGATTAACTCCCTTAGCAAGTTACACCACAGCCACATGTTTTTGGCAGTCATTAATATTATATAAATATTATATTAATATTTTGGCAGCAATTACTGATATATATATATATATATATATATATATATATATATATATATATATATATATATATATATATATATATATATATATATATATAGTATAATTAAAGCTGTTTGTTGTATGATCGTTCCACCCTACAAAAAGAACGTTCAAATGCATCATGAATTTCACATAACATAAATGACAGAAATATCCTTTCAAAAAACATAAGATCCTTATCATGTTTCTAACTCTTTACAGTGTTTACTGTGACAAACGAAATTTTTTGGAAATTGAAAAGTCATAAACTTGCCTGTGTAAGGTCTCACAGCTGAAATGCAGTATGAAAAATGAGCTATAAAGCCAAGTGAATTGTCCAGAGCCTTGAAAGATGGCATTATGAAAGGATAAATAGAAGTATTTGCCATACAGTTTAAAGTCCACAACAGCCCAGGTTTTCAAAATCTAAAACAGAAGTAATTCTAAGCCATCAAAAGTTCTTTATTCACACGAAACCACTTGGGAGAGAGGATGAAATTGGAATACAAACCTAATAAAATCAACCAACAGTAAGTTTTGTTGGTTGTTTTTGTTAACATTTTAGAGTCCTTCGTTGTAGGTTTGTTCAATTTGTCCTCATTATCCTCAAGATTTTAAAATGACTTATTGATTACTTGCCTTGATAAAAACCTCTCATATTAAACAAGCTTATATCCCCTGGCAGTTTTGGATATGGGCAATACAGCTATCTGCCCTTGGGAGCATGGCCTGGTGGTGGCTATGACACATAAGAAAAAAAAAGAAATTTGGACTGTTTGTGAAATTCTGTAGTTCAATTAATGAAATATTCTTTACCAAATTGAGAGTTTTAAAAATGTAATTTTACATTTATGAAACCTTTATTATAATTATTTATTATTATATATTATTATTATTACTTTATTCAAGAAAGTACTTCAATGCTTTCTCTGCATTATCTGTCTGTTTGGAGCTAAAGATTAGGATTAGGGTGATGGCAAGGAGGCCATCTAACCTCAAAGACTCATCAAAGACAAATCAATCAGCTGTGAAAACATGCAACATGCTGGTTAGCAAATATAAAAAGGGTTTGATTACTGTAATGCCAATAAAGCTTTTTCTCTTGATCATTGTCAAGGGTATAAACAAGTTTTGAGATGCCAATTGAACAACAACAAAGAAATTAATGTAAAAAGAGCTTTTTTAAACAAACTGACTGCTTTTCAGGTGGTTTTATTATCCTTTGAGAGATGCATGTCTTATTATCTGTCAGTAACAAACTTCTTGGTCGATTGAAAAGACTTTTAAATCTATCTAAAAGGTATGTTAAAAATTTGCATGCTTATTTCTATGAGATCACTGTGTTTTAATTCCTAAGTTGCATGATAAAAATGTTGGACTAGAGTAAGTGTGTTTGGTTGTGCGTGGGGTGGCAACAGGAGGCATTTGCCCAGGGCACTAATGCAAGAACCACCACTGTTAATCCCAGAAAGGGGAAATGTGTGAAGATATCAAACTGTGTCTGAAAGCTACATACATCCAAAGAAAAGAGGGTACATTTGAAGCAAATGCATGTTGAATGAAGTCATGCACGCTACACTTTTTTTTTTGGTGGGTTGTGGGATCCCAAGATTGCCTGGGAATCCAGATCTTTGTAATGTTCAGAAGACTCAGGGAATTGAGGCAAAATGGTGACGGCTGAGATCAGTCATGTTAACTTGAGGACTAAACTTGTTCAGACAGTGTAAAAAATCAGAAGTGGGGGGGAAGTCTCTGCAGGAATAATTCTAAATTATGCAATCCCCATCCCCAAGAAAAAAAAAAAAAAAATCTATATACATATATACATACACACACCACATCTGACTGTTTGGCAGGTACATCCTGTGCCTGCCCAAGACTACCTCTCTGCTTCAGACTGAGATGCTATATCCATGTTATTCAGTATGGATAACAAAAAATACTTTTCAAAAACGTTTTTTTGTTTGTTTGAAATACCAAATGCAGCTTCCACCTTCTGAGGTTTACAAACCAGTTTGTGTCCTTGCAAGGACTCCTAAACTCTTTTCTGAGGAAATGAAAACAACAAATAAGAAGAAACTGCATGAAATTTTGATTCTGTGCTTTTGCATCCTGTTGTAACTGATGCCTCCATCCTTCTGCAGAGCTGAACAGAACGATCTTTCTCTTTTTTGAACGAACCAATGCAGTTCCAACATGTTGGTTAATCAGAAAAAAATAGCCAGACAGTGCAGATGGTGCGTTACGCACCAAAAACACAAGGGCAACAGACATTCAGCTGCCACACACAGTTAGGGGACATGCAAGGCTGGTTTCTTGCACAATCAGAACAATTTACACTTAATTAAGAGAAAAACTTGCAGAATATAGATTTTACTGCTTGTTAATGGTGTAAAAAGTCCACCTAGTGCAACTTTATAAGGTTAACTGCCTGAATTTATTCATAGTTACATAAGTTTTGGCTGCTGAGCAACTAATACAGCAATATCCTAAAAATGGATAATATCATCACAGTCAAAATTGGTGGTGGCAGCATCATTCCATGGGATCAGAAAACCTAAAACTTGACAATAAATGGGTTTATAGGCTACAAGTGCTGCTTCTAGCATCACACTGCAATACACCTAACTTTAAAAAATTAGCTTCACATCTATGTTACTGGAGAGTAGGTGTGTATTTTGAGTAAATGAAGAAAGAGGTCACAGTGGATATGCTAGTCTGCAGTACTGGTGGGGGTTTTGAACTTTTTCTTCACAAACCTATGGAGTCTCATTGAGTAGGGATGTATCCATCACTGTCAGAAAAGGATTTTTGTCTGTGGAGTTTTTTCACCACTGTCTTTGATTTCATCATAACTCTTGGGAGCTTTCTATAAAATTCATCTACAAAAAAATGAAGCTTTTGATAACAACAACAACAACAACATAATAATAATAATAATAATAATAATAATAATAATAATAATAATAATAATAATAATAATAATAAGAAGAAGAAGAAGAAGAAGAAGAAGAATAAGAATAAGAATAAGAATAGTAATAATAATGTGTTAACTTGTTAAAGCAAAACTGACAGACAAACGCACTTTTCTTTAAAGTTTCTGTTTAGCTTTTCTGATAAAACTCTATATCCCTGTGCACATTTTTGTTGAATAGACATAAAAAAAAACAAAAAACATTTTTAAAAAATCCACGTTTTTCCCACCTCCTAAATAGAGTCAAGAACTGGCCAATCTTAAATCACATTAAAGTAGGCTGTATGTGAAAAATGTTCAAGCCAATCTTTCCAACTGGAAATATCCCATCTGATTCCTCCTAGTGTCAGACTGGAGAAACAAACAAAAAAAACCTTCTCAAAACAGGAGCTCCATCTCTACAAGCTTCAGTTAACATGCTAGTTGTTAAAGCTCCATGAGGTACAGTTACAAGATGACTTAAGAAGTATGGCTTGTGTGGAAGGGCTGCCAGGTGAATGAGTCTTGGTGGCATAACATACTTTAGGTTTACAAAGTTCCATCTAATTTGAACCAAACTCCTTTGGAAAAACAAGTTCTTTGGATTGATGTGACCAAACTATAGGGATTTGCCTGTGATGTGTAGCATTATGTTTGACAAAACCCAAACATGCAATATCAGCAAAAAATAAAAAAGAAAAAAAGAAAAAAGAAAAACTCATACCAACTGTCAAGGATGGTGGTGGAGGGTTGATGATTTGGGTTTGGTATTACAGTATTAATAAAAACAACAAATAAATATTTCACATCTCGATGCTTACTTTCTAATGCAATGCTTTTTCTTTGTCAAGAAGACACTGCAGAGGAATCAAAAGGTCTTTTCTGGGAGGTTTTCATTTCAATTTTCATTTTTTTTGTTGATAATATGACACTGTATTAGAAATATTTGTATTTAAGTTCTTTTGATGCTGAATCATTCTGTGGAACTAGGGGAAAGAGTTTAAATCTAAATTTGATAATAAAAGATAACCATGGCTGCCTGACCTGCGTCTACTGGTGTGTTTTTGCCTTCATTTATAAAAACAGAAAGAAGAATGAAGGAAAAAACAACAGGTTTAGACTGCCATTCTGCAACATTTCCTCTAATGAAGCATCTGTCTACAGAGGTTATTTCAAAATTAACAAACTAGCTAAATAAATAATTTCATCTAGGTAGGCAATAATCTAGAACAACTGTGTGATATCTGTAGGTTACTGAACCAAAGCTTAAATAGGAGCAGTTTGTGTAAAATATGTCGGCATTGACAGCTGGACCATAAGACAGATCAACTACAGGGGATTACTCCTAACTTTGAAAAGGATTTCAAATACAGCTCATAGTGATGTAACTGCCTTGCAGCTTTCACGCTGTCACGCCCTATGCATTATTATTGCCAGTCAATGTTCCTCCGACTGTTTTTGTTTCATTTACCCCTGTCAGTACTTAGGCTTCTTTCCTCTGAGGGAAAAGGGTCCACAGGAGCTTGCTGAGCATACATTCCTAACAGAATCCCTTTTCAAATTAAATTTAAATGATCCCCTCAGCTCATAACCAAAGGCTCTCATGACAACTTAATTCATAATTCAGTGCTGAGCCAGGGCCTTGAGGCCTGTAATGACGGCCTAAATGGAAGAGGGATGCTGCTAAATGGGCTGTTTGTTTGCACCTAAACCTCTTTATAGGCCCCAAGTCCACAGCTCAGCACAGTGCTGGTGAGGTGGAGGAGCGGTGATGAAGAGAGGAGGTGGAGGGAGAAGTCAATTTGCTGACCACCTGCTTTTATGTCTCAGGTTGCCATTTGCAGCTTGACCATGACGATGATCGGGGAGATTTTCTGAGTTTTAAAGAGCATCTTAAAACACTCAACAGGTCAGAGAATTGGTTAATGGGAGGAAGACTTTCAGCATGCCTCGGCAACCTGTACATGCAAGGAATAAGAGAAGGCTGCTGGTGAAAAATGACAGTGACTAAAAAAAGAAAGGGGCACGCGGTAAAGGATGTGGAGGAAAGCACTTAGAGTATAGAGAGAGCAAAGAGGTAAAGAATACTGAGAAAAGAACTTTAACCAGGATTTATTTTGTTGAGGTGACTAGCTTTTATTTTCTTCATCGAAAAGAGAAAAATAAAAACACAATTTTAGTTATTGGAAAATGTTTAATATGCCAACACAATTCTGTGTAATATTATGTAATGTTGTATATTATCCGCTACTAACAAGAGACATGCTGACACCTCACGTTAAAGCCAGTAATGGAAAATGCATTCTTTTCGACATTAACCATATAACTGATCTCAGTCTTTCATGTATTACTTGCCATACCTGATGGATACACCAGAATGACAATCAAAGGCAAATATTCTGCTGTTGGTGTTTTCATGTTCCAATAACTTACATTAATACCGCACATAAGGGGGTAAAATACACATACAACACAAGCAACACATTAATAATTCCTAATCACCATGACATTAATTGAGTTAAAATAATCCTGTATTTCACAGATTGTGTGCTTGAGATTATCAGAACATGAAGCTGTTATATCATTTCATTGAGATCCATGCCAGCATATGCTGGATAATGTTCTTTAACGTAATTACTATTTTTTTCCTGTTGCTATTTTAGAAGTCAGCACGCTTCTGAAATAATATTATTTTTCATTTTTAGGTCTTTGATTATGCATGTTGATAACCTTGAATTTGACTTCTGTTTCCAGCCAGTAGTTTCTAGCTTTGTTTTGGAACACTCCCACCCTGTGAAAATGTACACTGTAAAGGTTAAAAAAAAATTACAATTTATATTTCTTGACAGTTATTTAATGGAAGGTAGCATGCTTCCCTACATTTTTTCCTGGTAACCTTCGGTGCTGAGCCAGACTAAAAGAGACACAGAACCAGCACCAAGAAAAAAGCCTGATCAAAGTGAAAGACACGCCTAATCAACTTGATTACAATTTGGTTGCATTATTTTTTGTTTAATATACTTTTTGATACAATAATATTTAATTTCCAGGATGTTTTGCGTTGTTTTATCTCTATGCACCTGCAGTAGAGACCAGAGCCAGCACATCTAGAGACGGTGGAACCACCAATAACAGCCAACTCCTGTGCCAGATATAACAGCCGGCGCCTCCCTGGAGAGACAACCACGATGTCTTGTGTGAAAACGGTGTTTTGTCCCATCAGTTTATCTAGTTCTGTCCTCTGGCATCAGAACCTGCTGGACTTCAAAAGCCCTTCTCATTTTTCTTTTCTCTACAAACATCTCCTAGACTTAAGTAAGCTATGTAGCTTGACAAATTATCCTCAAAATCATTTTCTAAGTGACATTTCTTAGAGTTGAGAAAGAGAGAGAGAAAAAGAGAAAGAGAGAGACTTTTGCCCATTCTTCTTTGCAGAACAGTTTAGGTATTGCCACATTGGATGAAGAGCATTTATAACCAGCGATTTCCTTTCTTACAAGAGATTATTGATTGGGTTTAGTTCTGGACATTTTATAGGATCATCGGGCATTCTCCAGTTTTGTACTGTTTTCTCCACTGTAAATCCTTTTCCTTTTCTAATAAACTCTTCCTCAACGTATCTGCTCTGCATTTGGGTACATTTACTTCACAAGCCTCAGCTGCTGGAGCCTTAAACATCATGCTAAGTAGCAGGTAAATCGTGTTTTTTAAACTGCAGATTTAAAAAATAAATCCAAAAATAATGATTATCTGAAAGACATTATCAAAGTGAAAAACAGATCCAAAATTTGAGACAAGATAAATGAAGTCACCAAAAAGGCCACCAAAAATCAACAGTTACTGAAAAACATAAATGAAAAGAAAGACAATCATCCTCACAGCAGAAAATAGAGGATAACAAGGAAGTCTTGTGGGTAAGAATCAAGAAGTGTCTGAAATCTGTGCACAATATCCCTAAGCCTACTGCTTAATTACTCGGTGTAGATTGTTTACACAATCTTTAATCTATGCCTTAGTCTGTTGAGCACAATCTCAGAAGATACAGAATGGAAATTTGACAGTTAAGTTTTTTTTTTTTTTTTTTTTTTTTTTTTTTTAAGTTCCCAAAGCATTCAGCTCCACAGCAGCAGAGTCTATTGTACATCACAAGAATTGCTTAACAACACACATTACTTGTAAATGCTACTCAATACCTTTAGACATCTAGCTGTGGAGAAGATGACTTCAAGAAGATTGGGCATCAGAGTGGGGAAGAAAGGGGATTGACTTGTGGATGAATACTACTTTGTGATGTTAAAGATCAGAGGAGAATGAGCGGACTGGTTAAAGGTGATAGTAGGGCAGCTGTAACAGAAATAACTAATGGTATACAATTAAGGTATGAAGAAAAAGCACCTCTAAAATTGGAATCAGATGGGCTACAGCAGCAGAGCACACCAGGTGCCACTTCAGTCAGCAAGGTAAAGGAAACTAAAGCTGTTGGTCATACAAGCTCACCAACATTGGACAATGATAAATTAGAAAAACCTTGCCCAGCTGATTTACTGAGGAAGACTTGCCTGACAACTGATGTCCCACACTTCCGTCTATGAATTAGTCAGACTGAGTAGCTCTCCAGTCAACTAGAATTCACAGACCACACCCATTAACGGTCATTCTCCTTCTTTTTCACAACCTACTCTTGATTCGGAGCCAGGTATTATTTAGTGACTTGTGTGAAGCTCCAAGGGGCTGTTTTATTAATTTTGGGCTTAATGCAACCTTAAAAACCTCCTATAAATTTATGAACAACACTCCAAGATAATTTTATCACCATTAAAGAATTTAAGATTAAAGGTGACTCAAATTACTAAATGTCCATGACTTCTCTAAAATTATATATGCTCCTTTAATTAGAAATGTTTTGCAAGAGTCAGTAACAGCTTAATTCAGTGGCACAAAATACTCAAAAAAAAAAAAAAAAAAAAAAAAAAGATCAATTTAACCTGTTATTCCCTAGTGCTGAAACTGAAGGATTCCAAGTGGAGGCTTTGAGAGATGGAATGGCTTTCCCAGTTAGATTGGATCTTCTGGAAAATGACTTGCAGATTTCTTGGGTGGAAGGCAAGTTGTAGTCCACAATCTTCTTCCTCTGAGTGAGTGGATGGCTTCTCACCGACCAAGTTCTTTGTAGTCTTTGGGGTTTGAGCCACAGCTGACAAGAGATGCCCAATCTGGAGCCACAATCTTGGGGGTATCAAGGGTTGAATCCTTTTTGCAAGGCAGAGTTCTGTTCCTCCAAAGGCCTCAACTATCACCAGATGTCAGTCGAGCACCTTTCAGATCATGAATGCAGAACTTTGCAAACCTCCAGCAACTGTATGATGCTATCATCTCAGTATGGAGCTCTTTCTAGCTCTCTTCTAATCCAACCTGTTGCTGTTTGCTGTCGGGGAGCTGTGTATAAAGACCGGAGGAAGATAATTCCCTTTTGAAAACTTTTTTCCATTTGTTTGGACATTTTTCTTCCAGCATGGCTAAAAAACATGCTGTCATGGTTTGATTACAAAAGGAGCAAAAAATAAACCTCTTTTATGGGAATTGTGCTTTAATACAGCAAAAGCTAACATCAACTTGTCAACCTCCCAATGTTACAGTACAACAAACATAATGGCATAATAAACATATTTTCTGTATAACTTCGATTTAGCTAGTGTTTACTCTTTGTTATTGTTTAGAGACCTCTAAAAAATCATTCTCTTTTTAGAAACAGTGATGTTTATTTGCAGCAGGGGTATTGGTTGTTGCATTTTTTAAGAATAATATTGCTATGTATCTTAATACAGCAATACTGTGAAATAGTGTTAGTATATGGTTGAAGCCCAGCCAGAGGCACACTTGGCCTTTTCCTAACTCTTAGCTGGAAGATAATTGAAAAGAATGATAGTTTTTATACTTACTCAATGTAAGCAGAAGATGTCACCATTTGAAGTATTTTTATAATAAGTGTGATTGTATCCTATGTGCTCCTGAAGGTATGATTACAAATTTTAATGGCACAATCCACTGTTTTAAATCTCCATCAGTATCTACATAAATTGCAAAAGAAACATCCTCACCTCACCTTTTAATAAAATTCATTGCAACCAACTGCTATTCTGTGGAGGCCTTTAAAGAACAGTAACAAACAGCATCATGAGGACTCATATTCATACCTCGACATAGATCAGTAAGGGGTTTGGGGTTCAGTGCCTTGCTCGGGGGCACATCTACATGTGGTAGGAGGAAGCTGAAAATGAACCTACACCTTCCAGATTGCTGGACAACTACTCTTCCCACAATGGCCCACTGTGCCACAGTTGCCTTTGACTTTTCCTGTTAGAAATGCATGATAGTGTTTGCAAAGCGAAAAATATGTTTTCAGCGATTGGACATCTTCTAGACTTTAACTATAAATACTTAAATTTGAACAGCCATGTTTCCACTCTAGAAATACAATATTCAATAGATAATTGCACAGTATTGTTTTGTTATAATCCTCCATGTCTAGTAAACTGAGTTGCCCATATCAGTTTTTCATATTTCTTTACTGGTGTGAAATGGAGCTACGTTTTTATCAGTGTTATCAGTAATGTTGGTGAGTGTTAATCTTTCTGTTTCATCTGCACTTGATGTACTTTCTTACATCATTTAATATCAGTGTAGGATATTAAATGCAGGGTGCTCTCATCGAGCATTAACCAGAAGAACCAGTCTCAGCATGACAGTAATTTATGTTGTAAATCTGTCCAACTGTCCATAAAATAGGCTAAAAAAGACATTTCACCTAGAGGTTCAGTTTAATTATGGCCATCATTAAGATTTTTCAAGGAGGCAAATCTCTTTTTGAAAGATCTTCTTCTTCTATTAACCCTTTTATCTTAGATTTTTTGAGAATATGTTCTATCTGCTAAAAAAATAAAACAGCAAAAGTTTCATAAAGCTAGTTTTGTAAATTCTTGAAAGGACTGGTTAGTTCCTGCCTTTTGGCCATTATCTGCCAAGAAAGGCTGGAGAAACAATGAGGTACCAAAATTGAGAGAGCAAGAAAGTAGATTGCTGTTGTCTTGTTCATCTCCTACTCTGAAACACTGGTCAGCAATCAAAGACATTGAGTTTTCTACAGCAGTGTTGAAGGAATATCAATTTAGCATCTCAGTAACTCTCTACAGGTGAGTCACACTTCACTAAGATACAGTAGCTGCCTTGGTGAAGTCCTCACAAAACTCTTTGCATTCTTTGCATACTAAAACCCTGAATTAAAATGGATTCTTCTAGGATTTGCTCAATGCATTACTGAATATGTTCGCTACACTGATATCAAACATAACATCATGCTGTACCTCCCAGATGAAAAGTGATCAGGCATCAACTCCACTAAAAATCTGAGGGTGTTCTGTTGCATCTGGCACCAAGATGTTAGTAGGAGATCCTTTAAGTCATGTAAGTTATGAGATGAAAGATCCATGGACTTATTTGTCAAAAACATTCCATAGATGCTTGATTGGATTGAGATCTGGAGAATCTGGAAGCCAAGTCAAACTGCTTATTGGGCTACTCAAATCATTCTTGCCCTATTTTTTCAATTGTGACAAGGCGGATTATGTTGCTTGGAGAGCCCACAGCCATCAAGGAATAGTGAAATAATATGCAGCTATGTGTCTTTTCACCCCTTTTTTTGAGAACAAGCATTAACTTCTTAGTAATTTCAGCTGCTGAACATCATCTGTTGTACCAAATAACGCAGGTCAGCCTTTGCTGCACATGTATATCAGTGAGCCAAGGTCACAGATTCATCCTCTTCTCTATCCCTGGTACACTTCTTTGATACTGTCAGATCAGACCCAGAGTACTCCACAATAGTTCTGAGCTGACCCTGTTGTCTAGCCATCACAACTTGCTGCTTAATGCTGCATTCAGACTGAATGCAATTTGAGTGTCAGGGGCATATAGTTTACATGCAAAGTCTATGCTGGACACGCATCTAGGAGCACTGAGAAGTCTCGCGGTGCCTTTCACACATTTAGTGCAGCAAGTTTGGAAGCGTTTTGAGTGTTCGACGTGCATCAAGCACGTCCAGTGCAGCAGACGCTAGAGTTGGAAAATCTAAACTTTTGCCACTGGACACAGGGTGTCAACCAATCAGAGAGACTCTGCGATGTGACATTGTGGCACATTTTCCGATGAGACGGAAGGACCAGGAGCCCATCTATGACCAGTTGAGCTATTACTACAGAGACCAGAAAAATAAAGTACCTTGTCTGGAGGAGGATTAGCAAGGAGTCAGAATATTGGGTCAAAATGGTAAACATTTCCCCCCATTTGAACTAACCAAATCTGTCCAGCACAACATTGAGCCACTAATAGTTTCACACTGAAGAATTCATGTATTTATTCAGAGGAAATGTGCAGTAGACGGTGGAAGAGTCTATGCAAAGGACTCAAGTCAAGAGGCTCCTCCTGATGCACATCAAGAGCGATTCAACCGCCTGAGTTTAAAGTGCACAAATGTCCAACGCTTCAACTTGGATGCCTTTTTGTTGTGAAATGCATTCAATCTGAACGCAGCATAATTCCTTATGCTTGCCCTCTTTTCCTGCTTGTAGCACATCAACTTTGAGGACACAATGTTACCTTGGTGCCTCATATATCCCACAAATAGGTGCCAAAATTACAAGATAATCAGTGTTATTCTCATTGTCAATGGTCAAAGTGGTATGCCAGATCAAAGTATTTTCCAATACTGTTAAAACAAAGTATTAGAAAAATGATATTTGAGTGTTGGTGAGGTTTCCTCTGGTTTAAAAAAATGTACCTTTTGTCATTTTCTGAGTGTGTTTGTGTTCTTTGTCCCTCCCTGCATCATGTGATCTCATCACTTTTTTTCTCTGGCCTTTTCTCCACTCTTCATTTTATTGAGTTCACCAGTGAGGCACTATCCAAGGTTGTTGGATAGTGCAACAGAAAAAAGCTTGAGAGGTTTGTTCATTCGTTGAAGTGATTCTCAAAAATGTTAAACTTCCTGACCTGTTCTGTTTATTTTGAGTTCTGTTACTGCAGACCTTGTGACTCTTCTTCTTTTCTTGAACGTGACATTCCCGCTTCCTTTTGCAGCTCATTCTAAAGGATTAATTTACAGGGAGCTTCTGTTCCTAAAGGGGAAGGTGCTTTCAAAAAGGCCAGTCCACCCATGTCCTGTTGTGCCATTACCTTCTTTAACAATGGTGATTTGTCGGTGACTCTGACTGGCTCACTGTGTGGTAGGTTTGGGAGTGAGCTCTATTAAAAAGTCATTAAAGTCAAGAGAAAGCATGGTGGGCTCAACCCTCTTGGCTAAAGGCGCCTGTGGAAATTACTCCATCCATCATAATTACACCAACTGGACAGTGACTCACATAGGCCAAGGGACACTGATTCTTCAATGACCTTACTGAACCAGGCCGGGAGGATAAAGGGAGAAGTGACAGAAGGAACAAACAGGTCTGGAAAGCTAAGGTGTTAAAAATGAAACTGCAAGAAAGATAGAGGAAACAGGCCTGGAGTGAAGTACTGGGAGGATATAGGAAGTGAAAGGATCAGCTGGAAAAGAGGAAGGCTTTAGGCAGAGAAGGTACAAAAGAAGAAGACAGGGAGGGGAGGAGGACCTTGTTTGATTGCAGGTTAGCAGTGTAGAAAGTTGCTGTCATAAAAGAGACTGTATAAAAAAGAGAGAAAGCTCATATCTTCCGAATCTGGCTATAGGCTGTGTTACTGTGAACTGGTTAGAGTACGGGGATAGGAAGTGGTTTTTGGTAATCCTGATGCCAGAGGCAAACGGTGCTGCTGGAACCTAGGTTGGATTTAGATAAACGCATTATCTTTGGATCTGGCTTCACTCATGACCAATGATGAGCACTACTCTGTCCCTTCAAAGTCAGAAAATGGAATGAGGTAATCAAGGAGAGCATCACAAAAAGCCTTTTTGAAAGGAAACTGACATCCTTGTGTGGAAAGTGTACAAGTGAATATATGGTACCTTAAATAAACTACAGAGGGCTGTTGATTATATTTGCTGCTGTGGCTGTAGGGAAACAGTTGCTCAGCCCAGAAAATTATATTACAAAAATGTTATCAAAGGTTGGCAACAATCATAGTGTTTGCTGAGATCTCTGACTGCAGCTCATCTTAGCACACTGTGCCTCAAGGAAAGAACAAACTCTGATGATCGTCTTTTATGAAGCCATCATAAACATCTTCATATTAAAAACTGCAAAGAGGACTCATGCCCTCCTCTGTCGGGGGTTTCAGTTGATGTAATCTAATCAGTTCAACAGATTTTCAATAGATTTTTATCCTCAACTTCCAAAACATTACCTTTACACTGATCAGGCTTAGCAATACGACCACCTGCCAAATAGTGTGTTGCTTCCCCTCTGATGTACTGAGGCATGAACCAGGTTCTGTACCATGGGACACTTTTCAATCAGAACCTGCATGAACTTTATCAGAAATTTAAGCTGCATTAACTTGTCTTTTGGTTCACAGCATATGAGACTGCCTTAACTCACCACATGCATAAATGAGCTTTGCCCCCTTATGTCCATGTTGCAGATTCACCACTGTTTCTTCCTTGGACCACTTTTGATAGACAAGTCTTTGGTTGGCCTATGTCAGATATGCACAAATCTGTACACTTCCACATTTTTCATCTTTGTTGTACATCATCTTTAAAGCTCCAGTATGTAACTTTTATAAAAAAAAAATATTGTTCTACATATTTGTCAAAACTGTCACTATGGCGTGACAGAATGGTATGAGACAGATAATCTGTGAAAAAATTGAGCTCCTCTGCCTTCTCCTAGTGCTCCCAGTGCTATCTAGAAACAATTAATCAGATCTAGGAGGTGGATCTTAGCGCTGTCAATCATGTCTGTGTGGTGCTGCTCATCCCCACGCTTTCTTCCCCCCGTTGCTCTCTCTCAGAGACTGTTATGAATTATCAGGCTTGTCAGCAAGACCACGGAATACGGTGGATAAACAGTTTTCCTGTAATGGTAAGTTGTTTCTCCACCATTAGCACATTTAGCAGCACGTAAATGAAGTTGACTGACAGCACTAAGACACTCCTCCTGGCTCTGATTGGTTGGTTTTGGTCAGAATGATTAGGGAGCGGTGCATTTCTTCAGACAGCAACAGTAGCTCAGGGAGGAGGTGGAGGAGATTGACCTTTTCACAGATTATCTGTCTCATACCATACTGTCATGGTGACAGTTTTAACAAATATGTAAAAAAAAACAACATATTTTTATGAAAGTTACATACTGCAGCTTTAAGGTCAAAATATAATATAACCATAATTAGTATCAGAATTAGAATCAGAATCAGAATGCCTTTATTAGTCCCCCAGGGGGGAAATTACATTTCAGTATAGCCAGTCCAGTAGATAGGTGTGTGAGGCTGCAGCCATCACAGAGAGGCACTAACTAACAAACTGAGGTAGTTATTGGTGTTACTATGAAAGTGATGCTACTTGTATGACATGATAACACAAAAATAAAGTTACTAAATGATGTAATTACATAAAATCTCTTTACCATGATTAGAGAATGCCTCTGCTTAGCTCACCTTTATTGCAAGAATAGCGATATAACATTGAGTTGCTAGTCCAAGATGCCTCTGAAATAAGAAGGAAGGGTATTTACTATAATGTTGAGTGCCAATTTTTAATGTAAATAATGAAATCAGCATATCACTGAAAAGTCTTTCTAGGGAAAGCTACCGGTTTTCAGCTCTCATTTGTGTTATATGGGATGCGATGTGGACAGGTCGCAGGTAAAGCACGAGACAACACAGAGACATACAGGAAAACCAACAATGCACACATACCTAAGGGCAACTTAGAGAGACCAATTAGCCTAACAGTCATGTTTTTGAACTGTGGCAGGAAGCCAGAGAACCTGGAGAGAATCCACACATCTATGGGGGGAACATGCAGAAAGACACCCATACCTTCTTTCTGCAATGCAGCAGTGCAAGCAGCCACCAACAAATCAATACTTACCAAAAACGTTATTTGCGGTCATCTACTCAGGGCTCTCACAAATTTTCCATTAAACAAACTTCTAACTTTTCCAGACTCAGCTTTTAAAACATAACATTCTGGAAATTTGAGCTCAAACCATAGTAGTTAGTTTTTATTATCTGTATCCTTCACAAAGTATTAAAAACAGAGTGTCTGAAGTTGGCTTTTAATTTAGAAGTGTGGTAAAGGACTATTTCACTCTTTTTCTGGACCAACTAAAATCACCTGTTTGCCAGTATTTATAATAAATGAGAGTTAGTGCATATTGGGAGGAAAGAGCTTTATCTCAGCAACAGATGCACAAAATGGACTGTTTTAAGAAAATGAGGCTTGTCTTAAATGTTCCAGTTTATTTAGGGTCTGATAACCCTTGTAAGCTTAAAAAGCAATGTATTTAGTGGTTTTATATCCAGTAGTAGATCCATCCATGTAAATGTGATTCCTTTTTTTTTTTTTTTGTTAAAATTCCAATAACATTCTTTTCATTCCTGCCATCTAAACAACACCCAGTTAAAGAATCCAGGTCCAGTTTAAAACCCTAATCTGAGACTAACAAACTACATAGACAAACAAAAAATAAACAACAGCAGAAAATTACTGCACTTAGAGTTTTGAATGATTGGTAATTTATCTGTTTGTTCTTTGTTGGTTACTCAAAGACCAAAACAATCAGTAAGTTAGATTTAAACATAAGTTGTAATATCATAAATCACAGATCAAGTGCATCATCCATCCATTATCTATAAACACTCCCCTGCAGTGGTGCTTATCTCCAGCTGACACTGGGCAAGAGGCGGGCTACACCCTGGACAGGTCACCAGTCCATCACAGGGCAACAGAGAGACACATAACCATGCGCACACATTCATACCTAAGAGCAATTATGAGTAATCAATTAACCTAACAGGTCATGTTTTTGGACTGTGGGAGGAAGCTGGAGTACCTGGGAAGAACCCACGCACGCACGGGTAGAGCATGCAAACTCCATGCTAAAAGATTCCATGCTAAAAGACCCCAGGCCCTGGGATTTGAATCCAGGACCTTTTTGCTGCAAAGGAACAATGCTACCAACTACAGCACTGAGGAGCCTCAAGAATATAATTGAAATATTATTCATTATAACATTACTTTTTACAAACTTGTTTTTTCACTTTTTGGAAAACAGAACAAGGAAAAAAGTCTGTAAACGCAAAAATGTCAAACTCCATTTCCTTATTTTTTGTATTTATCTAGCATTTGAAAATGATCAAATTCCATACTTTAGGACTGTGTATGAACCCCATCTTTAGATATTTGCACAGACAGAAGGCATCAGCAACAAATCAATTTTATCCCACTGTGAATACTGCTCCAAGTTTGGCCTTTGCTATAAAATATTTTTTCCCCTCTCTGAGCTGATAAATCCTGCAGTGCCTTTTTTCTGACGTTATTCAAAATCTGTGTGAGATTACTGAGCTGGAACTATTGATGATAAGATGTTACTTATTCATATTTGAGGTTTCCGTGTTCTGTGTCCACAGAATCAAACTTTCATATTTAAAATATTTACGCAGTGCAGCAGTCCTGATCTGGCTTCATTTTACATCTAAGTTAAGCATTGAAAACTACTCAAAATGGTTATGAGACCATGTCTAAACACAGAATAAATAGTTGATCTGCTTTATGTGCAAGCGTGAACTTCTTTAGTATTCAGAGAAACCTGCTGTACTGCTCTGTCAAAGTCCATATCTCGATTTAGTTACCTGTGTGTTTGCACAGATCTGACTCCTCCATTTCTCTGGGCACCAGGAACTCTGAGCCTGGCAGCACTGCCAGCAGCCTGGAAGAAACATCAGCCCAGAGACAAAAACAGGCTGCGAGGGGGAATGGGGTTATTAATGATGACCGCTGGAACTCGGCAGAATGACAAAACAAGAGAACAAATAACATGTGAAATGCACACCTGTCTGCGACTATGGCATGAGCCACAGAGGAAGAGACGAGAGAAGAGGAATCTGATGAAGTTGGACGAGAGGGCACAGGACATTGAAGAGTTGCAGGAACCAAAATAAAACCCCAGCTTTTCCTTTTCTTTATTGCCCCCCCTTTGGAAAAAAAATGGAGTAGGAATAGTAAAGAATCAGACAGAATAAGGGAGAGGAGGTGTAAAACACTGTATAAGAAGAGCAGATCTGCAGAGCTGGAGGTGGTGTAAGTGTTTGAAAGGAAAGATTGTTGAACACTACAGAGAGAAAAAAAAAGGAAGGGAGGTGCAGAATACTGACGAAAGAAGAGATGTATAGCACTGTTGCAGGAAAGGAGTAGGTGGAGGAAAAGAAGCTGCAGAGGAGGCTCTGCTCAGCTGTGTTTGAGTCTGGCATAAAGTCACGTCTGCTAGGTCTGACGAAAAGTAGAGGAAGGGAGAGACAGGAGAGAGAGAGAGAGAGAGAGAGAGAGAGAGAGAGATAGAGAGAGATGCTAACCCATATTTCTATCACGATGCAGTGTCAGTGGTCAGTGTGTGTGAGGTTTCCTGTTGCTTAGTTACTGTTTTGCAACAGCAGCGCCAGTCTCTGTGCTTGTATGTGTCATCCTCCCAGTGGTGGGTGTCTGCACGATTCTCCCACTGCTGCCGCCACGTCTGCTGCCTTGAAACCATAATGCTGTTAATAAGAATCAGACTTCTGACAGAAAGCTTTCACCCCCAGCAGGTCCAACACGTAGGCGCCTCAGCCGGCTTGCTATATATTCTTCTCCAGACTGTCGATACCAGAGAAAGAGCGGGAGCGCCACTCTGCTGTCGAGTAGCCCCCCACGATCCCTGGATGGGGCGTGTGCATTGGCCCAGGTGCCCTGTAATAACCCCGCCCATCAATCACCATTGGCTGACAGCTACAGCCATGGTGCTCACGCCCTAAGGAAACATGAATCGCCTTTTTCACCCCCTTCAGCATGATGGATGAGGAAAGAGCTGCTGTGCCTAAGGGCTGGGCTGCCATGGAGTGTGAAGCTGCGCTGAGGCATGAGAGGGGAGGAGACGAAACTAAGTCAGAAGTTTTTGGATTTTGTTTTGCCTAAAATATATGCAAAATGCTCATGTGTGTGATTGTTGTACCCTCCCTAAGGGGAATTAGTATGCATTTTCATTATTTGCAACTGACACAGAAGTCTGATTGTATCTAGAGGGTAGCCACTGCACAAAACAAGGGATTTCTACTATTTGAGTAAAAATGGATTTAAATTTGCAGTTATGTAAGTATTTTTCTTGTACTGTTTTGATCATCATAGGACAGCTAGGATCAGTAAAGAATAATAATACCAACTGTGAGAAATCTGGTGTAACAGGTAACAAAGCGGGAAAGTCACTGTGGCACACAAGATAGCATAAACCACTCAGTGTTATACTGAGCATGACTTTAAACATTCTTGAATATATATGCCGTCTAAATCGTGTATGTAAAATCCCACAAATACAAATAAAAGGGACAGATTGGAAAAATAGAAAATCTATTTTATTTCTCTCACTTCACATATTAGCTTCACACTTTGTTTTGTTTTGCTGCTACTTTTTCTTTCACTGTACCCTGTCTCGTCAACGCTGACCACCTGAGAGCCCCCACCCACCCACATTCCTGTGAGAAATAGGTGAGTATGACAAATGGATGGAACTATGGATTTTAAATACTGAAATTTGCAAGCACAAAAGGTTTACAGGGAATGATCAGGAAAAAAAACTATCTAGTGAGCACAAGCTGTTTGGAGAAAAATGCAATGGTGATATCAGAGGAGAAAGGGAACCTTGAGATGATTGAAAGACAACCACAGCTCAAATGACCACTCGTTACAGCTGAGAACTGCAGAACACCATCTCTGAATTCACACTACACTGAAATTTGAAGCAAATGTGCTACAGCAGCAGAGAACCCTACTTTGTGCCACTTATGTTAGCTACAAAGAGGAAACTAAGAAAATAGAGCTCATCACCCCAGTTTTAAAGTCCTTACACTGCCTCCCTGTAGCACAGAGAATAGACATCAAAATGATTTTCTTAGTTTATAAATCACTGAATGTCTTCAAAATACACTAAATATCTGTTGTCATTTCATCAACTTTCTAGACCACTCAGGTTAGTCTACTTTGCATCCCCAGAATCAGAACCAAACATGGAGAAGCAGGATTCAGTTTTTATGCTCCCCTAATCTTGAACAAACTTCCAGAAAACTGCCAAACTGCTGAAACACCGAGTTCCTTTAAATCAAATTTAAAAACCTATTTGTTTCAAGTTGCCTTTCACTGAAATTACCTGGAAGATCATTAACTGTACTCTGTATGCCAACTTTTCTTTATTGTGGTACTTTGAATTGTGTTGTTTCTGAAATAAATCATCATAAATCATCATAAATTTGTCTTGCCCTAATGCATGTGCAGCCAACAAATCTACAGGAACTGAATGGTGCTACCTTGCCAGTACTGAGGAATGCTTCAAATGCTTTGCTGAATCTCTGCTGTGAAAAAAAGAAGGCCCTTTGGTGGACAAAATAGGATGTGACCCAGTATTAGTAAGCTATACCTAATAAAGTGACCAGTGAGTGTACAGTAAAATAACGCACTACGTTCAATCACATGGTCAACATTATGACTGGTTGTGATTGTGTAGCATGTAACAAACCAACAACATGATGCTGCAACCTCAGTTTTTCTTGAGACAGATGTTTTGTCAATTTTCTGCAAGTCAGTTCTGCTCCAACAAGGGTTGACTCGTTTAAGAAACTACTCTAATGTTCTGACTTTTGTATTTGTTTATAAAGACGTATCAGAGTCGTACAGTCGTCAGGCACGTACAGCAACTCGCTACTCCTGACAATGTTTTCATCCTGATCTGCTTGCAGATATTCAAGGCAAATGCTAGCACGTAAAGTATAGTCCCTGAAATTTAAATAACCTGTGCAGACAAAATTTACATCAAAAGTCGTCCTCCTGCATCATCGATTTTTGGCTTTACTTTCACCATCGTCAAATTAGGTGTTTTTTGTCTTTCCTGACAGAAGAGTAGGTCTCATGACAGAGACAGCATGTGAACATCATTAATAAATGATGGCATGTCTTTTCATCATTTTGATTCTTTTATTATTAGCTGAAAGTAATTTGTAACTCATATTTTCTGTTGACTTTAACCGTAATCATCAATATCTGTTTTCGACAATTTGTTGTGAAGCACTTCGAATGAACCAACAAAAACAACCAAAAGGTAGCCAGTGGATCGCTCACAGATTTTTAAGATACAAGATCTGCTCTAGATGCTATTTGTATGGTTTATGTTCTTTTGTGACACATCCCCCAGTTTTATTTATTAAATCTTCCTGAATGTTACAAGCTACGTCATACTTTGAAGGGGTTATAACAGTTTCCTTGTGTAAATGCTGTGAAAAAAATCAGAACTTTATTGAAACAATTCTGACTGCAGGGGATATGATAGTCTGTGCCAGGAGAATCCTTTTAAGATTTGTCACAGTTAAACCTTTCAACAGAGTTTGGAGTGATGCTTTATGAGTTTTAAAGAGCAGTTGCTGTGACAGAATCCAAGGTCATAATATTATTGCTGAAAATCAAGACTTTGAAGTCTCCCACTCTCAGCCGGTTAGTGAGACAGCGATGGTTGTGTTGCCTTGCAAGGAGTTACAATTCCGAATCTGCTGACGTAATGGTCCTGTTCTACAGTATGAACGAAAACACAAGAAATAAAAGCAGACTGTTACAGAGAAAAAACACTCCAGGTCTCATAGTCAAAACAGGCCTTTACACTGGTAGGACTAACCCACATTCAGTCAATCAGATCAACAAAGATTCTGTGCACTCTCTAGATTATAAGTTTGCAAGTGGCCCACTTGAAAATAGCTCACAACTTTTAAAACACTGACCATGCAAAATATGAATTCATAGCTTGCTGGGAGTGGGCATGACAAAATTACAGACAGTAACTCGCCAGCATATACTGCGTGCTGGGTTTCATCACCAACATCGGTACTGATCATTTAAAATTTTTTTAATCAGGAATGGTTCTATTTATTTTTATAACTGAATGTCCTCAAATCTCTGTTTATTTTTGTACAGCAGTCTTAAGAATACTTATAGTGTTCTGCATTGGTGACCAAGACTGCTTCCCCTGCCAGCCTTGTGTTAATGAAGATAAGATGCGCCAGTAAAAACACAAGTACTCCTGAGGGTCTTGTCTCAGCTAATTTAAAGGAAGATTCCAGAGTGCGCAGCATGTTTGTGGTTTCCATGACCTCTTGCTTTAGACACACTCATAAAACAACACATGACTCTTTCCCAGAAGACATGTTGTCTAAATGAACAGTGACAGCTGAGAGACTCAGACATGCTAATAAATGTGAAAGAGATAAACAGCTGATTTTTTTTACTGCTCCTCGGTTAGCAGAGAAGCAATGAGAGTGAAATTAGGAGCTTTGAGTTGATGCTGTTGTGGTCCAGCGGCGGCACCGCTCAGATTATGCAAATGTCTTTAATGCCTTATCCTCCAAATAAATAGTTGCTGCTGGTACATCCCTAAAGTTGTGTTGCGTTACGCTCAGAGCCGCAGTTCCACTTTATTTCACAAACTTGCGTCGAATGCTTGGTGGAGGAATTTTCCCTGTAGCGTGCTGAAAAATGAGAAATGTTGTCTGGAATACCATAATAGCCATAAACATGAAGCTATAGACTTCTGCAGGAAAACATTAACTGCTTTATAAATGAGCTGCCTTTATTTAGACTCTATTAAATGTATCAGCGGCATGATTTAGATAGAGACAAACTCCTAATAGCATAGTGAGATCCTCATAATGGTCTGCTTTGCATCTCTGCTGTCCCAAGTCAGGGTAAAACATGGAGGCCTCCATGGCAGAATGGGAGATAATTGCTGGAGATTCATTCGTGAGATTCTAACCTTTTATGGAACACATTAGCGAGCTCTGAATTGTTTTGCGCAAAAGGGTAGAAACGTCTAAAATGTAGTGTTTTCTGAGAATTTAAACAATAAGTGAATGATGAAAAAAACAAGGGGAAAGTAGAAAACTATTTAGTGTTTCACAGTGAAGCTGCCAGGATGGCATTTGAAATGAACTGCAGCCAGCAGAGTATTTTGCAAGAGAGGCTGACAAAAAAAAAAAAAAAAAAAAAAAAAAAAAAAAAAAAAAAAAAAAAAAAAAAAAAAAAAAAAAAAGTCTTCCTCTGAGGTACAATGTGAAACAGTTGACAGCAAAGCTGTCCATGTTGCTCTGGGAAGGCTTTTCTTTTTTTAACCTATAAAATCTGAAATCTGTATGGAAAAAAAATATATATATTTGCACTTGCACTGCAGTGTAATTTTAAATACCTGTATACAAAAAAAATCACATAGAAAATGTTATGAAATAACTTTTTGATCCGAGTATAACAGGGAGGGTATAGAAAAAACATTAAGGTCATCTCTTGGTGGGGAGAACAGGTCCTGCATAATTTAATACAATTCAGGTGAGAATTAAAAAAAAAAAAAAAAAAAAAAAAATCAGCTCTTCTCTGAATAAATGCAGGATTTTGAAAAGCATCAGTTGTTTTTAAAGCTCCATAGATTTACCTATATGCTTTTTTCTATTCCTACTTTTAATGTATATTGATTCACTGTAATATTCAATATTTACTCAAGTTGAACATTTTTCAGTATTTTTGTTTCATGCAATATTAAGAAAGCACTGCATAATGATGAACTGGGATGAAATTCATTAAAAACACATGAATTTGTACTGATCCAAACCACAGTAACTGCCACTACCATGTTTCATTGTGAGTATGGGCAATGTGCCTCCTTGTGGGTTGTGGCAAAAGGCAATTTTCCTTGGACAAGTTTTCTATTTGCCATTCTTTCTTAAAGGCCAGATTTGTACTGTACATGACTAATAGCTAAAACAAACAAACAAACAAACAACAACAAAAAAAATAAACTTATTGAATCTATAAACCTTTAGTATTATTTGTTAAATCTGTGGTCAAAATTTAGGCTGACTTCTAACTCAAGCTCTAGATAAGGAGACTAGATATTTTACACACACACATGAAATAGCTGCAAATTTTTTAAAGAAACTGAACGGAATGTGTTTAACTGCATGAAGCTGGAAAAATTATTTAAAAAAATCAAGTGAAATATGTCAGACCAGATGCAAAGTTGTCTATTTATCTGTCTGGAAAGATTTAGGAAAACAATTTGTAAAGGACTCCTGCAAACAGTAGTGAAAGCCAAAAAGCTTCCCAGAATTGCTCCTAAAGCACTGACTGACTACTTATCCAGGAGGTCACAAAAGAACCCAGAACAGCATCTGGAGCATTGCAGAGCTCACTTGCCTTAGTTAAGATCACTGTTCATGATTCAACAACAACGAAGAAACTGGACCAAAATAACATCAATGGGAGAAGTTCCAAGACCAATAAGGACATACAGCATAGTCTTGGCCAATCATGTTAAACAAACCATTGTGGCTTAATTCAAACAAAGCTGCATAAACATGTGGGCTAATATTCCTCCACAGTGAAGTAAAAGACTGTCTTAGAGCTCTGTTTATGAACACTGCCATAAACAGTCAATGGCAGTGGTTGCAGCCAAGGTTGGGAGGACTGCAACCTTGGCTGCAGTCCTCCCAACCCTCCCAACTGGGAATACGTGAATTATTTTTCACATATTCCCAGGTTGGGTTAGATAACCTTATTTCCTTTAATAAGGGGGAATAACCATTTTTAAACTGCACCCTGCTTATCCTTGTCTGGTATTAAGATTTGTTTGATCTGAAACCTGGAAGTGTAAAATAAAAGTTTTCATAGAGTTGTTTTACCAGAGATGCAAGGCATGCAATGAATGGTGATTTGAATGAAATGAATTTTGCATTCGTCTTCCTGAACAGATTCTTCTTTTCTGTTTTTCAGATTTTTTGACTCAACTTGTGACCGATGCAGAGCTTCCTTCGGTAACAGCGCTGCACTGAGATGTGAAGATGTGCTGTACATGAGTGCATGATTGAATATGTCTGGCAAACGATTCCTGTGACAGTGATAATAGCGGTCATTTTGCTCTTCATGTAATACAATTCAGAGCAAAAAAGGGCTTAACAGATCACCAAAAAACGTACAACTTCTGAAAAGAACACTTCGCTCCTTTTTCGTTTTTGACAAAGGAGGCCTGTTAAAGGCTCACCTTTTCTTTGGGAGGGAGCTGGATTTTTGCAAGATCATGTGAAGAATTATCTTCATATTAATGTACAGTCTCTGCTGTTAAAATAATAGGTATGCAGATGCAACTTAATAAATTTGCACATTATCCAAAAGGGTATCTTTTCCCATAACCTATTTCTGTTCATTTGGAAGATTATGGGTTACAGCTGATTAAAATCAAATCTCAGACCATTAAGAAAGGATGTTTAATACAGAAATGTTACACTATGGCCTACATAATCATTGGGAAAACTGCT
Organism: Anableps anableps; assembly: GCA_014839685.1. Classification (NCBI taxonomy): domain Eukaryota; kingdom Metazoa; phylum Chordata; class Actinopteri; order Cyprinodontiformes; family Anablepidae; genus Anableps; species Anableps anableps. Next base: position 9,117,899 of record CM026067.1, on the reverse strand, counting down.
AATGTGACAGTTGTCCAGCAGACAGTCACTGAGACCTTCCACCAAAAAAGAAGCAATAAAAGGTCACTGCGACACAACACTTTCTGTTTTCAGACTGCTAAGGGAAAGAAAGGATTGGACTCTTGCTCAGTGGTCCAAAGTCCTCTTTTCAGGTGAAAATAAATGTAATAGATCAAAGTCCCAGAGTTGGGAAGAAGAGTGGTGGCACAGAGGGTACAGAATCCAAGTTGGATAAGGTCTAGTGGGAAGTTTCCAGTCAGTGGTCAGTTGTGGAGTCATGTCATCTGCTGGTGTTAGTCCACTGTGTTTTATAGAGTCCAAAGTCAGTCCAGCTTTCAGCCAGGACATTTTAGAGCACCTCAGCTGTATCGTAGGTGTCAAGCTGTATGAAGATGTTGATTTTATTTTGCTGTGGGACTTGGTACCTGAAAAAGTACCAATAGCTCATTCATTGAACATGAAAGCCATAGAAAGTGTATCAGATATTCTGAAGGAGAGGATGAGAAACACTACAGCCAAACACGCAGGTGATATGAAGAGTGCTATTAAAGCAACATGGGCTTCCTTAACACCAAAATATTACCACAGGATGATCCCCTCCTCACCACATAAATGCTTTAATTCATGCTGAAGGAACTACAACCAAGTACTGAGTGCATATGCTGTAAATAACATGGACAGACTTTTCAGTAAACCTTTACTTCTGTACTCAAAATGTTTACTTAGAAAATTATTTTTGGTATTTCACAAGCTGTAAACCAGAATCATTTAAATTAATAAAATAAACACTTGAAATATCAAGAAAGGAAGTAGTGAATCTTTATAAGTTGAATTTCAGTTTTTGATCTGAATTGCTAAAATTCCCTTTTCACCTGCATAACTGGAAAGAATTCCAGTAAGAATTCCATGGATTAAAAGTAAACTTCTGAAACCTTTGTGACATTTTTCAACTCTTGCCTTGATTGTAATTTTACTTAAGCTATTAAATGCATCCAAATGCTTGTGCTTTTCATAAACGAATAGAATAGAATAGAATAGAACAGAAGCAGCCTTTATTGTCCCACAAAGGGGAAATTCAGGTGTCACAGCAGCAACAGATATAAAGTTGCAAGCAAAAAGTTCTTAAAGTGTAAAAAAAAAACATTAAAAAACAAGATTATTATTATTATTGTTGTTGTTGTTGTTGTTGTTGTTGTTGTTGTTGTTAATAATAATAATAATATACTGTACAAGCCTGTAATACCTTTATTCTTCAGTTTCTTTGCTTGATTCATTTGTTTTACACTTTTATCAATACATCTTACTAATATTACACTGACTAAACACAAAAAACAATTAAGGACAAGGCTTCATGTGTTTTGTCATAGAAGCTAAACAATAAACAGAAAAAAATCACAGCATGCGGTTAAGATGAATTTAATTGGTTTCTCCTTGGTGATGATGTGAACTTTCTCAGCATTACTAAAGATCTGTATATTACAGGATAAATTTATCCATGTTGTTATGTTTTGGATAATGCTCTGATGAACTAGCTTTGTGTGTTTCTCCTGTCTTTAAATAGAAACCTCCCTCCTTATTTCTTCTTGATAGTTTAATATCTTATCCATCTTCAGAATCTGTCAGTTACAGTTTGGACAGTGTCCTATAGTCCTTCACAGAGAAATGGAGGATAGAAAAGAAGGGGATCTTTCTCTTGCTCTAGGTTACTCTGACATAACGGATGCCTCTTAATAGAAGCAGTTGCTGCTGCGTGGGCCAAACCTGTGATTTAACAATTATACTGTCTTTCTTCCATCCAGCTCATCTTCCTGTTGATATGAAAAGATCTGTCTTCGGCTTCGATTTATTTTAATTTATTTTTTGCCAAGCTGAGGAAGCAGAGCATTTTGGAAAGTCCACCCAACTCAGACAACTCAGTCGCAGCGTGCCGTCTGGGCTTCATTGCCTCATTTCATATCTCGTCCCAACCAGCCTCTTCACTGCTTTCCCCCCTCCCTCCACTCGTTTTCTCATTACATCCCTGACTCTCCCAAGCAAATAATACAGAGCTCTTCCATTGGTCTCAGTGGAAAATGCATTTCCTTTCATCTCGCCCTAAGTGTGTGTTCAGAATCCACATACAGTACATATCCTAAAATGTGTATGGAGCCCCCATCCGCCCACTCTCCAGGCTACTTAAATAGGCTATTTTCTCATCTAATGTTGTTTCCCCTCGTCTCTTCTTTTGTATTGATTGGACAAGCTCGCTGGATCAATAGATTGCTGTAGATCAGAGTGATTGTTGTTCAGGCAGGCTAGTATGTCCCAGCATTCAACACGGTCTCCATATAAACCTCTCAGAAAAGCTCTCATTTCTGCACCAACGTTATGAAATAAAGTGCTGATAAAAGCTGACAGTGAGGCTTGTTTGTTTTGACCGATGAATAGGTTAACTGATATAGCAATGTTGCAAGCCTTCCGCGAGCACTTTGGGTCTCACCTCATTGTGGAGCAAATTGCTTTGAATCTACGGTCGCTTTATTGCACCCACAAATCCTGAAAGTTGTTAGTGCCACAGGGCTGAGGAACAGAGGGGAAGATTGTATACTAATGGCACAATGATGCTTGTGTTCTTTTTTGTTAAATGGCTGATGCATAAACTATCCATCATTGTGCTGCACAATTCAACCAAATGTTTCCTCACTTTGACTTATTTGGATTTCGTCTTTTTGTTATTTGTCAGACACTGCACCCAGATGGTCTTTTTTTACTCAGTTATTTTCCTTTTTGCTGTAAATGTTTCTAAGGATCAAAATACTTGAACATAAAATGGAGTTTCAGATGTAAAATTGGACACATGATTAGAACTGTCAGATTTGACCCAAGGCATAGGCAAACTGAGCTGCTGCTTTATACCTTATCGGCCAGCAGGGGGTCCCTTAGTACAACTCTCTTTTTCAAAATATAGACCTCCAAAGTTTCGTGGTAAGGTTAATCAAAACCATGATTGCTTTTACAGTTTGAAAATGCCAAGAGACACATTTGAATCATATTTTGAAATTACCTGATTGTTTTGTTGATTCTTCTTTAGTTTGTAGCCACATTTTTTAAGATGGCAACCAATTTACCAGTCAGACGTACCAAATGAGTAAAAAAGAGTTTCTTTAACAACATACTGTATTTACATCTTAGCTTCCTTGTTTATAGTGCTCTGTCTCCAGCATTGCCCCTCAATTTTCAGAGGAGTTTTTTGCTGAATAACCTTTGACCTCGCTAAGTTCTCCATGAGTGAATACAAATCCCTAAGGCCAGAACTTTCTCTGCCTTGTTTACATTCCTCATTGCAAAGTCTCCATGTTTACGCCTTCATATTTTTCAGTCCTCATTGATTGTTTATCTAAATCTTGCACTTTTGTAAGGCATCCTCTTGCAATGCTTTTGATTAACACATCTGATTGGTTATAAATGACCAATAAGTTATGGATTTGTTGTTAAAACTGGTAAGAAGGTTTAAGGGTGAACTAAATCACCATTCAGTGCAAGTCAGATTTCTTAGAGCTGAGGATCTGGACTTGTTAGACAAATGTAAGGAAATGAAGTGAGTCACTTTCAATAATTTTGGCAACTGAGTGGTAGGAGCCACAAAATTAATGCATAAAGGGAGAAGTACTGGAAATTGTTGGCATCTAATTTCGAAGAAGGGGCATCAGCAAAAGTACTCATCTACTAAACCATCAAGGGACTGTGCTGCAAGACAAAATCAACCAATGATAACATCAGGAAAAGCCCACAGCACTTTAGTGCGGTCATTAGCTGAACCCATTCAGTGTTAGACAGATTTTTTCAATAAGCTCTACAAACATGGCCGCCATGAGCTGACAATTACCCCACCATCAATCAACAGTCCAGATGCCCAGATGATTGAAGCTGGCCTTACAATTTAATAATTTTAACTAGCTGTTTGTTCATTGAAAATGGGAAAGACCACTGAGTTGGACCAAGTCACAGCAAAGGGACTGTTGCTTGAGGCAAAGTGGTGCTTAAACAACTCCATAAGATAACTTTAATGATCTGAAGCTAAGGCCATTGAAACAGAAAAATGCCATCATTCTGATCCACAGGTAATTTGACAAGCGTGTGTGAGGACTGTTGTGAAATTAGTTCTCTCATTCTCTTCATTGTGGGAAAGAACTTCATGAAGGTATTCAATTATAGTCCCAAAAATAGTGAAACAATCAGCAGACAAGGTGGTTTTTAATTTGGATGAAGATACTGTACCTAAATTTTTACCTTACATCAGCTGAAGGAAGAATGAAGCCACTGTCAACAAAGAACAGTCCTTTTATTTAACTTTAACTCCTTTAAATCCTTCAGCTATGTTGATTCAATCTTTTCGTGCACAATGCTAGGATCTCTACTGTGGCACACAAGATAATGCTGCTTTTACTATCAGTTTATGAAGAATTAGAGTATCTGATGTGAATCTTGCTCAAACTCTCTATAGAATTTACTATTTTAAAGAGTACACTGCAAGGTGATGTGGTTTGGCCACTCCCAGTAAATTTTGCCATCCATGCTATCAAGCAAAGAGAATTAAAAGCTGGAAGAGATGTGCAATTTGATGCTAACTGATTTTGTGATCAAAATCAGATTTTCTACTCACAAAGTGAGATCTGGACTGTTCTCAGAAAAAGACATAAACATGCCCACAGCTCTTAAATGTGGTGTCTATCAGATCCTTGAGGTCTCTCTGCATGATCGAAATTCCAACAAGACCATCTGAGACTGATGATAGGACCCACCAACAGTTGAAGAACAAGTCCAGAAATTCAGGCTACAGTCATTCCAGTGCATTTGTAAAATGAATGTTGATCAACTAATGGGCTTGACATGCTCCCTCTTCATTCATTTCCTATGGAACATGAGCATTCTGCTCTGTCTTCTCAAACCCCCAGTCGGTCATGGTAGATGTCCGCTTATACTGAGCCAGGTTCTGCTTGAGGTTTCTTCCTGTTAAAGGGGAGTTTTTCCTCTCCACTGTCGCTACATCATGCTTGGTGTGAGGGATTGCTGTAAAATCAACGACACAATGCCATGCGGTCGCTACATGCTCAGCCAGGAGGAGTGAATGCTGCAAGTCAATGACACGATGCAATCTGCTGGGTTTCCTTAAAAACTTTTTGAACTACTTTGAGTAATTAAATAAGCTTACTGTACTGTCTGATAACTAGGATCAATTGGAATGTATGAATGATTGATTTTTTTTTTTTTTTTTTTTTTTTTTTTTTTTAAAGTGCTTCGAGACGCCATTTGTTGTGAATTGGCGCTATATAAATAAAATCAAGAAATAAACTGAATTACAATGAGGTGAAAATCGCTTACCCTCCTCCAGCCAAATGACTGGCGAAACTTGTGCACACGAAATTTCCAGCTTGTACACGTAGATGTGCACATGTGGGCAACACAAGAAAGTTGAAAACATTTTCAACTTTTGTCACTATCATGTCCTGTGTGTTGGGTTCACCATGACTAGCAGAAAATTTTAGCCTTTTGCTGTCATTTATTGCTTTGTGTGTGTCGAGCCCATGACATAAAGTCTTACTGCACCAGTAACCTGTGTGCTGGAGATTCCAACTTAAGACACAAAAAGATATATTTTGCCCCACGGGCCCTAAAGTGTGAAAAACATCATAGACAACATTCAATTCGACATCCAGTGGCACCCACAGCACTATACTGGTTGCAAGGTCACTTTAACATACAGTCGTCCACTAGTGATCAAATAGAAGTTATGGAGCCACTGTGAGGTCCATTTCTGGTGATTTACCTACGCAATTCCCATATAAACTGATAGTGGTTCTTTTGAATCCGACCAAGGGCAGATAGCACAGCTATTAATTTCATAGGCAACTGAGCCGCTAAATAGTCACGATGACAGCCTGTTGCCAGAGAGTTTTTAGCAGCACTTTTTAACCAATGGTTTAAGTGTTTCCAACATTTGCTACTGTAGAACTTCTGTGCCAGTGTTCACTTGCAAGTCCTTATTGCCGACCTAGTTTTCTGTCCCCCTTTTGCTTTTTTTGTATGCTTTGGCTTAGTCAATGCTTTTGGCTTTCTCTTGGTATATGTGGAAAAGCCTGAGTCTAATTGTCACAACATTTTGTCTTGTTAGTAAGGCTTCCCATTAATTGCTTTGATTGTTTAGTCAGGGCTGCAGGAGATATTCATTTCTGTTTTCACTTTATGTTTTAGTTATTTCCTTGTTTTCTATAATGAATCATCCCATTCAAAAGGTAGATTGACATTATTTTTTTCTTAATTGACAAGAGGCAAGCTGAAACAAATAGAACAAGAATTTCTGAGAAATTTTTGACCAAAAAAGCAATTCAGGGAGAACCTGTCAAGGGTAGGAAAAACTCCCTGACATGTTTGCTGCAAGAGCTCATGTAACACTAGTAGATGATAGTGGAAGACTGAGTAAAAAAAATAGGTGAGAGAGTGGTGAGGGAGTAAAAGGAGAACACACCTCGGCAAAACAACCTGAGGCATGATTATGACAATTAAAAGTACACTAGTTTAGTGTTGAAAAAATTTAAATTTAAAAATGTGGGTTGAACAAATAGAGCTTTTCGTTTGCTGCACATCATGTGAATAAGGATAATTGAACTAGACATTCCTAATTAGTACACAGAGTTTATGAACAATGTAATGTTTTTTTATTGTCCAGCCACATAATGCATAGGTAGAAGATGACTGTTCAGTACAAAAATGTATCCGGTTAGAATGAATGATTCACTCTTTTATGTAGCCTTGATATGATAAGTGTTTTTAGGTGAATAGAAATTTTACTGCATCATGCTGAAAACTGAATTTGTTGACCTGAGTTCCTGAAAATGATGTGCTTGAGAGATAGTCGTTGTGTTGGTTTCATTGGACAATATATTAAAAAACACCCTGACAGATCCAGAATTGCTTAAGCTTCATGTCCATTACCTGCACTGCACTGTTATGTCAGGGCAGCTTTTTACACCTCCATGACAACGTGCTGTCATTTCTATCGAAAAGTTCCATATTATCAGCTGCAGCCTTATTTTCACCACTTAATATGGACAGTGCCTTTCAAAAATGACTTCTTTAAAAGCTGCTTTATTACAACCACAGAATTCAATATATGCCATTTGTACTGTATGTTTATGTTTAGACCAACACAAGTGGTGCATATTTAGTAACTGGAAGTGAAATGATGAACTTTACTATTACTCTCATATATATATATATATATATATATATATATATATATATATATATATATATATATATATGAGAGTAATAGTAAAGTTCATATATATATATATATATATATATATATATATATATATATATATATATAAAACTTAATTTATTAACCTTAATTTCACTAGGAAAAGATCCCATTGAAATGAAAAATCTCTTGCACAAGACTGGCAGCAGCACACAGAGTCTACATAACATTTACAACAAAAACAAAACAAGGTCTGACACTATCATAAATAAAATTGTAAATTTTTTAATTGAGGAATGGTTTTACTGACAAATGATTCCTTCTCAAAATTATTAAAAGCAGCCTTAAAAACATTTAGTGACAACAGCACAACTTCCCAAGCCTGCCAGTTCACTCTTCTCCACAGCTGTTTGCCATCACCTGATTTTCTTCTGCCTGGATTCTCCCTCAGCTGTTCCTAATTTGCCTCTAATTAGTTCTTCAGGTTGCTTTACCATTTCCACCTCTTCCTCAGTGTTTAAACTAATTGGTTTTCATTGTTCATTACTGGATTCTCACATTATCATGCCTGTAACCCTTTCCGTTAACTATTGCTGTCACCCTGGTTCCTTTGTGTTTCTCGGTTTTGTAGACTTCAAGTTTTCTCATTATTAAATACTTTTCACTTCACCTTTTGCCTCCAGTTCTGCCTTCATTTATGCCCAACAAAAACCAAAATATGATATTTAAATTTAAATAAGAACCACTGCAACTAACTGAATTGAGAATTCACCCAGTTGGTAAGTAAAATCCCTCTGTATGTAACTTTTTTCCACGTGTCCTTTCAGGCATATCATATGAAGATACTGGTTAACTACATGTGCCAGGGCAACTTTATTTAACAAAAAATAAACAAACAACATATATATATATATATATATATATATATATATATATATATATATATATATATATATATATGTTGAGATGATATCCTAATCCTAATATCCTAATTGCTTGACTGACTTTATTAAATCAGGGCTGCATCTTGCATCAAAGTAGACAGCTTGCATTAATAAAATATGAACCTGTGTTTGTATGACCTTCGACCTTTTCAATTATTTGTATGTGCAAGTCTGTGTGGGTGTAAAGCAGGATTTTAAAGGACTTAATCTTTAATTCCTTGAGATGTTACAACTGCAACTGAACTGATGCTGGATTTAAAGGCTCCTCTTTTAGTCATAGCAGGTCTTGGAAGCATATTGTAATCTGTTTAGAAATAGGCATCTTCAGAACTCACATGCACTGTTTATTTTGTAGTTATTTAAAAAACACTTTTGGTTCCTTGGCCTCTCTTGGTATAAGTTCTATCCTATCAATGGTAATATGTGTGCTTCTTCATTGTAACAACACAAAATAATGTATTTTATATGTGAATATGAAATCTATACTCATGCTATATAAAGGTTTTTTTTTATTACTACAGCACCCTGCATGTCCTAACACTTTAAAGAAAACTGCAGAGTGAAATGCCACATTAGAATAAATGGCTTTTTTTCCCCTTACTACTGGCTGTAAGCGAAGCCAACTCTGAAACAAGAGGATACCTTTCCAGGGTTATAATTGGGACAAAGCATTATTATTTGCATGATGACAGAAAATGGTTCATTTATTGTGCTACCCAGCATACAACAAGCAAGGTTTTAATGAGGCCTCATCCATCTTTCTTGCTCTTCAGCCTGCGAACGTGGCATCCAGCACTCCAAAGGTGGGAGCTGCTGCTCTGTCCATTTTAAATGACTAGCTCCTTCACCTGTGCCACACGCTCTGGGACATTATGCAAATGTCCCGTCCTCTCGCCGGCTGACCACGCTGCTCTCTGACTGTAATCAGACGTGATTATGCACTGTGGCCTGCAAAGCCCTTCTCAGCAAATACATTCACCATGTCCATTATAATATTCAGACCTGGTGGGACGAGGTGAAGAGAGAGAGCAGACAGGTGTTGGGTATCCGAAGATGTGAGGCCGTGCTTGGTTGTGTTTTGATTGGGGCAGAGGGATAACGCTGATGAGATGATTTGATTACAATAGGAATCAACAATGGGAGGAAATATTACCATTTGTGGAGTAAGACTTGACATAAATGAGAGAAAATGGCTTTCAGCATTGTAAAGAAAAGTAGTCTCAATGCACTGCCACACCTGCAAAGGGCAACAGCAGATTTACAATACAATATAAGAGACCACCCACCTCTGCTCAGTCTGGGCCCTCTCCAGTTTGTGTCTTCATCTCACAACAGGAGGACTATCTCAGGCCTCATTATCGAGAACAGATTCTACAGCGCTAAAAGCCTGTTGGGCATGCAAAATATCTGGTTCAATATTTCATCATGTCCTCACAGCTGAGAGAGTAAACAAGGCTGCTATAGTGTTCAACGCCCACATCATATTCAATCTCACTTTTCCAGTTTATGTTAACATATCTGTATTGGAGCTGACCTGATTCTTTCATAGATATATCCTGTAAATCAAATGACAACAATATGAAGAACACAGAAGTTTCACAGCCTTCAGATATACACAGGGTGTTTTTCAACAGCAAAGAAGAAGTCGCAGTTCACCCTTTCCTCCTTCCAGTTAGTCTGAATTGTGCCCTCTGCAAGAGTTCAAGTATCTTGATGTCCTCTCTCTAAACAATGGGAGGATGGGGCAGAAGATGGATGGACAAGTTATGGCTTTGACTGCAGTACTTTGGTCATTGCTCCCATCGGTTGTGGTGATTAAGGATGCGAGCTAAAAGGTGCCTTTCTTTACTCACTGCTTCATCTATGTTCCATCTGTCACCTCTGGTCAAGAAATATGGATAATGACCAAGAGAATAATATCCAGAATACAAACAACTGGAATTAACCTATTTAGTTGGATTATCATGCTCAGCCTGAAGGTTAAGATAAGGAGCCTGAGTAGAATTGCTTCTCCTCTGCTTCAAAAAGAGTTTGTTGAATGGGTTCAGGCATTTGATTTGGATGACTTACAGATGGCTTCCTGTGGAGGTTTTCCACCCTTGTCCCACTGGGAGATGAACCAGAGATAGAACCAGAACTTTCTGGGTGAACTATCTGTCCCTTCTAACATGAGAATGCCTGGGGATGCTCCAGGAGGAGATGTAGAGTGATCTACATCAGTTGCTTGGGAAACTTGACAATGGATGGATGGAAAATTTACAGTAAGAACCTATGAGGTAAATATCACATTGACTGTATTTTCTAAGAAAAAAATATCTTTGAGACATGATGCAAACATATTAATTTATTCATTCTACTTCTATCTAAAGAAATAGAAACACAGAAGAAGCAGAAGCACTGAGCCATTGTGGAAAAACTGGATCTTCTAAGGAAAAGGAAAAAAAAGAAAGTTTGGCAGCAATACTTAAAAAAATATAAATGTAGAGTAAAGACAGTAAGGACCTGTTAATTAAACATCTTACCTGAGCATTATTGCTGCCTGTGTCCATCCTTTTATGACCACAGAGTACTCATCTTCTGATGGCTACTTCTAACAGGATAATGCACCCTGTTGCAAAACTCAAATCATTTCAAACTTCTTTCCTGAGCTTGATGGGAAGTTCACTGTACTCTAATAGCCTCCACTTCCAACAGATCTCAATCCAATAGAGCTCTTTCAGCATGTGGTGGAACAGGAGTTTTACATCGTGGGATGTGTAGTCGGATAATCAGTAGTGAATGCTTGGTGCCATCATTTCAATATGGATCAAAACCTTCAAAGAATGTTTTAGGCCCTTCGTTGAATCTATGCCATTGACAATTATCCCAGTGCTGAAGGCAAAAGAGTTTCTTGCACGGTATAGCTTATATAGTTGTGAGTGAGTATATTTTTCTGTCACTGGATCTGAAGCTGTGCTTATTAATTTTATTTACTTGATGTAGACATTTATTTATTTATGTTTTTATCTTGATTGTAGCAGATTTGGTCCTCCTCAACTTCAAACTGATCTTACTCATTTTAGCAACAATGACTCAATACCTATAAATTGATGCTTGTTTGTACAACTGTGACGAAGGTTGGTTTCCTTTTTCAAACTGAAAGTCAGTTTCTTTGCTTTGCTTTCTACACTATTTAACCTTTCTGTAGACCATCCATCCATCTATTCATTGTCAATACATACTTGTCCTTTCAGGGTCATGGGGGAGCTGGTGACTATCTCCAGTGGTCAATGGACAAGAAGTGGGGTATAGCCTGGGCAGGTCACCACTCCATCACATGGACAAACAGGACAAACAACCATCCACACACTCATACCTAAGGGCAGTTCTAGAGACACCAATTAACAGTCATGTTTTTGGACTGTGGAAGGAAGCCTGAGTACCCTGCGAGAACCCACGGATGCATGGGGAGAACATGCAAACTCCATACAGAAAGACCCCAGGCTAGGATTTCAAATCCAAGACCTTGTTGCTGCAAGGCAACAGAGCTACCAACTGTGCACCATGCAACCAACTATTTTGCTACCAAATCAAGAAAATCACAAAATATACCACATTTCATTCTGAAGGCTTAATTCTGGATACACTACATTTAGAATACTGAGAGTGTGTTTGGCTTAGTGGAATTGCTGGAGTTGTGAGCAGTGGAGTTTATGAAGAGTTAATGACAAAATGGCCAAGTACCATCAGCAACATTTTACCTTTGCTGTGCTTCCGCCACTGCAAACTCAGCGTGGCTGGAAAGTCAATTCTTATTGGACTGACAATAGTGTTGCTGATGGGGAATTGGACTGTGAGGATCTCCTCAATTGATTATGTGATGACCTGTTAATAAAACGTTGTGTGCAAGGATGTATGAGTAAGAGTGTGTGTGCAATGCCGTAAATATCCTAATTTGGTGCCTCCTTTCACATTCATTGTACCCAGTTAATGCTAGGATTTGATCTATCCCTACTGCTGTTTGTACATGGTTAATGGTAGGATGCGAGGGTTAACTGTTAAAACAAATGCTGAATTTTATCTAAGTATAGCCTCCAAACCAGTGAATCACCACACTGCAGTATTCACCCACACCTTCCTCCTCATTCTAACTCTGACAAAATAGCTGATCTACCTTTTTTCTTGCTTTCTGCTTTGCTTATGTAATCACAGAACATCTGTTGCAGAAAACATAGCTATAGCAATAAATGCCGTAGCAAACCATGACTCAAAGACCAAGGCCCTCTGACCCTTTGCTCCTGTATGTAATTCCTGAAATCAGAAGGAAAAGAACATTTCTCCGCTCCCATTTATTAAATAACAAAATTACCTAAAATGACATATAATCATACAATCATACTAATGAACGGCCTGATTTGTTGAAAAATGAACACACAAAACCCAACAGCTGCACAACCAAACCAACAGCCTAACACTCTAGGGGGGAAAAAACGAGCTAAGGTTCAAAAACAGTGATCTATTTAATCCAAACCACATTTTAGTATGGAAATTAGTCTGTTTTGGCCTATAGGTTTAAGATCAACACTGCGCATGGATTAACCTGAAACAAGTGAGACGTGAAAGCATACTGATTACAGTGAAGACAGGCTAGGGAGGAGAATAAAAGAAGGGTGGCACCCAAATTGCTCACCGTTTGACAGATGAACCTGCTGATCAGGGCATGAAACAACTATTGTTTTGCTTCCTCTGAAAACAAATCCTGTCAGTTATTTCCTGCACTGATAGACGTCTCATTGAGAGCCTCAGTCGTCCAGTGGGCTCAGAGCTGTTGCCTCGCGGTATGTAACACAGGCTTCTCTCTATAACTACTGGGAAAAGAGCAGCATAAATCTCCAGGAAGTCTGATGGTAATGAGTGGGATTCTGTGGTGTAATTGCATTTTACTGTAAGATGTTTGCAGAACTACTCAGGACAATTAGTGATGATGGTAGCTAGGGGGAGATACAGGGGCAGTGAACCTTGATTAAATGTTGTGTTCTGCACAAGAGAGACTAAGTCAAGTAAGTTAACCTGGATCAGTATAGCGGAACCCACATGTGATTTGTTAACACGATAACTTCAACTTTTTAAATCAGAAAAGAAATATTTCCCTTGTGGTGAACTCCACTAAATCAAAAAGTAATTACAGCTTATCTAGTCAGGCCAATCTGTCTCAAAGTGATAGCTGAAGAGCTGAAAAACCTGTCAAAGAAGCTTTTTTGTTGTTTTGGTTTAAATTCTCTTCTGAGCTTCTTTTAACAATATTATCCCATTTCAGTTAAAAACACTTAGAATGGAATAGTAAACTTTTGGCCAAGCATCTGTCTTACTGTACTGCCAGAGCTGTGCAATATTTAGGACTTACAGAGCATTTCATACTCTGAGAAAAAAAAATGAATCTATTAAATTTTGAAAAAGAACTGATTTAAATGTACTCAAAATCTAATAGAAAGGAATTTGCATTTCATAATACTTGTATAAGCTTAGTTAAAAAAGTTTACAAATATTCCAGAGTAAACCATTAAAGATGACTAACTATTTGTCTTTAAAAAATGACTTTGATAAACTGTGTGATTCAAGTTACTTTTAAGCTCATCATTTTTTATTTTTAAATCAACTGAATTCTGCTACAAATCTTTTGTTTCTAAATACACTGATTACATTTAAATGTTAACAGACATTTTAGCATTTCTTATTTACTTCATTGTGTTACATAACTCATTGTTGCTATAATTTATTTAAGAAAAATCTACTTGCAAGTTAAAAGCATTTTTTCCTGCAAACTACAAGTAAAGAGAAACATTCAAACATTAAATAAGCAACTTTATAAACATGTTTTATAGGTATTAATAAAAGCAGTACAGAACTTCTTGAGGAAGCTAAGATCCTTCAAGGTTTGCCGCAAGATGTTGCATGTCTTCTTTAAGTCTGTTGTTGAGAGCGTCATCTCCTCTGCCATCATCTGTTGGGGCAGCAGCATCAGAGCCAGGGACCTAAAAACGCTCAACAACCTGATAAAGAAGGCTGGTTCTGTCCTGGGGAAAACTATGGAATCTCTGGAGTTGATGATGCAAAGAAGGATTTTGTATAAAATCAAGAAAATTACGGTTAACTCTGGACATCCTCATGAGACTGTTATTGAAAAACAGAGTCTCTTCAGTCAAAGGCTTCTTCAGTTTGGTTGTAAAACGGACCCCTACAGGAGATCTTTCCTGCCCACAGCCATCACCATCTATAATAACTCCTTGACTAAATGAGTTACATCAACATTTAATTTCCCTTTGGGATAAATAAAGTATTTTTGAATTTTGAATTTGAAATGTCAGAAAATAGAACACAACAGTCTGTAATTACATTTACATGTCACTAGAGTAGTAAAATATCCATATTTGCTTTTCATAAAACATCAAATTTTTACTCCAATAGTTGATTTTCAGACTGTTTACCTTTTGAAGTCTTATAATCTGTTTTAAGGAGAAAGCTTCAGGTTTCAAATGTCTGTCACGGTTCACGTTCAATGCTATGATAAACCTATGTCAACACACCAATCATGGATGAGACCTCTTGGAAAAAACAGTGGAACATCAGATCTTTCAATTTCATTTAGTTTAATTCAGTTTTTTAATTTTGTGTTAGTTTAAAACAAATTTCTTCCTAATGCACTTTACATAATAATCAGATCCAATTGAGAGAAGAATAAAAGGTTAATCCAATTAGATGGATTGTAATTCAGTTGATTCAGTTTTTTATATGTATTTACTTAACTTTAGTAGAATTTCAACATTTTTCAAGGTGTAAAATAAAACATTGGGAGCCTAAACTGGGTATGCAGCTTTGAGTTCTTTTGTTCTGAGCTTTATAACTAATTTTAAAAGGAAACAGTGCAAAAAAGTGGACATCGATAACAATTTGATGGTAAGAAGCCTAATTGGCAACAAGATGATTATGAAGAAATGCACTATGTTATGTTATAATAAACATAGAAATAAAATATTAAAAGTAAATTTCTTTTGGAAAGTAATTTCATATGTAAGAGCTAATGTAGTTGCTCCACATGAAACTATTATTTACAGTGTGTTTATTTTTTAGGAAGTGACAACAATGAATCTTTCCCAGCTTCCATTTGGAAACTGATTTCCTACTGTCCAGATTTTGATTCTGTAGTGCCACAAGGCCTGGTGTTTGGTACCATCCTGATCCAAAAACATCTTTTTCATCTGACTGTTGCGTCATTAGAAAGATGAAGTCAACATTTTTCAAATTCTCTCAGAAAGTCCAGGACAGAAACCACAGTAGCCAGTTTAATAAAAATCATTTAATCAACTTTGGCCATGTTAAGGAAGATTTGGAAGAAAAATTAGAATAGCAAGCATAGATGTAAAAATTTCAGAATCATGATGTCAGATTCCTTTGCAGATATTGTTTGATCAAAGCCACTGATAAAATACTGAAGTGAAACATGGTTGGAATCCTTTTCTTGTGTTCTGAAAATTAACTTTTCTGTTATAACAGGAGCTTTAGCTCACCTAACACTTACTCAGGACTTCATCCGCTGATTCAGCAAGAAGCTGGTGTTTCTAGTCTGAAATAGCCCACATCTTTTCTTTGGTTTACATTTTAAAACTCAGAAACCTGCTTTTCAGCACAAAAAAATAACCTCTGTCACGGTGTATTACACTGACAGAGGTCAGAAAGTAATTTCACTGTAGTGTCTGTGCAGTGGAAACCAAAACTGGATATCTAAAATAAAAAGAACCACTTATAACAAATCTTAAAGCTCATAACTACAGACTGCAATCAATGTGGTCTTCAACCACAGTGATGTGAAACTGAAAAGAAAACCTCAATCAACTGCTTCCACATGGTGCTAGCTAGCATTTGATAAAATGGAGATTTAGGCTCCATCAGAATGATTTTTACATGCAAAAGATGCCTTGCATAAACCATAAATATCCTCCTCAGAAAGCTGTTGCATATAAAAAAAAAAAATCCTGCAACCAGTCTTTTCAACCTAGATCCTCTTCTTTCAACATAGTTTTGAAAAAAATAAACCTAAAACAGAACCCTAATTATTTTAATGTTGACTTGTTCACATCTCAAAAATAATTCAAAAGAACTTCACATTTGATTGAGAAGATGGCGGTCTGCTGCTCCGTTTCTGTCCTTCTGATCCAACCAACGTGCTTCAGTTTGCAAACTCATCCCTTTTTCTGAGTTTTCCAATCAATTTAAATAAATATTGATTATTTTATAATAGTTCACTACCAGTTCCTTAATAAATTTTAAGGCCACTCCCAGTTTTTATTGTGTAATATCCCCTATGTGGCTGTAAAGGAGACATACTATTGGGGAGATATTGGGCTTGACCACCTGCTTACTCTTCCTGAGCTACAAGATTCCCACCTGTGTCAGACTGCAGCATCCACACCTGACTGCAATTTCTTCGTCAGCTGGCTGAGGATATTAGGGTCTGCCTGACAACCATTCCACCCCTGAATGTCAACAATATTTGTACCATCAAGCCTATGTCTTTATTGTCTTTCAGTTTCTTTTGTAAAAACCCATGCTCTGTGCATCTTCTGTACCTCCTCAGGTTTGATTAAGAGGTTCCAGGTCTGTTAGTATGTTGCTCACTGGTTCAATATCTCTTACACAACATCATCACTAAAGCATGCCACCAATCCCACCAATGATCCACTTCCTTTTAAGTTGTTAAACAAGCTGTCAAATAAATCCAATGATTTCCAAACAGAAGCTTTGGATGTCATTGGTCATGTGACACGGGCAAACTCTGATACAGTGGTTCTGAAGAACATACCCTTTAATCCATCTGGATACCTCTAGAAGCTTCCTTGGAAAAGTAAGACTGCTTTTACTACCCACCATTCATCCATATACATCCTACTCTGCACTCATTTCTGCTCTCTCTTCCCCACAAATGTGCCACCTGATAAGGAAGTCCAGTGGTTTCTAAAAAAGCATAATAAAAACCTTTTAACCAGCTGTATTCTGTTGTTTTCCTGCATGTGGGTAAAAAAACTAAGTTCCAACACGACATACTATTTCCATTTTCTGATGATGGATTGAACAGAGCTATGTGAGATATTCAAAGCTTGGGAAATTGTTTTATAACCTATTTTATAACTGGACAGTTTACTAATCATGGGCCTTCCAAAGGCAATTGCACTGGATTTTATTTAGTAGTATTAGAAGAGCATGACCATGCTGCACCATTCAGGTTTTACTTGTAAAAACAACTTTTCATCCTATTCCTTCCAGTTCAGATTTATGTTACTTTGCGTTGGTCCATCATATAAAAATCCCTGTTAAATACTGTCAAATTTAGCTCGGAATAACATTTTTGTGATGCACTGTAAGGCTGTGAAACAAAAACCTGAATAAACCTGAGTCAAGGTTGACCAGTCCTTTCCGTCTTTCAGTCCAATTGAGACTGCTGGTGGGGGGCATAACAGGTGTGTAATCTACATACAAAATCATCACATAATCACAGCAATTACCTGCACACAAAATTGTGGTTCATGTTAAAATCCACTGAGCACACTGCTTATCAAGGCCCCTGTGCACAACTACTTCAGATTTTCACACTCTCCATTCTTGAGCCAGAAGCCCTTCCTGGGGGAAACAGTGATTTAAGAAAATTCAATGGATCTCTGTTATTTCAAGCGAGTGATAAGATGGTCATGCGTCGTGGTCCCAGAACGACAGTGATGAATTGTTAATGGCTATCAAAAGTGACAAACATTAGTGTTACCCCTAAGTAATTGATTGTATCTATTAGCTACGTGACGATGCAGTGCGGTCCAGAGAACGGAGATGAGTTTTTAATTAATGTGCCTGATTATTTTGATGCCAATTAGCTAATTTTAAGCGCTGTCAAATTTTTTCCTTTGTTGTATCAGAGACCATTTAAAAACTTGTGTTGTTTTTTTTTCTTATTTTTTCTCATTCTTTCAGGTTTTGCTTTATACCAGCTTGTTGTTGTCATCGTAGTATATATTTGTATTTTAACAACACTTATAAATTCAAATGACATAATAACACTTAAAACTGAAGAAACTACTTTTTAAAATTATGACATTTGCACATTATTTCCCACTCAAAATGGCTACGATCATACAGAGACAAATGGCATAAGCTGCATATGAAAACATTTTTACTCAGCTTTTCAAGCAAGGTCTGCCATGTTCCCAAACATTTAGTTTTTCCTGACTCTGACGGCTGAAATGAGTATGAGCACCATGGTGAGATCAAAAGAGCTGTTTGAGGCCTTCAGAAAGAAAACTATGGCATCTTATGAGTCTAGTAAGGGATTTAAACAGGTCTCAACAGAGCTTGTATGCAAAATAGTCTAAAAGTGGAGGACATTCAAAACAACTGTCAACATGCCCACGACTGGCCATTCTCTCAGTCTTACCCTGAAAACAGGCAGCAAGATACTAAAAGAAGTCTCCAAAAAAAACTAATACGTCATCATGGGACCTAAAACAGGTTCTTACTGCTGTTAATTAGAAAGTGCATGGACGTTCAATCCAAAAGAGACTGCACAAGTTTAATTTTTACGCATAATGAGGAATTTTTGTTCTCTGAAAAAACATGAAGGCCTGCTTAAAATTTGTAAGAGAGAACATGAACAAAGACCAGAAGTTCTGGATTAATATTCTTTGGACAGATGGGTGTAACATTAAATTATTTGACTTGCTTGTCATAAACCAAATGCATCAGTCAAGGAATTCCAAATTTCCCTTTGGGATATCAATAAAGACTGAACTGAACTGAATTGGAGCATTGAGCTGGAAGTGTCATGGTTAATGAATACTTTGATGCAGCAGGACCTGGCCAGCTCACTGTCATGGAAACCACACATAGTCCAATGTAAATATATTAACACTTCATTCGTCAAAACTGACTATCATGCAAATAGTTTTGTTTTTCAATTCTAATAAATAAAAAGAAGGTATAAATAAAACAGAAGCAAATGAACAAATAAGCTAATTGATAATTAACACAAAATCAGAAATGTATGTAAAATATGAGACAATAACAAATATTTTAAGTCTTATTTTAAACTTGTCTACCGCACCCGTTGCAATTATTGAGTTATATTATTAGTACATAGTTTTACCAGTCAAAAATCAATATACTGAAGTGTAATTTTTGAAATAGGATGACTATTATGTTCAGAAGTAAAGTGACTTTGTTCCCTGTTTAATGTTGATTTCACTCCCAACCAGAGTTTTTAACTGAAAAGTTCTTGTAATAACTTTGTTTTGATGTCCATTTATAATAAAACACAGATGCATGGAGAAATCTTCTGGTGATCGAAATTGCTCAATTTTCAGCTTGATTGGCTCTGACCAGTGATTGGCCAGTCGGAAACTCTAATATCCAGTCTATATTCTGATCAGTGAACACATCATGCTTAAGCACAACCAGGTCACACCAACAGCAAAGGTCCTTGGCTTTGGTAGCTTGTTACTGCAGGAAGAAAACTTCAAAATGGAATCAGAAGAGGCCTTGAGATTAGACAAACTTTCCAGAACCTTCTCTTTGTTCTGCAGGTAGCCAATCAAATGTCGACTTGGCCTTGCGTTTTGGATCATTGTGTTTTCGAAACATCAAAGTACCTCACATGCACAGCTGCTGATAAGTTATAAGTGCAATATTCCTCCACTATATTAATAACATGCTGTATTTGTTTTCATTATTGTCACCAACTATGGCTACATTCACACAGCAGGCAAATGCAACCCAAATCTGCTTTTTTACTAATTTGGACTGTTACTAATTCGAGACGTATCCGATTGTATTCAAAGTGTCTGCAATCTGAACAGTCATGTCACATTTTATCCGGCTTTTATGTCATTTATATGAGACATGCGCCATAATGCTGCGCCAGAAAAAGCCAGATGTGGTAAACTAGGACGTAAACAATGGCTGAAAATCATGATTATGAACTTGTGAAAGATGTCTGTGTGACTGAACCCCATCACATCACAGTTCCACCGCTTCTGGCCGTGGCTACACATTCAAACAGACTATCCCACAGAAATTGAAGTCACTGCTCCACAAAAGGCTGTTGCTTTTAGTTGTGCTTTCTTTTTATTATTGTTATTATTTTTATTAGCCTCCATGTTGTTATGATCTTGTAACAATACTGTCGGCCTCATTACTGAATATATTTTAAAAGTGATCCATGAATGGCTCCATCCATTTTTACTTCTGTAAAAAGTGCGCTGCTGTGTGACATTAGCGTTCTTCTTCTGCACATTCGGGTCACTTTGGGGACGTAAACCGTTCACACAGAAGTCTCGTTGTAGTCAGGTTTAAATAGTAGTATGAACAACCATGCAAAAAAAAATAAAATAAAATAAAAAAAATAATAATAAGAAGAATTCGAATTTCAGCAAAAAAAAAAAAAAAAAAAAAAAAAAAAATCGGCATTGAGCATCCAGACCTGCTGTGTGAACATAGCCTATTACTAAGTTCCCTGTGTGTTTGTAGCTCACAGATCCAGAAGAATCTGTAGACTCCTATCCAAACAAAATGTTTATGGTTAAAAAAAATCTCTCCAAATAACTTTGTTCCACTTGCTTTAAGGCATATTGTAAAGCAGACTGCTTTGTGGTGTTGACGTAGTAACAACTTTGTTGTGGCTCTCAACCAGGCAGCCCAATTTTCTTTGTGTTCCTCCCTGTTGTACACTTTAAAACACCCACTCTGTTTTTTTTCTTTTTTTCTTTTTGGAGAGTCTTGTATATCAGCTGAAGTTATGGGTTTTGTTTTAATCCCTAACAGTTTTCCTGGTAGTTGCGTGAATTTTTTTGAATGTTTCAAAATGAATCGCTCATTTCCCACTTCTTAATTCCCCATGACTCAGAACCTGCTAATGCCATTGCAGCACTGGAGGAAACATACAGGGAAACTCACTGACTTTGTATACACCCTCTAATTATAACCAAATGAATCACAGGTTAGTGTGTTTACCTTTTGGAACCATTTAAAGACATGTGTTTCAAGTTATGCATATGGTATCAGGCCAAACTTCCATGGTATGTGAACCTTTGATCTGGATCATTTGGGATCATTTGAGTCTAAAAGAGCAATCATTTAGCAAGCATTTAGTAATAAATGGCTCCACCTAATCACTAGTCATTAGTGACAGAACAGTTTTTGGTATTATCATTCATATTCTCTTAAAAAAAAAAAAATTGCCAGGGTATGTAAATTTCTAAGCGCAGCTGTATATGGACAAGTTAGAGATACACAGCAATTTATGCCAATTACACTGAGGTTTTTCACAACAAATCATACAGTTTAGCTCCAGATTTAGATGCGCATTATGGTGAGTCCCACCAATGTTTTTTCACGTAACGCATGACTGGGAATAACTAATGCACAATCATGAAGTACCTCAGCACTCAAGTCGTGTTTGAAATATAAAAACACCTGCTACCCCCATGCAATTCTCCATCCTCTGGTGAGCATGAGTTAGCGAGTGAGTGAAAAAGGGAACTTTTCAAACATGGCACGTGCCTCCACATCTCACCATGTCTTTCACCATGTCAGTGTTACAAGTTTTGCAAATGTTGCAAAAGCACACATTTGATATTTTTGGTTTTGAAATTGCTCCAAAGAAATACAAGAATACAAACTGAAAAGGTCCATTGCACAGATTTGTACAAGTATTACCACTTTCTCTACTTGAGCCGTACTCTCTTTTTTCTTTTACTTTTCAGGCTTTAATGTTTTGATATTGGTTTCCAAAAAGTTGGATGAAGGAATGTCATTCAGTCCTGCAAACAGGCACATAGGAAATTATGAAAAGTTTTTTTTCCTGAAGCATAAATTGAACATATGCTGAAAACCACCCTGATGCTGAACAGAAACTGAAATGAAGAGGAAGCTTTATTGTTACACAAAAGAAGATAGATACAAATTGACATACAGGTGGAAAAACTGGGTGTGATGGGAGTGAAGACAACAAGACAGACTAAAAAAAAATTAAGAGTAAAGAACACGAAACAAACAAACCAAACCAAAATGATTGCAGAAGTATTTCATAATACTTCTGCAATCATAGATCATGCAGATTACCACAAATACTAAATTTATAGAAACAACAATCTAACACCAAGTTCAGTTAATGCTCTTCGGCTGAGCTGCAAATGATTTTTTATTTCTATTCCTTCTTAAATTTCAGACTCAATAATAAATCACACGTGTTATATCTCCTTCCATCTATACTCCTTGAAGCACCTAAAATCTCTCCTCCATTCACCTCCACCCATCTCAAATATACAGTGATGTTTTATTAAGGTTTTATGTGTTTGACCAACACAAATTAACAAAGTAATCGTGAAGTAGAAGAAAAATATTACATGGTTTTCAGAATGTTTTTTTTAAAATAAAATCAACAAAGTGTAGCGTGTATTCACCCCCTACCGTGTCAGTACTTTGCAAGAACCACTTTCCTCTGAAATTACAGCAAAAAGTCCTTTGAGGTGTGTCCATAATTGCTTTTAACATGTAGAGGTTCACATTACTTTTCCATAAATACCTCAAGCTTAGTCAGACTGCAGGCAGAGGATCTGTGAACAAATAGATTCTCAGCTTGATTTGAACTCTGACTGGGCCATTGTAACACAAGAATATATTTTAAAGTTTAAACTATTCTCTTGTAGCTCCGGCTGTATGTTCAGGGTTGTTGTCCTGCTGGAAGGTAAACTTCGGCCCAAGTCTGAAATCTTTTTGCAGCTTCCAATGTATTTTCTTCCAGGATTACCGGACATTTTGCTTTATTCATCTTCCTGTCTTTAGTAAAGCAGCCCCACGGCATGATGGTGCCCCCACCAAGTTTCACAACTGAAATGATGTGTTTACAGTAATTTGCAGGTGGAGTTTTCAGCATTTGTTGGCCAAAAAAAGATTATGCTATGAATACAGAAGATTTTAAATGAAAAAGACAGAAAAAAGGATTATCTACTATAATTTTTATTCTTGCAGTGTTTACATGAATCCTAATTACCGGTAATAATATTTTACAAGCATCACCTTGAAACATGATGGCGATTAATCCTGTCTGTCATTAAGGTCTATTGTTAAAGAAAAAAATAAATCATCCAAACTGGTTTTCTTTAGTATTTTAAGAAAATTGCTTTTCTTCTGGTAAATGTTACTCACTCAGAAACATAAAATATGGCCTTATTTGATTTAGGTTTGCCTAGTAGTAAATATACCAAACAAGTTCTTAACTGATTTGATATCAGTTTAATACTGTGCATGTAAATCTGTTGTCATGTTTTCTGTTTTTTCACGATTTATTCCTTTTCATACACTTTCTTAAATGGGGAGAAGAAAAGTAGGTGACAGAGACCGATTCCTTCACAGTTGGTATGCAAACAAAGCTCCACAAAATCTGTAGCAATGACACAGACATGTTATTAATGTGCTTTTTAATGGGATCAGACACACCAGGCTTATTTTAAGGGAAGCTTTTAAAAAGCAAACATGAAGAAAACAGGTGCTGTAGATGAAGAAAAGGGTGTCAGGACTGCTAATTACAGCCAGCAAAACATTTTAAAAGCAGGTCTGCGGGTTAAGCAGCAGCCTTTCTCTGGGGGCTTTCAGGACTTTTAGGCACAGCTGCTGGTGATAGATGAAGTAGCGTACCTGACAATTAAAAAAAAGGTCATCAGCAGCACATACACCAGTGGCTTGCACCCAAATCTCCACACTTATATTAAATAAACTGAAGGAAACAGACAGTACACTCAAACATTTATTATAGTTGGGATGACTAAAATGCGCTTGCCGGGTTTTCTTTCAGGTCTGACCGAAGGACTTTAAACGTTTCTGACAATAAATCAGATGGGATGCAGAGAAGAGAAGCATTCAAAATATCTGCAAGACTTTATTTATAGTTTCAGTTTTAACTGACATGCATAATGTGAGACAAATGGTCTACACAACTCTCATTGGTGGTTGGTAAATTTACTTTATTTTTTTATCTTGCAAATAACAGATTGTGTATTTTTTGCCATAGCTTTAAGTCATCTGTGTTAATCTGTAAGTATGAACAGAGGTCTGGATCACAGATATTACACTGTCACTATAAAGGGCACAGGCTAAATTTTCATAGAATAAATTACACAGAGGCTGAGAAAAGACCAAACAGATGGCAGCTGCAGCACCCAATGGCCCACAGCAACACCTTTAGCTTCTTACTGCACAGGTCCAATATATCTACAAAGGCTTTACTGAAACATGTGTTAATACATCAGCATTAAATAATGGCAAAAATCCTCCCATCTGGCCACCAGTCGTTTTCACTAGAGGCTTGGATCTGACACGTTGATCATAATGTTGTTTCACAGTATGGCCATTTATTGTGCAGATGGGAATCTTTTGTTATTTTAATGTTCCAAATAGTGCTTAAAATGATGGCAGGGTTCTCGGGCACTTGGGAGGGCAGATATATCTCTGACACTGTCTTGTGTGATGCAAGAATCACAACACCAGATAATGAAAATAAGTGAAGTTTAATAATAAAACTTCAAATGCAGAGTCTGAGGTGCAGTTGAAGGTAGAAGTTTACATACACAAAATAAAAAGACACATACACCTTTTTTTCTCACTATCTGATGTTAAATCAGATGAAATTTCTCCTGTTTCAGCTCAGTTAGAATGACCAAAATTATTTCTATTCACTAAATGCCACAATAATAAGAGAAATCATATTGTATTAGGTAACCTATCAAACGTTTCCAAAGCCATGACATCATCATCTGGGCTTTCACTCACAGTTTAAAGAGATAGTAATCATTCTGTATATAAACATCTCATTTTGAAGACATTAATAAATAAATCTCTGACATATTCTTTCTTTCATTACTGTGACAAATAGAAACAGTTCTGGTAATTCTAACTGACCTAAAACCATAAACGTTTGGTCTGATTTAACTTCAGATAGTGAGAAAAAAAAGGTGTATGTGTCTTTTTTTTAGTGTATGTTAACTTCTGGTTTCAAAATGGTTTCAAAATGGTAACATTTTGCTGGGAAGCCTTGACTCCTTCCATTGATGTGGATCCCAGTTTAAACTGTACCACCTGTATTTTTGCAGAACATCTCAATCCTATGAAAATAGTATTCCTTTATGGCTGTGGCCTCCTGCAGCAGGGTAATGTGCCCTGACCCAAAGCCATTTGATTATTGTGACAAATAGCCTTTGAGGAGCACAACAACAAATCAGAGATTTTCACTCGGATTTCTAATTTTTCCCAGATCTCAATTCTTTTGAGCCTCAGTGGTATGTTTTAGACAAATAAGTTGGATTCATGAAGGCCTGACTTTATGATGACTTATATGATTTTAGGGATTAACTCCTAACAGTACACCAGATACCATAGCACACCTTCACAGATCCAGTGGAGTCCTCATCTTGATTGGAGCAAAGGGGAACCAACTTACTATTATGGAAATGGTTATAATGTTACGATTGATGTATGCTGCAAAGGCAGGAAATTTTTTGTGCTTAAATAGAAGGGAATTTGAATTTTTCTCTTGTTACTTGAGGGCTTTTCACCTCTAATCCAAAAGGTTTCTTCAGTCTCAAACATGGTTGGTGACAGGCTTAAACCTTGTAGTCAGAACAGTCACCCAAGTAGGGTCACTGAAGTCACTAATAGGGCAGTTAGGACAAGTCAGTCACTGGTCCTACCCTGTGTTCAGCTCAATGTTTGTGTCTACTGCATGAAATGTCTTAAGACCAAAACTGAACATGTCATTTTTACACCTAACAGCACAGATGTTAATATGACAAACATTTCTGATGAATTTTAACCTGCAGGTTAAATTAAGTTCAGTCACATTCACTGAAGGTAATATCTAATCCCTTGGTTTAATCCCAGCCTGAAGAGGAACATCAAAATTGCTGACAAACTAATGTTTCCATACTTAGGATGGAAGAGAGTTGTTTGTAGGAAATATGGATTTTCCTAATTTAGTATTAAAGGCTGCCAAAAGGTGGCTGCAAGCAGAGATAATCAAACAGGAGCAATGCAGACTGTGAGGCAGCTCCCAGTTGGTCTTGTCATATTTTTAAAAATCTTTCTGCCTCAACCAAGCTCTGATCATTGAACATCTCTAACTTTTCAATTCCAACTGGTCAACTATGCTCAATTGGTCAGCATCCCTTTGCATCAGTTATTCTGTCCATACAGCATACCCTTTTACAGTCATTTTTTTCACACCACTTTACTGCCTCATCTTCCCAGGTATCTTATAGCCATAACTGACAGCTTGGCTCCACCAACAGTAAACTGTGAAAGGAGAGCCCCAGAAAGATCATTCTACAGTGTGCTTTCTTAAGTAGAAACATGATGCTTATAAAAAGGCCAGAGTCAGAAAGACAGATCATACCATCAAACATGTAATTACATTTAAGAGGTGCACTTATTGAGAACCTATTCTTGTCTTTAAAAAAAAAAAAAAAAAAAAAATAGCATATAGTGTCCAGAGTGAATATCTGCAAATCTCCAAGCTTCAAGTAGCCTTCAGATTAGTTCAAGAACAATGTGTAGAAAGCTTCAAGGAATGGGTTTCCCTAGCCATGCAACTGCATCTGAGCCTTGTAGGGATGTGCCAAAGAAATTGGTTCACATTAGAATCACGATTCTCATTAACTACCATTCAGAATCGATTTAAAATGTCCCAAAATTGATTTTAAACAATTAAAAAAATCTACTGTCTGTTGGCGTCCATTTTGTAACTACCCATGACGTTCTGATGTCACTATACAGACGGCACTGAAAAGTATGCATGTGCGGAAAACCACACAATAAGGAGGAAACTACAAAAATGAAAAAGAGAGGGATTCAACCGGCCCTGTCTTCGTTGAAGGCAAACATTTGGACTCATTTTGTTTTTTACCAAATGCCCGGAAAGAGCTTTACCGTGTGCAAAGTTTTCAAAGTGAAGACTGAGTACTTCAGGAACACTACAAATGCACAAAGCCAATAGAGTTGAGCCAAGGTCTTCCCTGTACAGAACTGTAATGTGTTGTGTGATTGGATAGAAGTTTGTGGACGTAAAATCAAATGGAATTGTAAAATGATAATCGATTCCCACCCCTAGAACTTTGCATTAGCAAATACAATGGAAATCGTCAAATGCAGCAGGCTATAGTGTGCCGGGATGTGTTATTTAGAGCGGTGAATCAAGCCTCCATGTTTAGTAATCCATTGGATAAGTCCGGATTTGTTAACATCACCTTCCTGACTGCATGGCATCAAGCGTAAAGCTTGGTACAGAGTAGATCATGGCGTTGACCTATTCTTTGAGGAGTTAGACTCAACCCCTTAGTTCCAGTGAAAGAAATTATTAAAGGGTGGTGACATCACTGTATAAACTATTTGATGTAGTTGATAGTGCTGCATAGGAGAAGAATTTCATTAAAAAAAATAACACCCCCTTTTTTAGGGGGTTGTTTTGGCAGGCCAGATTTCCCTCCCCAGTAAAAGGGTTGGGTAAGGTAAAGATATGTGGCTCTACCTCGTTGACTTCACTCTGATTGGCTACAACCATAATTAGGAAACTCTTCAGTAAAATGCACTGAACATAGTCTCAAATTGAGGTTATAATTGTGTGGTACTTCCCCCTAAATGAACTTCAGCCACTCTTCTCTGAGTCTCTCATCTTCTGGGAGTAAGTGGAAACTTCGAGTCATTTTTGAGAACCTTCAAACAAATCAGCTCCACTTTTTAGTAGCCATCCTCTTCTCAAGTGGAGCAGCCAGTCATGCTAGTGCGACTTAGCCCTTAAATTAGCTGGTGTTTCAGCTGGGGGACTGTTTGCTTGATGGTGAACTCTAACTGGAGAATATGAATTCTGTAGAAAGGTAACCTAAGTAGAAAGATAAACTGTTCTCTGATTCATCTGTTTTTGAGAAAAGAAACAAAGCCAACCTCCTATGAGCAGCCCTTTTGATACCAACTCTTAACATTCACACAGCCTCATCAGTGCACAAACCACAGAAAAATGAAACTTGTTGTCATGACCACTTTAATGCTTCAGCCTATCAAGACATTTTGGACAACTTTATGCTCCCAACTTTGGGAGAACAGCTTGGGGATAGCTCCTTCCTATCCCACCATGACTGCACCCATTGAAAAAGCAAGGTCCATGAAAACGTAGATGAGCAAGGTTGGTGTGGAAAAACTTGACTGGCCTGCACACAGTCCTGCCCTCAACCCAACAAACCACCCTTAGGATGAAGCAGGACAGAGACTGCAACCCAGGTCTTCTCATTATCTATCCCATTTGCTCTCTACTTTTTGGTGTCACTTTTTTTGTATCCTTTTCCTGACTGATACATTTGTACAATGGAATCTTTTTGATCCTTTGCTACCTCTCTGCAAACAATGTTTTTATCTAAAAAGGTCCAAATGAGCAAATGGACACTCTAAAGGACATCTGAACTTTATTTCAGATTAATCAGATTCCAAATGGTAAAACTTGATTCAAAATTTGCTGAAAGAATAATAATATTAGCTTAAGAAGCATTGTATCCTCAGACTAGTGTGCTGTTTGTTTGGGTTCTGCTTTCTCCTCCTTCTCTTCACAGGGTGATTGGCAGGTGTAGCTCCCAGGTGGTGTCAATTAACCTCATCAAGGTGCAGTATTTAGAGTGGATTTCCTGACACAAACACCAGATGGTTAGCTCTGACTAGTGGTATGGCCATGCCTGCTGAGTGCCTTTATGTTACTCTCCTAAATCTGACCAGTGTTTCTTTTCCTCCTGACAGATTACTTTTCTGAAGGTTCCTTCCAGAGTATTGGTGCTCAGTTTCCATGCTGACTTGGCAAATCTCAGGGTTCGCTCTCCGGGCATCTCGTTCTTGTCCTCCTCAACACTCTAGACACTCACCTGTGGATCCACACTCCAATTGTACCTCCTCTCCTCTCCCACAAAGGAAAACAGACTGAACCACAAATCACTATTTCACCCAACATGCAGCCAACTGCCTGTTCTGGGGATACTCCATACTCCCTCTTGGTCATGACTCCTTCACCTAAAGTAAGAACTTGACCTTAGTCTCTGTTTGGGACCATCTTCGGAAACCTATAACCATTTTCCCCCTGTTTTCTAGTACAGACCTGTTTCTGGCTTGCTGTTTCCCCTCCAACAGATCCAGAAAGCTCTTTTCTCTATTCAATAAACTATTTTAAACTTTTCACTCCTGTGTCTGCAATGGTTCCTTGTACCGGAGTCACCTTGAAATCATGACAAGAAGCTGTACAATTAAGTTCCTATACATGACTAAGCAAGGTGATTAAAAATATTTCAGAGAACATCTTTCTGTGTAAACTTTTCTCTCACCTCAAAACACGTTTGGTTTGTCACAAGGTTTTATGGAACTCTGAAAAGAAGTTACAATTGTGATACTCATACATTTTTCTAATTCTGCATCCAAAGATTCAGATGTGTTTTGGTTATATGACCTGCAGAGGCATAACTGGATCATTAAAGGAAAAGAAACCCAGATTCCAATATATATGCCTTGTATTGGATGTCATGACCAGTAAATGCAAATGAATGAATGCTGTGGAGTAAGCTTGCTTTAACATCCCAAATGCACCAGGGGGGAGAAGATTGATGATCTATATTTCATGTTAATCAGCTGATGGGAGCAGTAGCGTTCTGACATTTTCCTTTTGCCAGAGTGTGGTAGTGTTAAAGCTTTGGGTGATTATCTCGCCAATTTAAACCACATAGGTCACATCTTAGAAAGCATAATTACACTTTAAATCTTTTTGTTTCTTCTTTTTCCATTCTCTTAGAATTTGTGGCCAATGGTACCTATCCTTTACATATTGAAATAGACCCACTTAGGTGCCTCATATCCACAGAACTAACTGTGCTCATTGATTTGACAGACTCCATTTCATGCAGTGTCATCTGTCATTTTCTAACCTATAGAATTATGCTGTCATGATCCAAATAGCGCTCTCTCTCTCTCTCTCTCTCTCTCTCTCTCTCATATTTCTTTTCTCCTTTAAAATAGTGTTCCTATGAAATTGCTTTGTTTTTTGATTGAAGGTCTTTAGATTTTTTTTTTTTTTTCACAATGAATCCATAAAGTGAAATGTATTTTATTGGAGATTAGAGATGAAAAAACTAACACAAAGTACTGCTAAATTGAAAAGTGGAAGACAAAAATTTTACATTTGATTCAAAATATTTTACAAAAAAAAAAAATCTGAAAAGTATTAACTAATGCTTTAAAGGAACATATTTTGCTGGAATTACAGCCTTCTTATGGCCAATTAGAGCCTATTGGGGTATTTTTCTTCCTGCTTTGCACACCCAGAGATGGAAATCTCTAAACATTCTGAGTTGCAAAATTGCTCAAGTTTAGTAAATTCTCAGTAGATTGAAACTGTTTTGACACAGAACTCTTGTTGGATTTAGCTATGGCCCAGAGCATTATGGTGCCACCACCATATTCCACTACGGGAATGGTGTGTTCAAATCATATCATATTACAAATAAGATTTTGTATATAGGTGAATCGATTAAACAGGACTTTTTAAAGTTTGTCAGATTAGAGGGGGAAGGGTACAAGCTCATGCAAAACTTTTCAGATTTGTATTTGAAAACAAAAATTAAAAACCATTTACACTTTTCCTTCTACTTATCAATTATGTACTACTTTTGTTATTCAGTCCCATAAAATCAGAATAAAAACACTGACATTTTTGGTTTTAACATGACAAAATGTGAATATGTTCAAACGGTATGAATACTGTTTGCAAGACACATTATGATAAGGTGAAAAATAATTAAGAAATAGCTTTTTAGGTCAAAATCCAATCTGTATTTCCACTTCCCCTTTGCGTTGGTGGAGCTGCTTGTCAGTGTTGAATTATTGGTCTGTTCTGTCAGCGGGGGATTGTCCTCCCACTGCTGCATCAAAGAATCCCTTCATGTGTCAGGAACATTCAAAGCATGAGATGAGGCAACCCTAAATTGTTTCTGACAATTAAATCAAATTCCTGTGTGATATTCCTTTTTTTTCCATAGACGCTGGTGTGCAGCATTTGTTTAGCAAAAAAAAAACAAAAAAACCTCAACACATTTAGAATAAAACATCATGCATTGAAGTCACAGGTATTCATCCACCTGCTGATTTAAAGAATGTCTGATTTAATCTAAGTAGAGAAGTCAACATCCACATTTTCTAGAAACCCACCCAGTCCTTTGGCTCTTACACTTAAAGCAGTGGACACACTTTCCTCACTGATCTCATAATTTGAAAAAGTCTGACTCACTGGCTTTTATATTCAACATCATGAAATTTAAAGTGCTATGTGGGAGATTTTCTCACAACTGGCAAATAAAGTAATTGTGCTTTCTTTCCCACAGTTTATTCAGATATGAGGACCCTACAGGGAGGTGGAATGATTAATTACTTGTTTACTCTTGAATAAATGCTCCCTCGCCTCTTATTTAACCTTTTTGCCGCTGAGTGCTTATTAGAGAAATTGGTGTAATAGAAAGGACTGAATTTAGTGTGATTTAAATAAAATCACAAGGTTTATCTTTTAAATTCCTGCTGTGGCTTGCTGTGATACTCATAGTTACACATTGAACTACTTGGTAAGGTAAATTCATGTCTTGTTCTTCAGTGCTCAAGTTTTCATACCCTTGAACTTTATATATTTTGTCACTTTACAATTGAGAACTTCAATGCCTTTTTTGTGAATTAATGAGACAAACCAGCACAAAGTAGCACATAACTGTGAAGTGCAAGAAAATGAAACGTGGTTTTTTCACGTATTTTAAGAAATGTGGGTTGGATTTGTGCTTACCCTCTTTAATTTGATATCCCATTTGCACCCTGTCTGTGTGTCATTTATATGAACTATGGCTGTTCTGTGAAGTACTGGGAGCATGGTGACATGGTTGGTGGCTCTGTTGCCTTGCAGCAGAAAGGTCTAGGGTCTTTCTGCATGAAGTTTTGCAGGTTCAGTTTTTTTTTTTTTTTTGTGTCCTCCCGCAGGTCAAAAACATGCATGCTAGGTTTATTGGTCTCTCTAAACTGCCCACAGGTGTGAGTGTATGCTTGCAAGGTCGTTTGTCCAGTGTGTCTCTGTGCTACACTGTGATGGACTGGTGTTCAGGATGCACAATCTTGCCCAATGACCGGTGAAAATGCAAGGACAAGCAGACAATTGATGGATGCATGTTCTGTGGCTCCCCAACTCAATGTTTATACTCGCACCTGAAAATGGCTGCAAACAGATACGCAATTATACAACCGTTCATCTTTGAAAAGGAGAGGTAGAGCCTCCTGCATAACCAACAAGAATGCAGGAAGTTGTTTCTGAATAGTAAGTCAACAACATAACACCTGTCTTTTCAAGCAGCCATTGCTAAGCACATACAGCCGTAAAACCAGCTGACCAATTATGCTGGAGCTCTGCTTGGGTTGCCAGGTGAGGGGCCGAGCTCAGTTGGGGTTGCTAGGTAATGGCACAGTGTGATTTAACAATTAGGAGGTTTTTGAAACAGCTCATTTTCCAGACACCAAAAAACATTAACCTATTGTAAAAAAAAAACCAAAAACCTCTGGGTGGGTTTTTTAAGTGCTTGGGCTGTTTTTAGAAGCAGTCCAGACCCAAATGGAAGAACTAAGATGTGCAAAATGTGAATTTTGCATAATAGGTCCTCTTTAAAGCACTTGTGTTAAATTTAATCTTAGTACAAATCCAACTATTCTGTAATGGCTTCAAAGGTTTATTAGAGAACAAACAGCATCTTTAAGACCAAGGAACACAGGAGAGAGATAAAGATGTAAAGAACTTGAAATCAGGGTAAGGTTATAAAACAATGTACAATGCTTTGACTACCTCACAAATCTCTTTTGCCTATCTCTAACAGTCATTAGGCAAGAAGTGGGGTACACCCAGGATGGGTCACCAGTCCATTACAGGGACACACAGGACAAAACATAACTCAGAGTAACCAATTAACCTAACACTCATGTTTTTTGACTGTGGCAGGAAGCCAGAGTACCTGGAGAAAGCCCACACATGCACAAGGAGAACATGCAAACTCCATGCATAAAGACCCCAGGCTAGGTTATGAACCCAGGACCTTCTGATTGTAAGGCAACAGTGTTACCAACTGCTCCACTGTGCTGCTGTCTTTTCAATCCATCATGTGAAGATGGAAACAGCATTGCTCAACTGCAAACCCACCAACACATGGACATCAACCTGAACTGAAAGGTCAAGTTAGGAGAGCAATTTTCAAAGAAGCAGCTAACAGGCCCAAGGTAACTATGGAGGCACTGCAGAGATCCACAGCTCTGACAGAATAATCAGACAGGACAGCTGCTAGGCATGCACCTCACAAACCTGGATGGGAATTAACACTACACATTCAGTCTAACTGCTTCATCTCCACAGTGGCACATGGTGGTGTTTCTGGTACATCTTCCAGCAGGACAACAACCTTAAACATACAACTAGAGCTACAATAAGATCAAAACCTGTTCATATGTGAAGATTCTTCATCTTTGCACTGTAATGTGTGGTGTTGGTCAATCCATTTAAAATTTTAACAAAATACAATGAATTTTGTGGACACAACATAATGGAATTTGAAAAAGTTCAATAAGTATGAAAATTTTGCAAGGTACTGTGTCTTTAGTTTCCATACAAAAAGCCACAAAAGTGCAAAATGATACTCTTTGTCAGGGTCATGGAGCCATGGACACTACAATATGTGATTTTTGCTTCAGTCTCAGCCCTAACAAGTTTGCATTATTTTTAGCCATCTCTGCATGTAATCTGCATGTAAAATGTATTTTTTTTTTTTTTTTTTTTTTTTTTTTTTTTTTTTTTTTTTTTTACCAAAACTACATCAGGGAGTCATAACAAAGCAAAAATAAACCAAGAAGTGAAATCTTACAAGATTGGAAACCCATACAGTCTTATGTAAAGAAAAGAAAATTAGGTTTCATTTTTTAATAGAATAAAAACAACCCTATAGAAGAGCAAAAGACTGTAATCCCTTTGTTTTAAAACAAAGGATCATAGATAAAGAAAACTGTTGGAGAAGAAGCAATTGCCAAAAAGAGCATCAACACCCAGAAAGAGAGCTTAAGGCTATCATGGACCCAGTTCCTCACACAGCTCATCAAAAACAGGCCCTGGAAGCCTAAAGTGTTGTATAAGCCAACAATCATCTAGTGCCAGATAATCAGGGCGATGTGTAAATACTTGCTTAAAGTCACATTAGCAAGGTCTTCCCACACCATGATAAAAGCCATCTTTCTACCAAATGATAAGCTAAACTCATGTATTTATAGCACCCACATTTTAAATGTAGCTACAGTGCAATAAAGAAACTTCATCTCTCAACTGTTTTTCCCTTTTAATCATCCATGTTTGACATTTTTTTAAGATTACAATTGTTTGTTTTTTCCATCTTTAATAAATGCATATCTTTTACAACCCATAAGCAGAAGAAAACCAGGTGGTGCATCCATGTAACTCAAAGACTTTGTAAAAGAAAGATTGTCTTAAAAAGTTCTGTCAAAAAGATAAATTCTTGGTCACTGACACTATGTGCACACATTTAAATGATGTAATCTTAGACCTATATCGTTTTTGCTATGCTGGTAATCAGTGGCGGGACATGCATTAGTGGGGGTTTACTGATTTAATCCACCACTATGATGCTACAATTATACAAGCCACCAACCAGTAATATACAAAAAACAGTCTGGTATCACAGAAGTCCTGTTCAGCCCTGACATCAACATCAGTATTGAAAGATCAGATATCAAGTGTCCTGTTCTGAATGTGTCACTCAGACCGGGTATTTAAGTGGACACATGGATCTGGAGCTCACTGATGGTGCTATATGCTGATAAACACAAAGAGAAGACTGCCAGAAGATGTTCTTATGGAGGTTTCCATATATATATATATATATATATATATATATATATATATATATATATATATATATATATATATATATATATATAAGCCGATGCCAATTACAACGGCTGAGTGAAGTACCATCAGAAAGTCTCATTGAAGATGTGAATGCAGTGATCCCTACCAACACCATAATGGAAACCAATGAGCTGGTGTACAACTCAGCATCAGTGATCCTTGAGATGCTCGGCTATAGGAGCAACCATGAGATTCAATACCCACCATGGAAAAGACGGTTAGAGGCTAAAATCAAGGTAACAAGGAGAGAAGTGAGCCAATTGTCAGAGCTCCAAAGAGGTGCAATCAAAAGACCAGTACCCAAGCGGTACAGCCAGATGCCCATACCTGAAGCGCTCGAAACTGCCAAACAAAGGCTCCAAGCCTTGGCCAGTTGCCTAAAGAGGTACACGAGAGAAAATGAAGCCAGGAGGATTAACCGGCTCTTCTCCACCCAACCAGCTAAAGTGTACTCTCAATGGCAGGGTAATAACAACAGAGCAGACCCACCAAGGCTGGAGACCCAACAGTACTGGAAAGGCATATGGGAAAGGGAGGCGACCCACAACAGCAATGCACAGTGGCTAATCTCTCTACGAGATGACCACAGCAACCTCCCTGAGCAAGCCCCAGTAACTATCACAGTGGCAGATGTCCAAGAAAGAGTCTCAGGTATGAAAAACTGGACAGCACCAGGTCCTGACATGATCCATGCCTACTGGCTAAAGAAACTCACTGCCCTCCATGAGCGACTGGCAGCTCAAATGAACCAACTGCTACAAAGTGAGACTCACCCTGAATGGTTAACTGAAGGGCGCACAATCCTGATCCAGAAGGATCCCTCAAAGGGTTCGGTCCCATCCAACTATCGGCCAATAACCTGTCTCTCTACAACATGGAAGCTCATGTCAGGCATCATAGCAGCTAAGATAGGTGGGCACATGGATAAATACATGAGTACAGCACAGAAGGGCATTGGCATAAATACCAGAGGAGCCAAACAGCAACTCCTGGTAGACCAAACAGTCGCCCGAGACTGCAAAACCCGACACACCAACCTGTGCACGGCTTGGATTGATTACAAGAAAGCCTATGACTCAATGCCACACACTTGGATCATTGAATGCTTAGAGATGTACAACATCAACAGGACTCTAAGAGCCTTCATTGCAGCCTCGATGGGGATGTGGAAAACCACCCTTGAAGCCAACTGCAAGCCAATTGCACAAGTGTCCATCAAATGTGGCATATACCAAGGAGACGCTCTGTCCCCACTGCTGTTCTGCATAGGTCTGAACCCCCTCAGCCAAGTCATCAACAAGACTGGCTACGGATACCGACTCAAGAACGGAGCCACCATCAGTCACCTCCTCTACATGGATGACATCAAGCTGTACGCTAAGAGCAAACGAGACATCGACTCACTGATCCATACCACCAGGATCTACAGCACTGACATTGGGATGTCATTCGGGCTAGAGAAGTGTGGTCGGATGGTTACACAGAGAGGGAAGGTCATCCACACAGAAGGGGTCTCACTCCCAGAGGGAACAATAGCAGACATTGAGGACAGTTACAAGTACCTGGGAATACTACAAGCAAATGGCAGCCTCGATGAGGTCACAAGGAAAGGAGCCACAGCCAAATACCTCCAACGAGTAAGGCAAGTCCTGAGAAGCCAGCTCAATGGCAAGAACAAGATCCGTGCGATAAACAGCTATGCCTTGCCAGTAATCAGATACCCTGCAGGAATAATAAGCTGGCCAAAGGAAGAGATAAAGACCATGGATGTTAAAACTTGGAAACTACTAACCATGCATGGAGGGTTCCACCCTAAATCCAGCATCCTGAGACTATACGCGAGCTGTAAGGACGGAGGCAGAGGACTAGCGAGTGTGAGAGCCACTCTCCAGGATGAAACATCCAAGATCCATAAATACATCAAGGTCAAAGCCTCAACCGACGATGTGCTCACCGAATGTCTCAAACAATGGAGACCAGAGGTTGAGGTGCTGGAGGAACCATCATGGGAGGATAAGCCCCTACATGGGATGTACCACCGACAAATAACTGAAGTGGCTGATATCAGGAAATCCTACCAATGGCTGGAAAAAGCTGGACTCAAGGACAGCACAGAGGCACTCATCCTGGCTGCACAGGAACAGGCCCTAAACACCAGAGCAATAGAGGCTCAGATCTACCACACCAGACAAGATCCAAGGTGTAGATTGTGCAAGGAGGCCCCTGAGACAGTCCAACACATAACAGCAGGGTGCAAGATGCTGGCAGGGAAAGCGTACATGGAACGTCATAACCAAGTGGCGGGCATAGTGTACAGAAACATCTGTGCAGGATATGGACTGGAAGCCCCGAGATCAAAGTGGGGCACACCCCCAAAGGTGGTGGAGAATGACCGAGCTAAGATCCTGTGGGACTTCCAGATCCAGACAGACAAAATGGTAATGGCGAACCAACCGGACATCGTGGTGGTGGATAAACAACAGAGGAAAGCCGTTGTGGTGGATGTAGCAATACCAAGCGATTGCAACATCAGGAAAAAGGAACACGAGAAACTGGAGAAATACCAGGGCCTCAGAGAGGAACTGGAGAAGGCCTGGAAGGTGAAGACCACAGTGGTGCCTGTGGTCATTGGGGCCCTCGGGGCAGTCACCCCCAAACTGGGGCAGTGGCTAAAACAGATCCCAGGAACAACGTCAGACATCTCAGTCCAGAAATGCGCAGTTCTCGGCACAGCCAAGATACTACGCAGAACCCTCAAGCTCCTAGGCCTCTGGTAGAGGACCCGAGCTCAGAGGTTGAGAAAGACCACCCGTGGAGGGTGAGAAGGGAATTTTTTTTATTTTTTTTTATAAATAAAATCATTTTTAGAGCAGCAGGATGTTTGTTTCTAAACTTCTATATTTCAGCCACAACAGTGCCTCATGTGAAAATAAAACATACTCTCAGTTGCTGATTATTTCTTTATAGACAAAATCCACTCCTCTCCACACAGGACGACTTCAATGACTGTCATAGAGCTGATCTCTTTGTTTCAGTTACATCAACAAGTCCTTTTCCATAGCTATGGATGCCAAGGCTGCAAGTCGCCTCTGTCCTGTTGTATTCCTGGCATACATTTTTATTCACTTAATGGCAGAGAATGTCTGCTCAACAGTTACCATGGATATAGGAATAGTCACAGCCAGAGCTGGAGATCAACTCTGACTTCTCAAAAGCACCCCAGTGTGCAAGTGCCCTGCTATGGCTTAACTTCGCCCTGTTCCCTTGGTCAGACAACTCAAGTTGGCAAACCCTCTGTTACTCCAAGCACCAAATTGATCACTTGCTATGCTCCTCAGAGGCAGTAAGCCAGTGGTACCACTTATGGGCACTGGTCTTAAAGTGGTGGAGAAACTTTCCCAGGTACACCACCTGGGACTGGTCTCTTCTTATATCCAGTTCTTCAGAAAAAGAACATCTTGATAAAAGGATTTTTAATCATTGAGACCAAACCAATTACTTTGTTAGCCATTGTGGGCATAAAATAAATTCAACTATTACTCTCCCCAGCATAGATCACTGAGGACATGCTTGCTCGCAAAACTTGGGGGTGATACATTCACTCAGAAGCTTCTGATGTCATTGTAAGCCTTCTGCTACCCCAGTGAGGAGAATCTGATGGCTGATTTTTTTTTTTTTTTTTTTTAAAAACCAAAGTTCCACTGCTATAGTTTAACATAGCTGGACTGATTCTGAAGACCTTGGGCAGATTAGATTGCCCCTGGCATGACTTGGAGACTGAAATCTGATTGGAAAAAAATACAGCTAGTCCACAGACATGTACGGGAAGTAGCACAAGAGGGAAAAGGAGGGGAAACAAAAGGGCAGACAATTGGAAGGAAATTAAAAATACACAATTTAGGTCCCAGATATTTTAGCCTTTAGACCAGCACAGAAGGCCTTGCAAGCCCTGATGGCCCACTACTGCTGGTAATATGCACAGAATCATAAAATTTGACATGAAACTAACTTTATGGAAAAAGAAACACACGGCTGACTCTTAAGCAGGCAACAACTATGGACACTGGAAAAAGTTTCAACAATTTATTTGAAAAGGTGAATTGTAGAGTTGGATGGGAGGAACTGTGAAAGCTTCATGTCCAGCAGAACTAGAGGAGGGGGTTGTTAGCAGGTATGCTGTTGATTATATTTAGATGACACTTACAGTCCAGAAGCGAGGGCAAATAGGTCTGCAGGAGCTGATTTGGCAGGGAGTGGGTATAACTGTCTCTCGTCAGGTCAGAATCGAGTGGTGGTGATGATGTGGTGGGCAGGTGGATAGCACTGGTGGAATAGGTATAAGCTTTGCAGGAGAGCCATCAAAGGAGCAGCGAGGGAACCAAGGAAAGCGAACCAACTGAGTATGTGAGGCAGCTGACCATGAAGGTGAAGCTGAGGAACTAATTGGTTCTCCAGGAAGTTGAGGAACTGTAACTGAAGGAAGTGAAAATCAGAGGTAAGAAACCACACAATCTCATCAACTAGAGAGCTTAAGAAAAATTTAGGTTGGCCTGTTACCACACAAGGTGAGAAAATTAAATGGCATCTGCGTCTTGATTTATCGGTAGCTGGGAAGAAATGTTTGGCATACATTACCACCACCTACTGGTGTGGAGTGGGGCTCAAAATGTCAATTTTAATCTCACACATTATTACCGATAAGATTTTGTTAATAATTTTGTCCTCCAAATAAAAACTAATTAAAATTTGAATACTTTGACTCTCTGTAATATATTAAAGAGTGTTTTACATTTCCTAAATTTCTCCAACATTAACCTTCTTTCTTTCTCATACTTCCAACATTAAAACCACATATTCTATTGTTTCAAATTCTCCACAATATTGACATTTTCCCATATCATGTTTACTTACTGTAAAGAGTGTATAATTGAGTCCAATGTGACCAAATCTCAATCTTGTTAATAATTTAGCTTTTCTTCTATTTCTCCTTCCTGTTCTCATTTCTCCTACTCTCTTTTGAATCTTATAATTAGCATCTGCCACAGGGAGACTGCTCTTCCTTAAAGGCTGCTCAGATTGCAGGTAATGAGCACCAGTTGCATCCAATCAGCTTGAGGATGGTAGGAATGCCACACCCACACACACTGGCAACATCACTCTCCTGCAAACAAATTTGCAGACCTAACACTAATACATAAAAAACATCCATAAATATCCTTATTAATTACTGGCTTAGAAAAAAAAAAAAAACAACAACATCCCAACGTTAGTTCTGTGTGATTGTAGAGGCATATCATTTGTGCTATTTGCTTTGAAAATAACTCATGTGAGATGAAACAGATAAGGGTAACATATGATGGACAAATTTTGGAGCTAATAGCAGGCACATAATCTTAATTTATTAGGGCATTACTAATTTTAGAGGTATTGTGCTAGTGAAGTATGTAGAAGTTTAAGAACATGTTTTGGTTGAACAAACTCAAACTTTACAGTTCCTCACACAAGAGCTTGTGGCTCAGATCATGAAATATAGAGTACGTCAGTAGTTTTAGCTGAAAAGGGAATTTTTGAAAAATCTTTACACCTCTTCGGTGAAGAGGATGGACTGTCACTAAACAACCTGGTCCCTTGCTGAACCATCAGCTTAAATGTTTTTTTGCAATATTTAGGCTGATGGCCTCAATGAAAGCCTGTGCTTTAAAATATGGTTAAAAAGATAGCGCTGCTTGGTCTTGTTTTACACACAAAGGCAAAGTTTATATTTTAATCCTTCCTACATTTCTTCACATCTATCTGTTATGGTATTACATGGAAATGGTTCTGCCCTTTTTCACATAGTATTTTTCGAGGGAAATCCCAAAAGGCTTTCGACATTTATTTTTCACCCCCACATTTTCCCAATCAGCCCTTCTGTTTTTATATATAACGTATACCCCACCAAGTACTACAGTGTACCACATTTCAGGTTATAAGATTTCAGCCTCTTGACTATAAAACTTACACACACATGGAGCTGAACAGAACTGTTAACCATCTAGTTAGATGATGACCACTCTACTCACCTTAAGTTAAGGTGCCACCCAACTGTTCAGTATCACACCTCTGGTTGATCATTAAATGTATTTGTGCAAGTTCTGATCCAGAACCCCGGATCGAAAATCCACTTTGAAATAGGTCACGTTTTTGTTACTGTTTTGATGCTCACCATCTCCACAGAATGTGCCATTTTCTGGCCAAGTCAAGTGGCAACTTCTTGAACAAATAATCTACTTTCAAAGAGAACTGTTCC
This sequence comes from Anableps anableps, assembly GCA_014839685.1. Taxonomy (NCBI): domain Eukaryota; kingdom Metazoa; phylum Chordata; class Actinopteri; order Cyprinodontiformes; family Anablepidae; genus Anableps; species Anableps anableps. The sequence goes on along the minus strand of CM026067.1, from coordinate 9,076,356 downwards.
CAAAAGGCTTCTTGATTTTAATGCTAAAAACTTAGTCTGCCAGACAGAAGCCAAAGTATCTGTCATGCATGACAACAGAGATAGTTTACAGCAGGTCACCCATTATTAATGCACACATTTTACATACATACAGTAAATTATACAACAGGGTGTAAACTTTTTGGCCTTGTTTAAAACAACATTTTAATGAGCACTTTGTCCTCTTCTATGTCACTGGACTATTATCCAAACTCAGGGTCATGTTTTCACCAATGGTGTGACATGAGAAGGTGGACTTTGAAAAAACAATTCTAAACTAGCATTAGGAGTTGGTCTGCTGAGTCTGACCCTGTCCAGAGACAGTGATAGGTGGGATGTTTGACTCAGGAGGTACACCTGTCAGATGAGTATACCTTTTCAGACTGGCTTGCAAGCGCAGTCCAGCCCAGCAGATCATATTATATTGATTTCAATTCAATTCTAATTCAAAAATACTTTGTTCCCAAAGGCAAATTAAATGTTGATGTAACTCATTTAATTGAGGAGTTATTATAGACTGTGGGCAGGAAAAATCTCATGTAGTGGTCAGTTTTACAATCAGTCTGAAGAAGCTTCTGACTGAAGAGACTGACTGAAGAGATTGCAGAAATATAGCCTGCTCTGTCCCTTGTAGATGGTTTCACTGTTGAGTCTCCAGTCAAGTCTGTTGTCTAGATGAACACCGAGGTATTTATATTCCTCAACCACATCCACTTCTTCTCCCATGATGGATATAGGGTTTGATCTAACCCTGTTTCTCCTGAAATCTACAATCATCTCCTTTGTTTTGTTCATATTCAAGATGGGATGATTGTCTCCACACCATGCCAGAAAGCGGTCCACCAGCTCTCTGTACTCAGCTTCTTGTTCATCTCTGATACACCCAACAACTGCAGAGTCTGCTTGCTCCGACTTTAATTGATCAATATTTGAAAACGTGACCAAGATAGACTGAATGGCTTCGTTCACTTCCTCCATTGCAATTGCCAAATTACAACCATAGGCAGACTACAATTCTAAAACAGTGCAGAAAATTGATGTCATCATTCACAGTTCCTTCTGTTTGCTGATTGGCCCAGCTGAAAATTCTACGGGAGAAATCCTAAACGGCGCACTGAAGGGAGATGAGAATTGAGCAGGGTAGGAAGGCAATGGCCAGGGTACTATCTTCCACATTACAATACTCAGTTTTGAACTTTAGTCAGTTGCCTTTCCTAAGTCTAGATGCCTAAATGGACTGAGTTGCTACCATGTGATTGGCAGATCAGCTGTTTGTGTTATCTAGCAATTAAACAGGTATACCTAATAAGGTGGCCAGTGAGTGTACAAGCTCATCCCATATGGCCAATTTAAAGCCACTAAATAACCCATGCCACAGATAGATGATGGGAAGTAGCCTTATTTTATGAAACATCAATCAAGCATAAGAAAAGGATGCATACTTCATACATACTAACAAAAAATACATGATGATTCCAGTGTTAACAGTTGTAGTTTTGCTTTAGTGAAATACAGCAGATTATCATGAAATGGCTCAAGCAGTTTAGTATAATTAAAGCTTCTGCTTTTAATAACACTAAAAATGCACAAAGCAGTAGAGGAAATTTCAACAATCATAAAAGATTTAGCAGCTTCCTACTAAATGTTTTTGGAAGATGAAATGTTTGGCCTCCAGCACAACAATAAATAGTTAAGAAATCTCTTTTGCTTTGTTCCCCCATTACAGCTCAGTGTCTTTCTAAAAACGTCTTGGTAAATTCAACTTCAAGCAATATGGACTGAATTATCCAACTGCAAAATGTCTGTATTGGTGTTGTCTTGGTCAAATCGCATTAATATTGAGCTATAAGAGCACCTCAAGGCCTGAAACTTACAATCGGACTGCATTATGGCTTCACAAATGACTCTGATTGGGCAAAACATGCTGATGTGTAGTTTTGAGATGAGAGCAGAAGGACATGAAAGGTTCGGTAAAGGCGGAGGGTTGGAGGGAGATTGGTAATTTTTGCTAATAGTGTTAAGAATGTGAGTGATTGTGGCTTAAAATGGAACAAACAATGCATCCCAACATTATTTCCCCCATTACTCCTGCACTGTTCTTAAGAAACTGGGCTTCTGAGAATACATAATTACTTGTTTTATTCTTGGCTTAGCTTATGAAAAATTAAAATTACATTTAAGGCAGACTGCTCTCCGAGTCATTGTGAAAGTGCTTTTGTGTGCTAATATCTGAGATATTTATCTCAAAGATTGATATCTGAAAATTATTGCTCATAGACAATGATTGTTATTTCCCAAAATTTGGAAAAAAAAGGCCTGGGTTTAGACGTGCTGAGTGAGTGAAACCCAGTGGACTGCTCTGAAGAGGAGATCTAAGGGCTCAAACGATGGGCCATGGAAAACATGGGCTTATGAAAAGTCTACAGAGAAATGGTTTGCTGGTCTTCTGATATCAGTTTGAATTAGAATGACATTATTGATTTTCATGAGTGGCCTGACAATATGCCTGCAGACAATCCTCAGAGAATGAAGAGATGGAAGCAGCAAAAAGGCAGGAGATACAAAGTTAGGAATGGAGAGAGACCCAGAGGAAGAAACAGAGAAAGATAGAGGGAGGAAAAAAGACAGAAAGAGCTGTGGCAGATTAAGGAAAGCAGACGAATGAGTAAGGTTCTGCTTGCAGAAATAGAACAACTCCTCAATCAATGTGTGTCGGGGCCCTGCTGGGAGGCTGCAGGGAATCCCTCATCAGGAACCCATAAAGGAGAGGTTGTAACAGGCCAATACATTAGATAAATGGCATTTACTGCTATGGAAATGACTCCAAACTGGCTGGAGGTAGCCCACCACGCTGGCAGCAAGTTGGTATTTATAGGGCTCTCCTGCATTTCTCTGTGCAGTTTCTTCTCAGCCGTTAACCTCTCTGGTTCTTGCTTTTTCTGCTCTTCCTCGCCTCCTGTTGTCTTAGATCTGATACTCCACCACCCACTTACCCAGCTACCCCTCCTCGGCAACCCATTCTTGGCGTTCCAGGAAGGGCTGTTGGCGACTGTCCACTTCCTGTCAGCACAAAAAAATGACCTGCTGGTGGACTAAGTGTTGCCTGGGGTGCGCTGGAGGAGCTGTCATGAAACCCAAGCAAGTCAAGGCTGGCACAGCTCTGTGGTGGATGTTTGGTCTTGACACATATAAATGCTGATCATTGTAGAATTGGATGATTAATTAGCGATTAGTTAGATCTCAGCAAGAGCTGTCTGTCTTAATTAGTTTCTGCTTGATTTAATGTTTTATTTCAGTGCAGCATTGATTCCTGGGTTGGAAGAGTCTCTCAGACACAAATGCACAGGCTCAAGTTTTCCTTAAGTAATAGCTCAACAAAGAAATGGTGGGAACCAATACATCCAACTTTAATCTCTCTAGAGTCACAGCAGATTCCCCTTTTTGACTGTCGAGTAGTGACTTAAAACAGTATTTAATTGTTTTACATTTTGTCACACAAAAACTACAAAATTTAATGTATTTTACTGGAATTGTATGTAATAGACCAATACAAAACAGCATAAATAAGTTATAGACAAGTATAATTTAAACAAAAAATTGCCAACAAAAATTCTGAATTTATTCATCCCCTCTTATTCAGGTACCCCTAAAAATACAGCACAATGCAACCTACTTAGTAAATACAATACACTTGATCTCAGTATAAATTCAACTGTTCTGTGAAGGTCTCAGAGGTGTGCTGGAGAATAACAGCAGACTGGTCAAGGGTAAAGATATGGAGAAGTTGAAATTAGAACTAGGTTATAAAACCATATCCCCAATGAAAATGAAAAGCGTGGTACAACAGAAAACCTGCCAAACTATGGCTATGTAGCTAAACATTCAGGAGAGGATTGATCAGAGACATAGCCAAGAGGCCCATGGGAACTCTGGAGGAGCCACAGAGAACCATAGCTCAGGAGGTAGAATGTGTTGAAAGCACTTACATCTCACTGCTATGGGAGACTCTCAAGAAAAGGCCTATTGTTGAAATGAAACAATGATAAGGACTGTTTGCAGATTGGTACAAATAAGGACAATATGTGGACAAGGTTGGTCTGATCATCTGAGACCAAAGCTGAACTTTGACTTATCTACAATATGCTACGAATTCAGGAAAACCGACACTGCACCTAACCCTGAACAAACCATCCCCACTGTAGGACAAGATGGTGCTATGAGGATGATTTTCTTTAGCATGGACTGTAGAGTTGGTTGATGTTGATGGGAAAATGGATGAAGCTAAATGCAAACCAGCCCAACAAAAAAAAAAAAAAAAAATGTTGACCATTGAAAAGGAGTTTTTACCCCTTCCTATTCAATTCAGTTTATTATAATAGAGCTTTATTGGTCTTTCCAGCAGAACAACTCTAAACATCCAGCCAGAGTAATACCTAAATGGTTTAAAGTAATTTAATGTGTTAAAATGGCCTAGTCCATGTACAGGTTTAAATCCAACTGAGACTCTGAGGCAAGACTTGAAAATTGCTGTTAACAGATGCTCTTTGCCCAATCTGACTGAGCTTAGGGTATTTTTGCAAAGAATAGTCCATTTCAATTTTCGATTCCACTTCACAATCATGTACTACTATCTGCTGGTTTGTCCAATGTGATAAAAATATTAAAAGGTTTAAGCAGTATGAATACTTTTACAAGACAATGTTAAATATATGACAGAAAAGTAATTACTCATGAAAAAGAGCTTTTTTAAATTAAAGGATCATGATTTCCAAGGTTCAACATATGACGTTAAGCATCTTTAACGTACTGTGGTGTCAGAGAGGCAGCACTGACCATTTGGGGAGAGAAAAATGAAAAAGAAAAATAAGTAACACACTAATATTAGTGTTGTGACGTGCTGAGACCAGAAATTCTGAGGCATACAAGCCAAAACCAAATAATCTAATACTGATTATTTTCACTGAAGAGGTTAGAAAAATGAATGGAAGTGAATGAATAGATGAAAAGACTGCCTCCACTTTACATTTTTAATTTCCATGATTGAATTTTACGTGGGCCCTTGAGTCAGTCATACAAGGACAGTTTCATCTGCAGTAAAGATGCTGCTGTGTATGTTTCTGCTGCTTCCATTCATCCTGATGACTTCCCGCTTCTACTGACACCTAAAAAGATTTCACAACCTATTGTGTACAATAACACCTCCCCCTCTCTCCTTCACACTCTTTATCCACCATTGGAGGATGAATAATTAATTCCTCATTCACAGGAAAAGGGCAAACAGACTTACAATGTTGTGCATGAACAAGTGCTCCTAACCCACAGACCATTGTCACGTTCATGCCTCCCGTGGGAGCAATTCCAACACAATTTACTGAGCATGAACATTACGCTGTCAGATCCAGGCCAGAGCCTCTGCCTTCCCCAACACAACAAGTCTGGTCAACTAATGCGCGCGCGGGGGGGGGGGGGGGGGGTCACGGGTGGAAGGTTTTGCTTTCAGGTAATGGCTCTTAGCAATGCCTATTCATTAAACAGAGCATCTGAACAATAGAGCTCAACGTAATGCATCTGCTTTACACATCCTGCATTATTTATGAGTTTTGAATAGCTCTATATTCAGATTGGGTTAAAAGCTTAAAGGATGTTCAGGGACTTGTTTAATTCAACTGTGTGCTTTCATCATAATGGAGAAATGCTGAAAGGACGCTGATTAAAATCTACTAAAACAAACCTTTTCTCATAAAGCAACAATAAAAAATAATAATAAAAAAAAATCAACAAAAATTTAGAACGCTGTAATAATCCTCCGTCTGTCACCTATTGTCACCTATTGTCCCACAGTATGTCATGTTTACCTGGAGGTATATGAATGCTCAAGGGCCACTTGTAACTACGTGCTGTTGCAACGTTGTCAAGTTTTGGGGAGAAGCTTGCAGTTACAAAGAGGGAAAAAAAGACATAGTATACAATACAGGCCTTTGAGGTTTGTGAGGAAAAACAATATTGAACAAACACTATCATGAAGAGCAAGGAACACAGAAGACAGGTCAGGGAGAAAGCTGCGCTGCAACTGCCAACAAATAGGTTTGCCTAAGTTGTCAGTCCTGACAAATTTGTTAGTAAGACAACCATTAGTTCTCAACAAACCTGGCCCTTCAGGAAGAGAACTCGTATGAAGTCCTGTTTAAGTTTGCCACAAGCTATACAGGAGAAACAGCAAACATAAGGAAAAAGGCACTCTACTCAGATAGACTTAAGAGTCAATGAACTAAATAAAAAATGCTCTGTGTTATGGGAAAATTAACATTACATTTCACGCCGATAGCAGCATTATGCTTTGTGGACGTTTGGGGAACCATTACAAACTGACACTTACATTCACTTTTGCCTTATTTAACATGGTGATGCCTTGTGTGTGTTATTAAGTTTGGAGAGACTGAAAACAGTATGGCCCAAGAAGTGCAACATGTTTTATTTTTCTTTAAAAAGATTGCATCCAAAATCATATATTTTTAAAATAGAAAAATAGATATTAAAAACAGCAATGATAAGCCTCTGCAATACTTTGGTGCAACAAGTCTTTATATGATGTAAAACATGACTTGCCAAAGTAGTTTGTGAATAGCTCAGACTATAGTATTTTCAAACACCTTACATGATGTCTATAATTATGGGACAGAGGGTATTATCTTCAGTTCTGTAGTTGTTTTTCATCCATCAATAGTTACTCAGGGTTGTGAATAAACACATTCATAAGTTGAGCTCATATTTTTGAGAACTTTGAACTGAACGATGCCGTTTTATAAGTGGAGGACGTGGAGGTAGCAGCTCACTTTCACGTAATTTAACAACGTTCTGCTTGGGGTGAAAGAAAGATGTGAACTATGTTTTTATAGGCAAAGTTTGATATACAGAAAAAAGGCATCACTCAGGGCGTGAGCTCAGTGTTTGCTGGATGAGTGCACGCTCAGCAGAGACAGCGCTCCTTCGTGTGGATCTATATTAGTAATTTAGGCCTAGATGTCTCACAGCGCTTTCAGCTTTGCTATTATGCCTTTGACTTTGCTTTCTATGCGAGGAAAGGAAAACTGAGGGCTCAAATTCCAACCGGTAAAACTGTCAGGTTACACTGAGCATTTTTAGCTGCCATTTTTGTTTAGTTTTGGTTTGCTTCCTTATGGACGAGAGATGGATCAGCTTTGATCTCTTCTTTGCGACCTTCCCGTGGGTAAGTAATTGAAAGAGGAGCAGAGACGTGTTTAATTTACATGACTGAAGATTTGATGGCCAATTTGCGTAAGACACACTAATTTGATCAAAAAATGGAACATTGTGGTGGCTCATCTACCTTATGGCCAAAATTATACAAGGGCAAACTGAATTTATGTTGATAGTATGGTTGAAGAATTATGAAAATGATATGCAGCGAGTGGTTGCTTATGTCCAAGACAACTTCAAGCTTCAGTATTTGGCAATTATTTTGTGTTACTGTGGGTTTTCAACTGAGCTGTAACAGTTTAATGAAAGAAAGGAAAATACTGGCAAGTCCCGTCTGTGGTGACTTAATGGTAATAAAACGGTTAAAAGTGACCAAAGTTTCAAACATAGTGTAATTGGTCAAATTGTTCTTTTATATACAGTGGCTTGCAAAAGTATTCATACCTCTTGAACTTTTCTATATTTTGTCACGACAACCACAAACATAAATATATTTAATTGGAATTTTATGTGAAAGACCAACACAAAGTGGTATACAATTTTGAAGTAGAAAGAAAATTATACATAATTCAAAACTGATTTAAAAATAAAACACACACATGGACACACACACACACAAGTATCTAGATTCAGGTGTTTGTTAGATATATTCTCTTTTTTCTCTTTAAACCTTTCCTCCATCTTTCTCTCTTTCCTTTCCCCCTTTTTTTCTGATCTTTGTGTCTATTATATTTGAAACAAACCCAAAGCAATTTTTAATGAAGTTTCATATATATATACCAAAGGGAACATCATGGCAAAAGCTGTAATTCTCCACTTGTGAAAGCAAATTTGTTGGGCCTTACATTGACATTCAGATGACTATTCTGAGTGCCACACTGCTGGACAGGACACGTTAAAAAAAGAAAAAAACAAATAAATAAAAAACTGAAAAGTATCCAGCCCCCCTGAGTCATTACTTGGTGGAACCAAATTTTCCTATTATTGCAGCTGCAAGTCTTTTAGGGTTTGTCTCGACCAGCTTTGCACATCTAGTGACTGGAATTTTTTCCCTTTCTTCTTTGCAAAACAGCTCAAGCTCAGTCAGATTAGATGGAGAGCGTTTGTAAACAGCAGTTTTCAGATCTTGCCACAGATTCTTGATTGGGTTTAGGTTTTGACTTTGACTGGGCCACTCTAACACATGAATATGTTTTGCTTTAACCCAGTCCATTGTAGCCCTGGCTTTATGTTTAGGGTGGTTGTCCTGCTGGAAGGCGAACCTCCGCCCCAGTCTCAAGTCTTTTGCAGACTCCAACAGGTTTTCTTCCAAGGTTGCCCTGTATTTGGCTCCATCCATCTTCCCATCAAGTCTGACCATCTTCCATGAGCCTGCTGAACAGACGCACCCCCAGAGCATGATGCTGCCACCATCATATGTGACAGTGAGGATGGTGTGTTCAGAGTGATGTGTAGTGTCAGTTCTCCACCACACATAGTGTTTTGCATTTTGGCCAAAAAGTTCAATTTTGTTCTTGTCTGACCAAAGCACCTTCTTCCACATGTTTTCTGTGTCCCCAACATGGCTTCTGGCAAACTGCAAATGGGACTTCTTCTAGTTTTCTTTTAACAATGGCTTTCTTCTTGCCACTCTTCCATAAAGACCACATCTGTGCAGTGCATGACTACTAGTTGTCCTGTGGATAGATTTCTCTACCTGAGCTGTGGAGCTCTGCATTTCGTCCAGAGTCATCATGGGCCTCTTGGCTGCATCTCTGATCAGGGCTCTCCTTGTGTGGCCTGGAAGTTTAGGTGGACGGCCTCGTCTTGGTAGGTTTACAGTTATGCCACACTCTTTCCATTTCCAGATGATGGACTGAACAGTGCTCTGTGAGATGTTCAAAGCTTGGGAAATCTTTTTATAGCCTAAGCCTGCTTCAAACTTCTCCACAACTTTATCCCTGACCTGTCTGATGTGTTCCTTGGACTTCATGATCCTGTTTGCTCCCCAATATTCTCTTTACCAACCTCTGAGGCTCACAGAGCAGCTGTATTTGTACTGAGATTAGATTACACACAGGTGGACTCCAGTTAGTCATTAGCAATCATCAGGCAACTTCTGAAAGCAGTTAGTTGCACTCAGAGAAAAGAGGGCTGAATACTTTTGCACACCGCACATTTCAGTTTTTTATTTGTAAAAAATGTTTTCAATCAAGTATAATTTTCTTTCTACTTCACAATTATCTACCACTTTGTGTTGGTCTTTCACATAAAAGTCCAATGAAATATATTTATATTTGTGGTTATGACAAAATATGGAAAAGTTCAAAGGGTATGAATACATTTGCAAGCTACTAAATTATATACTTTTATACTATATTTGTTCAAATCTTATTTCAAGTCAAGCTTATTTATACAGCACATTTCAGCAATAAGGCAGTTCAAAGTGCTTTGTTACTGGTTTCACAAAGGGTGACCATTTGTGTTTATGATGTTTTCATGTTTTCATAACAAACATTACATTTTGTCAAGTGCCTGCCATCATTAAAAAACATCAACACACATCAAATATGTTGGCCAATGTTTCAGACAAATCATGGTAAACAATCTGGAACTAGTTCAAGGTGGTGCTGTAAACTTAGTTCCATATATTAAGGTGGTGAACCATGAACATGAATTAATTCATTTTAGCCTGGCTGAACTGAGTTAGGATGAACTGGCACTAGATTAAACATACTACACAAGACCAACACTTCTTGATGTTTCATCTTTACAAAGTTTTTTTTAGAAACCTGTTCACATCCTCACACCTCTTGGGCAAAATCACAGGGAAAAAAAAAGTTTAAAAAAAAGTTTTTGAAAAGTTTACTCTGACTTCCTAAATGTACTTAGCATGTTGTGCTTACTGTAGTTATATCAATCATTTAAGCAAGTGTTACTGTTCTTTTAAAATCTGTTGTTCCAGCTGGAATAAAAAATAGAAAAAAAAAAAAAAAAAAAATTGTTTTTAATCAGTCACCCAACAATGACAATATGGTTACAGTCCTTTATTTATACAGAGCTTTACCTTTAAGTATAAATCCTGTTCAGTTTTTCTCAGTTCATCCAATGTCTAAAGTCTTCCTGTGCCATTTCTACACCGCCTTGACACTTCCCTTTATAAATCTGGCCTCTAACATACATACACCCTGCATTCACATACAAGTTGTGTGCTGCACAAATTCACACTCAATAAAACATACACAAAGAGCTGGCATCTATTTCTGTGTTCTCAGTGCAGATGGGGGTGTAGGAGGGATTTAATGAGGTGTGTGTATATGTGAGAGTGCTGATAGTGAGGGTAATAGTCAGCCTGCTGGTAAATTCTGTCCTTTCTAACCTCTCGCTTCCACCTAGATCATCACCTCTCAGCTTCCAGCCAGGTCTAGTCATGTGTTTTACAGTGTTAAAATAAATAACACACCCTTTCCGTGTCTTTTACACATGGTATAACCATGCACCGGGAGAGACAAAAAGACAAAGCAGAGGTAAACACTTCCATATTACAAGGGACGTCTATGTGGATGGTGTTATGGATATAAATGTCTGTTACACTTCACACAACGGTGTCATTCAACCTAAATAACCAGACCTATTTTCAGGCTCGATACCTGATTGTCTCCGAGAGGAAGTTAATCACTAAACACAATTCATGAAAAGAGAAAACAAAATGCTGCAAACAGCAAATTGCCAAGGCCAAGATGAAATTGGGTGAAATCGTTTGGTACTGTGTAAGCCTGATTCATCATATTGGTAAGATGTTATTTTTTAAAGATGGAATATTTTCCTGAAAGCGCCATTCAAAAGAGTGGAGCGTCAGAAGCAGTGTTTCTGGAAAACAAACACAATGCATTAACAGATTGAAAATGATCATTTAGCAAAATGTTTCCCTCAAAGTTTGTCAGCCTTTAAAGCAAGTAAATCTGTATAAATGATTGTACAACTGATACGCTTGTTGATATAAAACATTAGGATTTTTTCTGAAATCCAACATTTTCCCATGTTTTTATCCCAAAATATTTAGAATTTATGAAGCATTACTGTCCAATGAGTACTTTACAGTCATGGCCATGTGTTCTCAAGCTTCCCCCTTTCTAGTCCAAATCTAAAGATGGTCGTTAAGGCTAAACTATTTGATTTTAGTTTCATTAGACCACTAGACATACCACCAAAAATTAAGGCCTTTGTTCCAAAGTATGCATGGGATAAAATAAGTATTGAAAGTTTTTCTCAGTTTAAATATTTCTAGTGGGGTCATGGATATACACAGATGCATAATACACAGTAATCCACACATGCAAAGACATTTCTGAGAGAGGAATCAAAAGAATAATCAAAAGAACTGTCAAAGACCCAAGGAGCATTCACAAAGAGATATGTCGACACCTGGTTAATACAGTTTTTCCCAGAGAAACAATAAATAATGCTATTATTTATAATGGCCTCTGAGCACACTTACTGCACAAAACTCCACTGCTGAAGATTTGGACAACCGAGTGAATTACTAGAAAAAATAAGAGTTCTTTTTATGTTGCTTCTATAGGACTGACTTCTTCCTTTCTGTATTTTCTTTCAGCGGTACAGTTTATTTCAGTTTTCAATTTATTTATGTACTGCCAAATCACAATGTCATCTCAAGGCACTTTAGAAAAAAAGTCATTTCAATTCAGTTATACATGCATTCCAGTTGATCCTAGTTATCAAACAATGCAGTCAAGTTCAGTTTATTACTCAAATTGGTTAAAAACATTTTCTTTCTAAGGAAACCCAGCAGATTACACCGTCATTGACCTGTATCATTCACTCCAGTTGGACGAGGATGTAGCGACAGTAGACAATCGCATGCATTGTGTTGTTGACTTTGCAGCAATCCCTCATACTGAGCATGCATGTAGTGACAGCGGAGAGGAAATACTCCCTTTTAACAGGAAGAAACCTCCAGCAGAACCTGGCTCAGTGTGAGCAGCCATCTGCCAAGACCAAGTGGGGGTTTGAGAAGACAGAGCATACACACAAAAAGAAAAAGGACTTGCTTCACTGTGGATAGTAACACTCTTACCAGCCTGATTTAGCATTTTCATAAGGTGTTTTACTTTTGTTCTAAGGTACTGAAATTTCCCTCTAAATCACATTCACCTCTGAAAGAACAAACCCATCTCCTTCCTGAACTATACGATGCCTGGACAAGGTGTTCATAGATTTACATACAAGTGTTTGAATCTTTGAATATTTATCTGATTTTTTTCAAGAGGTCTAACAATAAACCAATGTATTTAAGATTGCTGCAGAAAGTGTTGCTTTAAAATACATCCACAGGTAAGCCTGCATTTATCTTAAACTTTGAATTATCATCCGGGCTTCCCCAAATTGCCAAATTCATTGTCATTTTAGTGTATTTAAACTTCTCAATTTATATATAAATTGAGAAATATTTTTTTTTTAAATCCTTACTTTTCTCTCATTTAGCAAATAAAATCATTTTGGTAATCCAAACTGGCCTAAAATAATTAAGTTTGGTCTGATTTTAATGTCGGACAGTAAGGAAAAAAAGTTTATGTATGTAAAATAAGTAGTCAATAAGAGAATTCTGCACCTATACCATCAGGTCCAGCCCTGTTGTGAAGAAAGAAATATTAACAGTGTAATCTGTAAAGAAATCTCTGCAACACTGAGCATTCAACTCAAGTATTTTTAATCTTATGCACACTCTGTATTCCCCTAATACCATGGCTTCCTTTGTAGGTAGTCAGAAGGCTCATGCACTATATCCAAAATCAGTGTGTCTTGTTACTGATCCCTTTTAGCTGATCAGACCAAGACTAAGGCTGAAGTCGGATTTTATGAAGTGCAAAATTATATTTTAAAGTCCCTGTGAGCTGTTTGTTCTGCTTTGTTCTCCTAATAATTGTTAAACACAATGTCATGGCTTTTCTTTGGCAGCATGACAGGTGCAATAAAGTTTTAGAATTTTGGTATAAAACTAAAGCCAGATATCCTCACATTGTTGAGTCTGAGTAAACTACACAGCTGTGTCCTGAGTGTATTCTGTACACTGCTCCAGTGAGGAGGGCTGCAAATACCAATTTCTATATGTAAGGGGGCCTCAGTGTGGCGTATAATCAGCATGGTGTGGTTTCAGTGAGTGAAGGGGGCCTTAGATGTTGCTATAAGTGTCTTTGCCACTTAGTGTAAGATGCCATGCGTTCCTCTGGCTTACACATATAAAAAACCATTAGGGTGCTGCTCTGGTAACCAGTACATAGATCTCTACTCATTTGCAAGAAAATGTTATTTTTTTTTCTCATGAGATTGAAGAATATTAGTACATTTTTAGCACACTCTCCCATCTGTCTCTTTTCATTTAATGAATACATATTTAATGTTTTTACCTCAATGGGTTTGTTGATATTGAAGACATTTCCAAAATATTTTTTAATCATTTTCAAACAATGAAATGTGGCAACACAATATAAGTTTGTTTGTTTTTTTTTCTGCATAAATAGAGGCTAGCCTTCATATTTCAATTCGTGATGCTGCTTGTGCAGGGACTAGGAAGAAAGCAAATTACAAGTGTGTTATTCATGTAGACCCAAGATAGGATCTTTTTCTAAGTGATTATTTCTACAAATGTGTTTTTCTGTTTTTTTTCTTTTTTTTTTTTTTTTTTAAGGGGGCATAAAAAAAACAACTAAAAACATACGTTTTAAAATCAAAATCTAATTCTTTATATGAAGTGCATAAAAAATGAGAGTACAACATTTAATAGTCTGCATAATAACTGAGAGCAAATGAGCCTTTTTGAATTTGACTGAGTAAGCTGTTTAACAGACTCCTTTTCTCCTGGTTCTGTTCATTCTGACAACTCACATCTGAACAGAACATACACAGATGGAGAACAGACATGAAGATGGTGCTGAGAGGTTGAGGAATGAATAAAAACTGTACTCAATCCAGATAAAACCAACATCTCAACGTTACATTTTGGTGCTACAGCTACCTCTGCTGTGCTGGTTGTGAGGAAGCCTGCAGCAGTATTAATGGTGACATGATGGCTGAGAGAAACAGCAGGAAAAAAAGGCCAACAGGCTTTAAGGAGAAAAAAAAAAACATTTAAGATTTTGGCTTGTGTTCACTCTGCAATTCATCTATTCCACTCTCAGAGACTCTTGGGAAGTGATTACCCAACAAGCCCAGTTCTGATTTTTATTCTAATTTAGAAAATGTATTTTAATCGCTTAACTTGTGATCTTCTGTTCTTGGAGAAGACAAACTCCGACCTGCCAACAAAGGCTTAGCTTAAAGAATGAAACATCCGGAGACTCGTTTTCAGGAAATTACTTTCTTCCACTAATACACATAGTGGAATACGCAATGCACAGCCTTGCATTAATACAGTGCAAGGCTGTGTTCACTGATGTGTGTTGATGGTTGTAAAATGATATAGGTTTTTCCCTATTGTTTACATTCGTTTGAGCATTTTTCAGCAAGGACTAGAATAGACACATTGATGACAATTACGACTTGATTGGTTTGTGCTAATTTGGTTCTGTTGGGCTATACAAGTCATGACTTTAAAGTGCACATAGAAGTGGTTCACAGCTAGTCTAAGAGATGTTTGCCGTCTGCGTTTACACTTTAACCTACTCTTCCCCATACGCACTAAAAAATGCTGGGTTATGAAAATAACCCATATGCTGGGTAGAAGCCGTTGGGTCACACGTTGGGTTAGTTTGACCAAATACTGTTTCAAAGTCATAACTCAGGAGTTGGGTCAGCAATTTGCTGGACCTGTTTCTGTAATGAACTCTACAGTTTGACTAATTCTGTTGGGTCACAGGTTGGGTAGATTTGATCAAATATTGGGTAAAAATTTTACCCAACTGGTTGGGTTGAAGACAAGCCTAAGAAGAAGCCACACTTCTCTTCACAAACCTCCATTTTCAACAAGACTGTGACTTGCAAATATCACTGGACTTCTCCTCTACTTTAAAATAAAACATGGTAAGTAAAAGGGTTCCTAACAGTTTCAAATTGAATAGGGCTTTTTTTAATCATTAGAATTTATGTTGATGGTTTGGTTGCTCTGTTAGACAAACTATTAAAAGATTATTGTATATAACAAAGGAAGTATGAGATTAGGTCTACAAAGGCTACAACCATTGTTGAAAAAGGTAAAAAAAAAAAACTTTAACCTAAATCACCTTTGTCAGTTAACGTAACATCATTTTTTTTTTTTTTTTTTTAAAGTCAAATGCTAAAATAATTCATCCAAAAGATAGTCGACGCTGTGACCCCTGCTTTTCCCATGAATCGGTCAGTCGATGGTGCAAAAAGCGTGCGCATCCCCATAGAATTCCAATTAGCCCATGAAACTGTGATATCGACAGGGACATACCTGAGTATTCATACTGCCGTGTCCAAAGCTATCAATACAAAGTTCACATGTACTCATAGTAAAAAACAAACAAACAACAAAACAGTCATTTAACGGGGTTAAGCTTTTTAGTTCTTATCCAACATATAAGCGTAAGTTGTTAAAGGGTTAAACTGGCGGAACTGAATTGAAGCGAATAGTTCAAACAGAAGCAATATGGCGGAGGAGAGAGAGAGAGTTCGAGCGAGCTATGAATAAATAGGTATATTACGCTTTCTGTGAAATAAAAGTAACTTTTACAAAGTTATCAGGTGATAATTTAGCTGCGAAAAGCCTGAAATATCTTCTCGTTTTATTAACATATTGCTTAATTACATAGGTGCTCTGACGTGTCCGTTCCCTCTGCATCCACCGCCTCCCCTCGTCAGCTGACCGGGCGGAACAGGATCCGCTATGCCGAGAGAGAGCGCATATCTCCCAGCACATTGCTTTCAAACTCCCGCTGGCTTTCGGCAATGATTAAAAGCAAAAATAATTTATTCAGACAATATCTAATGGTAATTTTTAATAATTTTATTCTGATGGTCTACAAATAAATTAATTTAAACTTTGTTTAGAAAGTTATTGTCAATGTTTAAGTTGTTAAACGTGTTACTAATAAATTAAACAGATTAAGGTATATTTCTCAAATGTATTTTTATTTAGCTTTATATTTCTGTGTCTGTGCACGTAAAATTACTTTAAAATTTGATTTATTATCTTTTAATTTTATTCACATTATTAATCAGCCATTTGAAATGTTCAAACAAAACAAGCCATCATAAATATGTAAAGGGGAAAGTAAAAACCATGTACCGTTATTTGAAGTGGAGACACATGGATTACGTTGAATTCAATTATTCTTAAATGTAAAATTTGATTTGTATTTTTGTCTTTTCTGATTGTTAAATTTTGCAGTTTTACATCCAGGATCTTCTGGAGAATTAACCGAAAAGTGGAACTTCTTGTTCTCAACAAAGATCTTTTGTTGTATGGCCAAGAAAGAAAGAAGTGGTGATTGTTTCTGCAACATTAATTTGATCCCTCAAGGTATTGAAGCTCAGAAGAAATGTTTTCTAAACTGTTTCTAAACTGTTTTTTCTGCTTTGGCCCTATTTAATTAATGTAACATTTTAACATGAGCTTATGTTTGACAAACAGATAAGGTGATAAAAGCTCTGCAGCTGCTGCCAGTACTCCTCCCTCCTGCACCTTTTCAGACCCAGGAACCTGGAAGTTCAAAAGGCCTTCATTGATTTCCAACTTGTAAGTCAACCCTCATCTCTGAACATGCTTGAAGTGTTTGCTGTTTATAAAAGTGTGTCATATTCAATAGTGAAGATTTGTATAAAACAAGAATCAGTCGAAAATAAGTAGCGGAGAAATTACCTCTAAAGTAATTAATGGCCTGCTTTTTGCCTCTTCCCTCTTCATCAGTTTGGGACAAACATGGTGGAGGATCTACAAAATGCAACAACAGAGTACCTGTATGTCCTTATGGTGGAGGACAGGCAAAAAATGCTAAATTGTTGTTAAAGATACTCCTTGTTTAATGACTGAAATTTTTACATGTAGTTTGCTCTAAAACTGTTTACATGAAATGTCTTCATGTGTATTAACATGTACGTTTGGAGTTGTAACCAAATAATGACTTGAAGTTAGTGATAAAATTTAAATGTACTTTTTAAAAACTTATTACTTGTATGTTTTGTAATTTTTATATATGAAGTCTGCTGGCTATATTTATGTATAACATGGAAATAAAAGCAGTTTTCAGGAATCTGTTTTTAATACAGTTTTTATATGGTGAATTTTAAAGTAAAACATTTTTTAACCCAAATATAGTGGTAAAACAACCCTTGTGTTGGGTTGTGAGTTTCAACCCAATTTTGTGTAATTTTAACTTTAAGCAATGTTCAATTTAACCCAATCTTTGGATAGTTGCCCTAAACCAGCATGCTGGGTCAAACCATCAACCCAACCCTGTTGAATTAAAACAACCCAGTTTTGGCTCGATCCAAATTTGACCCAGCACTTTGTTACCAGTTGAGTTATTTTTAACCCAGCATTTTTTAGTCTGTACCATTGATGCTTGACATTGTTTCGGGTGAGACATCAGGTTTAGTGAAGAGCAAGGTTCTGTCCATCGTCCTGTCACCATCAATGAAAAACAGTAATGTACCCAAATAGCAGACTTTTATGATAGTTGGGACAGAGACTCATATCTGCTTTGTTTTGTTGTCACTTTTGAAGTTGTGCAGCGGAATGCAGAATTCTGTTCCTTAGTTCCGCACATAAATTGTTCCGCATATGTACTGTTTAAAATAATGCTGTACTTGTTCAAGACATGCATATCGTCGCTATCAGGCAAAACCTTTCTATCACCACCTCAGTGATGTACTTGTTACATCCAAGTATTCATTGTTAATACAAAAAGACTTACTTTTTTTCTACTTGCACAGCAAAAATTAAAGAACCAAACAAAACTGGATTTATGCACACACAATGCTTCTTTTGCCTCTGCACGCCCCTACTGCTGACTGAAAAACTGAAATCCTACAACAGTAAAATCCTGGAAGCAAATAGAGCTACAGTGGTAACAGTGCAACTCTGGACATGCCTCCCACACTATAGCATCTCATGACAAATTTGCACGGCTGACTCCCACACTAAGCTTCTGCTGTGATCATCATGGACTAAAGCCTGTGACACAGGTGTAAACACAAGTGATTTTCCACATGATAGAATAGCATGGTTAAACTTGTAGCTTTTCCTAATGACGAGTTGTAGATTGGAGTTTTATAGGTGTGAATGAATCACAGAACATCCAAGGTCGGTTCTGATGTCACACACTGTTTTTCAATTACAGCCTCCAAACACCAAGACAGCACTGGTGGGCTAATTTGGATCTTCACACAAATAACACAGATCACATCCCTCAGCAGTGTTATTTCGTTGTGAATTTGGTGGACAATAAAATTAGGCCTAACACATTTGAAAAATCGTCTGTTGTAGAGCTCAAATACAGCATAGCGATATATGTTAACACAGAGATCTAGGTATTTAGTTACATATGAAGGCTATTTTTGAAGCTGTGTGGACAAGTCCTGGTTGGAATCTGCCCCAGTCACTGTAAGTCTAATAAAGTGGGTAACTGAACATGTCACATCACCTAAAGCATGTCTGCCCATGTTTTTCCCCAGTTTCCTAAATATTGTTGTACCTCTTGAACTTTTTCACATTTTGTAAACTTCATTGTATGTTATTAGGATGTTAAAGAAGACCACCATAAAATATTTTGTTTTGTTCCAAGTCTATATGCAGGCCTGTTTTAGCAAAAATTGACAAGCATTTAAAATAAGCTGAATCAAAACTGAAGTTATTATCTTTGGACCTAAAGAGGAACAATCTAGAGTCAGCACGCAAATTCAGTTATTATTACAACAAACTAGTGACCATGCCCAAAAACTGGGTGTAGTGATGGACTCAGACCTGAACCTTCAAGGACACATAAAGTTACAAAATCAGCCTTCTATCACTTGAAGAACATTTCCAGGATTAAGGGACAAATGTCTCAACAAGATCTAGAGAAACTCATCAATGCATTAATTTTTAGTCGCATTGATTACTGCAACAGTGTCTTCATAGGTCTGTGAAAAAAAAGAAAAGTCAATCAGACAGTTGCAGCTGATCCAGAATGCTGCTGCTTGTATTCTCGCTAAAACCATGAAGATAGAACACATCACCCCAGTTCTAAAATCCTTACTCTGGCTCCATGTAGCTCACAGAATAGACTCTAAAATACTTCTGTTAGTTTATAATTCACTGAACGGCTTAGCACCAAATTACATTAAAGACCTGTTGTTGTTGTATCAACCTTCCAGGCCACTCAGGTCTTCTGCTTCTGGTCTACTTTGCATCCCCAGAACCAGAACCAAACATGGAGAAGCAGCATTCAGCTTCTATGCTCCACAAATTTAGAACAAACTTTCAGAAAACTGCAAACAGCCGACAAATTGAGTTCCTTTAAATCAAGTTGAAAAACCCGCCTTTTTAGAGTTGCTTTTGATCTATAATAACAGAAACATTGACCAACATATTTGATGAGTATTGATGTTTTTAATGGTGGCACTTGACAAAATGGAATGCTTGTTACTGGTTTCACAACCGGTGAATGATGTGTTTATGATGTTTTTTTGTTTTCATGATGTAACACACTTCAAACTGCCTTGTTGCTGAAATGTGCTATACAGATGAATTTGACTTCACTCAGGCTCAAACTCAGTATTTCTTGAAAACTAACAGAATTTTTACTAGCTAAACATCAACATGACTCGTGCAAATGACAAATTAGTCTATTTGGTTAGTACATATCACACCTAGGTGTAACAGGTGATGGTGAAGAAACACAGGGTGCTCTGCAAATCTTTAGCAGGAGTTTAGGGTGACTTTCTGTGTAAAGTGGACAAGTTTGGATCCCCTTTGATCATGTCAAAATACTATAAATTAATGAAGATCAAATTGGATGCTGAGGGTATAGGGATTTGACAGGTAGCTGTTACTGAATGCAGGACTGGCTCCTCACATAGGCCACATAGGTGATTGCCTAGGGCGCCAACTGCTGGAGAGAGCACTGATGCCAGAATCAGGAAAAAAAAAGAATGGAATGAAATAAATAATAGCACTAATGTTCAAGCCTGACTGGCATCCTTTTCTCTGAACTGAAAGTTAAAAAGAAAATTAAAAAAAAAAAAAAAAAAAAAATACAAACAACAATCCCGCTCCCTGCTGTTCCTCATTCTGATGGACCTCCCACCACTGTCAATCAAATGCACTGAAAAGGAAAATTAAACCTCCCCACCAATGCAACACAATCAGCTGATCCAAGGTAAGTAGGTAAAAAACTGTATAAATAAATCAGTTTGTGTTTAAATGAATTTGCAGTGTCTGAGCTTGAATGCTGGCCTTTCTGACATGTTCCTGAAGATTCAGGCTAGGCTAAATAACGTTAACAGGGGGTTCTGTTGTTGTTTACCAGCTTAAGTTAGCATGTGATCTGTAGCTTCTGAAAGAGCTGTTTCATTGTTTCAGTTTTCCACCTGAAACAGCTGGGAACTAAGCATTGAACAACTTTATATGCGTTTACTGCTAAATGGTTTCCAGACAGGATTTCCTCTGTTAATAGGCTAAGGATAGGCCATGCCAGATAAAAAAAAATAGCCAGGTAAAAAAAATGCAGTTACCTACTTTTCATGTCAGCAAGTTTTGCAAAGACCTGATCATTAACCATCCATTTAATTCAGGTGTGTTGGAGCAGGGATGCATCCATGAGTCGAAGGATGGTGGCACATGAGTTGTAGACCTCTGTCTTCATGAAAAGTATGTTCAATACCTGCTTAAAGGTTGTTGTTTTGTTTTTTTTTTCCTACAGGCACTTTTAATCTAACAAACAAGCATCATTGGAACACATATTCTAATCTATTGAATATGACTGTGCAGCCAAACATATTCTTTGGTTATATTGGCCGAGTCAAAGTTCACACCCAAGTCAATTGAGAATCTGTGGCAAGAGTTAAAATTGACCTTTAAAGACCCTCTTGATCTAATCTGACTGAGTTTGAGCTATTTTGCAAAGAATATTTAGGGTCAAATATTTAGGTTTGTCTATGTGCAAAGGTGATAGAAACATACCTCTCAAAGATTCCCATCCATTCATCAGTCAATCCATCCATCCATCCATCCATCTATCCAATGTCTATACCCGTTTATCTTTGCAGGGTCGCAGGGGGCTTGTCCCGAACTCCAGCGGTCACTGGACAAGGGGGGGGTGGCACCCAGAACAGGTTGCAAGTTAATCACAGAGCAAAACAGAGGCACATAGTTTCGTCAGCCATACATGTACATACTCATTTGTTTGCTTGTTTATTGCTTTATGTTTTCATTATGTAAAACACTTTGAATTACCTTGTTGTTGAAATGTGCTGCAGAATTAAACTTGCCATGTCTTACCTTTAGGGCAAACCAGACAAACCAATTAAATAGTACATGGGCTGATTTTATATAGTTTCCAAGTCATACACACCACTCAACACACATTACACTATAGCCACATTGACCCAATCTCCCTTACATCCATACACCGATACACAGATCGCTAGGCAACTTGTACTGAGTCACAATCGCTGCTCCCCCGCCTAATTAATTTGACATTCATGCATGATCTTGCAGCAAGGCAACTTTGTCAATTCAAGTTTATTTGTAAAGCACATTTCAGCAGCAAGCAGTTCAAAGTGTGTTACATCAAAGGCAGCTCTAAACAGATGGGTTTTAGCCTTGATTTATAGGAACTCAGTGTTTTGGCTGTTTTGCAATTTTCTGGGAGTTTGTTTCAGATTTATGGTGCATAGAAACTGAATGCTGCTTCTCTCTGTTTGGTTCTGTTTCCAGGGATTCAGAGTAGACTAGAAGGAGAAGACATGGGTGGTCTGGAAGGGTAGTATAATGCCAACAGGTCCTTCATGAATTGTAGAGCTAAGGCATTATTATGCTAAGAACTACACCACCATTCAGGTCAGTTCTATTGCCTCAAGCCCACCCCCACCACTCTAAGACTTGATACTGTAATAGGAACAAAGGGTTGTCCTCCACTCCTTTTTATAGTTTATACTTTAAAAATATATATTTCAAAACCATGCAACATTTTAATATTAAAATGGTACTTTGTCACATTACAGCCACAAACTTCAATGTGTTTTGAATTTTTCTGTGATAATTCCAATACAAAGTGTAAAAATGTTCAAGGGATGTAAAAACTATTCACTGTACATTAGGTTAGTGTTTTTCAACCCTGCTCTTCAAACACACTGACCTCCATATTTAAAATGGTTCCCTGCTTTAACACACCTGACTTCAATTAATGGCTGATTAACAGACTTTTGCTGAACTGCAATCATCTGAATCAGGTGTGTTAAAGCAGGGAAACACCTAAAACAATCAGGGCAGTTTGCCTTGAGGAGCAGGGCTGAGAACCACTGCATTTGGTCACAAATGCTTCATACAGTTATTCAAAAAATATGCTGCTTTCATTGAGACTAATTGCAGAAACAGAAAAAGTAAGGAAATAAAAAAAAAAAAAAAAAAAAAAAAAAAATATATATATATATATATATATATATATATATATATATATATATATATATATATATATATATATATATATATATTTTCATTTCCATGCAGTATTTACCATTTTTAAAGATTTAGCTTTTGAATGGTGGACATTTCTGAGTTATGGAGTCTGGAGGGTGTAAACAGAACAACAGTATTAGAACTGACTTTCAATAAACTGAAATGTTTTCTGGTTAGTCTTTTTGAAATTCTGTTTTTGAAAAACAAAAATTATGCAGTTGTTTTTTTTTTTATACTCTGAGACCTGCAAGTTTCACAAGCAAGGATCATACTTCTAACCTCTATAGATTAGCTGTCAGTGGTGACCTAGTAAGTATAAGATCAAGACCCAGGGGCAGAGGGCTGGATGATGTAAACTAAATAATTTAAGGGGCCCAGAGCTAAAAAGTAGCCCAGGATTTGACATCGCATATACTGTCCCAGGGCCCCAGCTGTCAAGAGGGACAGCTGAAATTCTACTTATACCTCTTTTGAGAATCTTACTGAACATAATGTAGTGAGATACCTCACAGCAGCAGGCAGCAGAGATGGGGGTTTTGTCCAGCTGAGTAACAAGGTGTTATTAGCCTAGTTTCTCTAGTTGAAGATAGTTTGATCTAGCCTCGGGACTCTGTGGGTGAGACTTTGCGGAGAAACAGAGTAGGAAGTGCAACCAAAACAGAGTTACAGCCAGAAATCGATCTATCCTGGATTAGAAAGCAAAAAATTCAAAGACTAAAAATCAGCAAGCAGTGTTTTTTTTGCACAGTCTTTCTGACTGGCAGAAAATGTATTCAGATGCATTTAGAGAAGAACATCTTAACCAAAGATGCCCTAAAAAAATATTATTTATGTTTCTGACATTCAGGTACCAGATAAAACCAACCTGCTACTCTTAATAGAAAAGTTATGTCTGAC
Source organism: Anableps anableps (assembly GCA_014839685.1). Lineage (NCBI taxonomy): Eukaryota > Metazoa > Chordata > Actinopteri > Cyprinodontiformes > Anablepidae > Anableps > Anableps anableps. The sequence goes on along the minus strand of CM026067.1, from coordinate 9,052,604 downwards.
GCTGGCTTTAGAGAGATGAATGTTCTGTCCTACACTATACAAATTTCTCCTTTGAAAAATTTGCCCTTTAGAATTAATGTCAAAAAAATGAATTAATGTGACCAAGCTACTTAAATACATTTATATTAATGAACACACTCATATTTCTGAGTAGAAAATATACAAGTTCAACAACTGAGAGTCACCTAAATTTGGCAAATTACAGAATTTTTTTTTTCATTTATTTAATATTTTTTTTATACATTTTTGCTCACCTGGTTTGTTCTACATTGTTAAAAAGCAGGAAATGGCTTGTGATTATTGTGTAACTAAAATACAAAGGGTATTTGTTTCAGTAATAATGGGGTGAGTACTTAAAAAACAGTTCGATGAACACATGGGAGCCAGAATAGTGATGTAATTCACACTAAAGGGAAAATAAATGATCGCTGAAAGATTCACAAATTCAGCCTTTGCACAGGTTAAGATACTCATAAAATGGAAACCAGGTTATGAACATCTTAGGATATTTTACCATCTCTTTCTTGCGTAGTTTGCTTGACAAGTGAGTTCCATACACTGCAACAACATGCAACTGTTGTTTGTAGGCAGTGTAATGTGCGGGATAAGAAGATCGTAGCATGTCTTGTTCTGATTAAATAGGATTGCATGAAGGGTTAATGTTGTTTTACATTACTTCTACTTAACAATTTTGCTTACATAGGTAATATTTACTAAAACCAAATATGCCTGTATGCAACTTATGTATAAAATGACATATTTGATGGAGCTACCATAAGATTGCTTTTAGCTCTTGGATGCTATAATTTCATGTTTGATGTCCATGCCTTGGAAGAATCACCATGATCCTCTGATCAATCCAAGACAAGTTCCATCACCAACCAGAAGTAATCTTAGATATCTGTAGTTAACAATGGTGGGTATGTCTGACATTGCTGTACAGGTTCAAATTTTATATGGCAGATAGGGACTACTTTGTCTCATTTTGTAATTATAAATCTGAGCAAACAAATATCCCATAAGGGATTCCCCAAGGCTCCATTCTTGGGCTACTTTTATTTAACATTTATTCACATACCCTAGCTCAGAATGTGAAACATGTCGCTAAACCAGTTACAGCTGGATAGCAACCTAAACTCATGATCCAACACCAAACCTTTTCAAACATAAGTCTTACAAGAGTTCTCAACTTTGATTGATTCTATATATTCATTCACAACATAGCCTATATAAACATGCCATTCTCCACTGAACACACATACATGACAAATAAGAATACCAACTGAATGAACCAACAATTTCAGTTAAATTCTAACCAAAATGTTTAGATAGAATTGTTTTTACCAAAATAATGTAGTCAGTGATCTTAGAATTTAACCACCATTAAAAATAATGTTTACAAATTAATGTAGTTGATTATAATGTAAATTATTTCAACAGCTAATATCACATATAGTCCAAAATCCCATTTTACAGTGTATTGGTAAAATTTTTCAACATACCAAATGTCTTACTGAACTGCATCAATGTAAAGATGCCAGCTTCTTGGGTGAGATGTGAATATATAAAGATAATCCTCAGAATTAAGCACAAAGAGAAATTTTCTTTGTTTCATCGTAATTTTATCAATTGCTATCTTATATGTGGTAATGAAAAAATATGGTCGAAAAAGGTTTATTTTATAAGAACCTGTATTTGCACATCTTGCCTCTAATCCTTGAGCTCTAACAAAGAGAACATTTCCAAAATAGTTTCTATGATGACATTAAATAAATTGTTCTCTGCTTTTGTCTAAGTCTTTCTACAAATTTGTGCTGCCAACACAACAGTGGGATTTTAATTTGTTACGCAAGACCTTGTGTGTAAAATAAAAATGACGAAAACACTGACTTAACCATTATTCTAACAGTTAAAGATTCTAAAGTTCATGGTTATATTGACAAAAAAAAAAGGCTAAAAGGTGAAATAAAAAAGGCAGTTACTTGTGTACTATGGGCCTCATTTCTAAAACAAGAGTACATTTTGGGACAGATAAATTAGAAGACCATCGGATATCTGAAACCATGTATGCGACGTCCATACAAAAATTCGGTAGTTGATAAATGTCGTAGCTGGAAACCATTGCCTTTAACATCCCATGCCACAAACAAAAACCTGAGGTGTTATTTCTCAAACAAATAAAGCATCTGCAAATACAGTCCAATGCCCTGTTATTTTCACAGCATAATCCCAAAAACAAGTATTTAACAGTCACATATTAGAAAGTGCTGGATGAGATCTTGAAACAAATCAGTCTCATTATCATCATGCAAAACCCCAATTTAAACCACACTGTCCAGCACATTAATGAGCAGAACTCCACAGGCCAAAATTATATCACACCTTCTCTCTGATGTTTACAGTTCTAGATTTCGGTTATATATTTTGGCTTAATTCTAGTGATGACTTGTCTCCGAAGACAAAATTGACTTAATAGCTGATAATACTGATCCCTGCATGTAAAAAATCCATTTCATTCATTAAACCCTCAGGTTTACTAAGCCTGAGAAGGATGGTATGTGATTAATACAATCAGAAATCAGCTGGAAAAAATAGACACCCATATCTCCAGCATAGGAATGTTTGATAAATGAAGACTTGCAAGACCAAACTTGAAATTCAGCTGCTGAGGCAATAATTAAGCCTATGACTAGAAATTATGTCCAATTAAAATAAACTGCTCAAAAAAAATAAAGGGAACACCTAAACAAAACAATGTAACTCCAAATCAGTCACACCTTTGTGGAATCAATGTGACCAGTTAGGTAGTAACACTTACTGTGAATCAATTTCATCTGCTGCTGTGCAAATAGAACATACAATAGGTGGAAATGAGCGGCAATTCACAAGGCAGCCCCTATAAAAGAGTGATTCTGTAGGTGGTGACCACAGATAATTTCTCTGTTCTCATCCTTCCTGGTTGAACTTTTAGTCACTTTTTAATTTTGTCAGTGCTGTCACACATAGAGGCATCATGAGGAATTTTTTTTACAGCCCACTGAAGTTGCTCAAGCAGTACAGCTAATCCAAGAGGGAACATCAATGCAAGCGGTGGCAAGAAGATTTGCTGTGTCTCTTAGCACAGTGTCCAGAGCATGGAAGAGATACCAGGAGACAGGCCAGTACACCAGGAGACATGGAGGGGGCTGTCGGAGGGCTACAACCCAGCAGCAGAACCACTACCTCGCAAAGAGGAACAGGAGGTCCACTGCCAGGGATCTACAAAATGACCTCCAGCAGGCCACTAATGTGCATGTTTCTACTCAAACTGTCAGAAACAGACTCCATGAGGGTGGTATGAGAATCTGACATTCACATATAGGCCCTGTGCTTACAGCCCTACACCGTGCAGGATGACTGGTGATTGCTAGGGAACACCAAAATTGGCGCATTTGCCATTGGCGACCTGTGCTCTTCACGGATGAAAGCAGGTTCACACTGAGCACATGTGACAGATGAGACAGAGTCTGAAGACACCATGGAGAACGTTATACTGCCTGCAACAGCCTCTAGCATGACTGGTTTAGTGGTGGGTCAGTCATGGTGTGGGGAGGCATTTCTTTGGATGGCTGCACAGCCCTCCATGTGCTAGCCAGAGGTACCCTGACTGCTGTAAGGTACTGGGATGAGATCCTCAGACCCATTGTGAGACCATATTCTGGTGCAGTGGGTCCTGGGTTCCTTCTTATGCATGACAATGCTGGGCCTCATGTGGCTGAAGTGTGTCAGCAGTTCCTGCATAATGAGGGCATTGATGTTATGGACTGAACTGCCCGTTCCCCAGACCTGAATCCAATTGAGCACATCTGGGACATCATGTTTCGGTCAATCCACCAATGCCACGTCGCACCACAGATTGTTCAGGAGTTAACTGATGCTCTGATCCAGGTCTGGGAAGAGATCCCTCAGGAGAACATCCACCGTCTCATCAGGAACATGCCCAGGTGTTGTCAAGAGGTTATACAGACACGTGGAGGCCACACACACTACTGAGCCTCATTTAGACTTGTCTTGAGGAATTTTCACTGATGTTGAATCACCCTGTCATGTTATTTTCCACTTTCATATTGAGTATGAATCCAAATCCAGATCTCCATCGTGTAATAATTTTGATTTACATTGATAATTTTCGTGTTTTTTTTCTTCTAAATCAATTCCACTGTGTTAATAATAAAGTTTTTCAATGACAACATTTAACTGAGATCTAGGATGTATTATTTTAGTGTTCCCTTTAATTTTATGAGCAGTGTATATACCTCTTATCCCGTCATACAATCATGTACTGGTTGATATTTTATCTCCAGCAAGACCATCACTCTGTCTCACAGACCAGATGCCAAATATGTATGTCTTCTGTTGGTGGCTGTAGGAAAATGCTCTCATGTTATACTACCAGGACATGGTGACAGGTTTTGACAAATATGTAAAAAAAATATTGTTTATAAAAGTTATATACTGCAGCTTTGAGTTACAAAACAAAGTCCAAAGTTTTTAATGAACAAGGAGCACTATCTAATCAATCAAAAAAAAAAAATGGAAACAGCATGGCACAATTGCAAACATATAGAGACATGGTTATTTGTGAACTATACAAATCTGGTTCTTTTGGAAGTGCAGTGGGGACAAGCCTTTATTGAAAGAAAGCAATAAAGTTCTGTTTAAAGTTTGTCAGAAGTCATGTAGACAACACAGCAATCATGTGAAAGAAGGTACATTGGTAAGTAAAGCCCAAATTTAACCTGTCTACATCCAAAATAGTATGTGTTACCTTAGCTTCCCCACTATGAAATGTTGTAGTGGCAACACCATGCTCTGGATATTGATGTTTTTTTGGCGGGGGGCAATGACAGGGAAGCCCAGTACAGTTAACGGTACCATGGATGGAGCTAAATTAAGGCAATGCTAGACAAAAAAAAAAAAAAAAAAAATAAAATAAAATAAAATGTGAGCCTAAAGACTTGAGACTGAATCAAAGGTTCTCCTACCAGCAGGAATTTTACCCTTAAACATATAGCCTGAACTCTGATGGCAATATTAATGTGCAAGAATGACCAAGTCAAACTCTAGCCCTTAATCCCATTGAGAAGGGGAATCAAACTCCAGTCCTGAAGGCCCAGTTTCCTGCAGCTTTTTGATGTGTCCCAATTCCAAAACACTTGAATAAGAATGACTGAATTATCTCCTAATGCACTCAAGTTCTACAGAGTTCTGCTAATGATCTGATTATGTCATTCAGGTGTGTTGACAGTGAGAACCATCTAAAAGATGCAGGACGACAGCCTTCAAGGACTGGAGTTTGGCATCTGTGCTATGGTAGAATTTGTGGCAAAAACTGATGTTTGCAGACACTTTCCATCCAGTCTGACATCTTGAAATATTTTGCTCTCAAAATGGGCGGAGTAGCTGTTGAAAGCATAAATCATTAGCAGTTTAGGCCCTGTGGTTGTCTAATGTATCATGCATGCTGAGTGCATTGCTTGGATTGTATATTCTAATGTAAAATATGGCAGTTATTTGCAGAATAAATTTAGTAAATGCAAACTTCAGGGTTAAACATTTTAAAAAGCCTGACATGGAGCAATAACGTCAATGAATGTGTATTCCATCTCTGTTTGCAGGGTGCAGCAGGGCACTGAATAATTGAAACTGTGGATGTACAGCCACAAAGTGTAGCTGGCTGTGATCGAGCCTGGCTGAACAAACCGAGAACAGCAGGAGTGTTTTAGCAGCCTGGCTGAGTCTCTGCGATGCCACCTCTACTCTGGCAGGGAAGGATTGCCGTGTAACGAACCTCATTAGACCACAACTCCATCGTTTCATCAAAGGCTTCCCTTTTTGAAAACCAGGAGGGGGATCAGAGTCCTTGGGATATTTCAGCGCCTGCTCCATCCCTGTGCCGTCACATCTACCTTTGCAGGAGACACAGTCAGATTTTTGGGGTCATTTTTACATCTCGACTGCTAAGAAATGGAAGTGGCACTGATTAATACTGAATTATGATAATGATCTGGAAAATGTGGAAAGGCCAGGTGAAGATTCAAGTCATTTCCTCCTCTCAGGTAATGATGAATCTGGGCTGTGCTGCTCTCTGACCTTGGAAAGGGACAGGCCCCGACTTTTTTATTTTGTCAAGTCAGCAGGCACCAAATCAGGGGTTTTTTTTCTCACCTAGGCCTATTTCCTAAGTCAGGGCATTCATGAGGGACTGTAAATATCTCAGTGAGGAGAGTGTGACCTCCTTTCCGCCCAATCTCCCACAAACACAAATGCATATGCACCTCTCCTCTATTCTGCATTACTCTAATTGGAGCTCTGTCTGCCAGACACCGCGGTTTCCTCTTGTCTGGGTCTCTTTCTCTCTTGTTCTGAGGGGAAGTTGGTCCGTATTTTTGTCTTTTACACTCATCTTTCATCAGTTGAACTCGGTTTGGTGGTTCTTAGGAATTCTGATCCTGCAGTTCTGGATAGGATCTTACAGAATGCAGGTGGAGGCAGTAACATGTGAGACACTAACAGCATAGTGGATCCTCTTTCCACAGCTTTGACATGATGAAATGTTATTGCTTGCAGAGATCATATACTCTAAATTATCTAGAACTACAGGCTGTAGTTCTACAGTAAACAGTTCAAAATCTACTAATATTCTGTGTGCTTTCTGACCTAAGCCCTACTGTGGTCAATTAGATGAAATTCATTAACAGAATGATATTCAACAACTGTAAAACTAAAACCATGAGCGAAAGGTCTGTTCTAAAGAATGAATTCCTGAAGCACAAACCAAAAAGCTGAAGGATAAATAGTTTCCTTCTGGACAGCAAACTATTTTACAAAGAAGAAAATGTTGAGATCTGTGTATATCATTCAAGATGAGAAATTATTCAGAAACAACAACAACAACAACAAAAAAAAAAAACCTGTGAAATTTAATATACAAACAAGAACAACTAGTTAATCTACCTACTGTTATGACTAAGGAACATTTAACCTTTAGCATTAACTTTCCCAAACATTATCATCTGAACTGATTTAAGTTCCAAAATTCAGCGAAAATTCAATTGACTCTAAAACCTAAAGACAGAGATTTTTACATTCTAAATTTGAATTCTAATACCTAATTTATTGTAAGAGGAGAGGAAAATGAAAGGTGAAACCCAGCTTTAGAACCCTCCTGGATCTCTCAGCTTCATACACCAGAATTGGCACAATAAATCTGAACAGAGTGCCTTCCCGTGTCAGATGTGGTCTGTTTAACTTTGACAAAACTAGCTTGCATTGCTGCTCAGGCTGTTTTGCCCCTGCATCAATCTCCGCTTAAGAGATAGCTGGCTTCCCTCCAGTAGTGTTACTGTCTACCAGAGGTCTGCCAGGCATTGTTGGTTTCTTTGAGCATGGCATTGTCATTGTCATTGGGTTCTACACTTTGGATCAGTGGTGAAATGGGAAAGGATATGAGGCAAAGGGTGCTTCAAAAAGTTAGTAAAAGTAGCTGAGCAAAACAGACTAATGTAGCTCACAATGCAGACAAAAACATTGTACCTCAACTACAGACCAAAAGGCTGGTCTCTTCAACTAATATGTGACTCAGTTAGGCAAAACCTTCCTGATTGGTTCTTTGGTTCAATCTGAGTCTGAACTTAGCTTTCCTGGAGCTTAGTTCCACAAAGAATTGGGAGAGGATGTGTCACAAAGGACAGATCAACCTATCAGAGGTTGATTTGGAGTAAGATAAGCAATGAAAAAAAAGCGTTCTACTAACTTTATAACAATTTCCATTAACTAGTTCTATTAAGACGTCATTAACTGACCTAGAGAAAAGCAGTTCTTGCAGGTGAAATTATACATTTGATGAAGGCAAGCTTCACTACATCAGTGAGTCATTTACATTCTGTAAGTTTAAGGTGTGTGTATGTTCCAGCTTCAGATTAATTAGGTGATTGACTTCCTTAGTTCACTCTGTGTGTGTGTGTGTGTGTGTGTGTGTGTGTGTGTGTGTGTGTGTGTGTGTATGTGTGTCTCCCTCTCCTTACAACCAAAAGCAACAGCTCTTGCACCAAATGAAGGTGCTGGATTTTTTTCTCTTTCATGCAGCAGGGCTGGTTTGTTGCTTAGGCCACACAGGCGGTTGACTAAAGCACCACCTGCCTGAAGGGGGTGCTGCTGAGACAATTTAAAAAGAAGAAAAAAAAAAAGTAGAATGAAATAATGACAATATTGTGCCACCCTCGCTGCACATTACTGAAATATAAAAAACATTTCTGAAAAACAACTCCTCCCTAATGAATTGGTGTTTGAATATATTTTGCAATCATTGCTGTTCTGGTTTTCCAAAGATGACAGTGCCAAATTAGCTGTGAACCTTTGATTTCATAGCCAGTTAAGGAAATTCAGATGAGATTTCTTATTGGAACTTTTATTTGTATGCTTTACTTAAATTTGGATACGTAAGTGTAGGACTGAAAAGAGCCAAGTACGGATATCACAAAACTCACCATCAACACAAAACTTTAGGAAACTTGGGATTGCTTTGGTTTGACATGGCAGTTGAAATGCTTGTCTGTAAAATCAGACAAACATACACCCTCCCAAAACAAACTTCAACACACACCTATCTAAAGCATAACATAAAGCAACTGATCAGAGTTCTTTTGAGTACTTTCATTTGTATTTTTCCAGCTGTTTTTTTGTTTTTTTTCTTATTTAGGGTCTGTATAATAAAGCTTTTGCTTTTTTTGTTTACCAATACCAGCTGATCAGTTTGATCCTTTGGCCTCTTGTGACATCACTAACATAAATACAGAGCAAGTTTTTGTGTTTTTTTTCTTGGGAGCACTTCCTTTGGAAATTTTGTGAAAAGCAGTGGAAGTATAAATTTAATTACCCAACTGAGGTTTTAGCATCAGTGCACAATTGTAAATAAAAATAAAAAAAAACCTGAAAACATCTCTAAAACTCTTTTATAAACCAATTTATTGATTTATTTTTCTTGGCTCCTATTTGTTAAAATTCTGAGTATCACCTAGAAAATGAGTGAGCAGTAACAAAATGAAGCTTGTGAACACATTAATAACTATTATCTATTAGCGATTATCTATCTTTCTAAATGGACCCTTTTACTTAATGTTTTGCCTATGTCATTTCTATTATTGAATTATGTTTAAAATTAATAACCTAATATTTATTATTTTGAAACAGGATGTCATGTTTAAGACATGGATTGATGATTTCTGTGCTTGCTTATGAATTTACCACACGTAAACATAATTCTTGAAGGAAACTCACACTTTGCTTCAGAATCTGATATGTTTATTACTGATTACAAAAATAGCAGTGATATTCTGTCTGACTAAAGCAACGGAGGGGCAGATGGAATTTTCATGAATCACCTTTCCAACATGTTTGCAACCAGACGGTTCTGAGAATTTAAAAAAAAAAAAAAAAAAAAAAAATTTTTTTTTTTTTTTTTTTTTACTTTTACAGTTTATATTATATTATTAATTTGTTTTTTTCTTTAGGTGATCTTATTTTAGCTGAGCAACTGCTGAATACTAAAAGGATGATTAGGAAGCCCTTGAGATGATTTATTCATAAGAAAATGCTAATGTTGTGTATCTTCAGTCACAATATCAAGACCAGCATCATGTCAGCTGGTTAATTAAGTTAAAAAAATATATTCTAAAAGCTATTTTGAGCTCGTTTAAAAATAAAACAACATTGGTTTTGTTCCAGTGGTCTATCAGGTGACAAGATAAGAACATGCTGATAAAGTTTGTAAAATGTAAATTAAGCGAATTAGATGAAGTTCTTTGAAGTTATTAATAGTAATAGCCCCTTGAGCTGTAGTAGAGGGATGTCAAAGCACAGTGAGTTTGTTGAAGTCGAAAATTCTGAGAGCGGTTAAAGACTAACAGCTAGTCAGACAGACCCTCAACTTTAGAGGATTTTAGATGTTTAAAGTGACACACAGTTAAAGTGTTCATATACAATGAACACATATACAATGTGGGATACAATGACATAATACATGCTATAAAGACAGGAAAAAAAAACCCCATAAATTTGTGTGGCTTTATTTTTTGTTTTGTCTCCAACCCCCCATGCTGCTAAGCAAAAGTTGAAACTGTGCAGATCTGCCTTTTCAGCTTTAACTTGTCAGTTCACTTCAAGTCCACTAAGAGAGGAATAAACTTTTAGATTTTTTTTTTTTTTGACAGAGTGCAAACTGAGTATAGATACATCAAAGATAGAAGTTTTCTAGTCGTGTGACAGCTATCCCACATGAATGACAATCATCTGGGCCGCCCCATCAACTCATCACAAACCGTTATAGGCTTGTAGCATCAATGAACATTTGAGCATTGCAACATTAGGATTGTTTTGCTAAGAAAGTAGCTGCAAACTTAACTACAGTCTCCTGTGAAACCTTTCAGTTTCTACTAATTTGATATGATAGCTGTGTACTACATGTACCAGAGCTATAACTGTTGATAGCTTCAAAGAACATTAGTTCAATAAATTTGAACTACCTCTTTAAACTTTTCTCCAGTTGCTCTTTATGAGCCAAATGTTGCTCCAGTATAAAATATGTATACAAAGAGGATAACTCAGGGCCTCTCCTAGAATTTTACCCGGAAACTTGGATTTTGGGATATCAGAGTAAAGAGGGTCAGATATAAATGCATGACCCATTTTTCAGATTTGTATTTGTAAAGAATTGTGAAAACAATGGATCTTTTTCCTTTCACTTGCCAATTATTCGCCATTGTGTTGTAGTTTGTTACATAAAATCCCAAAGTTACAAGGGACTGTAATCACTCTGTTAGCTTTAGATTTTATTTAGTGTTTGGTCAGGAAGCTCACAAATCTGCAGTAAATTCTGAAAATAAATATGTTGTGATGGATGTTGATGAGAGACACGTGGTATATGAGATATTTTTCTGTCATATGCTCTAAAATATGTGCTATAAAGTATTTGTGAATTTTCTTGGCAAGGGAGGTGAAATTAATGCAGCTTTAACATGAAAAACACCTTTGCTTATAATCCTCTCAATATAGCTATAGTGACAAAGTTGTTTCAACTTTTCCTTACCTAGAGCAACAAAAAGATGTCCAAGGACATGTCTGTCTGAAACTCCATTAGCTGTCATCCTTCAGTTTTCTGGCAGCTGCTTATCCCCAGGAGCAGTGCTTCAACAGCAAGATAATGTACAGAGGACAAGCTAGCAGGGTCTTTCCGCAGAACACTGGCAAAGATATTCTCAGGTGTGAGCATGTGCTGCATGTGCACTTACACAGCAAAACAATAAGTACACATTTTTGCCAATTCTAAGGAATAATAAAAGTGATACATTCAACAATGTGGAGTCTGAATTTTGTTTTTTTTTTTCATGAAGGCATTTACATTTAAGTTAATTTTAAAAAACAGAATATCCTAAATAAGGATTTGCCCAAGTGGGTCTTAATTAAAATGGCATAGGGTCAGCTTTTGTCTTTGCTCTTCAGTTGTGTGCCATTATGCATGAGCTCTCAAAATCAGAAAAGATTGGAATGGTTTATGACTCTAGCAAGGGTGTTCAACTTATTATAAATGGAAATAAACCATTAAGGAAACAATCAAAAAGTCCATGGAAACCATTTAGTAATCCTCAGTTGAGGAGAAGAACTTCAGGTCTTTTGACAACTTGGTCCTCACCAATCTTCACAATATTCTGTACTGCCTTGCTTTTAAGTAGCAAAAGAAAGTACTCTGCCTTAAGCTTGGGTTACACTATAGGAACTTTTGCCAGATTTTACCTGCAGTTCCTAGCTGAGCAAAAGTCTTCACCAGTCTACACTAGCTGAGACCACTGGCTTGGCTCAAAAATATTCAATAGTGTGAGGGGAAAAGGACCCCACGTCAGTTGCAGTTAACCAAACTGGTTTGGATTTTTTGTGCCTAATCTGGAAGCAGGTAGCGTGAACTAATTACTGACTCAGCAGCAAACACCTGCTGCCAACAGCCAGTGAAACAAGAAATAAACCATGAGCATATGATGGCCATATTTGTTCATTTCTTCTTAAAGTTTTATTGGTGGGTGACAAACACCACCAATATTTTTACACTTTAAGCTTTTGTTCTTGTTAGACTTTGCAAGAGGTATTTGATACATCTAGTTGATTTCTGTTGTTTTGACAAATCTTGTATTCTGGGATACCTCATTAGGCACAGTTGTTAGGTGTTTGAGCCCAAGTCTTTTGGTCATTGTACAATAATCTGCTAAAACCATTTTGTTAGTCCATACTTAAACTTTTTTTTTTTAATGTGTAAATAGTGAGAAAGTTGTTCAGTATATCCCCAGCTTTAGGTAAATTAAAATCCAGCATTGGTTTCTTCCTACACTTGGCACTTTGAATTGCCTTGTTGCTGAATGTGCTATGCAAAAAAAAAATTATCTCGCCATTTGTAACTGGAACTGATGCAAGTGCTACTCAGCTGTTCAAGCAATGACACCCCCAAAATACTGTATCTCATGTCATGTTATGCAGACTTTTTGTCTATACAAATTAAGATTTATTCATTTTGGGACACTGAAAGTTTGGAACAGTTCCAGATGATAGTGCTGTTACCAACCTTTTTCAACTAATGATTATTTTGTCTCTCTGGGGCATTCTCACAATGTGTCAATAGAAATAAACTTTCATCAGGCAAATATCAAGTGTGTGAGTATGTGTGTGTGTGTGTGGGGGGGATTAATAAAGAAGGATGTTAGTCCTGGAACATTAGACAATTGTGGATTTTACATGCTTCATCTGAATATAGACACATTATCCAAAATACGGCTACATCATAGGTGACAAAACTTGCTTGATGTGACAAGTTCATGCTTCATAAAATGTTCCAGATTAATACATGTTTTTAGATGTGCCAACATACATGGCAGGAGAGGACATTTTCTCGCAGTAGCCTTACTACACATGCATTGATGAGCCACAGTCAGCCATCATCTGCTGTTTTGATCCAGCCGTCAAACCCTCACAAGTTCGCTTTGTCAAAGTCATTCAAACCCTTACTTACCCATTGTTCAAGCTTCCAACACACTGGGTGCAGCAGCTGTTCACTTGCTGCCTGATCCCATCCCTTGACAGGTGTCACTGTAATTAGATAATCAATGGGATTCACTCCACCTGTCAGGGACTCTTACTGTTAGAGCATTTTTGGTGCATGGCGTTGGTCAGCAATCAATGGATTCTTCTGGGGAAGTGAGAACTCTGAGAAAAAGAAGGTGAAGGTGATAGGTGGCAGATCTGAAACCCATCAAATTAGCTCAGATTCTCTTGCCACTTTACTGTCTCAGTAAGGTTGCCTCAAACCTTCCATGTTCAAGTGTCTGTTTTTTCTACTGTTAATAAAGGATAAGCACAATGTTGGGCAGCATAGATAGATGCACTCTATTCTGTTTAAAACTGTAGCTCCCAGTCTGTGATTTGATAACTATTTAATTTGAATTGGAGATACCTAATGTTTACTTTTCTCCTTAAACCTCACATTTCAGAGAAACATCATCAGCGCAAGAAACATGATACCATGTAGCTTTGCAATAGTGTAATCAAAATATAGCTCTGGAAATACACTGGAGACTAACCAACCATTAACAGCAGTCATGTTTCATATTTTTGGAAAAAGGGGGAGCAAAAGCAAAAGTGAAAGTAAAAGGAGATTTTCTGGTGTTGTTCGCTATCAAAGATTTGTTGTACTATATCAGCCACAGAGATCTAGTCACCCACACATAAATCATTTGACACTGCTTGGTCTTTATAGCTGTATGTGTAAGAGCCTTGTGTTTTCTTCTTCTCTATCAAACACACCCATTTATAGCTGTTGGGGTTTTGCTCTCCCCGCAGTCTGAGAAACTTAAGGATTGGACTCAGCTATCCAATTAGTAGAAATCGGCTCCACCTATTGAGTACAGTGAAAAAATAAATCTACTTTCTCAAAAAAGTGTTGCATTTTGACCCAATATTTAAAATAATATTCCTCAAATTATTTAAACTACTTAGATAAATTTATTTAATTGCAACTGTTTTGTTTTATATTGACTTACACTTCAGACAATTTGTGAATTTATGTTTAAATAATTGAAAGAACAAAAGGACTGCATAATAAATGGATTGTTTATGCCAGGATAATAAAATTTATTTACAATATCTCAATCATGAATTATTTACTCTAATAAACATTTTAAACCTACTAATTCATACATTCAGATTGATCCATACCAAATGTATAGGATACATGAGGATACGGTTTAAAAGCTGCAGTCATTATGACACAAACAAAAATGTAATGGATGTAAAGTATTCCCTCTTAAACAACTGCCATCCTTGCTAGGTTTAGGGTTGCCAACATTCAGAAATAGAAATCCGATTTCTGTTAGTTATAGTGGCTATGGTTCAGAAGCAAATGCGGGTAGAGTACCCAAAAATTATACTCAAGTAAGAGTAGCACTACTTCAACATATTTTCATTCAAGTAAAAGTAAAAAGTCACCATCTAAGAAATTACTTCAGTAAGAGTAAATAAATATTTCATAAAAAAGCTACTTTAGCTCTAAATAAGTGATCATAACATTTGATTTAATGTTTGAGAATTATGTTAACAGACACATTCTTGTATTTTAAAGGCTGAAATAATACAAATAATGTAAATAACATGATTACAAAATAACAAAATCAGGCAGAACTGTTCCAAATATTTTTTTTCAATATAAAACATGAAATTAAAACTTAAATTATGTAATGTATATGTATGTTAAAACAGGGTAAAATATTTCCAGTGACAATATATGGTGTTTACTATGGTGTTGTCTTGTTCTGTAAATGGCTCGGTTAGAATGGCAAAGCTTGTGTAAAAACAAGAATTTAATGTAAATTGTATGTTTATGTCTGTATCTGGTGCATTTTTGATTAAAACATGTCTGTTCTTTATTCTGAGAAGTTAAGAAGAAATTTTACTCAGGTAAGAGTAGCAAAACTTCAGAACAATTAGTAGAAGTAACATGTACGGTGTAGTAAAACTACTCCTAAAAGTTTTTTTTCAAATAAATTTTTAAATGTAACTCGTTACTACCCACCTCTGCTTAGAAGTAATGAAAGCTGAAAAATTCAGTTTCTTAGAAAAGATGATTATGTTATGATTATGTTACATAAGATCAATAAAGAAAAGTCAGTCTATGTACTATACAGCATATGCACTAAATATTTCGTTTGGGCTCCTTTTGCACCAAGTAAATCAGTTACATCAGTACAATGTGATGTAGATGAGATCAGTCAAAGCTCTGCTTATGTGTTATGGAAAGCAGAGGGTGCTTTAATACCTGCCTTCAGCTCATCTACATTGTTGGCTTAAGTGTCTAATCTTTCTCTTGACAGCATTTCTCCATAGTTTCTTTATGGGGCTTAGGTCAAATGAGTTTGCTGGCAAATCATACACAGTGATACCCTTAAATTAGGTGTTGGTGCTTTTGGCATTTTTGATTTACAAGAGTATCCCTGTTGCTTCTGCACCTTTGCCTTCTGCTCTGTGACAAGTTTTATTTCCACTTAACTTTCCATTGATATGCTTGGATACAGCACTTTCCAAACGCCCAGTTCTTCAGTAGCTCCCTTGTGTCAAAGATTACTTCCAGGACAATTGTCAAGTCTACCGGCTTGATTGGTTAGGCCATATCATGGCTGTAACACAATATTATGTTTAAAAACTAACTGTTTTTTACTGGTGCCATGTAATATTTACTAAGCACATAGTAATAACAGGGGTCAACTCGTTGTTACCGTCAGTGGTAGCATTACTATCATTGGCTAATTACTTAAAATAGCACAACTGCTCACCCAGGCAGAAACAAAGTGACAGTCATTTAAAGCTTCTTAGGATCCGAAACGGCTGACCCAACCTGAAACAAAATAATAGTAGGCTTTGAGGCTTTTGAAAGCTTTCATCTGGCTCGCCGTATAATACAAAGTCTGCAGCATCAGATGGTTTATGTCAGTGGCCTTGACGCTGGGTAAATCCTCCAGATTATGTGACAAGACTGTTTTTATTAAGACTATATGGATCATATCCTAAATGTATGCATATGTTTTTGCAATATCTCATCTGCACCAGCCCATTCCAGGCATTAGTGTACTCACTGTCATCCATTTCGCTGTGTTTTGAACTGGAGCAAATCACTTCCTGCCCCCATCTGAATTTTGTGTGTCATCTGAGTCACGTAACTGCAACCCAGAAATGTAATTATCAACTGTGAAATCTGCTATCATGTTTGTTTATTAATAAAGTTACAGTCACATGAGTATCTGCAGACTGTACACTCTAGGCTGAATATTTAGTTTTATATTCAGTTTGGTTTATTCATAGATTCCAATTCACAACAAATGCCATTTCAAGGCATTGTACAAGAGTAACAGTTCCAATTCATCAATACAATAAAATGATGTCGAGAGATTTAAATAAGATTACATAATTCAATGTCAAATTCAGTTAATATTGTAAACTAATAAAAAGTTAACTCTCTAAGGAAGCCCAGCTGAACACATAGAGTCATTGTCTTTGCAGCAATCCCTCTTCCTGAGCAAGCAAGTGGCTTCTGTGGAAAGGAAGGACTCCACTTTAACAGCAGAACCCAGCTCAGTATGAGCAGCCATCAGCAGCAACCAATTCAGGGTTGACATATGTATATGTGTTTATGTATTTATGAATGTAATGTAATGTAAATATGTTATCTTACATGTATGTGCTTTACGTATGAGAATATCATAGAATAAGACAAAGTAGATTACATTAAATGAAGGTATACATTTTTATTATGTATGGGAAGCCTAAACTATTTCCCTATCTTAAACTAAAAACTGTCTCTCTTTAAAAGTGATTGAAATGAAATGTATTATTTTAATACTTCATCTGTAATATGATTTTTTGTAAATGCAATCTGTCTTTTTTGTGTAAACTGACCCCAGGAAGAATAGCGAATAAAGCATGCTGATGATGCCAATGGGGACCTCAATAAGCATAAGTGTAAACGTTATGATGCACTGTTATGGGCAGAACTTCCTTTAACCCATTTACAGTAGGGCCCAGCTCAGCCTTTACATTGTCTGTCTGCACACAAAAGCTTGAAATCTTCTCCTCATATGTAATCCTCCTCTTCACTTAACCCAAAAGAAAATTAGTCCATCAGGACTGTAATTCTAAATGGTTCTGAATCGTGGGTTAACTTTAACTGCAATAGAAGGCCTGAAGATATCGCTGTTAAACCGTATGACTAACACATTCTGGATGTGCACTGATTGCCATGCTTGCTACCACTTTGCACTGTGATTGTTTCAATCTTTTCTGCTGCAGCTTTAGTTTAAAGTTACACATTCACACAGAAAATGGTGCAGTATAGACGCAGCGCCAAACAAACCTTATTAACATAATGTAGAATAAAGCACAGCATTATACACCAAGTGGCTCTGGAGGGTCAGAGGGTTTCTGTCAAAATGTTTGCTTTAATGACTGTATGAGAGCTAAACACATGAAGCTGTTAATTAACACAAAAGAAGCCTTTCTAGTTTATCTTGCTTTTACTCTTGATGTTTCTTTAATCTAATCTTGTTTTAGTCTCTTCCAAGTATCACACTAGATGAAGTCAACTCATTCCTCATCAATCTGCCTCTAGCACCGGTTTGTTATTCACAAGCCAGAAAACTCACCAGAACCTCAGAACATAAACAGAAATCTGCACTCTGCATGTGCTGTCAAAAAAACCACCCAAGTCAGAACTAAGAAGCTGTGTCTTTGTGTCCTTCTTTTACAGCCACATTTCTTTAAAGCACTGCTCCAGCAATTATTAATCCCCCAGAAACTTATGTGGCTTTCTAATAGTTGCATATTTGGCAGTTTCTTGCCAAGGAAAAACCTCTCATGTCTTCATAATGGCTTCGGGCATGACCTTATTCCGTACTCAGTGGATGGTTATCTATGATAAGACTAATTTGTCCTGCACAAATCTCCTCCAGCACTTAAGAAAAGTCTTCTCTTACCAAAGAGCAAAGAAAAAAAAATCAGGGTTGCAAACTCTCACTCCCTCAGAACAAGAGTGTTTGGGGCCTCCAAACAAAAAGTGGCAGCCACATGCAATCAATTCATTTTCAAAGCAGGATGGAGTACATGGAAGTGAATCTCTGATCCAGGCTCTCATGTGGTGAGCCTGGGGCCCAAGATCATCTCTGCAACAGGGCTGAGACCATTTGGTTTTGATTGTGGCTCTACTGACTTACCAGAGAGAGAGAAAGCATCTTAGTGAGAGAAAAAAACTTTATATTTCAATGTCATGATCAGTTTTTAGAATTACTTTAGTGTAGCAAAACCCAGTCAGGGAGGTTTGAAGGGACAGTATATGACGTTTGCAAATAGTCTGAATCCTCTTCTGTCATAATTTAAAATATTCAGGTAACAGAGGAAAGGTTGCAAAATGAGATATTTATTTTTGGTATCACAGCCATAAAGGGAACATATCAGGGTCAGCCATCTTGACAACAGCAGTTTATCTCCGCTTTCTCACTTCCGTTCAGGAGATGCGAATTAGATATAAAACCTCACCCAGCAAATCTCCAGTGTGGGATATACAGGCTGTCTGACCTCTCCTAATAAACTTTAAACAGTACTCTGCAGATTTAAGCCAGTTCCATCCAGTCATAGAGTGGATTGCTGTTTCTGCACCTCATATATCCTATTGAGCAGGGGCAGACTGGCATACGGGGCTACTGGGGAAATTCCAATTGGCTGCTGGCTTAGTGGGCCCCCTGCGCAGATACAGGACGAGCAAGACACCAAATACGCAATAGGTGACAGGTTCTGGAGCGCTGATGCTTTCCTTGGCCATTGTGCCCCAAACTACGCCATATCAAATGGCTTCTCTACCTCTCCTCCACTCCAGTCAGGCAGATCAGCTCTGCAGCGTGCGGCCACAGAGCTGATCTGTAACACATGAACAAGCGCTGCAGGGCTGGCCAGCTGAGCTGACAATGAAGAGCGGAGATCAGCAAAACTCGACCCAATAAGCCTGGGCAACTAAAACAAACAGTGGCAAAATAAGAAATGCCTTGTCCCTATTAGTCCCACATAAATTAAATCTTCGTTTGTCTCTGGCATCCAGCAGAGAGATGCGCAGTGCAGCAGTTCTAGTTCATCATCTCATTAATCCGCGGAACATTACCTGTCAATCACTGTCACTATAGGAAACAGTAAATAACTGAAAATATTTTTGTTGATATGGCATGTTTTTTCCATAGCCCTTTACACATTAACAATACTAATTTCTTGCATAGACTGTGGCTGAGGATGACCCAGTTGAGCCAACAGAAAGCCAGAGGGACCAAAGCTTAGGTTTTGATATGGGGAAAGGAGAAGAGCTGCCTGAAGAGCATTTATAAGAACAAAGGCAAAGCACTGTGGTTAGAATAACAATAGTCTTTACTCAATAAGTCATGTACTAAAACCAAATAGTCAAATTCAATAAATTAGAATATTATTGAAAAGAAAAATATTATATTGAAGAAAAGAAAAACTTGATTCACTAAGTGAAATTATATTACATCATTTAGATTAATTACAGTCAGACTGATGTTTTCAAGCCTTTTTTTCTGGTAATGTGATGATTTTCTGCTTACAGTAATGAAAACATGATATTTAAGGTTAGAGTATTATATCCAACCAATTTTTAAAAACATTTTAACAAAGAAATGTGTTCTTAATGAAAAGCATATTTAAAAGCTGCTTAAAGGTTGCTATTTTAGACATCATGAAAAATTACATTGGTCATCTCAGAATAAAAATCATCACATTATCAATGTAACTATGTGTGTGTGTATATATATATTTATAGGTCAATATTTTTTATTAAAATTTTAACCAAGCAGCAGTAGGTGGGCCAGCATGTTAAGAACTCCCAGGCCACTTTTTCTCCCCAGTCCACTCCTGCTATTGAGTATTACAAAAAGACATCTTACTGTCCTTTGCAAAAGTATTTATTCCCTTGAAGTTTTTTCACATTTTGTCAAATACGACCATAAACCTTATTTTAGTTGGGATTTTTTGTGGTAGACCAACATAAAGTAGTGAAGAAAAATTATGCATGGTTTTAACATTGATGACAAGTGAATATTAGCAAAGTGTGATTTGCATTTATATTCACCCATTTATACCCCCCCACAACCCCCTAAATTACAGTCTAAACACCAATTTTCAAGTCTGGCCTCAGATGCCTAAGGATTAGCTTTAGATTGGACTTGGACCAGGTTATTTTGTCAAATGATGATTCTTTGATTCAGTTATCTTGTAGCTCTCGCTGTAGGGTTATTGTTGCTGGAAAGTGAACCTCCACCTCAGTGTCAACTCTTTTGCTGCTCAGGGATGTTTTGTTTCAGGATTGCCCTATATTGAGCTCCATCCATCTTCTTATAGCCTCTGTTTGACCTGCCTGCCCCTGATAAAAGATTAGCATAGCCAAACTATGATGCTGCCACCACCATGTTTCAGGGTGGGGAAATTATGTTCAGGGTAAAGTACAGTGGTAGTTCTCTGGGCACACATAGCAATTCCTATCTAGGCCAAAAAGTTCAGCTTCGGTCTCATCTAACCAGAATGCTTTCTTCAATGTGTTTGGTATTCTGAGAGATTGTCATGAGGAAGTTTACTGGCTCGGCAGCCTCCTCCTTGACTTCAGAAGCATCTGATGAACGGGACCTTGGCACAGCTGTTTCCTACCACCACCTTCCATAAATACAGGCTCAACATCCACTCATCACCAGATCTTCTGATTCACTGATTGAGTTAGTCCTGGCTTCTGAGTTTTTGCTACCAGAACTTCAGTCTAACTTATTATTCCAATCGTTAAATTCTCTCCCTTCAGATCTAGTCCTGCCAAGCTCCTAGACCATCATCTGCTGCTGCTAAATATCATTTCTCTTCAGCTGCAACTTAAAGTTTGCTCCAGTCTCCATTAAAGCTCTATATTTCAGCCTTTGACTCTGAGTCTGTTTTTGGGTCCCTCTTTCAAGTGGCTGACAGAGATGTTCAAAGCTTGAGATCATGTTGAACAACCTAACCGTGTTTTAAACGTCTCTGCAACTTCATCCATTTCCTGTCTGGTGTGTTCTTTGGTCTGTATCATGCTGATTGTTCACTAATGTTCTGTTTTGTAATAAGGGGACTTCTCAGGCAGATGGTCGCACTGAATAATACCACACCAAAGTGATGATGATGGGTTCTACAAAAAACTAAGAAAACTTTCCAAACAAAAAAAATTCTTCAAATAAGTCAGAATCAAAATCTTAAAAATCATATATTTGTGTCTGGAGGTCTTCAAAGCAAACATTTCATCTCCAGAAAGTCAGAAGTAACTTGGTGAATCCACATATAAAGTAAATACTTTTAATCATTCTGTGCTTCATTTATTGGGAAACTGTTGACTGCCTGCACACACCTTTCTGCAGACTTGCAACATGTTGTTCCAATCTTTGGAACCTTTAGATGAATGGCATCTCTTAGCATGTCAGTTCAAGGGGCTTCATATCAGCAGCCAAGCCGACAACATCCATTTACACCATCGTATCCAGATCCAAGTAATGCCATTCATAAAAAGAAAAAACAACAACAACAAAAACCCTGCAAGCTTTTTGCATTCTGCTCACACTTATCAGACTTGCATTAAAGTAGCAACCAAGTGCTTCATAATGATGGAGCGAAGTAGAGTTGTGAGGTCTTCATGTGTGAATGAGCTTCATTCACTTCAGTCCAAGTCAGTCCTACCAGCAGGCTGCTTTACAATCCCTCCTAACATAATAGAAACCAATTAACTGAGTCAGTGGCTTTACCCAAATCTTGATTTAAAAAAGAGCTTTAAATGAAAAAAAAAAAAAAAAAAAAAAAAAAAAAAAAAAAAAAAAAAAAAAAAGAGTTGCAATGTGGCAGCATGCTTAACCTGACTGGTGGCAGAGATATGATAAGGAGTGTAATCCCTGAGGCATGAGCTGATTATCTTATCCAGTCTGAGTCGCAGCCAGTGCAAAATGAAAATGGCTCCTGTCTTGGAAAAAGAAAAACATTTTTGTTTTCAGACACGAAGAAAAACACAAACAGACCTAAACTGATTTGTAAGTCATTTTTAATTTATTATCGCCCCAATAACCTGTACCTGAACACTCTTCTAAAAGCCTGCAAATATACAACCAATTTCCTCCGTTTAAGCTCTCCTCAGTTTGTGTTTAACAGACTGGGGCTACATAGATTCTGCTTAATGGATATGAGCACTGATTGGATGAGATGGTAATAACATTTTAATGAGGTTTAATACGACTCACAGAAAGTCACAATTGAAAGGTTTAAAGACCTACAGTTGTACTTAGAATTATTCATCCCCTGCTGCAAATTAGCTGTATTGGCAAAATTCTAAAGTGTTCAAATGTTTCATATAAATGACTTACACAACAAAACTTTAAATAGCAAAATTAAACTAATATCACAAGCATTCATTCACATTTAAAACAAGCTACTTTTAACGACTATTATATATAGTATTATCAACCCCCTGAAAATAATGCTACCTTTGCAAATCAAGTGTGGTGTCATCCACAACTGAATCATCTGCTGTGCTTGAGATAGAACACAACAAATAGCTACATGGATTGTTGCAATAGTTCACTGCATGCCAGATATATGTAGATATATTTGTCTAAAAAGTTTAGAAAGAGATCATTGCACAAACAAGGAAAAGGATACAGAAAAGGAACAAAAGCTCAACTTACAGCAAAAGACCCTTAGCCACTGAGGTTACACTGTCCACAGTAAGGCACATGTCAAATGCTGATTGGACTCATGCCTGAAGATGGATGCCACTAGTCACCGAGCTTTATAAATAAACCTAAAACATTTCAAAAATATGTTCTGAGCAGTGATGATTCAAATCTGGAACATTTTTGGCTTACAGATCAACAATATGTCTAAAGGGGGAAGACTGCAGCATATGCTGATAAGAACATCTGGTCTACTATTATGCATAGTGGTGGCTCAGTGATGCTCTGGGGCAACTTTGTCTCCCCTCAAGCTTTAAAGAGCAAGATGGATTCAATCCAACATCAGGAAATTCAGGGAGAAAATATCTTCAGTGGACTTTAAATTGCTCTTGTTCAGACTATTTTTTTGTAAACAGCTGCTGGTTTACAAACTTTGTCAATAAGCCTAATTTGCAGTGAGGTGGAACAATTTCTGGTGGAACTGTTTATATTTACAATAATCTGTATGTAATTTTGTGAGTGATAGGTTGTCAAGTTATAAATGATTTTTTACCAACTCATACTTGCTTGTTGTTACAAAAACAAGCCCTTCATCCTCACACAGAGTAGACCTTTTTGTGTTGTCCTGAATTCAGCCTCTCAATGTCAATCAAGCAGTGATTGTAAAATGTAATGTAAATTGAGCTGTGTTGGCAGTCTGTAGCTGGCTTGTTTGCCTTAGCTGGCCAGGAGTGTGTTTTGTAGGTGCAGCCATCTTTTATTCCTGCTGGCTTCCTGTTTGCCTGCTCCTTGTCAGTGTTTATCTACGGATTACACCTTGTCTGCTTGTCTGCATGTTGCACTCAAATAGCTTCTTCGTCTGCGTGCTGAACAAGCATCTCTAGTAGATGGGCCTGCAGAGCAAATGAGGACACAGCATATTTTTACACAAAGCAAGATTTCTTAGAAAGGTTTTCTGGATTTACATTTTTTTTTTTTACATTTCGAGGAAATTGTATTGTGAGTAAACGTCTTATTTTAAGGCAGAAAATTAAATATCTGTACCAGTATGTACCACTTTTACTTACCTGGTTCAATAATTCAGCATCTCACTTGTATTTATTTTATATTCTTCCCCACTCTCTGCATATTTGGAGCAAAAAAAAATTGTCCCTTCCAAAAGGGGTTAATTTTGTTTGTAAAATTCCCTGGTTTGATATTTATCACAATCAATAACAGAAATCATGTGGCTTTGAAAATAGTTCTGTGTTAACCAGGCCCTCCATAACAAGCTGAAAAGGCATGATAAGATATCAAGGATTTCAAAGAATTACTTTACTAGAAGAAAAGAGAAGGTGGAAGAATATTGTTGTTGTTTCTTATGATGCTGGAGTGTGGAAAAAAAACCCTAGGATAATTATCCAAACATGATATATGGTTGCATTTTAAACCCATCAGCACACTCTCAGACAGATTCTGGTTGATCTCAAGGATAAAACACCTTAACACAAGCTCAGTGCTTTTGTATATGCAATTGGGAAATCTTCAGACTTCTACATTGGAGAAACTAATAAACATCTACAGCATCCCACTACTGAAGAGCAGACTCTATGAGGTCAAGAATCTATGATTCATTTACATCTCAAGGACAAGGGACACTCGTTTGAGGACAGCAATAGTCACATTGCTCCATTTATAGTTTACATGAAAAACTGGTACTAAATGGAGAAGGTGGGCTTAGATTTAATCTTTCTAACACCTACACTGCCACCCTGACTTGTCTCTCAAAGCTGTTTTACATCAGTTCACAAACTGGGATATATGACCAAAACAATGAACAAAACATAGTTAAGGACATGTTTGAATCATCAGTGATTCATGTGTCCCAATTGTCCCATTAATGACCTTAATGGCCCTATTAGTATGAAGAAGACTTTTGAATGAGAGGCAAAACTTCTTAAACAGGATAAGGAGTCAGTTGCCTTCACACTCCTTCCTTTTTACCTGTACATCAAACATCCGTCGCAAATTATATCATGAAATGACATGCATCAAAATTTTTAAAAAGTTACTCCTTGAACTATTGTACATTGAATAGCAATGGAATTTCTTGTGATTGAACACAAATTAACATATTAACATATAATTGTGAAGTGAAAGAAAAATTTACATTTTGTACATTTTGTAGAAAATATTACTACATCTAAATTAATAGAAATTTGTCATTGAATTCAAATGGATCAATCCTACAAATTGGGCCTATTTTTAATGCACTAGACAAGTCAGGGATTAAGCTGTGGAAGGTTTAAAGCAAACTTATGTTTCATAAAACAAAATCCCATTCTGCAACCATTTTAAAAAGCACAATTAAATTCATGCAAACCCACCAAACCTGCTTATCCACCTAAACTGACAGGCTGAGCAATAATCAGACAAGCAGCTACTGTGTTCATGCAAAACACTGCAAATCACTCAGGACATGCTATCCCCACTATGAAACAAGTCAAGTGAAGTTGAGTTTATTTGTATACCACAAGCAAGGCAGTTCAAAGTGCTTTTCATCGTAAAAACATCAATCAAGTATGCATCAAAATCATCAAGTAAATATAAATCAAAATCATCAAACAAATATCAATGCATCAAAATCTAAAGCTCATCAAGCAAATATATTTTGAAAATATTGATCAATCTTCCACTTACAACTAATCAAAGGCAGCTCTTAACAGGTGGGGGTTTAAGTCTTGATTTAGGGGAACTTAGTGTTTCGGCTGTTTTGCAGTTTTCTGGAAGTTTGTTCCAGATTAGTGGAGCATAAACTCTGAATACCGCTTCTCCATGTTTGGTTCTGGTTCTGGGGATACAGAGCAGACCAGAACCAGAAGACCAGAGTGGTTCGGAAGGTTGATGCAGTATTTTGCTGCTAAGCCGTTCAGTGATTTATAAACTAACAGAAATATTTTAAAGTCTATCCTCTGAGCTACAGGGAGCCAGTGTAAGGACTGTAGAACTGAAACGTGGCAGTGGCAGTGGCAGCAGTATGCTGTGGAGATGCTTTTCTTTAGCAGCAGGAGGGAAATGTGTTACAGTTGATGGGAAGATGGATGGAATTAAATAAATTAAATATTTAGTATTTACATTTTTTTCAAAATATTTATGTGGGTTTTTGGACCAAAATAAGGTACTTACATGACTGGAAATAAACCGTTGTGGTTAAGTGAGTCATCGACAGTATTTAGAATGTGGAAGCTGGTCAACAACCGCTTAAAGGCTGTGACAATGGCTGACGACAGACGATCTCGCATTGAGTGAATGTGGAGAATAAGTTAATATAGGCAGCGACGCAGATGAAAGCAATCAACAGTCAGCAGAGGGGGAAAGGCAGAAGAGTGGAGCAGCATGAGACTTGGCAGGAATTGGGAAAATTATGACAGAATTTAAAGAATTTTAATGGCTGATATGACCTTCCCAGTAAAAGTTAAAAATTATACCAGATTTTCTTAATATTCCTAAATTTTAAATGTTACATAATTAAAATGGTTATTGTTATACCACCTTTCAAATCTTATAAAACCAACATATTAATTGCTCTAAAAGCATTACAAGACTTACATAATTTGATCTATCAATTTAAATCTCTAGAAAGTGAATACATTTACAATGGAGGTGGGACCAATTCCTTGGGGTAAAACAGAGGGAATGTATAAATAGTAATAAAAGAAGCCATTCCATCATTTAAGTTATAAAATATATATAAAATATTTAAAGTTTCCATAGTTTCTGATAAAAGTACAATATCAGTATGTACTTTTAGTTGCTATTCTGTTTGGAGAAAGGTGGAGCAAAGTTTGACAAATTTTTAAGTTACTTGATATTCACCAATCAAGATAATAAAAATGAAATAATTTCAGAAAAGTCAATAATCTCCTACATTATCCTAAATTAATTTAAAATTGAAGGAAATTTAATTAAATTCAGAAATTAGATAGTTTTGAAAACTATACTGAAAATTGTACTTGTCATGGTCTGAAAGTTTGGTGTTTGTTTGTTTCTATGTCTTTGGGCTGATCTGTTTTTTTCTTCCATTTTACAATTCTGTATTTTTCACTTTATTTCTTTCATTTTTTATTCAATTTTTAGATCTTTCCTCTAATTTTGGGTTAGTTATTAAACTGTAAATAAAAACCACAGCTGCAAAGTACAAAATAAGTTTGTACAATTGTTGTGTGTATTTACATGTATGTTCCAATCAACAGAAAAAAAAAAAAAAAAAAAGATACTGACAGCACCATAAAAACAGAACCTCCTAACATGTGCCTACTTCAAAATGTGTGGCTTTATTCACAGGACTCAAGCAAGGTACAACGAAACATGATTTTTAACACCATGAAGGGTGGATTCAATAATTTATCTGAAAAAACACCAGCATGCCCAGCTTTGGTTTTTGAACACAGCTTGAGAGCACCTGTACTTGATAATTATGTACTGACTATTTTCCATTTCCTCACATAAATGAACAAAGGCAGGATACCTGGAACACCCACTATACACCTTAATTTCAAGTGACTGACAGCAGGATTTTGCAGCTATTGTCTGAAAATATATTGTAATTAAGACATTCTGTATTCATAATACTGGCATTAAATTTTCTAAAACACTTTCTGAAACAGAATCAGAGTTCAGGCATTTTCAGCTTTGAAGAAAATGACATTAATTAGCAATGGCACAGTTGTTAGCACTATGCATGAGCTGGTGACTACCATGGTATATGTAAAAATATCATGACATTGCTGTATCATAGTATTTCCACACAAGTTTCCACTCAATTTCTACAAACTGAAGTAATTGCTTTTATTTACAGCACATATAAAATGTATTCACACAGCCTTGAATATTTAGCCCTTTTTTATTGTTTTTACAAATGAATCATGATGAACAAAATGTGGCTTTTTTGACAAAACAAATTTACAAAAAATAAGCCTTTAATTTCAAAATGCAAACTGATTTTTACAAAATAATGAGAATTAAATAAAGATATGAAACATAAAATAAGTGACTGCACACATATTCACCTAGTCAGTACTTCAAAGATGCATCTTTGCATCTGTAATCAAAGCACAGGGTTTGTGTGGATAGGTCTCAATCAAGCTTGCACATCTGGATGCTGCAGTTTTACTCCATTCTTCCTTGCAAAACTGTTCAAGTTCTGTCAGGTTGAATGGGGATCGGCTGCCCTTTCCAGTCCAACCACAAATTCTCTATGGGATTGAGGCCTGTGCTTTGACTGGGCCACTCCAAAACATCCACCTTGTTGTCTTCAAACCATTTTTGTGTAGCTTTAGCTAGTTGATTCCGGTTGTAATTTGCTGGAAAATAAATGTTTTTTGGAGCCGTAGTTCTCTTGCAGATGGAAGCAAATAGTCCTCCAGAATTTCCCTTTATTTTGCTGCCTTCATTTAGCCTTCTTCCTTTAGAAACCTTCCAGGACCTGCTGCTGAGAAACATCCCCACAGCATGATGCTCCCATCACATGCTTCACAGTGGGGATGATGTGTTTGTGGTGATATGCAGTGTTTGAAGTCTACCAAACATAGAATCCTGTCTGAGAGCCAAAAATCTCCAATTTGGTCTCATCAGACCAAAGAACTTTCTCACACTTGACCATGGAACCTCCCACATGCCTTTGGAAAACTCTAATTGAGCCTTGATATGAGTTTTCTTCAACAGTAGCTTCAGCGCAGTCATAGATGTCCTGGTGGCCTCTCTCTCTAGTCTCCTTCTTGCACATCAATCAACCTTTAGAATCTGGAATTCCATGATTATTTTTCTTTATTTCTGTATGTCACCATCTATAATTCTCATTAATTCCTGTTAATTCCCATGGATATTTGCACATTTGGCAAATTTGAAAATCCCTGGAGTTTTGAAATGCTAAATACCTTGTATTTACTATACCAGAACACTAATTTTCAGTCAGTGACATGTTAAAATCTCAAGCCCCACTACAAACACATTGATTCACTATAGAAGCTCATCATGCAGTGAAGGATTGAGCTATGTGAACATGTCGACTGTCTGGCCTAGTCTAGATTTACTCTGACATTTATTTACTGTAGTTGTTATCTCCATCAGCATGTACTATTAGTCCTGGATTTCCTTTGCTCATCATCATATTACCTGCTTTGGACAATGCCTTGTGTGTACTTGTGTTCTTTTTGAGTTTCTGCCCCGCTTTTAATCCATAGGTCTGTGTTTGCCTTCCTTAAAAAAGTCAACACCG
This sequence comes from Anableps anableps, assembly GCA_014839685.1. NCBI lineage: Eukaryota > Metazoa > Chordata > Actinopteri > Cyprinodontiformes > Anablepidae > Anableps > Anableps anableps. The sequence continues at coordinate 9,023,501 of CM026067.1, read as the reverse complement.
ACATTATTTCTAAAAATAAGCCAGCTGTAAAACCTATTGTAAGTAGGTGTGAGAAAGTTTCAAAGTGTGTCTAAGACTCACTATCATTACTGTCTGTGTGGGCTTAATGTGAAAGGAGAGAGTATCTCAGCATAAAAAATACTGTGCCCCTATGTGACTGAAAGGCAGACTAAGGAGTCTGGGCCTGGACATCAGACTGTGTGGGGGTATCAGCCATATTACTTCCAAGCAGCCCTTTTTTGCACTACAAACCTTTGACAAATAATGCAGAAACAACTATAAAATGCAACACTGATTTCACATCATCCTTCATATTGTAAACAAATTATGGGACTTTCTATTAAGAGCAAATCAGAAACTTGCCGTAAACAACTCATCAGTCATTCTAAGAAACAAAATGGAGAGATTTTTAATTGACCATAGCATAAAGGGAGGTAAAACAAATCATCTGTGTCAACTTTTACTGAGCTGAATTAGGTGAGCAGTTTTGGGTTTCAGGATAAGTCCCTGCCACAGATAACTTCACATGGTCATTAGATATCTACACTGTCAAATAAAGCCCTGAGACACCTGCACAAGACCTCCAAAGGTGAAGGTCCTATTTTAAACTCCAACAAAGAACCAAAAGAGAACATCCCAACTGGAAACATCACAAATTGGCAGCACAGACCAAGACAGTAAGACTGTGCAGCAGATGATTAAAACTGCTCAGAACGTTATGGAATCTGATGGTGATTTATATCTGCAGACTCCAGAACACTATCTTTCATTGGTTTGTAACATCATGTGTTTTGGATTTTTTTATGTGAGGGATATAAAGGTGATTTGTTTGTCTTCACAAGACAGTGAAAATACAACAAAGTGGGAAGAAGGGAGACAGACACTGGGGATAAAAGTGCAGCATCAGAGCACAGACCAGAAGTGCAGGGCAATCTATACTTATGGGCACCCTTGTTGTAGATCTGTTTAAAAAGCTTTTTAAAAATTAACCTTTAGTTTGAATTCAATTTATTCAGTCTAAATGTGTTGAGTTTGGAAAACAATTCCACGATGAAGGCATAGTTTATGATTTTTTTTAAGTCGGGTAATGTTAAAAGTTTATAAGTAGTTAATATCTGACATGCATTTTCATCTAGAACACATCCAGCTGGTTAGCTGGTCTCAGATTAAAGCTAATGGCGAGTCCAAGATCAATGCTCTGTCATCTTTAAGCATCTGAAATCTAAATAAATGTTATAATGGTTTATTCAACTGCGATTTTATAAACGTGTCAAATGTCAGTTGACATTGGATAGATGGTGATTTAAACAGATGCAGATTATTATCTGCATGGGAAATGGAGGCAGGAAATGGACCACCAAATATCTTTCTGAGGGAAACATAAGCTAAAACCATTACAAATTAACTACCCTCACTACCTAAAAAATTGCAGTGTAAAATAGCGTAATTGTAATTTTGTATAATAATTTTGCTTTTAAAACTACTTTACTTTTACACCAGGGAGCTCTACATGTTCTGTCTATTGGAGGCTGACGTATGGGCGCCTACCTTCATTTCTCACATAAACAATCAATGGCTTCTGAGTACATAATCCCCAATGCAAATGTAACCAAAGATTTTGAAGGTTTATAAAAAAACAAAAAATAACATTCTAATAAGCTGCTATGAAATTTTTTAAACTGTTGTTTTGAGACAGTAGAAATTGGCTTTGGTCTTGCCTCTGGACTAGGCTCGGCATCCTAAACTTGATTATAGCTCACTTAATGAAGATATCAAGAGAGTTCTCTGGTGCTCTGACTTTAGACTTTATGAAACAGTGGACTAACTTGAGCAGATAAAATGGTTCCCCCAAATTAACACTAACTGTGGAAACTTGAAACACTGATAGCTAAATAAAATGCAAAATTTACTTCAATCTGAAATGACAACTTTGGACCATGAGGCAACAGTCCTGGTCTTTTTCCTTCTAAGCCCAGGAAATAAGTATCTAATGTTGTGTCTGGTTCAGGAGTGGTTTAAAGATTTTTTTTAAATTTAGTTTTGCTTCCTGCCATACATTACTTTGGTATTTTAGTTTCACACCAGAGTTTGATTTAAATAACAAAAAGTAAGCTACAGTCTAACTTCCCCAATAAAGCCAGTAATGCTAAAATGATTTTTGGAGGCAGTAGTAAATTGAATAATCATTCATGTCTCCTCTAATTTAGCAGATGGAATGGAAGGATAAGAAATGATTATTCATCTAATTCTTCCTGGTAGATGGGTGCTGAATAAACATACCATGACAAGCCTCCATTTGGCTCTCATTTCAGATATTGTGGAAGTCATGTCACCCCAGATTAAATGAGGTTGTGAGGGTCTCTATTCCAATAAGCAATTTTTAGGTTTTCTTCTAGTTATATTTAGTTCTAGTCAGTCATAATTTACTGAAATTATTGTAGATATAAACTCAATCTAGGTTACAGGTGTCTCTAAAAAAAATGTAGATTATGGCATTAAATGGTTCTCATATTTGTACTTTTTCAAATCTGATGGCAGTGAGACTGTGAGGGGATAGAACATACTCTTCCCAAAGGAAAAGGCAACATGTATTCAAGAATCCTACTGGCACATATGCATATTCACATTTTTTTAGATTGATTCAAGCTACATGTTGCACCTCCATGCACAGGGGATGGAAAGGTGGTGGAACGTTTTGTGCCACCACCTGCTGCGATCCAAGTATACAGAGGTGTCACATACCACTAAAGATAGCTTAGAGTGAACCAGGTCACTGCATTTCTTTCAGCCTGCAAAATGCATGCTCTTTCAGGCTTGGTGTTATTGTTGTCTCTTAAAAACATGGCATCCCTTAAAAACATATAATGAAAAAATGTGCACTTATCAGCAGAGAAAGAAAAACTTTGAGACTTGTATAAAGTCAAATGCTAAGTGTATTTGCTAGGAAGAAAGTGTGTACTGCATCATGTTCTTGGTATGATTTCCAGTTAGCAGAAAGGATAAGATAAAGTACTTGTGTAGAAGTTTCAATTCTCTAACCATCACAGAACCTCTATTCACATTTAAGCAAAATAACTAGTTGGGAAATATAATAAATTAGCAGTGGTGGTGCTCGTTGGTTTAAATGCAACATTACGGTACTGGTAATGAGGGATACTGATTGATAATGCTTACTGAAACTACATCAGTGGAAGAAAACTGGACCATCCTCCTTTACACATGCAGGGTATGACATTATGATTACCCACTTAAAGGAATGTGTGTGTTGGTCCCCTTTTATTGCTATAACTCTTCTGACCTGTCAAGGCATAGACTCCTGAGGTTGTACTGTGGTATCTGGATGTTCCCAGCAGATCCTTTAGATCCTGGAAGTTGCAAATCTCAAGCCATCTTTGGGATGGCTTGAGATTTGAAAAATTGTGAGGCCTTGTCAAAACCTCAAACTTGGTGTTGTGCTCCATAGTGCTGCACAATATCTGGCGAATACATTGTCATCGCAACATCAGTTTGCACAATATTCATATAGCAAAGGACTGCTTGGATTGCAATAGTTGTTGGCCGATTTAAGTTCTAAAGTTGCATTTTTCATGCTAATGCAATATTTAGCCAGTAGGACAGACTCTGACACCAGCAAAAGCTTACATCAGACACAAATCACATTCTTGAATATGCTAAAGTTCACATAGAGTAGGAAACAGAGATTAGATACAGAGGAAAGAAGAAAACAGGCATATATCGCACCTGATATTGTCATCACAATATTTACCAATAGAATGGCCATTGCAAAATTATTAACAGATGTACTATTGTACAGCCCTAGTTCTTCACAAACCATACTTAAACCATTCTCTGAGGCCACAGCTGTGAGGGAATACTGTTTCCATGAAACGGGATGTATGTTTGTATGATCTGCAACAACACTTAAGAGTTAAGCCCAAAATCATTCATATCCCTGGCAGGTTTAGTCTTTAAATTTTACCAACAAGTTTCTTCTGATTGGAAGTAATATTAATGTTTATGAGTGGCCCACCCAGAGTCCTGACATGAATCTGATAAAGAGTCTGTGGAGGGAGCTAAAGATTAAGGCGATGGCATAGAAGCCTTCCAATGTCAAGATACCAGTGGTTATATGCAGATAGCTGGTCAACAATTACAAAAATAATTTGACTGTTGTACTTGTTATGATTCTCAGGTGTTTGGGTTTGGTTACATTTGTGTTTGTATCTTTACCACCTCTTGCCATATTCCTTTCAGTTCCTGTATTCATTATTGCTTGAAAAGTCTTGCCACATAGGTTTATTTCTTTGTGTTCAGTTTGTGTGTTATTGTTGTGTTTTGTTCTTTAAGCTGATTGTATTTTGTTCTCTTTGATTAGTATTGTTCTTTTCCCTGTGTTTTGTTGTTTCTTCAGCTCAGCTCCCAGTGTTGATTATTAATTTTCCCTCAGTCTACCTGTTTGCCTCCTCTGTTAGTAATCAACCACCTGGATTTTACTACAGTCACTCTCCTCTCTGTTTAAGCCTTTCACTTTCTCCCATTCAGTCCTGGATCCTCCCATTATCATGTCCACTACTCTTCCTGTGTTCAATGTTGATGTGATTCATCTTAAGTTATCTCCTTTGTGTCAAAATTTTTAAATGCTCACTTCACCTTCTGCCTCCAGTTTTGCGTGCACTTGGGTCAAATCAAAAACCCAACATGACAGTAAGGCAAATACAGATTTTCCCAAGGATCACTGAGATGTGTGTAAATATTTTCTTGATACTTTGATAAAATAGTTATAAAAACAGATTATCGTTTTTTTATTATTTGATATGCCTTGTATGTTGTTTTGTTATCCTTAAGAGGTCTGTCATTTCCAATCAGAAACAAACCCAAACTAAATGAACTTATACATACCAAATAGACTTGTTTTAAAAAGTGGAAAGGAAGAATAAAAAATAAATAAAAATTATAATTATAATAATAATTATAATTATAATTATAATTAAATAAATAAATAAAAATTCCATACCTCAATTCAGATGAAACCTTCCAAAATTATTTATTTCCCAAATATAAAAAAGATGCTGAATAAAAATACTATCCTATCTTAATCTAATAGGGGTATGAATAATTTTCACCTTACTTGTAGATAGATGGCATGTCAAAGTAACATCCACATGGATGACAGAGCCCAGAGCAGAACATTGCCCAAACCATCACACTGCCTCTGCCAGCTTGCCTTCTTCTCGCAGTCTGTCCTGGTGCCTTGTATTCCCCAGGTAAGTGAAGCACATGTACCTGGGCATCCATGTGATGTAAAACAAAATGTGGTTCATGAGTCCAAGCACCCTTTTTCCACTGATCCATGCGCCACGTCTCTATTGTTAGTTTTCAGAGGTGTCGAGGGATCAGCAAGGGCGCGCAAGCTCGCCTGTGGCTTTGCAGCCCTATATGCCGCAAACTATGATGTACTGTGTATTCTTACGCTTTCTTTTTTTTAAAATCACCACCAGTATTTTGTTTTCTACAGCAATTTTCTGTTTTCTTTTTAATGTGTCCTGTCTGGCAGTGGAACAATCAGAATAGTTGTCTGAGTGCCAAGGAGAAGCCCAACAGATTTACTTTCACAAGTAAATCAGACTATGAGGACCACCCTTTTGCTGACAAACTTCTGTTCCTTCCTTGAACCACTTTTGATAGATACTAACCACTGCCAACAGGGCACAGCCTACAGGAGGCATTTATATATCTGATTTCTGTTCAAGTTTCCTATATTTTTGTGGTCATAGCAAACATTTGAAAACATGACTAGAATTCTGAATGTGCCACTGCTAGGGATCAATTCAGTGTTGGCAGACTTTTGGATCTTACTTTGCAGTGAGTAAACTTTGTTTGGTACTTGTTACTCAGTATCTTTGGGCAAAAAAAAAAAAAAAAAAAAAAAAAAAAAAAAAAAAAAAAAAATCCATAATCACCACCTTGTACATTGTAATTCATAAACTTTACCATCTCCACTTGGGACTGTTTTTAAACTTTAGAAGAAACATGCCGTTAAGCATGGGCTAATCTCAACTGGCCTTTTAGTGAGAAAATGTTCCTCTATACAAAGAAATTTGGTTGCACATCAGTGGGCGGAGAGGATGATTCAATACTGCAAATGAAGACAAGAAAACTGTCCACCAAAAAGATGGATTTATCAAACACAGTGTCCAAAATAGAATTTCTATAGAACTGGAGAGAAGAATTGAAAATGACTTTAGTACAAGTTCTGCATCTGTAAAATATCTAAGGAACAAAAAATTTAAGATTTTTAACTGACTTTTTAAATTATTCAGTGGAAGCTGAGATTTAGGAGAGTGACAGAAAGCTAATTTTATTTTCACAAATGATTTAGAATGACAACCTCATGTGCCTTTTTTATCATCACTGATTCTTACTGTGCTTCATGTCTTTGGCTTTCTGGAGTTTGTGTCAGTTTGACAACACAAAATAAGAAACCTAAATGTGAAACTGCCAAACAAAACTGAAAGAAGACTTTGGCTAACAGATTCAAATGTTGCTAAATTTAACCCTGAACCTCAGCATGCCCACACAGCACCTTGCAAGGTTTTTGCTTAGTATTGGAAACCCCTGTTGCAGTTAGGTAGCTGTATTGTCACTTGAAAGAAATAGTTGTTTGCATTTTATAAAGTTTGTTACACATTTAAGAAGTTGCAAAGACTTTATGTGGCATGTTCTGTCTGTCTGAGGTTTCTGCACCTCCACAGTCAGTTTCCTGCTGTAGAAGAAGAAACACCATCAGGATTTTCATGAGCTTTTCAGCATCAATCTCAAAACTTTCTTCGGCCTCCTTTTTAGCCATATGGAGAATACATTTTTTATGTGATCGGTAACATAATGTTTTGTTGCATCCAAAGCAGTGGAAGGACCTCCACATGCATAGAAGTAGCTGTACAGCTGTACCTCAAGTGGTACAAAAATTGCTTGAAGTGCCACCAGCCTGAAGTTGATATGATTAGGTTGTAGGTTTGCTATTAGGCCTGCATGGCCAGTCTTCCTTCAAGTTCTCTGAAAAGTCATGGGTGTGGAGGCTTGCTTGGGCTCCACATCATGGATAAGCAACCAGTGCTCTTACCAGCGCACACAGCCTCACCACCGAAGTTTTTTGTGTTTTCAAAACAGTTAGGAAACATTCATGCACCATAATGCATAATGGGTATCCACTGGATGCTTGACCCACACTAGAAAATCCCACAAAGTCCCAGTAGAGACCATTCACGTTTTGTATGATTTATGATGCTGTAGTGCAGTCTAATATGGTGCTAAGAGGGCCTAACTAAAATAAACACTTTTATGGAACTGCATAGCACCATCAAATTTCCTCCTTTTTAGGTCTTGTAGCCAGTGTGCTGGAGCTGTGCTCAGCCAGGAGGTGCTTCCATAAATCTGAATTAGAGCTCTTTGGATTGAGCAGACATATATTATCATTCTGGCATGATTTGTTTTTCACTGTTATGCTGTAGCTTATAGCATTTTCCTTTTTACCCACAAATTCAAAATAAAGTTGATTCTTACGCAGCAGAAAAGCTTTTATCTCATTAGCCAAGTTAAGTAAAATACACTGTGCCTGAACAGAATGATAAAGTTTGAGAGATTCATTCTAGACACGTGCTAAAAAGGAAAAGAGACAATAGCTCAAAAAAGAGCAATAAGAAACAAATACAGTACATTTGCAATTAAGAAAAGCTGACTTTTTGTGAAAGGAAATTAGTTACTGTCTCATCTAATATCTAACTAGTTGTAATGTTTGTTAGTTTGAATGTAGATCAGACTTCTTAGATTTTGCTCTGGGGGTCCCGCATAGGTTAGTGCTAGGCCCAGTACTGTTTATTTTACATATCAACACAATTTGTTGTATCAAGTATTCTAAAATTTGTCTTATTTGCTAATTAAACAAATACTTATTATTTTTTTTGGTTCTGGGAGAAATGTGCAGTAGCTTTCAAAGACAGTAACAACGGAAATGAAGTTGATACGTTACCTTAAGTTTGGGAGCAGAGTCACGCCCAAAACCACATCTCCGATTTCCCAAGCAGCCTATTTATACTCAGCTCACACATACTTCTCTTTCTGTTTTGTCAACCCCACCCTCCCTTATCTTCTACAACTTTTTTCCTCATCCCTTTTCCCATTTCCTTCCCTCCATCTTTTCGTCCCTTCATCCCATCATCCTCATCCCCTTTTCCTTCCCTCATCTCATAATCATGCTTTATTCCTCTTCCTTGACGCAGGTTCCATCTGGAACAGATTTTCCCGATCTTACGTGGGATTGGGAAAATAAACTGAAGTCATTTTCCCGAAGACTGTACCCCCACGCTTAAGTCTTTATCTCCCAAGCCTTCCGGCATTCTCCCCAGATGCCCAGTCTTCTCTTCAAGCTCTTCATCCCCTTCCTGCAAAAAATCTTTAACTCATATGTTTGTGGCATGGCCCTTGCCAGTGAAATGGACACCTTAAATAGGCTGTTTAATTTGGTCATTAGTTGGGATAAAACTAGGATTCTGATGTTTTGAAACATAAAGATAGCTGAGCATACAAATATACAAGGAATTATTTACAATAACACATGTAAATGAAAAGAGCAAAACATGCAATTTTGGGGAAATCAAGACATATACAAGACCATATGTCATTGAACATTATGCATAATTCATTTGTACTGCTGTATCACACTGACTGTGTCAAAGTCTGTTGTGGGTGGGTATTAAACACACCTAAAACACATATATTAAACAGAAAAGACCAATCAGGATTGTACACAATGAAGGAAAGAGGGAATACACATCCATCCATTATCCATCACGCTTATCCTTGCAAGGTCACGAGGCGGGCTGGTGTCTAGCTCCAGCGGTCATTGGGCGAGAGGCGGGATACACCATGGACAGGTCGCCACTACATCACAGAGAGGGAATACACAAACAGTTTAATCAGAAAACACTGAAACTGGACCATTTGATAAAATTCAAATCTGCAGTATTTATGTTTAGCAATTTCAAAATCTGTTTAACGATAAAGATGGGGTTTTGTTTAGGAGGCAAATTTAATTGAAAAAACAAAAACAAATAAACCTTTCATACAACAAAAATGAGTTTGTACATGCCACTTTGTGGGTTCAATTGGTTAAATAAACTTGCTCATTGTCATTGTGTATTTGAGTTGCCAGGAAAAGCCTCGGGGGACCAGGCAGATATTATTAATGTGTTCTTGTGGCGTTTTTGAAGAAATGAGGCTGTCATCAAGGTAGACAAATCCGAATAGATTCAAGTAATCTTGGTAGAAATCTTTAACTAATGCCTGGAAAACTGTGGGGGTATTGGTAAGGTCAAAAGGCATCACAAAGTATTTAAAATGCCTCAGGGGTGTTTGTCTTCAAGGCTTATTTCCATTCATCACATTGATGGATTCTGATGAGGCGGTAGGAATTTCAGAGGTTGGGTTTTGTATGAATGTGAAAATTATATGGGATAGCTTTACTTATGTTTTATTTGGGATGCAAATAATAATGTGAGGGTGATATAATCAAAGGAAAGTAGGGAATTATTCATTTTCACCTACTTGAACAATCTCATTTGTATGCCTGACGAGCTTTAGCCTTGTTTTGTTTGTCTTTTTAGCTTATGTTTGAAACAATCAATAAACTAAACTAAACCAAAGATATACCCTCAGCATTCTCAAACAGCTAATATACTTGCCTCCTGATGAAGAAAGAAGTCTGTTCTGAGGGTTTAGCCTTCTATAAAGCCCCTTTCTTATTTCTCCACAGTGCTGTTTGTCTTTCCAGCTGCCTCCTTGCCAGTCAGCTCTGCCTCTTCCACTCCCCACTTTTCCCACCGTTGTGAATACGCCAGGCCACAACTGTCCCGCATGCCATGTCCACTGGATGTGTGAACAAAGCTCTGAGAGAGAGAGGCGAATACGCGACTCTTAAGTGAGTCAGACCCAGTCGGGCGGGACGGCTGGAAATGTCTTCCCCTTTGATTCCCCAGGGAACAGAGACAGAAAACAAATGGAGTCTGACTCCCTTATTTTCTCAAGGTCCAAGATGTGACCCGCAGAACACGTGCTGGAGCACTGACGTTCGCCGAATCGCTGCCGAGGCACCCATAGGTCTGTCGACCTGACACAATGGAAAGAGAACCCCCAAAGCTTCCCCCTCATCCCTCATCTCCATTCCATTCCACCACAACACACAGTGCTCAGTGGCACAGCTGACAGCCAAGTTGGCCTGCTCACACAGCGATGACCCAGTGAGTAATTGGTCGATAGAAGTCGGCATGCATCGGCTTGTGTGGTTTCGCAGGCGGCGATGACTCATTGTGTGTTCGGCCTCACTCGTCATACCATGGATATAAACGCCTGCTCCAAGGAAAATACTAAATCCCAGGGGATGAAATGATTATTAGTGGAGAAGTAAAAATATCCCATGAATAATTACTGCAACTATAACGCATTTATCTTGCCGCTGAGGGAATGTGTACACAACAAGAATATTATCTCTCTGCAGAGTGGCTGCCAGCAGGCTCGGCCCATTTGGCTGCGAGCAAACAGAAGAGTTTGGCAACTGGTTATCACAGCGCTGCATCTCAGCAACTGGATGGCTGACTATGGCCGATGAACAAAGGATTTCAATTTTAACACATCAGACCATTAAGTCGAAAATCTGTGTTGTGTCACTAATCCAGATACTAAGAGGGACAGAAGGAGAGTGAGTGGCACAGCTACAGGTAGGATTTGGCTCCTTTGTGTACATGCAAAATAGTGCATTATATATGTAAGTGTGCAGGAACACACTTACATTTACCATGCCATCCCTGCAGTGTGATGCAACACACCTGCTGTTCTTCATTGATTAAATAAACAGGGTTAGGGAGTGAGAAGCAGTATGAGACGCATTGTCAATGCAGAGAAGCCTAACATCCAAACACAAAATGGCATCTCATCAGACCAATTTCTTGATTTGCATAAAGGAGCCTCAATGCTTTGACTTAGCACATTCCTGGTAATTGGGATAAACTTTTTGTGGAAGGTAATGCATGCACATGTTTACAGGGAAGGGTAGGGAATGACAGAGTACGAATGTTAATGGTCTGAATCCCCATGGTGCTTTTCTTGACATACAATATTCACCCATTGATACAACAACACCAGAGGTGGGTGATGTAGTATGGTGATTTTTTTTTTTTTAAGGTTTTTGTGGTGCCAGCGGCCTTCATTTACAGTATTCAGACAGGAAATGGGCAGAGAGCAAGGAGGAGAGAAACATGTAGCAAAGGTCCCAAGGTCTGGGAATCAGACCATTAGCCTCCCTATGGGCCACCTGCTCTATCTCAAAGCCACGTTCCTCTCCATATGATATTTTTATAGTAAAATCATACTTATGATTTTGTCACAATTTCCCCTTTTAAAAAATAAAGCTTTTAAAGAAAATAAACATTCAACAGAGCAGTTCTGCCATGATCATTTCTGATGGATTATTTCTTATTTTCAGTGGCTTTGACTGTACATTTTAGGTCTGTTTCACAAAAAAAAAGGAACCAGGAGGCTACAATCTACAATTTGCTGGGTCCTCTATAGTTCTTTATTTAAATTCCTTAAGTAGAATATTGGGACAAGGAAACATATCTGCTGTGTATCTGCAAGACCTCTGCTTTCATGTGCTTTGTATATGAGTCCATTCATATTTTACATGACTTTTGATCTTTTTCTCTTGTTTGCTTTTTTAAAAATACTTTAACACATACCTACATTTGCTCTTCTTATATCCCTTCAGTATAGATGAGGTTCTCTGTAAGATGTCTGAGAAGTACAGATCTCTTCTAAGGGTCTCTTGATGCTACAGCTCTTGTCACATTCTACTTTGGGCTTCTCAGATATCTGAACATAGGAGCACCTTTTATGTTCAATTTATCCAATAAAATCAGTTTTTTTCACACACCACACCTACCTGTCAGCTTTTGTTTGAATCCTTCACTTTTGCCACTGGGACACATTCTCAATGTACAAGGTTATTTTTTTCAAAGAAATATCGTGATTTCCTCAACTACATTGCCTTTAAACTTTTTCACATTTTGTCTCAAAACAATCACAAACTTCAGCGTGTTTCACTGAAATTCTATGCAATAGGCCCACACAAACTAGGACATAAATTGGAGATGGAAGGAAAACAATTATAATATTTCAGTTTTTTTTACTGTTAAATATTTGAAAAGTGTGCTATGGGTTTTTATTCTGTTCTCTTTCCTCAGACAACCCTAAATAAAATCCAGTGCAATAAATTGCGCTCAGAAATTATCTTGTTAGCCAATAGTCTACACAGGTAAACTATTGGCTAACAAGATGATTGTTAGCCAATAGTATCTATTTCAATAGTATCTATTTCAGTATCTATTTCAATATAGATACAAACCTCTTACAAACCTCTAAGACGAGGTCTTAGAGGTTTGTAAGAGAAGACCTAGGAGCCAGCAAGGTGAGGAATAGAGTTGGGGAGAGGTTTAAAGTGGGGTTAGGTTCTAAAACAATATATTAAGCTTTAAACATCTCACACAGGACTAATCAGTCCAATACCTTAAACTGGAAAAAGTTTGACACAACTGCAAACCTTTAAACTGACTGGTTGGACGAGGAGAGCATTCCTCAGAGAAGCAGCCAAGAGGCCCTGCTACCTCTGGAGGAGCTGCAGAGAAGAACATCTCAGGTGGAAGAACCTGTTGAAAGAGACAACCATTAGTCATTACTTTACAAATCAGCCCTCCATTAAGGAGTGGCATAAGCAATTTCCCTGTTGAAATGATCTGTTTGCAGTTTTTGACAAACTTCTTTTAACTGAGAGTAATCACAGCACTGGGTGACATAAATTGAGTGGATGAATGTAGAGTCAGTCAAATAAACTGACCAATCAGAACTGTATATTCTACCACAGGCTTTTCAGTATGTATCTACTCAACTGTTAATTGGCTAGGAAATGCTGCAGATATTGAGCAACTGGTTGCTTTAGCTCCGAGCATTTATACAAAAGATTCAATATTCACTCTCTCAAATTGTTTCTTAGTCCATGAGAATGTTCAAACACCTGTAAGCAATAACACTGGTCCTTTAGAACTAGAATTTATAAAACAGGAATCTCAAACTGCACAACCAGCACTAATGAAACACAAAGCTGGTAAAGACATACCCTAAAAAAGTTGTAAGTGCAGGAAAAGGTTGTTTTACAAAGTTTTTACTCAGATAGGATACATGCTGATAGGACAACATCAACTGAGCTTTATATCATTGAAACTTTGATATTGTATTTTGAAATGATAAGGTCATTTTGTCAAAAACAGTAGCAATGAATTACAGTAGCTTATTTAAGAAAAGTGCAAAATAGACTGTCTGAAGTACTTGCTCTTTGGATAATTCTTGGTGGGTGTTGAAAATTACTGAGAACAAGAACTGGGAAAGTCTAGAAAAAGATGCAACATTCAGGAGCTGCATTATAAGTACAAGTAAATGAATCCAAAATATTTCCTGCTAATTCAGCAGCAGGATTCAGTTAAAAACTGTGACGTACTGAAAAAGCAGTATTTTTATTCAATTTTAATGATTTCAAATGGGTAAACCTGAGCATGACTAACACCCAAACAAATGTACAATAATTAAATGACCTAATAAACATAAACTATATGTCCACCTATTTTTTCTTTTCTGTTTTTAAGCCTGAGGGATCTAGCGCTCCATGACTTACAGGATTCATCTCAACATAGCAGTCTTGATGCAAAATTTGAAAACCTGCAGTGTAGTTTTTGACAATGCTTCACTCTTAATAATTAGAAAAAAAGTTTTTTCCTACTATACTAAACGGTTCTCCTGGCATAATCTACACATCAGCAGCACCATCCCATGATGGTCCTACATCATCCACCCACAGCAGCTGCATGCCCTGAGCCATGACTAGGCAGTACTCTCTCAAAATGTGCCAGGATACATCTGTTTGGCCTGGATTGGGTTATGGAGATAACAGGTCCAGTAGGTAAATCTCGATATCTCTCCTCCCCACAACACTGTGTGTCTCAGGCATTTGCAAGGTAAAATGGAAACCAGTATATAAATGTGAACTCTTTTGCTTAAGATAAAGCCTGCCTACCAACATCATCTGAACAGTGCATGTTTTTCCGGTTAACAATCAACAATAGAAACATCTAATCTGCAAAAATGTAATAACTGCCCACCATTGTTAATTTCTCTAGTAAAAGCAACCCATATGCCCTTATATCAAACTGTCTTCAAGTGAAAGGGTGCAACAGGTAAACAGGGTTTTGTGTCTCATTAAATTCATGTTGCCCTGCTTTGTTGTTTTGATGTAATGTCCAACAAAGTGATAAACCAAGGTGCACAAATTTTAGTTTGCCAAATAAAATTAAAGGGAAATATCTCCAAATTTTATAACCATAAATTACATGAAAGATTCTTAGGAACCAAAGCTTTTGGCAGCTGTGTCCCCCCTCCATGTGGGAGCAGCAAATCTTTTCGCAAAAGGCTATAAAAGTCTGGGGAACCGCGCTTGAACACCACTGATACACCTAATTGAATCAGAAAGACACATGGATTGTTCACAATTGTAAGGACAGCGGGAAAACAATTAACCCGTGCATCAACATCAGAAAAAATCCTTTAAGCCTATTAATGTTTTTGGTAGCATTCTTGTTACAAATCAATTCTTTGAGTCTTTTTTTAACACTTAGATTTACACAGGATGAAAATCTGTCAGTGACTGCTAGCTGAGTGGCTTAGCACAGTGGCACTGGCACAAGAGAAAAGAAAAAAGTAGTTGAATGAAGGCAATTTCTTTTGCTTTCCCTTTGTTAATTATCCCAGCAGGTTACAGATTTGAGAATTTTATTTTCTGAACCCCACATCTGTAACCTTTCTCTGTCAAATTTTAACTCCAATCAAACAGCCACTGAGCTAATTGTGAGCAATTTCTTTGGTGTTGTTTAGGTGTGTGTGTGGGTGTGTGTGTATTTGTTTGTGTGTTGAGGAATTGGGTGGTGTGCTCTGAGATTTTCAGTGTGTACTGTGATAATTAGGATAAATTATATTTGACTCACACCATCCAAATGTCTGAAAACAAACCAATATCACATCCGTCAGGTCTGTACAGTAACTGAACAGGTCTCTCTTGAAAACGCAAATTTATTTTCTCAGTGGGATTTAACCTGTATAAAATAAAATAAAATAAAATACTGTCATTATGGAACATGTAGAAATTTAGACAAAAATATTGTGTAAACATAAATTAACGTAATCCATCATTTATTCCACTTGTCCTTGGATGGTTGCAGGAGAAGGGACTGGTGCCTACCTCCAGCAGACATTAGGCGACAGGAATGGGTACATCCTGGACAGGTCGCCAGTGTATCTCAGGAGAACATAGAGGCACACCAGACAAACAACCATGTATGCACACGCTCATACTTCAGGGCAACTTAGAGAAATCAAATAACCTAACCTAACAGTCATGTTTATGGACTATGGATGGAAGCCATAGTATCCAGAAAGAACCCATGCATGCAGAGAGAAAACATTAAAACTCCTTGCAGAAAACCCCCAGGATTTGATTCGTACCTGTTGCAAAGCAACAGTGCAACCAACTGCTCCACCATGCACCCCTTGAGCCGGAGCTGTTCTGCTTTGTCTGGTGTTTGAATACGTAAGAACAAGAACCAGCCACTTTTAGTTTGTACTCCTATTTTTTAGAGTTTGAATCCATTTTGTTTTTTCACGTTTTCATGTCAAACCTATAAAGCAACTCTGATTCAAGTACTTAAGCACTGGATGTAAGTTTATTTCTCCCCTTGTATTGTTGGTATATTATGGAGTTAAATGTAATAAAATTCTGAAATCTCATATACTTTAAAGCTGTAATAGGAAGTTCTTCTGAAAGAATCATGGACTTAGCCAGAGAATTTGAACAAGCACACCTTACAGGTCCTTCCCCCTTGCTCTCTGCTGCGTTACAGACCTTCCTCCAAAGCTTATATCGCACAACGGAGCCTGCCGAGGACTCGATAAAGTGTCAGTTTTCCTGTAATGTTATGTTGTTTCTATGCCATTAGCACAGCTGCACCACACTGACCATCTTCAGCTTGAACGATGATGCGCACTGAACTGGGAAAGGGTGTGAGCAGCACATAGACCAGCATGACTAACACTTATGAGACACTCCTTTTGGCTCTGATTGGTTGTTTCTGACTGGGAGCGGTTTATTTGTGTAGTAGGTTTACAGTAGCAGTATGACCACTGGGAGGAGCCAGAGGAGCTTATTTTTTTTCTCAATTACCTGTCTCATATTCTACTGTCATAACATAGTGACAGTTTTAACACATATGTTAAAAATTAATTTTTATAGCTTTAACTTTGCTGTATTTTTTCTTAGTTTTACATGGTATTGCCATTGATAGTTGCCATTGATATTTTAATCCCCTTTTAGGCCAGCCTAGTCTTATGAAATATGTCAGATTATGACCTTTGATCTCACCAAAATACCTCTGAGCAACCTGCGGCTGGATATTTTTTGTATGACTCATATAACCATATATCTTTAATGAGGTCATGAATACATTATAAAATCAAACAACTTTAAATCATTCTCTGTCAAAGCAGGTACAACATGTCTGAAAAAAAAAAAACTGTACAGAATGGTGCAAGAGTGAAGCAACCAGCACCCTCTGATGACATTAGGAACAAAACATCATCTGGTTGTTCTAGTTAAAAACTAGCCAGTGACAACAATCACCATCATCAGTCATGTTTTAAAATTCACAGAACATAGGTTAACTTTAGGTTCATACCATCTTGATAAAATTTAGTTGTTTCTGCCAGCTGCTTTACGCCAGAAATATAATGCCAAAATACGATTCAGTTCTTCTTCTACTGATGATGACATCTGCAGGAGTCTTAAAGCAACTTGGGTACGTTGCTGCCCCCTACAGGTCAGTTGCAGAAATTGAACACAGTTCTATTTTTCAAATTCTGAACCTGCCACTGTGGCTTGTGGACTTCTTGATTTAAAACAGCACTTCATAAATTTACCTATATATGTGGAGTGGAAGATGCTAATTTCTATCACCCTTATAGATGAAATTGGTAGTGAGTAAAGTGATGATACTAAAACCTTTGTGAAAAGTGTACATTGAATTTTCTACATGCACCTGTCAGTCCATCTAATTTATTTCGTATACTCTCTACTCTACTTATACTCTCTACAGGCCCTAGCATAATATAGTGTCTTATAAAATTCATAAGACATCTTTAAAAGAAGCAAAAATATATTTTACATGCAGTTTTTTGTTTTTGTTTTACATAGACATTTTCAATTATTTTTCAGTTGGAAAGTTATAGTCATTTTTTTCTGCATCTGAATCTCTCAGGGTTCCTGACAAGGCCCTTTCTGTTGTCACTAGCCTCTAACAAAGCAAATGATGTTGCAGGGTTAGAGCTCAGCTAATTTGAAACATCTAAAAACCTTTGTTCCCTGAGATGTAATTAGATCTTAAATAGCTTTGGCTGATAAATTAAATCTCTTTACTGTTTTGTCCCTTACCAAACCTGATTAATCATTTTTTAATCAGATCGAGGCAGAGAGGTGCCTTGACGTTTCATTTAACCAAGGCTGAAGGCTCAGACACTTGCGCCTTTGTCAGATTAGTCTTGCTCAACACTCGAGACCACAGGGCACAAAAAGGAGGCCAGGATTTTTCTTACAATATTTTCTTTTTTAAAACCCTATGTCATCAGTTGTTGCTATGTGCTTGAGTTCACTTGCGCACACAAGATTAGGAGGAGCTCCTTAAAGGTTGCATGCTAAAGCAAGTGTGCTCCCTGTGGTTACAGTACAGTAGGTGGGTGAGATAACAGTCCAGTCATGAAGAACTGTCTAATTATAGATGACAAACTCATTTTCTGAATCTCTTCTTTCTGCCAGTGCCTATGCAGAAAAAAGAGCCACTCTTAACAAAAGATGTGTTTGCCCTACTGTCAAGAAAAAGAAATTATACACTGTGCATTATTCATTCACAGGCATTGTCCTGAATGCAGTGACTAAATTGTTTTCTAAAGCAAAAACAGCAACAATATTGATGATATACACTTAAGTGTAACCAAATAACTATTTTCCCAACACCTTGTTGGGAAAATAGTGCATAGCGCCTTTTTTGCCAAAACAGCCCATCTCATCCCAGACTCATCCAGGCATAGACTACACCAGATCCTTGAAGATGTGCTGAGGTACCTTACACCAAGGTGTTATTAGCATATCCATTCAGTCCTGGAAGCTGCAGGGTGGAGCCTCCATATACGTAACTGACTCGTTTGTTCACTACATGCTCAAATAGATTCTGATCTGTGGAATATGGAGACCAAGCCACCACCATAAACCTATTGTAATCCTTACACTTTTTCTGAACCATTTTTGCTTTGAGGAAGGGTAAATTAACTTGTTGAAAGATGCCCCAGCAATCAAGGAATAGCTTTTCCATTAGTGCATGGTCTGCAACAATGCTTAGGTAGGTTGTTTGTATCAAAGTAACATCAATATGGTTGGCAGGACCCAATGTTTCCTAGCAGAACATTTCCCAAAGTATCACATTGTCTTTGCCGCCTTGCCTTCTTCTCACAGTGCATCCTGATTCAATGTGTTCCCCAAGGAAGCAATCTATATGAATCCATCCATCTATGTGATGTTAAAAAAAAAAAAAAAAACTTGATTCATCCGTCCAGGCCACCTTTTTACATTAGTTCTTGAACAGGGTCAAGAACTAATGACTGGGGTCAGTATGGGAACCCTGACTGGTCTGTGGTTATTGGCTCCATATACAGGCAAAGTGTCTGTACTGTATATTCTAACATCTTTCTAGAACCTTCACAAACTTCTTTAGAAATTTCTGCTGTTGGATCCCATCACTTATTGAAATTTATCTCTTGTCAAACTTGCCCAAATCTTTACACTCACCCCATTTTCCTACTTCTAATTCTTCAACTTTGAGAACACAATGTTTAGATTACACCTAATACACCTCACTCAGTAGCAGATGGCATGATGAAAAGTTAATGTTAAAAACTTCCCCTGTTGATGGTCACAATTTTTCAACCTCATCAGTGTATGGCCACATTTATGGACACTTGACTTCTAGCTACAAATCAGTCAGCAGCACCTTGGGATGAGTATAGCTGTTGTAATTTTCATAATATGTTGGCCATAAGCTAATTAAAAACATATTGTTTCAGTAAGAGAAAAGGGGTTGTATCTAAACACATCTGTTAAAACCTTTACCCATACTTTACCAGCTATGTTTAATTGGCTGCCCTGTTGTAGCAAAAAAAGCTTGTGTATTACTCCTGTGACTTGGGGTTTGCTTTAAAGAAGTTGATATTTTGTGAAGAGTAAATTTCATCAATTTATTCTGCAGGTGTTGATCAAATTTCACAGCATGGTTCAGAACATTAACATTAGATGCTACTTTGGCTGCAGGGTTTGTTTTTATTGTCTTTCTTGGGCATATGGAGTTTTGTTTCTCTTCTAAGAAGAAGGGAAATATGGCTCAGTACAATAGATGGTTAAATACATAAGAATGTAAAACAACCTATGCGCTGCCACTTAGAGTAATAATCAAATCCTCCAGTTCTGTAATAAAAACACAAACTGTCATCCTTCGTAGGAAATTACACCCTTCGCTTGCTGCACAGCAAAGGCAGTGAGGGTGTAAATCTCAGGTCAGGATGACAGTGTGTAATGCACCTTGACTAATTAACTGTAGCCTTTTTGAATGGCAGGAGCATGAGGATGTGAAAACAGTAACTGTAAGAGGCGGGGTGGTGGGTGAGGTTTGTTTACTGAAGCTTAAGAATTGTCAGGGTTGTTGCAAGGTTTAACTTCCCCACAATGATGATGAAGCTCTGTGATGGTGGGTTTTTCTTGGTTCTCAGTGGAGACAAGCACAACCTTTGATGTTGTATGGAAGATAATAGATGGTTTTTATGGATGCGAAGCTGCAGGGGAAACTGCTGAGTGGGCTTCCAGTTGACCATACAGATCAAGTGAATATGAACATGACACAAAGCGCTTGGAGATCGAGGCTGGACTACACAGTTTTCACAGCACAGTTTGGAGTTGCTTTTCATGAAATAACTACATTACTGCTTTTTCCCCACAAATGTTAGTCTCCTGGATAACAAGATGAATTATACATCTGTATTTAAACACGCGTCATGTACACCTGCAAGTTAAAGACTGCTGTGCTTTTGTTTTAGACCAACTCCAGAAAAAGTTTCTGAATTCAACTCAATTCACCTGCAGCATTGGTAACCAAACTCTTTCCATACAGATGACAAAGCACGTACGTATATCTTGAGGCTGTGATGCATATTTGAGGCAAAATCTGAAGCAGTAATAGAGGTTGTGAGTACCATCACTCGTTTGCCAGTAAATCTGCTGGTTACCATGAAGACTGTACAGATGGTGATGGACATTATTAACCTTTTCTCCTCCCTTCCTGGTCAAGAGCTCTCCTTGTGTCAGCTGTTACATCGGCAAGTTGTTAGTTAACTGCAAGGACATTTGGGATAGGTGCTCCTCTCTCTTACTTGCCTGGTTGTCTTTTATGGTTTCATGATCAATGTTTCCTGTTGTTTATTCCGAGTTGTGTTACCTGTTGCTAATTCCTGGCATTTGTGTGTGCCATGTGGACCCAGGAATTCACTTTCAGTAATATTCAGTGCAATATCAGTGTTCTTTGGTCTCTTCCTGGAAATCACAGCTGCGGTATACCTACCTGGAAATTTACATACATAGGAGGAATGGCTGGTCCTATTTAACTGGATATTTTGGCTGCATTTGTCACCCCATTCATTGTTCCACCTGGACAAGTTCCTAACCTACAAGTGCGTACATTGCATACCATTATTTGTCTGTCCTAATGTCCAACATGACTGTCAACTATCAGTCCTATCACAGTATCATTCCTATACTCTCTATCTTAGACATAGCTACAGTTTATTGCTGCTGGAACTCAAGACCTGAAAACGCTTTGCAAATTACTCAAAGCTTTGGTTTCCTGAGTTTTCTTGCATTTAAGTCACATCCATTACAAGCAAATGATAGTCACTTGCTGATCTTACTTCTTTATTAAAAGCTTTTTATGTACATTATGATATTCCATCATTCCTTGAGTGTAGAGGTGTGTAGAATGTGAACCACATTTATTTTGACTTGTGTTATGTTAACCATTTCCAGTTTAAGAAAAAGCCTGAATGGACTAGTAAACTGAATCAAATTGACCCATAAATTGAATAAAATTGGCCCTTAAATTAATTAATTAAATTAGATAATTAAATTGAGGTTGGGAAAAGGAATAAAAAAGCTACACACAACATCACTTAAACAACAGGTAAACTCTATGCAGCATTACCCTGCACCATCATGTTCAGGCAAGATTTTAAATCCATCTACCAAGCTTGCTAAAAATCACCAAAGTTAACATCATGTTACCAAAAATAAATTGCCACTTTTTCTTATAATAAAGTCTTTATCTAGCAATCTTTGATTCCTCCTCCAGTTCTTTCTTGTCTCCTTTTCATATTTCTTCCCCATTTCTTAAAAAAAAACTCAACAGTGTTTGTCATCTGACTCAACAACAGTATAATATATAACAGCTGTTGTGCAAAGCAGCCATTGTAGATTAATCTGTGTTTCCATCTTCTTTTATATACTGCATACAATAAACAGTCGTCACTAATCACTCAGCTCTTGTTTCACTTCTTGGAGGAGGATGGTGAGAGGAACTTTTAAATTAAACTGACACAGTTTGTCCTTCAGCTTTTCTAAATCAGGATTAAAATAAACATAAAGTGTCTGACAATAAAGAGCAAGCTGCTGCATTGTGGAACACTCATAACCGCTCTCAGGCTCAGTATTGTTGCCTTCCTTTACGTTTTAAGAGCTTTTTCACAAGCCTGAAGTGCCTGCCCTCCATAAGTGGAGGTTTTACTTTCTGGCAGAATATAAAGACTATCTCAATGAATCTTGACTCACATCCGGGAAAACCGATCTTTAAATCTTTAAAATGTGTGGAAGAAAGCAGAGCTCGTCTACATGTAGACATATTTGGCAACCAACATGTATTTATAGTACTGTGCAAAGATCTTTGGTCATTACAGATTTTTTGTTTTGTGAAATATAAGGATTCAAAAACGGTGGATCATTAACTGTGGCTGTTGTTTAACAACTTATCTATATTTATTTAGTAAAACTTATTTATGTAGTATATTTATGTAGTCATATCAGTCGTATTCAGTAAAATGTATTATTTTATCAGTCAGAAGGAGAAAATTCTGCTTGTTAAGGAGCCTAACTTGCACGTTCATTTTCAAAAACTGAATAACAGTGTCAATGTAAATTGAATGATCATATCATATCTAATCACTAATAGGATCATTAATTAAGCATTTAGTCACTAACATATTTCAAAGATTAATTAAGAATAGAAACAAGACATCAACAAACAAGACGTAATAAATTAAGAAAATTTTGAGAGGAGTTGATAATTAATGTTTAAATTATAAAAACCGCTTAAAGGTTTAACGTTTTAAAGACGGCTGCTATTATCACTCTCTCTGAAATGGAAAATCAAGGTCAACACATAATTTAGATTTCTAAACATTTGTCTTAACTCTAAGGAAGGCTAGGGGGGAAAAACAGAGAAATAAATTTTAAGTGAGCTGCCTTTTCTCACGATCTTTGAGTGTTTGTGTTTTGGTTTCTCTAATGTCACTAGTGTCTCATTTGTATCAAGTTTGTTAGCTTATTGTGTACATTTGTTTTAATTTCTCTAAGATCTGTGTTAGTCTTTTCCTCTTGTTAATCGTTCCTTTTGAGTCATATTTCAGCTCCCTTTCCCTGCATTCCTTTTGCCTTATTCAGTGTGTTTTTCAGTGTTCATTATTGTTGGATATTCCCCGGTTGTTAATTTCAGATTCTTCAGTGTTTTATTCTACTTTCCCTCAGTTCCCTGCTAAGATTCTCCCCCAGCTGTTCTGCATTTTTCTGATTGTACTCACCTGGTTTCCATGCCATAATCAGAACTCCCCTGTGTTTCTTTCACTCACAGCTCTTTGGATCAGAAGAACAACCTTCAACTGGTTGGCGGTATCGCTCCTGGCTCTGGGCTCGGAATTTCTTAGTGGTCCCCTAACTTGGACTTTTCAACAGAATTTTCAACTCGACAACACTACTGTGATGGACAAAGGATTTCTGGCCTATGTAGCAAATGATTAAAGGTAATAACAAAAATAATAAAATGCTTGCTGCATAAATGAAATACTAGAGAAAAAAAAAATCATTTTAACAAATCTCATCCAGGCTTGCTTACTTCTGTGATGGTTCTGTTTCATTTAATCAGTTGAGGAAAAATAGGTTTTACTGCAATATTGTTGACCAGACCTTTTGTTTAGTTTTTCAGAAACAGATGGAACTGAAATATGACACTCAAAGTCTGAGACCTGCACTAAGAAGAGACACAAGTGCTGTCAGTTCAGAACTTTAAACAAGCAGAGTAAGATCATTACATTAAACATAGTAAATTATCATAAACACTGTATTTGGATCTCAGGAGGACAGTCAGTGGAATAATGGATTATTATCAGTTTAATCTAATGTGGCAATGAATGTGTTGTCAACAATTTTGGTTACCATAGTGAAGTGTTTACATATGTGCTTCAATGTATGCATGAAAGGGTTCAAGGCTAGTTTTCTGTGTTTTTCTTAATGCTACACTTCACATTTTGATTCCAAGTAACCAGAATTTTTCCAAAGTTGTCTACAGCAATACTTTTTCAGGCTGTCTCAAGGCCTTAATGTTTTTTTTTTTTTTTGTCTTTCTTTGGGCTTTGGCTGCTTTTTCTCATTTTTAAGTCGACCGGGTGAACATTTTAAGAGTGTTGTTTTGTTGAGCTATTTAACTCTGAGGTATGAATCCAGGCATCTCATTCAGACATAATGCTCTAACCTTGAGGCAAAAACAGTGTTAGCTCTTTGTATAACTGATAACTTACTGAAAGATGATTTTAAATTGGAACTTTAAGTACTTTTTTACGGAAGCCTGTCATGAAAGCAGTTTGTTCCGGTTTCTTTAATTAAATCTATGAAGAAAATAAATAACATAGTTTGACAAAAAAGTATTTTAGGACCTAAGTGATAAGTCCAAAAGAGCTGTTAGCTGAATGCATATGATCAACAGAAACATGAGGCATTTCTCAGCTCCTGTGTCAGGCTTTTGTGGGCATTTATTTTTAATTTTCAAAAAGCATGATTTTCAGAAAACACTAAATGATTTGACTTGGATCAATACAACGTGCTGTGAGATGAACAAGGAATAGTTAACAGAGACCAAAATGTGACAGATCCATGGAGAGAATAAATGCCCTTATCTGGAGTTTTACAGGTCAGCTCCAGTCACAGCCTTTGCAAAGATAATTTCTTTAAACCACAGCGGAAATTATTCAAGACAGTTAAAAGAAATCCACATATAATACTTGAGTTAAAAACTACAAACTAGGGCTGCAGTGGGTTAGAAAGAAATTCCGCCATGGTGATTTTATGTTGGATGATGATATCAGTTGGGAAAAATCCACAGTTTTGCCGCTCCTGTATTTCTCATACATTATTATAATCCTCCCAACTCTCTCTGTGACCTTTAGCATTTTGGGCCCTATCATCTGAGTCAGGTGTAAGCATCATCTAAACACAATGTTGGGCCTCTTCCACTGATATTGCAGTGATGGGAGTTATGTGAATGTAAATGCCACTGTACATTTAATAGTGACAGAGGGTGTCCTATAAAGAAGGATTTTAGGGCATGTTTAATATTAGCCCTTGAAAGTAATGACGTTTTAATCAAACATAGTAGTTGGCAGGTTCAGTGATCGATAATAGTAAAATTCAAACAACATTTTATTATACTGGTAACAAATAGTACTTTTTGATTAGTTTTACTGGATATGTTGTTTTCACTCAACTGTTATTCTGTTTCGTTATACATAGTGTCCTACAGAGGACAGGAAATTGCTGTGTTATAGCAGCAGCAGAGACATTTAGAATAAGACAAACAAAAGTCAAATAATAAACAACAGCAAAAAAGCAAATATATCAATTTAGCAAAAGTTAAGAACTATCATTGCGCTTCAGGTTGAGAGAGTTTCTATGTTGGAGCAAGAATTAAAGTTTTTATCCAACACAAGCTAGCAACAGCGCTAACGCTTAACTCAAACATGCTACCAAGCTTAGCTCCGTAACACTGTGGGGAGAAGGGGTTACGTGTCAGGTTGGTAGAATAAATTTACAAAGTTACTATTTCAGTTGAGTTTTGTGTATTAACCATGAACAAGATGATCAAAATGATCTTAATAACTGGATAAAATGTAACTATTTTTGTTGAGTGTCTTTTAGCTATGAAGCATTTCTACTCCAAAACATATATTTAAATATACCCATATAAATTGTTTTCAAATGATTACACCAGGTTTATTGTTTTTTTCTAAGTTCAGTTGATCAGTATGTGACAAGTCATACAATTGACCCCCAGTATTCATTGGGGTAAAGGACCATAACCACCCATCAATAGCTGAAATCCACAAATACTTGAGACACCCACTAAAACCGCTTATAGCTGCCTACTTTAATAGTTTGAATGCCAAATATACGATAGTATACATAATTACTCACAGTGGAAACTGATTTGGCACTACTGCAGAATGGTGCTCCTGGATTGGCTGCTTTGCAAAATATGTCAAGTAACATTGCACACAGGGATTTCAGCGTTCCAAGCTGCATTATATTTAGAATATTTTAGATATGCTCTGCAAAACAATCTGGTGAACCAAATTTTCCACTAGCAGTTTGGTGATACCTTCCACAGAAATTTTTTTTTTAAAAATGGTGAATTGGTGAAAACTGAACCACAAATAGCTCCACTGTATCACCATTCAATTTATCACTAAGAAATGATCACACACAAATGTTGTAAAGCTTGGTATTCTTAACATTTTTATTCTAAAAACATCCAAAGTCATGTTGATCTGCTGCAGGGAGTTTTTGTGTGTGCATGAGAGAAAGGTAAGTGAAGGTGAAAAATCACCTTCACATTCTCGCACACTGCCCACTATGTGGGCAGTGGTGCCAAGCACAAATCATAACAGCACAGCAAAGTGCTGGAAGCAGACAAAGGGTGTCAAAAGAGGTGGATGAGCAAACATTGGTTAACCTGTGTTTAGCTTAAGATAGAAAACAAGATTACTTATGTTTACTGACATAAAGTGAGGAGAGCAGCTAACCCAGACCGTTGTAGCCAGATTCCTACTTGTTTTTCTCTGACTGTCTAAGAGGGATTTAGCCATATATGGAAAAAAACATAAAAAAAAACATGGGCAAGGTTAAAATGTATTCTCTAGTTATTCATCAGTCTTGAGAAAAATAATATGTGAAAATAAGTTTAGCCCAGAGCTTCAGGCTATTAACCTATACTCTCTCATAAAGACATCAGATTTCTTGGCTGAATCTGATAAGGAAAACAACCCAAATACACTGCAGGGCTGAAAACTCCCAGCATTAAATAAACAAAGCTAATAAATCACACAGCTGCAGCAAGAAAATAATCTGTAGCAATGAGACTCTGTGGTCCAACTACAGAAATATGCTGATACACACTAAAGTATCTCTGCCCAGGCACAAAAGCCTCTTACTTGAAGTGATCAGAGGAGGCTGCTTTTCTCTGTAAGAGAAGTGATGCATGTCCTTTGAGCTTGTGAAAAAGCAACTTGGCTTAGCATTTTGTCTGTATGGCTTTCTTCTGTAGTTTACGGAGGGGCACAGTGAGATGGTGGAAACGAGTGTTGCTTTTTTCCCTCTGAAACAGTGGATTGCCTCTTGCTTTTGTTGTGTCTGGATATGCCTGAAATTCTAAGATCTGTCTCTGAACCAACACACCTGAAGAATGAATCGCCACAACAGGTTGCCATCATCGTTTACAGGACCTTTTAAGTTGCCCACCAATTCAAACCAGATGTACTGAAATAGGAAAACATGGAGAACATGCAGTAAGAAGTAGTAAGTAATCAAGCAAGAATCTGAAAGGATCTAGCTTCATTTGAATTTGAGGAGCTTCCTCTTTACAGTATCATGAAGTTGTAGTTTCAAAAATTTCGATCACTTTATCCCTACCAGTTTAAAGTCCTTTCAATGAGATGTCAGAAAAAGTGCCAGAGTGATATCTAATGCTTCTCTGGCCATGTGGAGCATAAAATCCCCCACCTATTGTTGCACACTCCCAGCAACAGGTAGCCCAGAGGTGCTTGCAAAAAAGACAAATTCTTCTGTTTGGAAACAAACTTACAGGACACCACTTTTCTTTTAAACTCTAATAATTGTAGCAAAGACTCAACAAGGTGTCAGAAACATTCCTCAGAGATTAAAGTCCATATTTACGTATTAGCATTACACAATTGCTGCAGAGTTTCTGGCTGCACATCCATGGTCTTCAGGTCCACCACATCCCAAATGTGCTGTACTGGATTAAGACTTTGGTTACTATGGTAGTCATTGTTGTACAGTTACTCCATTGTCATGTTCAAGAAACCAGTTTGAGATGTTTTGAGCTTTGTGACATCAGAAGGCTCGTATACTGTGATTATGAAGAAATGGACATGGTCATCAACAGTTCTCAGGTTGGCTGCAGCATCTAAACAATGTGGTATGTTCACTATAAACCTAAAAGATTGTGAGTGAAAATCCCAGTAGATCAGCAGTTCTAACACCAGCACTAACAACTATATACCATATTCAAAGTCATTTAAATCAGGTGTTTTTGTATTTCTGACATTTAGCTTGAACAGAAAGTCATCGTTACCACATCTAGATGCCAATATGCGTTGCGCTTCTGGCATGTGTTTGGCTGATTCATTATTTGTGTCAAGACGCAGTAGAACAGGTGTCCCCAATAAAACATATTTCTAATAGCAATAGGTGTAAAACTTTTTTTCAGAGTCACTGTTGTTTTAAAACAATAATTGGGAAGCTACAAGCAGCGTGTCTGTTGATGAGCTAATTGTAGGTTCTAATGGACCAGATTTCCTGAGTAATTAACCATCTAATGATGACTAGCTATAGTCTCAGTGTTTTTAGCCAAAAGTTTCAATATTATAACCAGGTGGGAGCTTGAACAGTATCACAACCTTTTTTTTTCTTAATGCTATGTGTCATTTTCAAAATAAATACATGTTATAGATACCATTATTAAAACTATATGCTCTTTTAGCAGCAGTATGAATACTTGTTTTTGTTTGTTGTAAAAAAAAAAAAAAAAAAAAAAAAAAAAAAGCAATTTTAATATATTACATATTTGCTGAACATTTAGTGTAAACACTGAAACCATAGTATCACAGTGTTAGCAATTTACCCAAGGTTATCATACTGTGAGAAGATCATATTGACAATGCCTCTTTATTGGTCAATATAAATCTAATGCTAAAGCATGATCTCCCCATTCATCATGCAAAAAGACTGCGTCTATATCCTTGCTGTCAACATTTTTTTTTTTTTTTTTTTTAAGTGGCTTAAAAGTTTAGGGGTTTTTTCAGATTGATGATGGTCGCTACTTCATGATCATCCTGTAATCTGTACCACTCATCATAAGCAGCTGGAGGTTGAAAGATGTACTCAGCTCCTTAGGTCCTAATAATGAAAGTCTGTTGGTTTCTCCTCATCTAATGACACCTTGCTTTTAGGACTGACAAACCAGTGATGATTTAAAACTTCATTGTACCTTGTCCAAAGCAAAGAAATGCTATTTATTCCTCCAGGAATAAATAGCATACGGAATGCTAGTGATTTTCATAGGTTATTTATACTTTATAGACATTTTAAATGTATATAGTCTCTATGGTTATGGTCTATGGTAAACTAACAAAAATGCTGGTGATTTTCATGTGTCATTTATATAGACGTTATGTACTTACATAATGTCTGTGGGAATTTGCTACAGTAGCAGCTAATTAACATAATGCTTGCTCTTGCTTATAGCACAGTATGGTTTAATGATGATGGGTTATATACTGTAAGACAGTGGTCTTAAACTACAGTCCTCGAGGGTCAGAGTCCTGCAAGTTTTAGATGTGTCCCTTGCCCTACACCCTTGAATTAAATGGTAAAGCTGCCTTACTCTGGTACTGGTACCAAAGACCAAACATCCAAAGGACTTCAGCAGCTACAGGCGAGTAGCCCCTGATGTCACATCTGAAGAAGACCCTTGAGAGGCTGATCCTCAAGCATCTATGCACCCTGGTGACATCTTTATTGGATCCACTGCAGTTCACCTATCAGCCTGGCATCGGGGTGGATGACGCCATCATTTACCTCCTGCACCGATCTCTGACCCACCTGGAGAAACCTGGAAGGTCTGTAAGGATCATGTTCTTTGATTTCTCCAGTGCTTTCAACACCATCCAGCCAGAACTTCTGAGGGACAAGCTGGAGCTGTCAGGAGTGGATCACCTCATGTCCACAAGTTGATCTGTACAGCACATTTCAGCAACAAGGCAGTTCACAGTGCTTCACTTTAATTTATCCTGGTGTACTTGGAAGTAAACAAGACAGTGTGTTGCAAATAAATCTGTTTATGCTGAATGGCGATGATCTCGAAGCGCACTGAATGCTGCTCTGTTTGACAAAAATGATCTGAAACATAATTCTCTTGAATGACAATAGAAATGTGTTCATGAAATGGGATTTAAAACAAATTTTTGCAAACTGTTTTGTTACTTAGGCAAGTATAAAAGCCTCACACAAGCTCAATGCGAACCTCAAATATAATTTAACATAGTCACTTTTCGAGGTTTGCA
Organism: Anableps anableps; assembly: GCA_014839685.1. NCBI lineage: Eukaryota > Metazoa > Chordata > Actinopteri > Cyprinodontiformes > Anablepidae > Anableps > Anableps anableps. The sequence continues at coordinate 8,993,531 of CM026067.1, read as the reverse complement.
TTGAGCATGCAGTAGACTGATGTGAGCGCAACTTAGTGAGCAAAGAATAATTAATACATGTTCTCACAGTGCTGGGCTCTGTGTATGCTCTTGCAGCTTGAAAAAGTGTAAATCAACCACTTCAGTCAATCACACACAGGTCTTTTAATTTGTTTTACTTTTAAATGAGACCAGGGCTGGGCCAAGATTTTATGGCACCTTAAGGAGACTGCAATTTAGGCGCCCTTTCTTCCTGTTAAGAACATCACCATCACTAAAAGTGTTTCAGTATAGATGTGGTGGAATTTGGGAAAGGGGGCCAGGTTTAATTTAGCTTTCCTGAGTCACCTTTTGCTGCAGGCATTGTTGCAAGTCTTTTAAGGTATGTTTTTACCAGCTTTCCACATCTAGAAATAAAAGTTTCTGCCCATTTTTCTCTCAAAAACACATTTTTCCATCAACTTTGAGTGACTTCCCTTGGTCTGGTGGAGATAATACTCTTCCCAGAGTATGATTCTGAAACCACCGTGTCACAGTGGAGATGGTGTATCCAGTGCAGTGATAGTTTTCCTCCACATAAAGAATTTTGCATGAATGGCTTGTTTAATTTTGATCATTTAACTTTCTTTTAGCCAAGGCTTGTACTTACCTCTCTTCTGTGAAAGTCAGATTTCTGCAGTTTATAGTTGTCCTGTTCACAGATTCTCTAATATGAACTGTGCAGCTCTGCAGCTCCTCCAGAGTTACCATGAGCCTCTTGGCTGCTTCTCTGACTAATGCTCTTCCTTACAGGACTGTCATTTTAGGTGGATATGTGCCATACCCTAACCATTTTCATATGATGGATTGTATATCACTCTGTGACATGTTCTAAGCATATCACATTCTTTAAAACCCAACCCTACTTTAAACGTCACCACAACTTTGTGTTTCTTGGTCTTTGTGCAGTTTGTTCTCTGATATTCTCCAACAATCCTCTGATGCCTTCACACAACATCCTGACTGATCATCATTAATTGTACTGAGATTAAATTACAGACAAGTAAACTCTATTTACAATTCAAATTGTCTGTATACTTTTGCAAAGCATTGTACTTACTATTCATAACTTCTCAACAGTTTCCCCACTTAAAAAAAAAAAAATCATTCCATCAACGCCCAATGGGATAACTCTTCTAATGCTACTTCATTCATTAAATCTAATCAGTTCTTTTACACCACACTGCAAAATGAGACTCAAGCATTTAAAAAATCATTTTGTGTAAAGAAAGAATATTCCGAGTAACTCATCACCACTAGATTACCTTGTTTTCTTCTGTAGCAGTAATCTAGAAGAGGACTTTAAGGTTTGTCTTGAGCTGTAAAATTACTTTAATTGTTCAACACAATTAAAACTGCACACAGCTAACAAGGAGAGATTCACATGGTCTCTTCTTGTTGGAACCAGTAAAACCAGTAGAAATTCCACAATATGGCTCCAAAAAAAAGCCACCTCACAGTGCCAAAGTTTTCTGCAAACTGACCTGTTGAACCTTTATTGTTTGTGGTTGTCTGTTAGCATGAAGGCATCATATCCAAAAACATAATTTACTCTGCAGAAAGCGGTTAGCTGTGAAGAACTGCAATGTTCTGCCAAACTCCTCAAAAGATTTGCCTACTGTGGCTCTCTCCGGTGTACAAAAGATCTTAGGGCTCAATGACTTTTAAGTTGCTGGAGACAAGACAGAGTGCTCTCCCTCAAGTTAATTAGTCTTCAGCAACTTCATGTGTTGCACATACAGCACTTCCTCTCTTCAGCTTTACCGTTTGAAGGCTGTGTATTTACACCAGGTGTTCCTGAGTGATTCTAGGAGACGTGTTGAGCTGATGAAGAGGTGCAAGGAGTCAGCTGCTATAGAAATGGGCATTTTGTGCTTGACAGCCAATGTGGGATGATTGATTGAGTTGGGGTTTTAAGATAGAGGTTGGATGTTGGGCTGCAGAGTGTCTGATTTTAAATTTGACCCTCCCCGTGAGATACGTTGAATGACAGACAGGATCTGGGATAGCTGCATGTTTAAAGGGGGAGCAGATGATGGCCAGAGTCCAGTAATTGCTTGGAACAGCTACATGAAAAAAAGATTCATTTTTATTTGCTGGATATGAAATGTTGTCATGTGGTTGAGAAGGTAGTTTTGAAACTTCAGAATGGGATCAAGAGATCATGGGTAACCTAAGGAACCAGGGACATTTTTATTCAACTGTGAATGACATTCAGAAAATATTTTTATGAAGGAGTTTGATATGTGTTTAGTTTTTAAAAATCGAAACGTCATTCTGGACACCTTCAAATGGACTAGGTTAAGCTGTTCAACCTCACTTCTGTTAAAATACTTTTTGTTTTAAACAGTTCTTAGAAAAATGAGGGAATGCAAAAGATTGCAGCAAACTAAACCTAAAATATCCATTATAAAATCTACTTTTTAATCATATTCAATATTTGTTTGTTTTTGTTTTTATCCACTGACTTTTTGGATTATCCAGGAATCCTGAAAGCCATCTTAAACCAGATTAAAACTGGTCTACTCCACTTTTTGGGTTCAGTGTATAGTTTTGGATGATGAATTTTATTGGCTATGAAATTTTTATATTGTGTTTTTTGTTTTTTGTTTTTTTTTTAATAACATGATTTCAATAAAAATGCTTGATGGTAGTGAAAGTGTATAATAGCCTATTTCCTATAATCAAAGTAGTTTATTACAAACACAAAGCCACTGGAAAGGGGTGTTATGCTCCAAAGTGCACAATGCAGACATATAATTTAACTGGACTATTTTACATATAGATGAGTCAAATAAATGTACCTCATGAGTTTTTTTTTTTATTTTTTTTTTTTTTATTACCAGTGACTTTTGCAATGTTAATAAAGTAGTTATTGTCAAACTAAATGCAAGCTATTTAGGGGAAGAACACCTGTAATTTATCATGAAACTACCTTCACAATTACCTTTTGCTGATCTTTCCTGTTTGCCCATCAGATCAGTTTCATTCAGCTAAAACCCAAGACCTAAACCTGTTGTTAACACTCAAAATATGATATTGGTTTGATGTGATTTTCGTGCCAGAAGAGATTAGGTGCTCTTCAAGTCACCCTTATTAGAGAGATAATGATGATTTTTTTTTTTTTTTTTTTTTTTTTTTAAAAAAAGCAGAATAAAATGCTCAGTTTTCATTGTAAGGCAAGAGTACCTTAAATTCACATTTCAATACTTATTAGTATGACAAACAGCAGTAGTAACATTTTGGGGAGTGATTCAGGGGCCAACATATTCAGTGCGCATGCTCTTATGACCATAAATATTTTATTTACCAGGATCACAATGAGCACAGGCTGGTAAATGGGGAATCTGTGGTGAATTTTCAAGGTTAGAACACTTACTGGTTAAAACAATGCTATTATGATAAAAACCTCAGTACAAACTTTTAAAGAATAGTAATCAGTAGAGCAGTGATTTGTAATAACCAGTCAAAGTATTACTATTCAATATAACTGGTATAACAATTGGCACACGTTTTTATTTGGGGATATCGATATTTCTGAATAAAAAATTATAACTAACTTTAACAGCAAAAAGACCCATAAATTAGCTAGGAAGCTAGTAAGTTTGATTACTAGCTTACTAGCTTGACTTACTAGCTTAGTGCTGTTACCAAGCTAGATCTTTTTTTTTGCTAAATATTATGTGCCCTGTCTTGACAGTTCAGGCAAAAAAAGAAAAATGACAAGAGGAGGGATCACAGAATGTTCCCCCCATTGCATAATTGACTGTATTTAGTTAGAGGGACAGTAACCCACATGCTGGCAAGGGAAACATGTAAATGTTGGTTACGTGTGTGTCTGATAAGCATGTTTCCTTAAAGTGTGGAGTTGGTCACTGACAAGGTGGGGTTTAGAGAAACAGGGTTGATGTCAAGAATAAAACTGAATTAAATAACATGCTCAGATATGTCAGAATAAAAGTAAAAGGAATATTTTGAAGGAGAATTTATTCCAGTTTCCAAACAATCTTTTTATTTTTGATTTAATCCTCAAAACAATGTGCTAATAACTATCAACTTAGATTACCCATCATCCAGATTCATATATACAATTAAGTTTTAAAAGTAGAAGTAAACAAAGTTTTAGCTGAAGTTTCCATGTCATAATTCTACAAAGTATGGTTCACTTTTCTTTTTTCTTTTTTTTTTTTTTTTTTTTTAAATATTTATTGACTCCAGAATAATGTAGAATTGTTAATGTTAAGGTGTTGCATCCTATGATGTCTGACATGTGCCAATAGATGCACAAGGAGATATAGTTTCTAAATGTCACTGTGGTATTTAGATTGAATTTAGTCTTAATGCCAAGAAGACACGAAATATTGTTACAAAATCAAAAATAAATCTTTAAAAATTCTTGTGTCAAACCGAGCAGGTTTCACAAGAGCGAAATTATGTAGTCCTTCTACTGCACAGTTCACTTTATTAAATAATGGTACAACAGGCTATATTTGAATCAAAGGCTCCTGGGCTTTGTTGGGAGCAGAGCAGCCCCCCCTGAGGTTTCAAACATAAACAAAAACTACTGAATCATAGGACTGACCTCATAAAACAAGACCAATGGGCCCAATTCCATGTCACCCTCTGCCCTCATTGATACTAAATAGAAAACCTGTCACCAAACTTGATGTTTTAGATATGTTTAAGGTGATTTTTGTGGCTCCATTCAACCATCCATCCACTAAACTAGCTAATTCCTTTTGTAGGCGTGCTGGTTTCTTTACCTGCCAATGGATAAAGTTGCTTCTATGAAAGTCAGTTGAGGAAGAAAAAAAAAAAAAAAAAAGAGAAAAAAAGCTAAACCCACCAGGAATTCAGCAAAGAAGAGATACAGATCTGGCAACTGACAAGCAAGCCCAATAGAAACAATCAAGAAACAGATTAGGAAGTTGAGCCAAATATTTTTGCTCTTCATTTTTAGGATTGATTGACAATTACCTAAGGACCCCAATCCTCTCAGGAAGAACATGAGCAGAGGGAAGGGCCTGTATTTTCGACAAGCCTTACTGTGATTTGGAAAGAAACCAAAGCCTACACTTTGGATAGTTTTTCACAATGTCAGTACCAGAAATGGTCACACAAGCTAGGATGTCTTACAAGCAATAAGGGAAATGATTTTTAGAAATATGTATTAAATACACACAAACTTTGTACTTACAAATAGTTGTTTCTGTTATTTTTGATGAGTATGGCTTACAGCTGATGAACACCACCAGAGATTATGTTTGTCAGAAAGTTTGAATAATACATAAAACCACTAAATGTATTTTAATAGCCTGCTGAAAAGCATGTCCATGTTCTGTATAGTGTATGCACTCAATACTTGGTCAGGGCTCTTTTTGAATTAATTTTTGTCACATTAAATGCTAAATTTCCTTTCACCTAAAAAGTTTTTTTTTTTTTTTCACCACTGAGCAAAAGTCCAATCCTTTTTCTCTCCTTTTTGCTTCATAAGCCTCTAAAGACTGTACTTATATCTTTAGCACCTAAATTAAAAAAAAATTTCCTCCCACTCAACTTTCCATTAATAATCTTGAATACAGCATTCCATGAACAGTGATCTTCATTAGCGATGACTTAATGTGACTTACGCTCATTCTAAAGGATTTCAAAGTCAGAAGTTTTCCTTATGACTGTGTAAATCACAATAACAGATCACTGTCAAAATTAATTTTACTGTTAGTCTGGTGTTATATTCAAATTTTCAGAAAAATGCAATTTTGTGTTTTATTAGCTGTAAGCCATGATCCTCTAAATTAACAGAAATAATGGTGTTAAATGTCACAATGTGAGTAATGAACATATTACTGAAGAAAAAAACTTTTTGATGGCCAAACTAATTTGTTAAGCTGTAACTGTAAAAGAGAAGAAAAACAGAAGGGCTTAAACAGGAGTCAACAGCCTTTGGGTCATTTGCATTGTTGGGTCTGCAGTCTCTCATCTCCCCCTTGACAATACTCCAAAGTTCTTCTATGGCAGGGGTTTACAACCTGTGGCTCCGGAGCCTCAAGTGGCTCTTTGGACCTTCCACAATGGCTCCTGATAACATTGACCTAAAATGATCCAGTCATCGTCTATTGCTGGGTTGCAGATGACGTAGTATCGACGTCACAAAATGCAGATGGGGGGCAGGAAGTAAATGCAGTTGTCTTCAACCCCATTCCCTTCTATTGTTTCAGCATCAAAATGCCTAATTTCTGTACCATGTATGGTTTTTGCAACAGCTCTAATCAGGAGAAAGATAAACATTTTTTCCATGTTCTGTAAGTGGTGTGTCACAAGGGAGTTGATTTTTAAAAAAAACTTATAGAAAAATGATCACAAAAATGGATCAACAATCTACAGGTAGGTGGTTGATCCCAGATAGTTGACCCAACCTGAAACAAAACAGTTGTACAGGCTTCGAGGCTATTGAAAGCTTTCATCTGGCTTGCCGTATAATACGAGGTTTGCAACACCAGATAGTTTATGTCAATGGCCTTGACGTCGAGTAAATCCTCCAGATTATATGACAAGACTTTTTTATTAAGACTATATGGGTCATATCCTAAATGTTTGCGTATTTTTTCACAATATCTCGTGACAGCATGCTCACTGTCATCCATCTGTGTTTTGAACTGGAGCAAATCACTTCGTGCCATCCAGGTCACATGACTACAACCCAGCAATATCTGCTTATCAGTGCAGGGTCGCACAGGAGATGATAACCTATCTTCACTGGGCCAAGAGGCAGGATACACCCTTGATAGGTCGCTAGTCTATCAAAGGGCAACACAAAGACACACAGCACAAACAACCACGCACACACTCATAGTTAGGGGCAATTTAGAAAGACCAATTAACCCAATTGTCATGGTTTTACAGTGGGAGAAAGTCAGAGTACCCAGCGAGAACCATTGCATGCACAGGTAAAGCATGCAAACTTACATGTTAAGACACTTCTTGCTGCAAGGCAATAGTGCTACCAAAGGGTCCACAGAGCAGCCTTTGGAAAAAAAAAAAAAATTGTTTTAAATAAATAGCAGATTTTTGTCATATCCCGTATCTTTTGGACTTTTGCTTCTGTCATTTCTTTATATTGATTTCTTATTTTCCCTCTGTTAGTTCAGTTATTTTGTTATTTGAATGGTTCTTTACATTCTGTCTTTATTTTTCATTCCCTCATTCTAGTTTATTCCTTCTGATTAGTCCAGTTGTTAGATTTAGTGTTCTGTTGTTTCATTTGGTTTCATCTCTTTTTTCTTCTGTCAGTTTTATCATTTACTCAGCCATGTTCTGTTCTGTCTACTCTTAGTTACAGATTATGTTAAATAGTTGTCATCCTGTGTTCCTTAGTTTCTTATTTTAATTAGATCAGTGTTGTTTCTGTTTTACTGTAGTTCAGTCTTTCCCTAGCAATTCTAGTTTATTTATTCCTTGTCTCTAGTTACGGTATGTTTCTGTTGGATTCATTTTCCTTGCTCCCCTGTTTACTCTCCTTCGCCCCCTGCTGCCATTCTCTTTCCCTCCTCAGTCTACCGCTCTGGTCTCCTCTCACAGCTGCAGCCCCTTACTCATCAACCACAGTTCTCTATCCAGTAATCAACTTACTTGTATTTAAACTCCTCCTTGTCAGCCAGTCACTGCTGGATCTTTTTGTTACTCTCCCGTTTTCTTCCCCGTTGTACGCCGTTATTGTTTCTTTCCTCCGCGTCCCTAGTTAGCAGTTTTTTATAATGCTTCCTGGATTTATTCATTAAACTATGGCTCACATGACTCTCCCATTCTCCTGTCTGCATTTTGGTCCGACTCCTGCGCCCATCATAACAATTTTGGTCATTTTTTTTCTTTCTTTTTCTTTTTTATAAAATTGCATTGAACTTCCACAACAGAACTAAAAGTATCAGTCATATTTTTTTAGATCTACTTTGTCATTAAGTTGGAAACTAGGTGCTTGTTTACATAATTTTTCACAAATATCAAAAACCTATAGAGGAAAATGTATCCATCCTCTTTTTGCTGAAGTTTTTTTCCCCCATTACTTTAGAACCCAAAAATAGAAATAAAGTTGTTGCTCTTAAAAAAAAAAAAAAAAAAAAAAAAAAAAAAAAAAAATCATGAAAATTTCTGATAGTAGATATTGATCAAACAGTTATAAATTGTTTGATTTCCAAAGGTCATGTAATATTTGTGGTTCTAAATGAGTTCTATTTAGATGGACTGGGGGTAAAAATGGCTATTTGGATTGTAAAGGTTGCAGACTTCTATTCTATGGGTTCAGGTCAGGCCAGTTTGCTGGCTGATCAAGCACAGTAACACAGCGATAACTGGACCAGTTTTTGGTACCTTTGGCAGTGTGGGCAGGGACCAAGTCCTACTGGAAAATGAAATCCCTATAAAGCTTGTCGGCAGCTTCAGGAGTGGCTTGACACAAGGAAAACAACATTTGTAGCCTTTGCATAGGATTCATCTGTGCATAGTGGCTCTTCATGCTCTGACTTATATGCCTCAGTCCACTCCTTATAAAGCTCCCCCATATTCTTGAATCAATTTTGCTTGATTATCATCTCAAGGCTGTGGTTATCCCTGTTGCTGGTGCACCTTTTCTTACCAAACGTTTTCCTTCTGCTCAACTTTCTATGAGTATGCTATAACTTTTTCGTATTCAAATTTTCTGACACACTGAATTTTGGGTTTTCTTTATAACCATAAAGGCTTGACATATTTCACCCTATGTGTAATGTATCTAAAGAATATATGAGTGTCAGTTTCTGAAATGAGTGAAAAAGATATTCTAATACTTAGCTTTTGTAGCTACTTGTAGATTCTGTGACATTCAAACTGTGTTTGAGTTGGGCAGGTCTATGCCAGATGGGGTTAACTGGTAGGATTGGACTCATAAGTTTGTCTGACATGCAGTCATTTTTTTTATATAGCGAGGGGATGCAACAATTAAGCAGGAAACATGGCTGAGATTTGAAAATCATTCTAATGGAATGCATTGACAAGGCCATATGGTTTATATGATAGCATGTCATGAAATGATTGCTGAGGGTCTTTCATAATGAAATATGACCATTGCAGTGCACCCCAGTCCTATTCAGAAACAACTGTCATGTGTTTCACTGAGACAGATTTTCGAGAAATCTCAGCAGTGTTTTTTGATGGAAGAGGATTGGATTTAAAAAATTCTGACTTTCTTTTCAGAATTCTGACTTTAATCAGGCAAGTGAAAAAAAACAAAAACAAAAAAAAAAACAAAACAAACAATCACTTTAATCCAACATGTTCCACCAAAAGGTTAGTTCTCTTTCTACACAAATCACATCTATGTCATTGAAGCTGGTTGCTCCCTGGTGCCTATTTGCATTAGTCTTTTTTTCAGTAGCCCTAATCCTCCATAGTTCACCTTCAGCCGAAACGTTTTTCTGCAGGAGGAATTTGATTATAAACTTGTGTACAAAAAGAAAAAACAGCAAGGGAAAAAAAATGCAATCCCTCCCTCAAAAAAAAAAAAAAAAAAAAAAAAAAAAAAAAAAAAAAAAAAAAAAAAAAAAAGATCAGTTGCCTTATTTGATGTCACAAGAGACGTGTGAATGTGAAAGGGTTTTTTGGGGAGGGGAGGTAGCTTTTATTTTGATTAAATAAGGATTCACCACAAACTAGCAAAACAAACAACAACAAAAACAAAATAAAATAACCAAAAACTAAAAATCAAATGCTTTCTGACAACTGATCTAAGTTTGACTGACTAAACAGAAATGTCTGGGTAATACCTTTAAATAATGTCACCTGAAAATAGCATTGTTGCTCTGATCGATCCTCTCTTTACGGTGGCTTATATATATAATTTACAACAGAAGATTATTTGTTCCGTTTCGGAATTACTTTACATTTCCCACCAGTGTCCCCATGTGTTTCCCCCCGCAGCTCTTTCGTGTGTTGGAGCAGCGATCACTGCTGATCGCATGCAGCTTCTGCAGGTGTCAGTATGACTGTAGCCAGTAGGAGGGACTTGATGCTCCAACTTCTCATTTTGCGTCTCTCCGCTCTCCAGCCAGTCGTCCGGGTCCTGCTCGGAGAGAGAGAGAGGCGACGACGGGCATCGGCAGCGCCGCATTTCGTGGGAACACAATGCATCTGAGGCTGACCGAGCGAGTGGAAGCTTATTTTATTGCGCTTTCCAATTTTTGATTCGCGTTTCTCTCCTATATTCTTTTTATTTATTTATTTATTTTTTCGTTGCGTCTTGTCTTCCCCCCCCACCTCCTCCCTCCTTTTTTTTTTTTTTCCCACCCAGCAGCCTCTGACGCGCAAGGACACTACAGCATCCATCCACGGCAGAAACGCTCACACAGAGCATCCTCTGTACAGGCGCACCAGCCGTCCTCCTTCCTTCCTCTCTACCTTCCTTCCTCCCACTCTCCTCCTCTCCTCTTTTTTTTTTTTTTTCTTTCTTGTTTCTGTTGGAACCCAGAGGACATCGGGAACCCTGCTACTTACCCCCCTCCACCCACCCACACACCCACTTTTGCCCCGGAGACATGGATCTATGGTTTCATTCGATCCGGATTTGCTGGTGGAGGGTTTTGCTTCTGATGAGTGTTTTCCAGGACTATCTGAGCTCCATGCTGGACTGCCCGCCGACCTGCAGCTGCTCTCAAACAGAGATCTATTGCAATAAGTCCGACAACGGCAGGTTTTTCCCGTTGCTCGCCCTGCAAGACACTGGGAGCAATGGGACCAGCGTGGATATCGCGGACTTATTCAAAAACATCACCTCCATGTAAGTAGCTGCGGATTATGCTGCGCGTTTCTGAATCATTAATTGAGCTCAACCCCCCCACCCCCCTCCTGTCTGTTGCTTTCTTCGCACTGATCTGACTTGTTGGCTGCATATGTCTTTATCATGAGACTTTTTCACGCTTCTAACAGTCTCTCAAGTGGTCCTTTAAGGACTGATTGGTCAATGTTGAGTGAAAACTAATCAGTTCTGCTCCCAAACAGCGCAAATCAACCTGAAACCCTGTCAGGGGAGTGCGATATTTTTACGTGTGCGTCCACATAAAGTTGCATCTCCGCAGCAGCATCAGCAGCATCGCAGGCCTGCACATCCAAGAGGTGTGTGTGTGTGTGTGTGTGTGTGTGTGTGGAGGGGGGGGAAGGGTTGTTGCAGAGAACCTCGCATCACTTCATTCCCACTACATCCCTGTTCCTGTTCCGCTCCCACGGACTGGGCCCATTGAAAGAGACATAAATGGTGCAGTGGGGTCAAGCAGCTCCATCTCAGCTCCTCTCCATGAAAACTTTATCATCGCATCCAGATGATGATGAGGACGGGGATGATGATGAGGGAGAGAGATGAATGCTCACTTGTGGCTTTCCGATTTAGGATCTTAACACAGAGCATCTATGATGACGGCAGACTATCAAAGCACCCGCACACCCACAGAAGTAGCTACATTTTTATTCTACATTCCCCCCCCTCTCCGTCTCTCTCTCTCTCTCTCTCTCTCTCTCTCTCTCTCTCTTTCTCTTTCTCTTTCTCTCTGGCATCGATCCCTCTTCCCAACATCAAAGCTTTCTTTCTTGAAAAGTCAGAGGAAGAAGTGGGGGAGGGGTGTAAAAGGGAGGGAGAAAAAAAGACATACCAGGCCTTAAAAAAAGAAAGGAAAAAAAGACCCCCGGTGTGGTTGAGGCTGATTTGCATAGAAAGTAAACACCTTCCGTTAACGCAGAGGAATTCCCCGCACGGCTTCCTCCTCCGCACCGCAAAGGACTTTTTCCTCCCATCAGTGTCTTCGGTGTCTCGTTTACCCCCCCCCCCCCACCACCTTTTCAGTGTTTATACCGAAGCGAAGCAGACAACAACTCGCTCTGTGCCACGGTTCACCGCCTCCCCGGACCACTAGAGGGTAGCCTGGTACCCCTTATATGCTCTCCTGCCACAACACAGGAGTCATTGACGTGACTGTTTTATCAGGGGGGAATTCGCCATGGTTTGTTTGCCAGAACGAGCGCAGCATTTTTATTTTTTTTTAAAATTTTTATTACACTCGGCAGCATTAAGTAAAAAGGTGGAACAGTCAGAGGTAATCACTGTTAGTGATTAGCGTGACCGCAGGATGACCCACGCATACAGATTAACTCATTGCCAAACCTGCTCCATTGGCTCATTTATTCCCTCCTTTCTCTCATCCGCTAAGGTCCCAAAAGCTTCTGGTTTTCTGCTGTTAAAATGCTCGTGCACTGTAAAAACAGACTTTTGGTTGGTGTTAAATATTAGCCATGAAAATTATTTCAGTTTCAATCAAGTAAAATAGGTGGTAACTCTGAGCAATGGACCTGATTTCAGTGTTAAGGTTATGCCTAGATTTAGATTTATACACGTCAATGTGGAGCCTATATATGAACCTCATTTAAAAATAAGGACAAACTGCTTGGTTTGAATGTTTCTAGGCTTAGGTATGTAAAAACATTTCCTTTTTTTTTTTTTTTTATATCTTCAGTAAAACTTATGAAACATGCAATTTCTGGTAAGGCATAAATGAGGACAACCCAACATTTATTCCCACTTAAATTGGCTAAAATTACACACAGGCCTTTCAGATCAGGTTCACATGATGAAAACATTGTTATTTATCATTTTGACAGCCTAGTTTAAACCTTAGACATTTAGCTGGGTCTGCTCCTCACTAATGAAGTAAGAGTGAACACCATGCTGAGATGAAAAAAGCTGTCTTCTTTTAAGATGTTGTCAAAGAATTCTAGCCATTTCACTGTATGAAAAAAAAAAAAAAAAAAAAAAAAAAAAAAAAGTCTATTAGTGGAAGACATTCAAAACAGCTGCCAGCTAACCATGATTTGGCTGTCCAAGCAAGTTCATCCTGAGAACAGACTGCAAGATGCTAGGAGAAGTCTCCAAAAAGCCTAAAATGTCATCATGGGACCTGTAGTAGGCTCTTGTTCTTGATAATTTGAAAGTGCACGCCTGTACAATCAGAAATAGACTATACAAGTCTATTTCATGACAGATGTGCAAGAAGAGAATCATTTTTTCCTCTTAAGAAAAACACAAAGACTGGAGTAGATGTTGACAGAGAGACTGTAGACAAACATACACACTTCAGGAATATTGTTGTTTGAACAAATGAGTCTGAAGCTGAATTAATTGGACACCAGAACAGAGAACATGTCTGACACAAACCAAATACAGTTACACAGAAAAAGAGCCTCATACCAACTGTGATGCATGGAGGTGGAAGTATCATGGTTTGGGAATAGTGTGTTGCTGCAGCTCCTGGTCAGCGCATCATCACAGAATTCACCAGGAATTCTACCTTGTATCAGAGGATGCTTGGGGAAAAAATGAGACCACCTGGAAAAAAAAAAGAGACAAATACTTTAGTCGAACTGGACCCTGTAGCATGACGATGACCCAAACCATACCAATGAATCCATCAAAAACTGCCTGAGAGTTTGGAAATAGAAAGATCTGAGTCGAGTAAAAAGGAAGATCTTGACCTTGGCAAGATGTTGCAAGGAGAATTTAAATGGGCTGGACATGCAAATGTCCAGAGCAGAAAGTGAGGAGTGAGGCAAACTCTCTTTAAACTGATGTCAGAGGCTGGTAGATAGCTGTTAGAAACATCTCACTGAAGTTATATTTTTCATATTTCTACTAAAACATGCAATGCTGATAGAGGGGGTCCTGTCTTTTTTCCTCTGTTAGAATACACATTTTTGTTTAGCTTTTCTATAATGAGTAAAACAAAATGACTTATACTGGTATTATTTAGTTGACAGTGTGTCTAAACAATATCTAAATGTTCTACTTAGCAGAAATTGGTATATTGGGTCATTTTTTTTTATCATTATTCTCTCAATTTTTTTTAAGCTCTCACAAATTAAAGTACAATATTTTTCAATGCTGAGAAGGTTTCTGTGCTGGAACAAGAAATGTCTTTAATTCAGCTTTAACTAGTTTAAAGACAGCACTGTTGCCAAAGTCAGATTTACAGGCCTTTCTGTAAGAACAGATTTAATAATGTTTAATAATAGTAGGTTAAACTAAATTAGTTTTAAATATAGATTAAAATCTACCAAAATAAAATGCATGCAAATTTTGATCTCATTTTATTATAAAATTATCACACCTAAAAAAATATACTAAATATGATTGGTTTGTTCTATCAGTGTATTCCTTTTTAAATAAACACAAAGTCACGATCTTATCGTCTTGTTTGCCTTTGAGAAAACCCATTGCAATGGACCCAGGACTAATTGTGCATTCCAAGTCTGCAAGCACCCCCTTTTTTTTTCTTCGTTCTTTGCTGCTCAGTATGGACAGCAACATCCACCCAGCACCACCACCAGCAGCTCAATGACGGCCCATCAGAGACCACACCACCCACAATGTCACACAATCTAATGCATCTGCACAAGCAAAACAAACAGAATTTAATCAGTAAAACTCGTGGAACTGTTTGCACACATTTGAGTTTTAATTGATTGTAATTATTATTATTATTATTATTATTATTATTTTGGGGGTGTGTGTGTGTGCTACATTTCAAAGAATTTTAGATATGGAAATAAAAATTGGTTAAATCCTAACCGATCATTAAAATCATTTTTGCTCATTTAGCAGGTACAGGTTGGAGGAAAGTAAGTTCTGAAACTTGGTTTAATAAAACAAAAGCTGACAGTGTGTTCCGTGCAAAATAGGAGGAAACTAAAAAATGGACCAAAACTAGTGATCTCCTCCATCATATCTTACATATGATAATCTTCTTTCTATACATCCTCTCATTTTGATCCCACTTGCAGAGGATCATACTTCCTAGAACCTAGAACTGCATTTGAGAGCCTTTATTTTTGCTCCTGTCTTACCATAAACTAATAAGACAAGCTGTTAGAATTGAACAGATAAATACTATTGTAACAATTTGCAAATATTTTTGAGGTAGATCATAATAATTTTGTTATTAAATTATGGAATATTAACAATAGAAAAAAAAACTTAAATTAATGTGCAAAGATGATTCAGTTCTAACAAATTATTAAAAGCATGTAAAAGCAGAAGTTAGAAAATTCAATTCTCAAGAAAAGCGGAGCTAAATAGGCTGAATTCCAAGAAATGTTTAAAATGTAATTACTCAGCAAAATTAGTTAAATTATTCTTACAAATAATTCTTACAAATTCTTACAAATTATTTGGATCATTTTGCTCATCTGGTTTGTAATCAAATATTGACAAGAAACAAAAAATAAAAATTGGTTTGTGACTAAGGCATTGACGATTACGAAAACAGAAACTTTTAAAAATCTAACAAATACTCTAACAAGGTGGCATGCAGGCCTTCTGCCTGACAACCACAACTAAGATGTGCCATTCATTGGCAACCAACATTACATTTATAAACATTGAAATTAAAATTATTTTAATGACTAATACAAAATGTCCTCTGAAATTTCCTTTTCTTGTGTTTGCCTTACCTGGGACTGTGATAAGTAGCACACCGTCACCTAATGCATCTGTAGTTTTTATCAGAACAAAGCAATTTCATGCTTGATACTAATTTATTACTGCCCAGAGAGCCCCGCTCTTTAAAAATGATAACTGGTATCCATAGTAATAAGAAGCAGTCAGAGGCTGAGCCCACGTGCACCACAAGTGGTCCTTGATCCTCTCTGTTTTAAGTAGGAAGATGCATGTGCTCTGCCAACAAGAACACCTTTTTTTTTTTTTTTTTCTCCTTTTTGTTAAAAAGGCATAAGCAGATCCAGTTAATTTATACAGACAGAGAGCTGCAGCAAAGGCTACTAACAATAAGTGCAGTAAGAAAGTGGGGGGTACTGGCCAGCCAAAGAAAACTGCCAAGTCCAGATAATAGTTTTCCAGTTCTCTCACATTAGAGATTCATCACAAGAAGCATCGCTGCATGAAGCGGATAAGATAAGGCCTTGCTGTGATACTCAAGGAGGGGAAAAAAACTGCTTTCTGAGAGCAGCTGAGGCATTTTACTGGTTTGTGAAATTGTGTCCGTGAGCCGAACACAGGAATTCAGTCCACTTTTTTGACTGTAGCCTTATTTTGTCTAGATATTGGTGTTATTTACCGTATTTTAATTATTGTTATTATTGCTTTGTGCTCGTAGGGCTTCAAAACTTAAAGCCATGTTCTAGTGTCTTGTCTATTTTTGACCAAATCAGTTGCTCTCTTATACCCTAAAAACATAAATGTTCAGTTTTGGCACATTTATTAGTTGTTGTAAGCTTCTGTTGGTCAGCTAACATCTTCCCACATTTTAAAGCACTATTTTCCTATTCGGAAGGAATTTATGACAAGATATGATGCCTTGTAAAAATATTCACGCCACTTCATCAACAAAATTCAATGTAATCTACTGGGAATACTATGTGATAGATCAAAACAAATTAGAGCATAACTGTGAAATGGAAGATGAAGGATACTTGATTTTAAAGATTCCTTTTACAAATAAAAATCTGAAAAGTATGGCATGCATTTGCTTTGGGTTCCCTTGACTCAACACCTTGTAGAAACACCTTTTGCTACAATAACAGCAGGTACTCTGCATATTCATAGACCGAAATGTGCATACAATGGGCATCTCTGCCCATTTACCGTGACGTTTATGGTTGTAACATGACAAAATGTGAAAATGTTTTTGGGTTTAGAATACTTTTGCAAAGAAAATGCAAACATCTTACACTATTCAGTGTTACATCATTGTTTTGGAGTCTCTGTCGTAAGTGTCGCAGTTCAAATAGATGACAACCATAAATGGCAGAGTTTCACAACATCCTCACTTTTAGGAAATGCTCATGGTGCTCAAAATGCACGACTCCCCCATGGTGCAATGAAAATTTAGTGTGCTTTAAACACAGGGGTGTGGACTGGTCATGCAGCAGAGAGGAGGAAAAAAAAATCATCTCCTCTGCGCTGGCAGGAAAATCTTAGTAATCCCATAATGTTAAGTGCCAATTCGTCCTTCCATTTAACTATTAGAAGACACTTGCCTGCAGTGCTTACTGTAAGAAAAGACTTTGGATTACTATGAGCGGTTAACAATGTAAAAGAGACTATGATTTGAAAAACAGTTAACAGGGATCTTGCACTCAGATTCCACTCGCAGTCACATGTTCGCAATTTCATGCTCTACACTGCCTCGGCCACTGATCTGTACGGTCATTACTGTGCCTTTCATTTGCCCCTGTCTCCTGAGGCCCTGGGTTTGATCCTTTTATTCAACAATGCATGCACGCTGTTGCTGTCATTAACAGAATTATGGCACTTTATATACCTTTGATGGTAGAGATTTTCACTCACTGAGGTAGAAAAAACACAAGTATCAGTCACGTGTCTGATGTTTTTTTTTTTTTTTTTTTTTTTTTTCCGGTAATGACCTATGGGAAGGCATGATGGTTCTGTTCTCTTCCTGCTATGACAAGTTGCTCTATCTGCTGTGAAAGAGTCCAGAGATAAAATCAATCTGTGACTGATGGTTCAAGATAAAGTGTGAATGCTACATCTTTCATCTTCACATTGCAGACAAACAGCAACTTTGCAGTTCTAGCAGCAGATTTACAACTAATGATAAAAAATAACAGTCAAGAAGGAACATATATATATATATATATATATATATATATATATATATATATATATATATATATATATATAATATATATATATATATAATATATATATATATATATATATATATATATATATATATATATATATATATATATATATATATATATAAATAAATATAATTCCCTTCTCACCCTCCACGGGTGGTCTTTCTCAACCTCTGAGCTCGGGTCCTCTACCAGAGGCCTGGGAGCTTGAGGGTTCTGCGTAGTATCTTGGCTGTGCCGAGAACTGCGCATTTCTGGACTGAGATGTCTGACGTTGTTCCTGGGATCTGTTTTAGCCACTGCTCCAGTTTGGGGGTGACTGCCCCGAGGGCCCCGATGACCACAGGCACCACTGTGGTCTTCACCTTCCAGGCCTTCTCCAGTTCCTCTCTGAGGCCCTGGTATTCAGTTTCTCGTGTTCCTTTTTCCTGATGTTGCAATCGCTTGGTATTGCTACATCCACCACAACGGCTTTCCTCTGTTGTTTATCCACCACCACGATGTCCGGTTGGTTCGCCATTACCATTTTGTCTGTCTGGATCTGGAAGTCCCACAGGATCTTAGCTCGGTCATTCTCCACCACCTTTGGGGGTGTGCCCCACTTTGATCTCGGGGCTTCCAGTCCATATCCTGCACAGATGTTTCTGTACACTATGCCCGCCACTTGGTTATGACGTTCCATGTACGCTTTCCCTGCCAGCATCTTGCACCCTGCTGTTATGTGTTGGACTGTCTCAGGGGCCTCCTTGCACAATCTACACCTTGGATCTTGTCTGGTGTGGTAGATCTGAGCCTCTATTGCTCTGGTGTTTAGGGCCTGTTCCTGTGCAGCCAGGATGAGTGCCTCTGTGCTGTCCTTGAGTCCAGCTTTTTCCAGCCATTGGTAGGATTTCCTGATATCAGCCACTTCAGTTATTTGTCGGTGGTACATCCCATGTAGGGGCTTATCCTCCCATGATGGTTCCTCCAGCACCGCAACCTCTGGTCCCCATTGTTTGAGACATTCGCTGAGCACATCGTCGGTTGAGGCTTTGACCTTGATGTATTTATGGATCTTGGATGTTTCATCCTGGACAGTGGCTCTCACACTCGCTAGTCCTCTGCCTCCGTCCTTACGGCTCGCGTATAGTCTCAGGATGCTGAATTTAGGGTGGAACCCTCCATGCATGGTTAGTAGTTTACGAGTTTTAACATCCATGGTCTTTATCTCTTCCTTTGGCCAGCTTATTATTTCTGCAGGGTATCTGATTACTGGCAAGGCATAGCTGTTTATCGCACGGATCTTGTTCTTGCCATTGAGCTGGCTTCTCAGGACTTGCCTTACTCGTTGGAGGTATTTGGCTGTGGCTCCTTTCCTTGTGACCTCATCGAGGCTGCCATTTGCTTGTGGTATTCCCAGGTACTTGTAACTGTCCTCAATGTCTGCTATTGTTCCCTCTGGGAGTGAGACCCCTTCTGTGTGGATGACCTTCCCTCTCTGTGTAACCATCCGACCACACTTCTCTAGCCCAAATGACATCCCAATGTCAGTGCTGTAGATCCTGGTGGTGTGGATCAGTGAGTCGATGTCTCGTTTGCTCTTAGCGTACAGCTTGATGTCATCCATGTAGAGGAGGTGACTGATGGTGGCTCCGTTCTTGAGTCGGTATCCGTAGCCAGTCTTGTTGATGACTTGGCTGAGGGGGTTCAGACCTATGCAGAACAGCAGTGGGGACAGAGCGTCTCCTTGGTATATGCCACATTTGATGGACACTGGTGCAATTGGCTTGCAGTTGGCTTCAAGGGTGGTTTTCCACATCCCCATCGAGGCTGATATATATATATATATATATATATATATATATATATATATATATATATATATATATATATATATATATATATATATATAAAAATGCCATAAGCAGCCACAGGCATGTTGTCATCATAAATAATTAAAGCTGCTGTGCCTTTAGTATATTATTTAATATGGGTACAAGACATATTTTTTAACATTTTATAATGGATGAATCTGGATTCTAGATTAGAACCACATTATCTGGCCTTGTGTCTTGGCAGTTATTATACTTTAATAATGTCTTCATGGCAAAATATAGCACCATACTGTATGCATCAAATCATAACTTAAAGTTGGTCATATAAGCTAAATATGTCTCACCACCTTCATATGAACAGCTGCAACACATGCAGCTAAAATTAGATAAGAACTTGAAAGTATGTGTTTATGTAGAGATTAGCGCTGCACCGAGCAGGCTTTTCCTTGCCAGTACCAATTTCCGCTTTTCTTTGAGGTCTGACCTGTCAATTCCAATTTTGACAGATGTTGTAGGAAGATACATGGCCATAGGAAAGTTAAAGCAGCATTAGTTCCCTTTGCATGTATCACTGTATTATGCATAATTTCATCACCACATAAGCCAGACTGCCATATATATTTTGGAGATTTTAAAAAGTTCTGCCCTTTTATGTGACATGTTTACTGCACAGTGCACCATTTCTACAGAATCTATGAAAATGCAACTTTAATAACCAGCAATGATCCATTAACAATGGGTGTGTCCAACTTCAGGCTGCAGCCTTTGAAGTGCCCATGGGCCAGGTCCTTTGGACGGTTCACTCTTCAGCTTTATTCCTGTCCTGTTACCTAGCAACCATAATGCCACTAAGCACAAGCTGGTAAAAATGGAGCTCGAAATCTTGAGTTTTTTTATTACTTAATTAATCCTTTTTGATTATTTAAATTAATGCATTAATTAAATAGATAACATTTTTACAAAAATATTTTTAAAAAAGTCTATGTCTAACAACAAAACTTCTTTAAAAATTTAATTTTTATACCACCAAATTTTAATATATTCAAAACTCCATTCCTCTACTGCTCTATGTCCTGCAACGTATGCCAATGTTACAGAAACAAAAATCTCAGTTCGGCCAGCAATGGATTTTGGGATGAGGTAGGCTTTGAAAGATGCACCACACCTGTCCTTTAAATCCAGAGAAAAGAAGGATGCATTTGTGGGCTGCATTTGGATAAGCCTTTGAATTAGGACAGTATTTGTTACATCACTGTGACATAATGTGGCCTTTAAAGGATGCAACCCTGAATTTGGACATGCTCAATATAACTTCTAATCTCATGCAACACTGTGCAAATGCTCTGCCTGCACTTATGAAGATGTACTTACCTTGGGATACAGGATAATTGAAATTGAAAGTTAAACTGACAGAATGGCCTACTTTCTGATTAATTTGGCTAATATTATCCGATATATCCAGATATATACACACTATTCAAAGAGGGATTGCAAAAAAACTGAACACATTACTTTGACAGTTTTGGATGCTCCACAAAATCTGCTTCATTTCCCCACATTTAGACCTCCATAACAAGCCTTTTTTCAATACAAATACTAACATAGGTAATTTAAGTTCCAATATGATAGCAGTTTAATAATTGTAACAGATTTTTTTTTTAAATTTTTACTGCAGGTTCATTGATTGAAGTTTTGATTCCAACAGAAAATTACATTTCAAATGTATCCCAATTTAAGCATCTAACCGTATGTTCCTAACCTTTATGAGAGTTTTATTAGGTAAAAAAAAAAAAACCCATCAAAGTGAATGCTGTTGGTTGATGCATTTAAAGACTGTAAGAAGCTATAGTTCTTAGTTCTGATGCATTTAAATCGGAAAAAAATAGTCAGTATTTGATGCTGATCACGGATCAAAGCTAATCAAGCCAAATAAACTGATTCTGACCTGGGTGAAAGATAGGTGCTATTCTGGTATAATGTGTAAAATACAATCATGTTGCCATCACACAAAACCTTATCTTCTGTTATGTCCCATGATGTGATTCAGTGTCATGTTTTCCTAAAATGTGACTGTTAAAGACCGAGATGTCTGCTGCATGCCTTTGAGTCAAGTAGTCTGTTTTAAACGCTGCCATTGCTCCAACTTTTTCTGGAGAGATTTATGTGCATTATAAAATTCCCATCTGCTTATCAACAAACAAAATGAGACTCCCACCCTGTTAAATGGTTTACTGTTTATCCCTGTTGCCAAATGTGTCTTGAAGCTTGTCGTTTAACATCTTTAAAATCATGATTGTCCTGTTCATGAATGAGTGTGCCGTCTTGTTTTAAAGACTTGTTTTGGCTCTTCTTTCATTTATGTCACAAGTTTCATTTGCCTTTATTATCCTTTACTTGCAGAACGTGCACTCTTTAAATTATCAAGGACTTAAACTTGAGTATAAAAGATATTCCTTGCTGTCTCTGCAGTGTTTAATTGACTACATATTTTAGAAGTGATTGAAACTTGTCTGATGTGCTCATAAGTTCACATATCCTGGCAGAATTTAAGATTTTTGGGGCGTTTTCACAGAATATGAATGATAATACAAAAGCTTGTCTTTCACTCATGGTTAGTGATTTGGTGAAGCCTGTTATTATGAAACAATTGTGTTTGCTCTTTATGAATTGTTGTTCTTGGCGAATAACCTTCAGTTCCTGTAAATTTTTGGGTTGTTGGGGGATGTTTTGGATCATTGTTATTTTGGAACATCCATGTAGATCACATAAGTACCTTCTGAGCTGCTGAGCACAAATTTCTCCCTGGTATCTTCCGATGCTTTGTTGTATTTATCTTCGTCAGCCATCAGTGTTTACCAGGTACCCTGTGCCTTTGTAGTTCATAGATCCACTGCCCATCAGTGATCCACCTCCGTGTTTCATAGTAAGCATGGTGCACTTTTCTTCATAGCCCTTGATGACTCTTGACTCCAAATGTTGTGTTAATGGTTGTGGCCATTTAATGAAGTTCTTTTTTTGTCTCATCAAGTTTAAGGCTTGATTTTGAGGGCTTTCTTCTTGCAACTTAACCATCCAGCTCAATTTCTTTTTTTAACAAGTTCCTCCTTATTGTGTAGCTTGAAAAAACTAAATGTTTTTGTTTTGTTTTCTAAAAGATGTATGTTAGCAATTAGTTCTGGGTTTTTCTTTACATCTTGAACGATTATATTGCCAGTTGATTTTTTTTTTTTTTTTTTTTTTTTTTGTGACTTGGGTTCAACAGCATCCCCATTTACCACTTTGTAATTAAAGTTTAAACAGTGCAGTTTGGCATTTTCAATTCCTTAGATGT
Organism: Anableps anableps; assembly: GCA_014839685.1. NCBI lineage: Eukaryota > Metazoa > Chordata > Actinopteri > Cyprinodontiformes > Anablepidae > Anableps > Anableps anableps. Next base: position 8,970,683 of record CM026067.1, on the reverse strand, counting down.
CTTTTTATAGTATTTTCCTGGTTTATAAAGTTCAATTACCTGTCCTTTGATAATAATTTTCCTTTCTTCATGGCTCAGAACCTAATGTCGGTGCAGCGCTGCATGAAACATGCACAGATCTGTCAGAAACCCAGAATCTCACAGACTTTTTATACACACACACACACACACTAATTATAAGCAAAAGGATCACAGGTAATAATGGTAATCTTTTGTTGCTCTTTAAAGCTACATGAATCAAGTGTTAGTATGTTATAGAGTGAAAACCTCCAGGTTATGTGAAAACTGTTTGTCAGGCTGATATTGGTAGTTTCTGTTGTGATGATTAAAACAGAACAAACAAAACTGTTCGGTAATGAATGGCTTTACCCAACCTCCAACCATGAGTGAAAGAGACATATTTGTATTATCATTCAGATTCTCTGAAAAATTGCGACTGAATTAGAAATTCCGCCAGGGTTTGTAAACTGAACAGAACTGCTGTATTAATCTTTGAGCACTTTCAAGCACAGAGCTTGTCTGAAACAATCTTGCAGAGGAAATAAACCTGTTTAATACAGGATTGCTTCCAAGGTCTGCTAAGGTGACTTGTGTGGGCTGAAAAATGTCCCCCTGGTTCAGACACCGAACATTACTACATTATATAAAATCCCTATTTTCTCTGCCTGTTATACCTCACGATCAGCCCACGTCCTTCCACGTGTTTATGACTTCAAATCTTTAGCAGAAGTCTTGCATAAGGCTTCTCGGCAGAAATTGATTTGCAGACTTGTAGAATTTCTTCATAGTCGTCAAATGTGTAGAGTTCGGGTTTGGTGTAGAACTTGAACTCATAGTGAAAAGATCTTACATCTACATGTATGTGGAACTTGGAGACAGAGGAGAGGTTACCCAGGTTTGAGTAAGTTTTTTTTTAAATTTGCTGTAAGCAGTCACTATATCTAAAATAATCTCTTTTTTTGTTCTTGAAGGGATGAAAAGCTGCCTCAGGTGATGAGTGATTCAAAAATCCTGACTTTAAGTAACCCTCAAAGGACAGCTGATCATCTGGGCCATTGGCCATTGAGAGAAGGAGGAAATTGTTACATTGTGTAGCTCAGAGTGAAATTATTCAGCATCCCTACTATAGGCTTCCATTACCACTCAATTAGATTAAAACAGAAAAAAAAACAAGCAGAGCATTTGCTATCTGTTTTAGTCTAAATTAAACATTTTAACCAGCAGTAAGTTTGTTCCTTTAACTGAAGAAAAAGTAAAATCAGAAATACACTAAGGCTAGACAAATATTTTAAGAGTAAACAAAATACATATTATAATATATCATATAAGAATTAAAACAAGAAGATTCTTCACTGGACATGATGCCCACTAGTGTTGGATTTACTTCCTTTGAGGGTCAAAATTATTCATACAAGCTCAAAAACATACATACAACAAACCCATAGCATGATGCTGCCACTGTAATGCTTAAACGTTATTACAGTGTTCTTAAGTTTGAATGCCTCACTTTTACTCCTTAAACAACTCAGTCTTGGTCTCATCTGACCATAAAATTTCTCCTGGAGGCTGTTGGTCTGTCTATGTGGGAAGCTGCCACTCAACTCATCAACAAGGGTCTTTCAAGTTCTTTCATGCATGGTCATATACAATCCAACTGTTTTGTTGCAGTACAGTACATGGACATATCAACATTGAATTGAATGTGACATTTACTTTCATTCATAAGGTAGTTAGTAGCCAAATTTACATTTTCCCACAGATCTCAACATGAATTTGATGGTGTTATTGTAATTGACTATATCTCCTTGAATGGGCTTCTGTAATAATGTCTAGATGTGTACAGCTAAAATGGGAACTTTTGCACAGTGTATTTGTAGAATTTTGATCAAAGCTAGTAAGAAACATTTCATAATACCTCAGAAAGGCACATCAACTTGTGTGAACAGGACAATGTCTCAGTTAAAATCATTGTATCTCCTGCTGTTTATTTTATTCATTATTATTTTTAGATCTTCATTTTGTGAAAATTGTAATCCATCTCTAACACCTTAATACAGGGAAAAATGTTTAACAAGAGCTAAAGGTGATTTTTTTACCTGTGGTAAGTGCATCAGTTTTGTAAATGTAAATTATATTTTTTGCTCTAGGTTAATTATGCACATTATCTAAATGCATCTTCTCCTGAGTTGGTACTACTGTAGACGTGTTTTGTAGGACTTTGATCTGGTGCCTCATTGACATTTTGGGCTTTTAATGACTGATTGATGATACTGGCTTTATAACATATACCCCTCACTGATTTTTAAAAACATGTATTTGTTGCTTATGTTAGAATTTATTGTGGCTTTTCTCTTTTACTCAATAAAAACCCACCAATACTGGACAAAATATTCCTTAGCAAGTTGCAGAGAAAGCAAAAAACCCATCAACAAGTTCCTACCATAATTCTGGTTGGATATTTGACGACTCCTCTTATCCAAAATGGTACAGCTTGTCAAAACTGGTCGGTTGCCTGTATAAAACACAGTAGGGTTGAGGCTCCATTCCAGAAGCTCAATGTTAACTGGCTTTATTCGTTCCAAAAGCAGTTTCTATGTGTGTTTGGGATAATTTTTCTATTGGAACAGCAATTTATATCAGTTTCATCAGTCAAGCTGGTGGTTTGAGTTCATGTTGAATAATTTGGAAGTACTCCATTTTCATTATACCACCCACTTTGTGAAATGCACCAGAAACATACCCACGGCATAATGCTACTACCACTATGGATGACAGTTGTTTCAGAGTTCTTGGTTTTTAGGGATCTTTGCTTTGACCTACTGACCCTAAAACATTTCTCCAGAAGACATTATTCTTGTCCATGTGAGCAGCTGAAAATTCCAGTCGAGTTTGATGGTGTATCTGATTTGATGGTGTAAATCTGGCTTCACTATGAACAGTAATACTGGTTCTCCAGCATCTTCCAGTTTCTGATCATCTTGAGCCTTGGTGGTTCCTGGGTTGTTCTTGAACAGCTACCCAGTATCCTTTCATCTTTAGTTACCAGTTTGGTCTGGTTAGCGAAACTTAACTAGTTTCGGAATATATAACAGTCATTTATGCCCATAATTGTAGGTAAATGTCGTCACTCAGGTTGTCTAGGATCAGAATAAAGTGGGTAACTTTAATCAAGCTAAATGTTGAGACTGAAAATGGATGTGATCAGACTCAGAACTCCAGAGTAAAGAGCATCAAGATTGGGAAACATACAATGGATTTTTTGTTGCCTCTTAGTCCTACTCTAGCGCCACATATTTTAATATCTTTCTAACCCCCCATTATGTGCTAACAGAAAACAATTCAAAAGCGGTAGTTATTGAAACTTTTCCAAAACGCTGGTATTACTGAACTTCCATTGTTTGGAGAAAAATCTAATCAGTTTTTTTATATGGCGGCAATCCCAGCACATGTCGTCTCAAGACACTTTACCAAAAAAAAGTCAGTTCAATCGAATCGTACAGAAAGATTCCAACTCAAGTACATAAATTTAATTCCATCCAAGTTATCAAACAATACAGTCAAGTTCAATTCATTATTCACATGAGCTCTGAGGCAGTTTTCAAGTCTACAGGATGATGGAGAGCACACACACACACACACACACACACACACACACACACACACACACACACACACACACACACACACACACACACACACACAGCAAAGCTCAGCCAGTAGCTTTGTCAAGGAGAAAGACAGGGTTAAACACTGAAAGACAGGACCAAGTGTATCATCTAAAGAGGAACATGAAGTGGTTGGAAGTGGTATCTCAGTCGATGCCCCCATCCAGGAAAAAAAGAGCGCCAGACAAGATGAAGCTTCTATGAAGAGTAAAAAAGGAGAGAAAACATAATGTTAAACATTGAAATAACTGCAAATAATACCAAATTGGAGCATAATAAGATAATTCAGCAGAGTGAGGAAAAGTGGTCATTCTCAGATGTTTAAAACACTTTTAATCAAGATTGTTTCCCATTTCATAATTGGACATTTGCCTTGTAAATTCAAACCTTCTGATCTGATTGTTGGAAAATTTTCTTTGTTTTCAATAAAAAACCCGAAAAACAGACTGAAACCTTGTGTAAAGAGTTTGTACCTCCTACTTATCTGACATATGACTCTAAGCATATTTACACACAAACACATACTTTAAGCCTCACCAAAGCACTTCTTCTTACATCACATTTGCAGCTATATTTACTCTATGACCCTACCACCTAGTGTCTATTCTGTTTCCAGCACTGTGTCTTTGTTCTCAGTGTCATGCTGTGAGGTTATGAGGTCTGGGTTTCTGATGCTTACTTCAGCTGTATCTTTTGTCATCTATCTTTATTTAGTCTTTTTATCATGCTGAAACATCACTCTGTGTTGTTATTGATTTTTTTTTTTTTTTTTTTTTTTTTTTTTTTTTTTTTTTTTTTTGCGAGGTGAGGTGTCTTTTCAGTTTTTTTTTGTTTTGTTTTGTTTTTGTTTTTTTTTTTTTTTTAAAGCTTTCTCAGGCTTCCTTTTATGATGAGTAAGGCATGAGCATTAGGGTCATTTGAAGCACAAATAAAGTAATCCAAAAGCTCACCTTTGCTCTTGCAGCAGCAAACACAACGTAGCTCACAACTTAACACCTGCCTAACGTTTCCTGAGGTTTGTTTTACAGTGGTCCCAGTGGGTGTCATGCTGTGGTGATGCTTTTCTTCAGCAGGAACAGGCGGTTCACCCTCCAGCAGCACAATGAATCTAAACATAAAGTCAAAGCTATAACACAATAGTTTAAATCAAAGTATTATTCATCTTTTAAAATGGCCCAGTCAAAGTCCAGACCTAAATTCAGTATACTGAAAATAGCTGTTACTACACAATCTCCATCCAATCTGCCTGAGCTTGATGATTTTTTGCAAATGAGAATAAGCAAAAATATCTCTGGATGTGTAATAAAGACACCCCATAAAATGAAATGCAGTTCTTCAAAGTATAAACTTAAGAAATTAACTTGAGTATTAACAGAAATTTCCATCACAATTTGTAGATGATTATTTGCAAAAAAGTTGAAAATGTTTGAAATCGTGCATCATTTCATTTTCTTTCCACGACAAAATGATGCACTAATTTGTATAACTGTGATGTGTGATGTCACACAAAACCTGAATTAAAAACATTGAAGTTGCAGTTGTAATGTGACAAAAAGAGGAAATGTTCAAGAGGTACTGTCACTTTTGTAATACTTTCTGCATATAAAAATGTTTTTAAGTTGATAAAGAGCTTTTTTTTTTTTTTTTTTTAATCATGCAGAACTTGTAACATGTAATCAGTGATTTTTTTTTTTTTTTTATTTATTTTTTTTTTTTTTAAGATGTTGGGTTGCCCATTCAGTGATGGAAAATGTTTATATGGCTGGCTCTGTAGGTTCATAGCAGGCCTACTCTGATCCATCAATAAATGATTGCTCTGTTTTGAAATTTTATGTCATGAAATGTTGCATCTTTAGGCCCATGCTGTTTTCGCATCATCGTCTCTAATCTTGTTTAACTTCCCAGGACAGAGTTGCGAACACGCTGCCAGTTGGTTCTCACCACTGAGACCCCCCGCTGCCTGCACATCGCAAGGCTTACCTCGGGCAATGCACGATGGGCTCCACTGTTATAGGCGTATCATCAAGTTTGCATGAGCCTGTCTTTGTGAAAAGTAGGTCAGGGCTGCCATCAGAGAATTAGGAGGAGAGAACGATGCCTTGGTTCAGATCCTCTGCATGCAGCGACGCTGCTACGAGTCCCAGCCATGTGACTGACCCAGCTTCTCCCATGCCCCCCTCCCATCACCACCACTACTGCCGCATCTGCAGGCAGCCGAGGCACCGTTAAAGATGCATACTAATGAAGCCCCTTTTCTCCCCCTTAACAATCAAAAGATGCATTGATGATCAGGGGGCAAAAAAACAAACTCAAGCCTCTGCTGTTTCCGCTAAGACTAGAGGAGGCCTTCAAAGCCTTGCGGCAGCATTCCAGCAGCTTGCTGTTGACATTCAGCTGAGCCTCTGCTTCTATGCAGCAGCTTATGAGTCAGTGTTGCTACAGTCTGCAACAGTTTATCATATCAAATTTCCAGGGTTCCTACGCAGTCTTGAAAAGTATGGGATTTGCTTTTATATTTTTCCACTTATGGAAAAATGTTTGATTTTTCCAAACATTTTCTTTAGACAAACATGTAATAATAGTTAACAAATGCAGTAGTTTTATATTCATTCATATTTAAATGTAGTACTTTCTCCTGGATTTGCAGTGTTACAAGATGATTGAAACATTTTCACCAAAAGTTTTTGTTTGTTGAACTAAAATCCAAGTATTTTCATTTTCCAGACAGCTTAAATCCAGGTTTAACTGGACAAGCAGTTTTTTTCCTGTAACAAAGATCTAAATTTTTTTTTTTTTTTTTTTTTTTTTTTTAATTCCTCAACAGAATAAATGTAGTGTAGTAGACTCAAGTCTTTATTTACGAGTCCTCACAAGTCAAAGAGTTATAATTTAAAAAAAAAGAAAAGAGGTTGTTTTATTTGAGTCTAGATGGAAAAAAAGCTATGAAATTACCCAATATCCCACTGGAAGCGTATTCCAGCATTTTGTTTCATAATATGTGGGACCTACAGATAAGAACACCCAGTTATTATGCAGGCAGTTCAAGGTTGACATTTTATAGTCACAACCTTGAAAAAAGAAGGTTGTGACTATTGGAAAAGTTTTTAATTTTGAAATTAAAAATGTGTAAAAACCCTGAATTAAAGCAGACATCTTATATATATCATACCTACCCATTTATACTACCAATTATTGCTTAGCAACATGAACATAAAACACAAGCTCAATTATAATGTTTCCCTTTTGCATCCTTGCGAAAAAAGCTGCAGTATATAATTTTTATAAAAAAATATTTTTCTACATATTTGTTTAAACTGCCACCATGTTGTGACAGTATAAGACAGATCATCTGTGAAAAAATTGAGCTCTGCCTTTCTCCCAGTGCTACCAGTGCTATCTAGAAACAACCAACCAGCACAAGGAGGCGGGTCTTGGCATTGTTCACCCCCCCCCCCCCCCCAACTCTGTGCTGCGCTGCAGTTGGCAGAGGCTAGGCTAGTTAGCATGGCCACCAATGACGACAGATAAACGGTAAGTTGTTTCCCCACCGTTAGCATGTTTAGCAGCAAGTAAGAGAGGTTGAATGACAGACCTTCCTCCTGGCTCTGATTGGTTGGTTTTGGTCGGGAGCGGTTCATTTCTTCAGACAGCAATAGAAGCTCAGGGAGGACGTGGAGGAGCTCGATCTTTTCACAGATTATCTGTCTCATAACATACTGTCACAACACAGTGACAGTTTTAACAAATATGTAAAACAAATTTTTGTAAAAGTTATATGCTGCAGCTTTGATCAACTAACATCTATTTTAGCACCCTGCTTTTTGAATATTTTAAAATCTTTTATTCCATGTGCCCTTCAGTTGTATCAACTTGTGTACCAAGGATTTGTCACTTTCCCGTCTAATCAGGTAACGTGAGCTTTACTGAAGCTTTATAACAATTAAGCATGCTTAAACATGTATCTGCAGGGTTAGTGAATCCGCACAGAAAGCAGTATTATAGCTAATTCCCTTTTCTACATGATACTGATGGATGATTCATAGAGCAAGTGTGATGGTGGTAGCTTGGAGACATTCTTTTCTGTTCTTGATTTCTCTACCTTTTTTGTCACAGCTTTCTCCCTCTCTTTCCCTCTCTCTTTCTCTTTCTCTCTCTCCCCCTCCCTTTCTGTCTCTCTCTCTCTCAAACACTATCAATTTCCTGGCAGATAACCTCCTCCCCAGGTGAGGATGCATGTCTGACTCTTACAGCGTCCATCACTGTGTGTCCACTCCCAGGATGAAAAGGAAAAAAAAGAATCCCCGCCTCTAACAAGGGCCCTCCTTATTATTCATGTGGGATGTTTAGCGTCTCAAGAAGCATCAATCATCTTGTATTATCGAGTAGGATGAGTCACCTCACTGTCCTCCATGTCAGCAATGACTGCCAGAGCTGTGTGAATGATGCAGCTGTCAAGGTTCTCACTGAGCCTCACCCGTGTTGTTTTATACCCAGCAGAGACCGTTCGTGCAAACAGAACCTTCTTTTCCGATTTTGAGATTTTTGACTCAAAAAGTCGTTTGTCATTTAACAGTTTATAATACACTAACCCTGTACTGTTACTTTATGGTGACAGGTAGTCATATTGTTATGCTTTATCTAGGTCTTTCCTTTTCAAATAATTCGGCATCATTGTTCAACTGCTCATTTTAGTTACTGCTGACTGATCTTTGCAGAGCTGTTGGGTTGGTCACTACAGCACCCCTGATACCAGGAGATAGCATATTTTCTTGCTCTTGTTGTGAAGTCTTACTGTCTTCATGGCAGCAGCTTCCCATGATGTGTCCAACTACCCTAAAGCCAGCAGTCAGGTAACTCAATGTAGATCAGATTTGTTTTTAGCTCAAGTCGGTAAATCAGGTTGGATGAATTTCTTAATTTCTCATAAATTCTATTTTTTGCAAATCATTTATTCATGCAAAAATATTTGAGACAGCAACAGTGGGTCCCACAATATATGATCTACCAGACTGGAGAAGTTTAAGTGTCTCAGAGTTGCTGCTTCTCTGATACCAAAAGATGCCTGGTGAGATGGTTTGGGCATAAGGACAGGATACCTTCAAGTGTTCCCCAGGGAGAGATAATTTAAACATCTCCGACTGGAGAAGCCTCAGGAAGGACCTGGGACTCACAGGAGAGGTTAGATCTCACAAATAGCTAGAGAACACATCAATGTCCACATGGAAAAGAGAGAGTTTAGAGGTTCCTGATTAAAATCCTGCTCCATACGTGCAATAGGATATAGATGGATGAAGGAATTGATATTTATACAGATATAATAGTAACATTCTCTGATATTTGAGTATTTATATGTGACTATGTGAGCACTTTCTTTTTTATGCTTTTGAAGATGCAGGAAAAAACTGCTTTGGTCGGTGTTGACATAAAAACTGAAAGCACAGTTGGTGTCTCTGTTTATATTTTCTCCTGAGGGCCTTATGAATGTATAAAATTACACCTGAATATTAATTATCAGAATAACTGAAGATTCAGTAAAGGAAATGTAATTAAATGAGCAATCCATGTTTATCAGAGCAAGATCTTTATAAATTAAAATGATGTGTGAGAACAAACACTGCTCGAACTGAAATGGACCTGTCTGTCAGTGTGAGCGACAGGAAGAAAGTTTTGCACAACCTCTGTTTTTTTTTTTTTTTTAGCACAATTCTCCCTCTTGTAAGAAAGGTCATTTCATTTTTTTTTTTTGTTTGTAATTTCTGCTTCCAAAACAAATTACTTTATTATTTTTGTGCTCATTTCATTTATCTGCAACGGTGTGCTGTTTGTACCTTCCTGCATTAAACTCCCTCTTCATCATGTCTGTGAACTTCTCTTCAGTGTCACTTAGAGGCTGGAGCTGGAATATAATGAGTTTATACAACCCATTTATTTTTAAGGTCAGTGCTTTTTTCTTTGCTTTTGAATAAGGAAAAAGCTTTTCTTTTTTTAACTTTAAAAGGGTTATTTGTGTTTTTCTGTTTTCAGACAAAGCAAAGCAGATTAGAAGCAGAAGCCTTCCTATTCACGTTTGCATCTGTCTCTCTGTTTCCTTCCCATGCAAATAAATGAAACACTGATGTTTGGGTGGTAAAGACTTGTCACAAATTGAAAGCTATGCAGTCCCAGCTGTTACAGTATGCTTTGACCGCCAGCGTCATCAGCAGTGAGAGACGGAGAGAGCAGAGCTGAACAAATGTACCTTATTTTCCTGAAAGCAGTACAATTCATCTGGCGGAGAATAACGGCCTTGAGAATCACAGCAGTCTCTATTTATCGATTACTAAGCATGGTTTGATATCTGTATTCTCTCAGTTCCATTGACTATCTGCACATACAGCACTACATCAAAACATTATGGAGCTATCAGGCCATTCTGCCATATTCAGTGATTGTACTCTTTCAGGTGAGGACAAGCTGCAGGATTTTTTTTTCCCAGCCCTGATGAGGATTTGTGTGCAGGCAGATGAGAACATATTAAAAGTAAATGGTCCACCGGGACTGGTTTCTCTTCCTACCTGCTCTCTGTTGCTGTGGTGACCTTGCTCCTCTAATCAGAGTATTACGGTCACTCGCCGTGCTTCCTTTTCAACTGGAAAACCTGCGGTACAAATTGCCTGACATCCCACTCTCTTAGTGATAAATCACATCATCCTTACTCAATGTTGCTCTGCTTTATGCTTAGAAATCATAAAGATGTATTTTTATCATTAGCCCTCGTCTATTTAGTGTATAATTTTCACACCTGATTTGCAACCATCAAACAGCCCCAGGCTAATATTTTTGAGTCTGCATGCTATGTTAAATTAGCCTGTTGCTAGCAGCTTTATCTAAACCAAATATGGTATTGATCTTTGGATTTGTACCTCTAGAAAAAATATGCCTCATTTGGATAAACTGCAGCTATCTATAGCAACTTGCCCTTATTGACCTATGCACTGGCAACCTGTCCAGGACCTATCCCTTATCTCACCCATTGACCCTGCAACCCTGCAAAGACCAGATCGGTCTCTCTGTTCTCTCTTTAAACATTTTTTTTCTTTGTTTACTTTTTTTAATTGATCCAGTTATACCCAAGTTCACATCTGTCTTCAAATGTTACCAAAATCCAGTTAGGTTACTCATTTTAATGCTTTTTTGATTCTAGTGATGTGATTACTAATATATACTATACATAAATCAAAACGGATTTTTAGTCTGTTTGCTTTAAAAATATTATTTGACTTAAGCTCTAACAGCCTAACATACAAAAGTATAACAAAAAAGTAAAAAAGAGATATCCTTTACACTGACAAAACAAACTGTCAGAATTTAACCTGAAAAGCTGGTGTAACAATTTACATTCATTTTGTTTGGGTAGATTTTAAGAATAACAGCTTAAGGACACTTCAGTTTGTCATATTTGAATCTGAGTCAGATTTTAAAATATATTTGGTCAACTAATGTAAATAAGTTTTAGCATGTCTTTCATTTTAAATGCTAAGCTTTTCCTTTTAATTTTACAAGTAGACAAAAAATAAGAATTGGTTAGTGATTAAAGCATGAAAAAAATCATTGAAACATTAACAAACAACTAATTGCATTGAAACCTTTTCCACGAGAACCACAGCTAAGATATAGTACGTCTTAAAGCTGCAGCATGTAACTTTGATCAAAAATATGTTTTTTACATATTTGTTAAAACTGTCACCATGTTGTGACAGTACGTCATGAGACAGATAATCTGTGAAAAGATCGATCTCCTCCACCTCCTCCCTGAGCCTCTATTGCTGTCTGAAGAAATGCACCGCTCCTGACCAAAACCAACCAATCAGAGCCAAGAGGAGTATCTTAGTGCTGTCACTCAACCTCTTTTACTTTTAATGTGCTAACGGTGGGGAAACAACTTATCATGACAGGAAAACCGTTTATCCGTTGTCATTGGTGGCCATGGTAACTCGCCTGAGAAATCACTACAGTCTCTGCGAGCTGCAGCACAGCAGAGAGCAGGGGGGGGGGTGAGCAGCGCCACTCAGACGGTGATTGACAGCACGAAGACCTGCCTCCTGACTCTGATTAATTGTTTCTAGATAGCACTGGGATCACTGGAAGAAAGCAGAGGAGCTTGATTTTTTTCACAGTTTATTGTCTCATACCATACTGTCACGACATAGTGACGGTTTCAACAAATATGTAGAAAAATATTTTTTATAAAAGTTACATACTGCAGCTTTAATTGGCAACACTGGTTGAGAATCTCAGCTTGCTCTTGACTTTAGCATTAGCTCTGTCACTAAACTAGTTATAACTTGATACAAACTTAAATTCTTGTCTCAACAAGAAAACGTTCAGTCACACAATGCTTAACTTTTATAAGTTGATATATTCAACATTAAAATGGAAACATATCAGCATTAACGCTCTCTGCTGGAAACAGCACATGATGACTGAGAATAACCATCATCTCTCTGTTACTGTAATCAAAACGTTAAGGCAGGATTTGTTAACAAAACAAAATACTTGGTGTTGAATGACTGAATAAAATATAATTCATATTTAATACTCTGCAAAATTAATTTTGTAGTTCACAAAAGAAAAAAAAAGGTTTCACCTCACTATCCTCTGCTTTTAATCTCTCAGGTGACTAAAAAAGGCACTGAAGACTCTAAATGTATCATTTCACTTTTGGCATAAAAATAGTTTGACAAATGCTTAAATATGGATTTACTTAATACTGTATAGGCCACTAAACTGTTTTTTATAGTTCTAGTAATTGGTATTGTGGCTATTACAGCACCTGTGTCCTGCTTTGCAAAAACAAACAAGTAAACAAACAAACAAAAAAAAACTTTAACAATGTTCAAACTGACTGACTCGCTGTTCTGAGGTCCTGTTGATGATAATCTTTCCTCCTGCTCCGTAACTACTCCAACTGCATGCTCAAATTCCACCTTAAATGAATAAGTAACCTTTGTTACAGACCCTGTCTGCATTTCTGCTTCCATTTCTCAAACATAAAAAGCATGTGTTAAATTTTCACTGTTTTGTTCTTTAGTGTTTTTTCTTGCAAAATAGGCTTACACAGAACTGGGGTCACCTCCTTCAACTATCAAATATGGGATATTTCCATACTTTCAGGGGCAATTAGCAACCCTAGTTCTCAGAATTATTGATTGCACACGTTGTTCCTTTATGGACTTTTTGACATAATGACGTGTAGCCAAATTAACGCTTTGATGTTGTTTATATGAAGACGTTTTGCTCTGAAAACACTTTAAAATGATGGAACGATATTTGTTTAATGAGTTGTTTGTTTACATAAGTCATGCTAAATAAAAAAGTTGAAACAAGTATTTTGTTGCAAATATTAGGAGAACAACTTTGTTGCATACCGTTCATCTCGCCCAACAGACACTTGTCTCTCCCACTCTCACCCCCACCCCCCAAAAACCCTGCAAGGGTAACCAGTTATAGCCAGTGGATGAATGGAAAGATAACTAGCTGTAATTCTAAAATCTGTAATGGAGTATATTTTATTTGAAGTGTAAATTGCTGCCTGCATAATTAAGTCTTTCATGATTTTTTTTTTTTTTTTTTTTTTTTTTTTTTTTTTTTTTTTTTTTTTTTAGTTCATATTAATTATACTGCAACCTACAGCCATACTTGACTAAATGAACAAACCTTTGACCAACTTTGACCTCACCCTGCCACCATCTGGACACAGGAGATTTCAGTAAATTGCATCAGCCAGTATTTCATGCACTTTCTGAAACTTTGAGGCTGGTGTATAATTTATTAATAAAACGACACCCCCACGTTATACGAGTCAATGTCAGTGGAGTCAGCAGGGCTAAAAAACATTACATTACTAACTGTAGTGGCATCTTATGGAGTCAGACTGACTTTGTGCTGTGACTCCAGCCCCTGTGAGGAAAAGTTCTTTGATGGGAGCTCGGGAGAGAAGCCGGTGGCATGTCAGTCAAGAGGAGTGACTTGAGTTGGCAGCTGTCTAGGTTTGACATTGTGAACTGTGGAGGATTTTTATTTCCACAGGAAGTCGTCACATGTCAAGCATCACTAATGTGTTGATGATCAGCTTGTTCCAGTTCAGTGATTTCAGCTGGGAAATACAGCCAGAATGTCAGGGGACAAATCTGTTATGTTGAAGTAAAATTGTTGGCCTCATCTTATTTCCTCAATACTTTTATTTAACATAAGGCGACTGTTGCATCGTTTACTGATTTATCTAAATATGTTGGTCTGTCGAGAAACATTTTTTCTTCGAATCCCAAATAAACCACAATTTGTGAAACATCAACTCCTGTGATCTATAAATGTGTAACACTCATGATGTCTCCCCACTAGAGATGGTCAACTATTGTATTGTTTATCATTAACAGGGGAGAAGTTATCATGAAACAAATTGGAATTTTCTGTGAAATTACTGAACTCTTATCTATTTATGATTAAATATATGAGTAATGAGTTTTATATGAGCTTTTATTGTTTGCAGAAAAACAGATGAAAGGCATGACCAAATCCATGAGGCATCCACTGGAGTGTATCTTCAGCAGGGTAGACAGAGCTTTTGCATTGATTAAAATGAAGCAGAGCAACATTATTGCTGGCATATTTCTGTTCAACTTTTGTGTTGTAGCAATGGTGTACATGTTAGATGGCTTATATTTTAAAGTTCATTATATTGTTGCTCCAAAATGTATTTACCTGTCAGAACCCATGGCAACATGGGCTAGCTGGAGATCACACTACATATAATGGAGTTTTAGATGCAATAAATATTGTGATGTCATAATGTTTTTTATATATGTTCTTCTTAAATATTCACATCAACAATGTGGTATTTTTACTTAACTTTATCATACTGTGAGAATAACATACCCCATACTTATATCATACTCTTCATATCTATAGTTAGTTTAGGGCTTATATGAAGTCACCTTGCAAATTTGTCTCCTTATCTGTTCAATTTAAAACTACCCATTGCCATTTTTTGTTTTATTTGAAAGATATTGGACCTTTTCGCTGGTATTATTACCTCTGTCGGAGGTCCTGTAATTGATTTTCTAATGAGGAAACTCCCAGTGACTCAGGGATAAGCAGAGGGTCTCCTGACATGGTAGCCTTGTTTTGCATTGTCATACAGGCCTGTTTCCTCCATGCATGTGCTGTTGTGACAGCTCGCTGTTCAGGGCTTTGTTTCTATAGGTCGACTTATGAAACGTGTCCTTAGGCTACCCTCTCTGGCTGTTCGGATTAGGTTTGGGCTCACGGATCCTCATTTTAATAAAATACTAAGTGCGTACACGTGTGAAGGAAAGAAAAAAAAAAAAAAAAAAAAAAAAAAAAAAAAAAAAAAAAGATTTAGGTGATTTTTCTTTTGTGAGTGTGTGTGTGTGTGTGTGTGTGAGAGAGAGAAGCTCTTAGTTTAATAGAAGAAAAATACCAAACAAATTAAAGATGCAACAACCTTGAGCTCTGCCTCACTCGGTACCATCTTTCTGGCTGAAGGTAATTGGTTGACACTGTGGAGCTGTGCGTTAGATCTGTTGTTTGTGAGGAATGAAGGTTATTGCATTTCACATCCCAGCCAGGAAACACAAAACATAATTTGAGAGAAACTTGACGAGAACCAGTCTGCAGATTTCTCTAAAACAGAGAAGCGGATGTTTATTGATTTGCACTGAAATACAAATGTTGAGATGTGGACTTTTCATCCTTCTAACAGGTAAACCTGTTGTGTAGCCTCGCTTTTTAAATAATTTAAAGATTATGTATCAGCAACTTTACCAGATATGACCATATGAATTCAAAGTAAATATACTGTATTGTATTGCACTCAAGCATTCCTGGGTGATTGACACTAATAGATGTATTTTTTTCGTCAGTATTTCTTACTACTTTAGACATACTCTGGGTATGTTATAGGTAATAATTTAAATTTCCAACTTGGTGTAACTAAGTACACTTTGAAATCTTTGAAATATACTTTCAAAGGATAAAAAAATATGAATTTGCTAATTTTGTGAAATAAGATCAGAAAAGACTCAACATATTTCAGTGCAAATCCATCTTCTGCACACCAGGACATCATACAGAAGCCGTTCATAAACTATTTGAGTGACTCCAGTGTCAGAGCAGTAAACACTGTTGATGTTGCAGCCAAATCTTTTCCTGTTTTATCATCCATCTTATGTCCCAAATTGACTAAATAACTACCATGCTGTACTTAAAACACATGAAACCACCAAAATGATCAATAACTTACAATTCCTTTGAAAATAATTAAACCCCCTGTGATAAAGCAACACAAATTAGTCCTTAATTTGGAAGCAGCAGGAATTTTGCAAATGCTGTCTTTAAAAAAAAACAAAAAACAAAAAAAAACAAAACAAAAAAAAACAAAAAAACAGCAAAACTTAAAAAGTTTGGTGTGCATTTGAATTTATTCCCTTTTACTGAGAAAAACATAACTAAAATCCAGTTTAGCCAAAGGGCTTCAGAGGTGTGAAGGCCTCAGTTTTTTTTAAGAGAACATTATAGAACAGAAAGCATCATGAAGGAACACAGCAAATGAGATGTTTTAAAACAGGGTTAGGTTATTAAACAATATCCCAGGCTTTTAACATCTCAAAGAGCTCTGTCCAGTCATTTTCTGGAACAGAAAGAGTATGATACAACTGCAAGCCTATGAATATAAACCTAAACTGAAAGGAAAGGATTAATCAGAAAAGGAGACAAGAGGTCATAGTTAAATGAATTAATCGAGTTGCAGGGATCCAAAGTTCCAGTGGGACTATCTGTTACGAGGGCAACTATTTGTTACGTACTCCACAAATCCGATCTTCATGGGAAAGTGACAAGACAAAAACCATTGTTGAAAGAAAAGCCACAGGAAATCCCATTTGGAGTCGTGTATGGGACACAGGAAATATAGCCGACCAACACTGAACTTTCAACCTTCATGCACAATCCTGATAAAATGCATTGAAGTTTGTGGTTATAATGTGGCAAAGAGTGAAGAAGGGCAAGAGTTTGAAATACTTCTGCAAGAAATAGGTCAAGTAGAGCTGCACAACACTGAATCACAGTCATCATATCAATATTAATGTCTGCTGTAGGACTGCTTGGATGGAAAATTTTAGTGGGCTATAAAATTCACATGCCATGCATTAAAATTCTGCTTTCTTGTAATAGCCACTTAGATGGACTTTTATGTCCATAACTGATAATGATTTTAATGACTGAGATCAGAAAACTCAGAGTGGTCATAAAAAATGTTGCTTAATCATTGTTGCACTATTCAACAATAATGTTCTGGGTTTTTTTTTTTTTTTTAAATTATAATGAGCTGACTTTGATATGTACGTTATAATTTTAAACTGGAAAAGTCCCCCCTGCTGGTCAGTAGAAAAAATGCAGTTCTGGTGTTTCAGATCCCAATGCCCTCTGCATCCTGTTGCATACAGATTTGACCTGCTGAAATGCCTATACAAAGATACCACAAGATGTGCAGCAGTTCTCAGAAACAGTGGCTATGCAACCATTTTATTTCATTTTTTACGAAAATATTGAAATCTTGAAACACAGTGTCTGATTCTTAATTTTGTTGAGATGACAGTTTTGTATTTACTCAAGCCACTTCCCACATGTCCCTATATTTTACTCCATGTGAAACAGGACACCTTCAGTCCCCGGCAGCCCCGTTAACCACTGTCTGTGTTCCTGCAAAAATAGTTTTGTTAATTTAACACCTGGCTAAATATCACCCTGGCTAAATCTAATTCCAGCTGTGAGCTCAGCTCCATTGCTGCAGGTGTGAATTTCTCCTGTCAGAGTTCTTCGTCAACATGAAAATGCTAATTTACCCGGAGCTCTAATTAACACGAAGACTCAGGTGGGGAAGTGTCACACACATGATTCAGCTTAACCTTTTGCTTTGATTTCCCTCAAGCTTGATTCCTGGTATTTGCAAGTAAACAACTCTGTTTGCCCATGGGCCTCATTTCCATGCGCTTCAAGTTAAAATACTTTCGCAGATCGTTGTTAGAGTTTTGT
This sequence comes from Anableps anableps, assembly GCA_014839685.1. Lineage (NCBI taxonomy): Eukaryota > Metazoa > Chordata > Actinopteri > Cyprinodontiformes > Anablepidae > Anableps > Anableps anableps. The sequence continues at coordinate 8,952,927 of CM026067.1, read as the reverse complement.
GTGGTTAAAGCATTAGTGTGACTTTAGTACTCACGTTCAGTAAGTTATTAATCAGATTTTGGGATCAATTAATATGATAGCTTTTTATATATATATATCTGAAGCTATTGTGGCTCTTCAACAAATTCTATACTTCCTGCTGCAAGGAATTAGTTGCAAATACACAAATAGCTTCTGATTTTTTTTTTTTTTTTTTTTTAAACATTCACATTCAAAATTCAAATGAATGCATTTTTAAATATCCCCTCCACCCAAAAGTTTAATCTTCTCAGTTTGATCAGCTTCAGTGGTCTGACGCTTCCTGCTTTTCTCATGAGTTCGGCTGAAATCCAGGTTCAGTGGATACAAAAATAGAATGTGCTTAGAGTGGAAAAATCATGCACTTTTAAACTGGCTGCCTTCAAAACACAAACCTTAACTGTAATGATGTTAGTCACAGAAGTTACTATTAGGGCAGATCGAAGAGTATAGTGCAAAACATGGAAGTGGAAAATTCAAAAAAACAGTGCTGCTGGTTTGCACCTAATTTTTTTTTTTTTTTTTTTTTTTTTTTCCCCCCATTTCCCTACCGGATTCACAAAGCAGATTGCACTAAATGCATGCAGATATAAACCCATCAAGTACAGCAGATGGGAACAGTATGTTCTTATTTTTGTATGAGGACACCGTTTCAGTCACTAACACAGCAGATGTAGAAGTAAACAAAACTTACAAAATATTTTGTTTTAATTAGTCTGCAAGGTTCTGAACTGAAAAAGGATTCCTTAAAATGGTAAAAAAACAACAACAACATCTGACTGAATGAATAGTTCAGAATAGTGCTTCTAAACCAGTAAGGGATGTTGCAGATTGTATGAAACTGGGGAAGGAAGCACCCTTTAACTGATTAATTGGAGGGTTTATTCAAATTAATTTTCTCAGACTATAAAATTATAAAATGTCTATACAAACACACAGTTCTGGCTTGTAATAAGATCAGAATGGGAAAAAAACATATTTTACATGATTACATCCCATTGATTTCAATAGGAAATGAAAAAGATTCTTTGTTTTTTATTATAGGGTACTGACTATGCACTCACTTCGCCAAACACCTCCCGGCATTCGAATCCCCACTGTCTCTTGTCTCACTCTCAGCAGAACAGATGAGAGGGGCAGAGATTTTAAGTGAGCCATGTCAATGTACAGATGACTCCTCTTAACACAGGCCGTTTAAGGTCTGTACATTAACCTCTGCATGTGAGGCACCTGTTGGAAGGTTTCCCAAACATAGGTTGGTATTTTGTACTCAATAAACCAGCAACTTCATTTCAAATACAATTGAGAAAAATAATTTATCAGAAAAAAAATTTCAAAAATATTAGCCAAAACTCATCTGAGAACAGGAAGAATTCTACTTTCTATGAAATCCCTGATCCGTTTTTTTCTGTTTTTGCTCTCCTGTTGCACAGTATTTCAATCAGATTTCAGCACCTGGTATTTCTTCAATGCAATCTGCTTAACAGTAGCATCATTAGTCTTTGAGAATGCAAAGTTATTTGTTCAAGCTGCAATTAACATAAACATATTTGGATACGGGAATATTTTCCCCTAAAATTATGAACAATTTCTTATTTAAATACCATAAAACAGTGTCAGCGCAGACATACACTCTATTCTTTGTGAAGCTATTTTAGGAACTGACCTGTCTTTGCACTTAGGATCAGAATTAGGACAGACAAACTCAAGTTTATCTTAATTTTGCAGCTGAAAGTACCTCTGTGAAGTAGCCCATTAAAAATACAAACACATGGACATTTGAATTTAGTGAAAGGTTTGTCATTTTAGATTTTGTATTAATTTGTGTTTTTGGATGTCAGAAATATAATTTAAAAATGTATTTTTGCTGCTCTCCATAGGTTGGTCAGCAAATTTAAGACCGCTGTGAGCTTGTGCAATTTTGCTATTACTCTTGTTTGAAGCTTAAAAGTAAAATCAGAAGCTCTATTTGTTATGTTACTTTTTAAAATAAAATACAATAATACCTTTATTCTAATATGCTTTCCCCTTCTTTATATTCATTTATGACAGGGGTTACTCCCCTCAAAACTGCTGTTGATCAATGGTATTTAAGAAAGGTACTACTTCATTCCTTTTCTTGCGCAAGAGTGACAGAATGTTTTATTATGCATAAAATGACAACTAAATTCATAGTTTAGGTCACAGTAGCAATTTATATGAGACACTTTAGGACTTTAAGCACAACATATACATATACAAGTGGTTTATGTTGAGAAATATATTTAAAAAAAAGAATGATTTTTAGAGGTCTCACAACAAACTTGTAACAGGTGATTGGCTGTGAAGCAGACAACAGACAACATGTTTAAACAGCTCTAAAACCCAATAGAGAAATACAAAGAACCTTTAAATGTCATTTTTTCCATAAACTAACTGTTGAAGATAGAGACAGACTGTGATGGAGTGCAGTGAGGTGCATCTCAATCCAAACTCAATAATTACAGTACTTTTTCCCCTCAGTCGATTGGACTCCCTGGATAAGGAAGGTGGGAGCGCGTTCAAAGTTTCCCTAGAAGCCTAGAACTTATCAAAATGAGACATTTGTCGTTAAAAACTAACAGAGAAAGTTTTAGAACCCTGAAGGAGGCATTCAATTTTACGTGGCTGCAAAACTTTCTGATACTGGGAGTGACTGTGGCTTAAATACTAAAATGTTTAGCTCCAAAGTTACTCCTTAGTGTCTGATTGAGTTTCCTTTGGCATTTCCAATGAGTAAGAACTTTCCTCATTCACCACAGATACAATTGAAACCAGAAGTTTACGTACAACAAATAAAATGACATCTTTTTTTCTCTCACTGTCTGAAGTGAAATCAGACCAACCTTCTCTTGTTTTAGGTCAGTTACAATTGCCAAAATGATTTCTATTTACTAAATGTCACTGTAAGGACAGAAAGAATCTGTCAGAGATTTATTTATTAATGTATTCAAATTTAGAAGGTGTATGTACACTTGTGGTTTCAACTGTAATCTGGTGATGTTACAAATATGTGGGGACATTAGCATAGTACATAATAAGTAAGTTTTACAAAAAGGAAAAAAATCAGTAGAGTGTGAATATTGTTTGTGAAAAACTTCCAACATTTTGTTTAATTTTCCTTCAGTTTTTCACTTCACAATTAGGCAGTACTTTATTTTGGTGTATCACATAAAATCCCAGTAAAATACAACAGGTTTTTCTGTTGTAACATGACAAAACAGGAGAATGTTCAAGGTGTTTAAATACTTTTGCAAAGTACTGCATGCATCTCGAGGCTACTGTAGAGCCAATTTGGTTTTACAGGAATCAACATCGTGAGTTTTTATTAGCCAGAATATTTATTTAGCAGCAACCAACATGGTGTTTTCATGAAATAATTTCTTCAAGACAGATGGAAACCAGACACAGTCCGTTCAGGGGTACATTTTACATCTAATGGAGATGTAAAGTATTTACAGAGTGGAGTGATTGATCTAGACCAAAGCATTCATCAAGTTTTACTGCATTTGAAAAGGTCACAAAGTTTTCTTAAAGGTTACCTCAAAATAATTTACTTCCCAACCCTCAACTCAAAGGTTTCACTTATATTTCAATCCAATTCTGAATTTCAAACTACTTCACAATGACACCCTGCCTTTTCCTTTTTTTTTTTTTTTTTTTTTTTTTTTTTTTTTTTTTACCAGATTGACTTTAAAAAGTGGATGAACTCTGAGCTCCACTAGTCAAATCAATCTAGTCACGGTAGAAGATCGCAGCGGTTCATTACTGGGAGGGCCGAGGAGCTCTCCAATCAGCTTTCTAATATCACTGTGATCCTCTTCTCTTTTCTTACCTAATTGAATTCTTCAGGCGAGATGCCCCTCCACTGCAGATTTATCATATCCTGAAATTGGAGGAGACTAGTGCCATGAAGGACGTGCGTGGAACATTTAATTCACTCCTCACGTAGGCATACGCAGGGCGCCATCTCTCTCCCGGGACTGGCGTTAGACCATAGTTGAGCTGCTGAAAGGTGTCTTTATTCATTGTTGCCTGAGGTGAGAAGGATCAGTGGCAGAAGGTGCTCACAGCCCACATTAAATATGCTCTGCATTATGTACAATGTGACCAGCATTCTTAACAGATGGCTTCATAATCTATAATCAAAGCCCTTTAAATGCAGCTCAGGGTGCAATATGTCTGCACTCCAAATCTTTGTCTCCACCTCATGGTTCATGGCATGGTTCGTTTCCTTTCTTTCCTTTCCTTTCCTTTTCCTTTTCCTTTCCTGTTGCAACAGTGGGTCAGATTTTATTTAAAGCACTTCATAACTGAGAAAATAATTTTTCAAAGCTTCTTCTATATACCCTTGTGAAATGTAAGCCATGGTTTCTGGCTAACATGAAGATGAAGCGCTGACAAATGGAGGAAATAAAGAATCTTCTGATAGGCAGACATCTTCAGGCACTGAATGAAATGACATTGTGTTACAGAGAAGTAGCCGTGACATTAAGTCTAACACAACAAGGAAGCTATTCCTCATTATTTGGTGTTGTCAGACTCAAATTCTTGCCTGTCACATCTTCACCTATCCCAGTCCATCCATCTTCTTCTGTCTTGCCTCGTACTGCCCTGTTGGGTCCATAATTGTAATCTATCCTATCTTGTCAAAGCATGTTCCTATCCTATATGATGGTCTTTATCTCCTGTCATATTCCTCCTGTCCTCCCAGGTCCCACACTATCTTGTCCTGTCCATCTTATCTTATTTTGTCCTCACAGTTTACTACTTTTCTTCACAGCACACTGTGTGCTTCAGAAAAGAACCTACCACATCAACTTTAGCCCCACCCGTTACACTGACTGCAGCTTGTACAGATGGGTCATTTAAATAATATTGTGTTACATCAATAATTATTTATGCATCCAGATGTGATACACTTTGAGCACACTGCATATCTCTGCGCTCAAGGGCTGCTGCATTTGCATGCAGTATGGCACTTTTGGCGGAAATCCAGCTATAAGATCACTTATTTGATTAAACATTGTCATGCTCAGCAGGACAGCAGAGCTCTAAGAAAAGTTGAGGAAGAACTGCTGACAGCAAGGTAAAAGCCTGATGAATCTTAAGACAGTGAGGAGTTGCCCTTTACTGTCAAGGTTTTTTATAGACGCTATACTCCAGCCTGATGAAATATACCTGATAAATGATGGGCTTCAAAATCCCTAACTTTTCCAAAATAATGTAAAACTGATAGGTATATACAAGGTCTGTATATATTCCATGAAATATTTTCGTTTGGTAAAGTCTGCAGAAAGATAGGGTGTATTGTTATCCAGATCTGTCCCCTGTTCAACTTGTCGTCCAACAGTTACATGCAAGGCTTTCATTTATTTTGTAAGTCAGATCCTGGATTATTGAATAACATCAAACCCAACCTAATAATGTTCCACTTGCAAGTCAGAAATATTTGGTAATTGTGCTCTATGACCAGACTATTACAATAGTTTAACCGACATCAAACCATGTTTTCCTAGCATTTTGTTCAAATAAACACTGTAGCATCCAGTCCACTTACTAATGTTGATTAACACAACATGTCTGACCTATTTAATTAGAAACAAACAGTCTGCAGTGAAAAAACATCTATTACCACAAGTATATTAATCATTTATTTTCATGTTCAACATATTGGATTTCGAGGTAGAGGTTAGTAAGGAGCTTTTAACTTTCTAAGTCTTTGTTCCAACTGATACTTTTGACTTGGAACTCAGTCACTGTCAGGAAAGTTCTTTGAGAGCCAACATGCAGATGACCACTGTAGTTTGGTATGGAGATGATTTATTTTGAAAAAGGCAAAAATTAAATAACAAGCTTGGCACGGGCATGAAACTGAGCTGGACAGGACACAGCAGAACATAGAATCCAGCAATAAAAGAAGAAAAGCCAGGAACTTAAATAGCTGGAGAAACAGATAACTTAGATGGGTTAACATAGGAGTGTTCAGTGGGCTTAATTGCAGGGACAGTTGAACTGAGACAAAATAGGAAATGGAACCAAAAGGAGAATCAGGCCTGGCAGTAATCTAAGAAAATGAATACAAATACACAACAAGCATAACCTTAAGAAACTAAACAGGATGAAACATAACAACACCCACTAGGCAGTGAAATGAACATCAAACCTCAACAGCACTAATGAAACTAATGAGGATGAAGAACAAAAAAGACACTAACACTAGAAGAATATGACAGGGGTAATGTAAAGGGAAAAAATAAAAACAATGAAACCAGACATAAAAAAAATGTCATGACTAAACATGATGAGCAAGGAAATATAAGGAACTTAAAAGAATGTGATAAGACTCGAATGAAATAAAATGGAAATGGAATAATCTAACACACCCCAAGGAATAATCTAGAGAAACTATTCAGAAAGGGGAACACTATGAAAATGGACCTACCAGGAAGAACTAATATTGCTAAACTGTGAAACATAAATAACCCATAACCAAAATCACAAGCTAAAACCCCAAACACCCAAGAATTGTGACAGTAACTCCTGACATCCAGGTACAAATAGAAGACACCGATAAAATCAAAAGCTCACAAGGCCGTGGTTGAGGTCAGGTTGTTTCTACCAGCTGTATAGAACAATATCAGCATAGCTAGCATATTCAAAGTCGTGCTACAAAAACAATGCTACCAAATCTTTCAGTTTAGTGCTTACATCTATAGGTAATTACAAATTAACACCAGTACGGTGACAGACTTAATGAACAAATACTAATTTGTACGAGCTTAAAATGATACCAACCTGTGATAAATGACCATATATTTCAATGGCATCTATTTCCTATGCTCTTAGAGAAGGAAAAGCTGCTTCTCATTGTTATTGTCACTTTATAACGTCAGTACTGTAACTGAACAAGTACACCAACACCTGAAAGTCAGAACTGTTTCACAAGCCACCAGTTGCGTGGTGTTTATATTTTTTTGCGAACTGCTGTAGGTGGAAGCGGTCTGAAGCACAAAGTACCATAGCATGACAGGAAAAGTGTAGATGTTGCACATTTGAAGTGCACATATTGGTGGGAGGGCTTTGCTTGGCCCATCTCAACTACATGAACAAGTAGTTAAGCTGGATCATGTCTTTGAAATAAGAAAAAAAAAAGTGTATCTATACCCAGTACCAAGAGTACTGGGTATTAGTTGCAAGTAAAGGAAGTCTGAAACTCAGTTTCTTCAGAGCCTCATATTTTTTCTTTCATTTGTATGTAACAGAAAAAAAGCATCTTGTATCAATCTTTGCTCTGTTGTCTCAGTTTTTCCATAATGATTTACCTTTTGAGTCTGCTCAATTTTGATTTCTGGCACTTTTTTGATGCAAATATTGTAAGAACTTTTTATCAACCTATGAATATTTTTTTTCTCAGACATCTGACAGCAAATAGATCATCAAAATTCCTGGTTAACGCTGAAAGGTTTGTGAGAAATTAGGTGCTGTTGCAGACATCGTGCAAATCTTTATTATAAAGTTACCATATAATGGCTTTACCTTTGAAATTACCTTTGTAAGTGCTTTACTTGAATGTTGTTTAAGTATGGTCTAAACTGATCCAAAGTTAAATAAGTGCTGCTTTAAGCAATTTCTTTGCACAAAAACAAAGTATTTTAGATAATGGGATTCTGCAAGGGCCCTGCTGCACTTAAAAATGTCCTTCATTTAAGAACGAGGACATGCAATGATGTTGACTATTTCTTGTCAGTTTTAATGTACTGTGTTTGTTTCCTCTTTATGAAAGATTCACAGAGTTAAAAGGCCCAGTGGCTGATGTGTAGATGCATGGCCATCTGAGCTCCTGCAAACTTATTCCAATGTGAAGCTGAATTTGGAGAGGATCATAGCACAATGACACTTGGCAAAATGACTCGCTAATTATAGTCATTTTCATTTTGGGCAGAAAAACTTGAGCTTAGTCATGTGCGAATTGTTGATACCTTTCAGAGCACGGACCAGTGCTTCCACGACGTTTAGCCCTGCCAAATCCCCGCTGCGGATTGGCTGAGCCTTGTGTGAGCAGTGACACTCAGAGGCTTAGGTAGTTTCCACCCAGGGCTGGATTGGCAAACCAGTGACACAGAACAGTCTGGGGGCAGCCGTGGAACGGCATCCTGGCTGGGAATATTAGCTGCGTTAAAACACTCTGAGCTGATGGCTCTGGCCTGACTCCAGCTCACATACACAGAATAAGTGAACTGAAGGGTAAACTGGCTGACAGTTATTTTCACCCAATATAGAGCTGCTCAGTGTTCAGTTTAACAAGCAGAAGAAAAAAAAAATCAATCTCCAGAGTATAACATAAATCCCTAACAATCAGTTTCACATTTCATAAATTTTGAGAGAAAACTATAACAAATATTGATGCTATATTAAACATGTGGCAATCAGGTTATGATCCGAGTTGTAAATACATATTTATAGAGTCACAAATACAATGCACCCTTCGTTTACAAAGAAAGAGCTAACAATGGTGTAAAATACCAGTTTAAATACAAATGTAGGAAAAGTGCTGTGGCTCCATGTTGTTTTCTCTATGAATGTTTTGCTCATTTTAGCAAAGGTAATTGTGAAGCACCCACCTGGCTTTTACAGCCCTTTTTGTGCAATAATAGCTAGATCCACAGAGACCAGTACTTAGTAGATCCAAACACTTGTCTGAAAGCCTCATAATTCAGACCATTCTGCACCCCCAGAGGATTATTCACTGGAAGGCTTTGATAACAAAAGCAATCAATCAAAATATTATCCTTGCTATTTTTTTCACTTTTAGGTCCCTTGATTGACCTCTCTTGTCCATTCTACTTCTCATTTTTTCTCAGCTTGTCCTTTCCCATTTCTTTCCCCTTTGCAGTTGCTGTAGAAACTAGGCTACATCTATAGCACTGAGTCAATTGTTTCTCGGCTGGAGAATCATTTTTAATACAACTGTAATTTGGTCCATTTTGCCTCTTTTTTTATATCAGAATCATACTCTTTGGCTCAAACTCACCACTAGTAATTTCATTGAGATAAATTGACTTAGCTTTCATATTTGCCCTGTAAAAGTTAGACTGGGTACAACACAGGACACAATTGTTTCTACATATTCTACCTGCCAAATGACTTCTAAATCATTTTTTTAGTTCAAAGTTTTATGTGATTAAAGTGGAATTGTCCAAGCAACACTGATGAAAAATGACACTGAGGTGTTATTCTTCATTCTTTTTTTATAAAATGTATATTACATTCCCTATCATTTACACTAATAAATTGATAAAATACAGAACTGTCACAGTTGTAAGCAAGGGTGTTATAAATGGTTGTTGTAGTGAACCTAAGCACAGTTGGGAGGTAGGGGGAAATCATAATATACAAAATGATTATAGAAAAGACAAAGCTTGACAAAGCTTTGGAAGAGGTGCAATGGGCAGAGAAGCAGAAAAAAATTATAATTAAGCTTGGACAGAGTCAAAGAGGAAGTATGTAAACTAGGAAGAGTACTTGCTGGAGGTGGAACAGGTGAAACTGATTAGCAGAACGTGCAACAGCTGTGGAGTGCATAAACTTAGGGAGCTGAGAGGAGAAATGCCAAAACAATGGTAAACACCAGGAGAACACAAAGGTCAAGAAAACAATAATAAAGTTAAGCATGTCTAAAAACTAAAGTCATAAGACGTACAAGGTCAAAACTGAACTCTTTATCAGGTGTTGGAGGAGAAACAGAGGACAAATAGAACCAATAAAAGAAGCCAGACAACAACAAGACCGACAACTCAAAACAGAACCCAAACTAACACAAAAAAGCAAAAGTACAGAAACCACCAGTGAACACAAAGTCGCTAAACTCATGAGAGACTGAGTTTCTGAGAGATCCACCAAATTTAAACGTGAAAGAAAACGTCTAACTTGGATCAAATTTTGGAGAATTGCAAAGCAGCAATAGAAACATAACTGGTCTGATATCCAGAATGGATACCTCTGGAATAAGTGGTGGAGTCATGAACTGAGCTACATGTTACAGGCAATTGCCAAAGGTATCCAACAGATAGCCAAAAAAGTGAGCGAAGGTCACCAGATAAAAGAATGCATTGAAGATGCATCAGGCACCACTACAAGCACTTGAGTTGTATGTAGCTGGACGGTCAGTTGTACTATTAGCTCACATCTGAGGTGATGTCACTATAGCAACATGTTGGAACCAACTGGTGCACCATATTCCCTGTGAACCTCTGTCCAATGTTGTTAGAACAGTTTGTGTCTTAAAGCCACTTGTTTGTCTTGTTACCAATGGGTACTCTGGAAGCTGCCTATAACTCCATTGCTCCACTTGTGATTCCAATACATAAACCTTTGGTGCCTATTTCAGAAGTGCAAGGTCCTTGCTAATTGAATAATATATGTTATCACTGTTTTATTTGAGAATCAAATTATGTATAGATTGAATCAATACATCTGGGCGCTTAACTTGGTGGAAAACCTTTTTTTCAGAGGCTGCATATGAAATTCTAGTATAGTTCACCCCTTTTCTCAGAAGTCAGAGTGACAGACAGCTTTCAGACTGAAAAACTGAGTCAGGCTCTAAAAATACATCCAGTTCAGTCTGTAACCCATGATATAGAGTTCAAAAGAATGAGAAAAAACTGGATTTTAACAGCATTTTGGGAAGAGTAAGGATCTAAATGTTTTACTTTTGACATATTACACAGTGCAGGGGCTGACAGGCTACAAATTGTGTCAAAGTATTTCAAAGCAGTTGTCAACTTAGTAGTCTTAGCAACCAATGGTTAGCCAGATGAGATATTTTCACAAATCATTTGTATCACTTCACTTTGCACGTCTTATTACTACTCATTACCCTTAGATGATTGCACAACAGCAATTAAATCTGGTAGGGACTTCTTGAATGTGATTGGGGACTAATTCATACCTCCCAATGTCAACCACAAAGCTCTGACAAATAGATTTCAATATCTGCACCTGCCCACTAGGGTCCACTAGGACTCTCTTGGACATCTGTATGCAGTCTACATTTTTTTGACCACAGGGTCAATTATATATTTATTTAAAGGGTAGCACCAAATATACAGTGGATAAAGAAAACAATGTGTCCGATTGTGAGCAGAAGAAGAAAACCAACACTGTTGCTTCATTTTAAGAAATACAGTGAGGGGAGGGAACTATTGTTTTCTGTGTATGGATCATTTATATTTGAAGAACCACAAGGTCATAAAACAACATTGTAGAGAAATCCCTCCGCTCTTTATTTTCAGTTCTTTCTTCTTTTCCATTCATGTGAGTAGATAGGTTTGTAATACCACTGTAGTATCACTCTTTTAAGAATATATCAAACAGTATGGTTATGTTTAACTAGAATACTGTGAATACAGGCTCATTATTCTATCAAGATTCTAATATTCTGTCAGGATGGTCCGGTTGGCTTGTGTTTTTGGATGGGAAGAGGTGTATTCAGGCCTTATATATGCTGTAACTGACAACCGTCAGCCAGCCCAATGAGCAGTCTTCATCAAACAACCTGGTAACATCATAAGAACTACTTCCTGTCACAACCCAAAATAGAGTCTGACATAGATGTAAATTGTCAACCCTAAGGTACTTAGCCTCAGATCCAGGGTTCATTATAACAGCTTAAGCTAAAACAGCAATGAAACATTGCTTCCTCAGACAGTAGGAACTTATAATGACGAGAAATATTTTGTCATTTTGGTATTGCAAGAACTCAAGATCCCGTTTACAAAACCACAACTGAATAACCGTACCAATTATAATTTGTTTATTTATTTTTTGTAACATATTTGTTTATTTTACTTCTTCCTGACAAAGTTATTCAAATGTACTTTTAGATTCATTAAAACTTTCAGAGCTCACCACCAGGCCTCCACAGACCCAGAACAGCTTTGTGTCATGAACATGAAAAAGCCTGGGTGAGAAGACAAAGGTGAAAGGCTCTACTGCACCGTCCAGTTGGCTTTGTATATTAACATTGTTGTTGGAGGCCGGTAATAATTGAGATTCTGACCAACAGATGGAAGGTGAATATCATTTCATAAGCTCATACATTAAGAAGGAAGCCAGTGCATCTGTCTGCCTGTGCATGTGATTACATTTGCATAGATCGGTAACAGGCTGTGGGTTTGTCTCTAGTGAGCGAAGCCACAGAGATGTAATGCTTGATTTCCAATTACAAGCTTTGACTGCCAAAATCTCCCTCTATGATTGCTTTGGAGGATGACTTATTTTTCAGACTCCCAATTGCAGTAAATACTGAGGGAAAACAACCTCCTTTCGTATTTACCTCATCTTTTATTCCTCGCTTGTCCTTTTTTTTTTTTTTTTTTTTTTTTTTTTTTTTTTTTTTTTTTTTTTTTTTTTTAACAATGCAAGTCCAAACATGCAAGAAAAAACAAAACACAGAAAAGCAGGTATTCTGATTGATGTTCAGTTGGTGTTTTAATCTAGAGGAGTGCTGCTTCACTGTTGCATCCCCTCCTCAAAAGTGTTTGGCCGCAGTGGAGGGACTCCTTTGCCTTTTATGAAAACAGAGAGAGAGAGAAGGCAGAATGTAGATCAATATCCCAAGAACACACCAGAGAGACATTCTATTTTATTAAACATTTTCCCATTAAGGCTGTGGCTTCGAGCATTGTAGATCATTCCATACAAAGTCGTAAATCACAGACAGACAGAAGCACTGGAAACAATGGGCAAAAATCAGAGGAGATTCCAAGAAGAAGAAAACAGAAGGCTATTTGCTGTTTGTGCTCCTTGGAGCCTCGTGTATCTTGCTTTCGTACAGCAACAGCAATGGCTTTCGTCATAGTGTGTCTATCAAAATCCATATCTTGTTCAATCAAATTGCAGCATATATTGTCATATCACGTGCATTGACTTTGCACTTGCTTCTGGCAAATTACCGATTTCTGTTGTGACTGGCTAAAAGTATGAGACTGACATGTTGACGTTGCTTTGAGTCCTTTACTTGCAACAATTCAGTTACTGTAAAAAATGAAAATGCTTCGCAAATATGAGAAGTCCTTACCTTTTTGGCAAAAATAACATACAACTATGCTTACTGTAGCGATTTCTGTACTAAGACATAGAAAATGAACTGATTCTAAACACAGCTCAAAAAGGATGAACTTTCTAATCAAAGTAAATGTACAAAATCCCATAATATAACTCAACACTGTATTTTTCTCTTTTACAATAAGCCAAAATACTTGTTGGAAAATGAAATGAATTATACCCCTTGGGTTGTAGCCAGGTAAAAACAGCCCCTTGTTCTACACTTTGTATTGTACAGAGGGTCTGGATCCTCGGCTATAGAGAAACGATTGCTTGCTGGAGGCGTGGACTCTGTTGAAGTTTTAAACAATTAGATCTGATTTTACCCAATTGCTAACATTTGGCCATGATGCATGTAATGTGCCAGCACAATCATGCAGGAAGTTATGCTATGAAGCTTACCACAAATTATGTGCGCTGAGCATAACCATCTATCTTTGCCAGCAAAAACATTTCTTTAAACATTACTCCTGGTCCAGTTTTAATTGCTCAGTATTTGGAAGCCAACATGAACCGAATCGCTTTGTACACTTCCTCCACTGCCATTGACAAACTACAACCATAGGTAAACTACAATTTTAAAAAAGCGCAGAAACTCGATGTCATTGTTCACAACTCCTTCTGTTCGCTGATTGGCCTGGTTGAAATTCTGCCAGACAAATCGAGCTCAATGGGAGAAATCCAAAACGGATCACTGAAGGGAGATGAGAATTGAGCAAAATTGCACAGGAAGGTAATGGCCAGGCTGCTTGTGTTGTCATCCTTTAACGGCAATTCTGCTTCCATAGAGCTTTAGAGGGAAAGCAATAAAAGTACTTGATCAACTGATCATCACTGCGTGAGCACTTTTATAAAATCAGGGGGCTTGGTACTTTCTTATCCTGGGCCATACAGGCTTTGTCAGACTTTGCAATGCTCAGATAGTTAGCAGCAAGCCCAAAAGCTCAGTCTCAACTTTTACATATCCCAGTTACATCTTTAAAAGTTGAAGTTTATTATTCTATAATCAAAAAACAATAATGAAGGTATATCTTCTTTGAAACAGTTACCAAGAGACAGCATCTTCTCTTCAAAATGGAAAAGGCATAACACCTTAGTGATCCACAAGGCTTCTGGGACAATACAGTTTGGAGAGATGAAGCACTTACTGCAGTGTTCCCCAACCATGGTCCTCGGGGCCCACTGTCCTGCATGTTTTAGAAGTGTCCTTGTGCTTCAGCACAACTGGTTCAAATGATTGCAAAAGCTCCTCTCAGCATGCCATCAAGTTCTGCAGAAGCTTGGTAATTCATTTCAGGTGTGTAGTAAAACACAGAGAGAAAACAAGTGCACAGTGATGGAGGGTTGATGATTTGTAGTTATTTTGCAGCCACAGGACGTAGGGACATTGCCATCAATGAGTCATGAACAGGACAATTATCCAAAAGATAGCAGCAGGTCTACAACAAAAGGCCTGAATAAAAAGAATCTTGGTGGTCCAGTCAATTTCCAGCCTGCAATTTCATTGAATTGCTGTGGTGGCCTCTAAGAGAGCTGTGGAGAACTGTGTTATAAAGAAAAGTGGATGGAAATTCCTTTGCAACTATTTAAGAGACTGATAAAACATACAGAAAAGTAAATACTGCTAAAGGTGATTCTATTAGCTGTTGAATCGTGGAATGTTTTTCACATACAGCCTTTCCGTTTTGGAAATTAGTTCATTTTCAAAGATCTTTGGAAGATGGCAAATATCAGATCGTTTGTGTTAAGTTCTAAAACATAAGAACCCTAGAACTGAAAGAGAGTGTACTTTCTTTTTCGCAGTGCTTGGAATGTAGCATTCACACAGTTTTTGTTTGTGTGCTGGACATATAGCAAGAATGTTCGAGACTAAATATGTGTTATCCATCCATCTGGAAAATCCTTGCACCTTTTAGCAGGTTGCTTGACATGCCTTTCTTCTATTGGTTTGACTTCAGGCTCCATAATGGCAGATTTCAGCTCTTTCAAAAGGTTCCCAGTGTGATTCAGGTCAGGACTCAATGCTGGTCATTTTAAAAAGCAATTTTTTTTTCATTTCAGCCATCTCTTTGTGCTGCGGGATGTCAGATTCAGGTTACTGCCATGCTGAAAGAGTCACCCTCACCTTAGACTAAGTTTTTTCACAGTTTGTGCCCTAAAAATACCACAGTTATTTCCTGATTTCATCATTCCCTTACTGCCTTTAGTTCAGAAACAGCAATACAACTTTATAGCAAGATAGCTGCAGAATGCACCTCTTTGTCTTCATCAATAAAGGCCAACATGGTTTAATTTTCAGTGTACTATACAAGCTCATACCTGTGCTTCAGGTTGCTTGCTTGCAGTGCTGACTTGTTGTTTAGGAACTTAAGGGTCTTTCTTAGTTTACCTCTGACCAGTTTCTTCTCAGTGATTTCAGGTGATTCTCATATGCATTTGTAAATAAATTGGACCAACTCAAGGATTTTATGATACAAGATCAGCATAAATTTTAGCATAAATTACATGAAATGCCAAAAAGGAATCTCATTGCTCATTATTCTCATATGTTATTTCTCCTTAATTATGATCAAACTGTTATTATGTGACAACCCACTAATAATAGTAAAGACAGGCTCATAAAGGTGGAGTATGATGTAAAATTGACTTTTTTGAGCTCTGTATTATGTTATAATGTCATGTCCTCATCAAAAACGTACCTGGAGTGTTGCTTTGATTCTTTTATGCCTGTTTGAGAAGTCCCTGAATCTTTCATGGCAGCCATTTGGGGATGACTTACCACTTGCTCATACAATGTGCTGCCTATTTATCCAAAGCTGCTCCTTGGAGGTGCAGTCCCCAGCCAAGCTTCTGTCCCACAGAGAGCTCCTCCCCCTGCGCCTTCACCAGAGAGCTCTGCCAGACTAATGGTTGCAAGAATTAGGAAACACCTAGTGGAACTGCATATCTGCTGAGCTTATCATACAAACGACTTCTTAGTCCAACACTCCTAAGAAAATTGTAAATTGAACAATGGAGGAGCATTGTTGTGATGACATGCTGAAGGCAGAGTGTCAGAGAGAGTCAGAGCTTCTTAAAGTGATAGAAACCAATTTCAAGGTGTCAAATTGTGAAGTCAAATTTCTTTTAAGTTATATTTAATATATACAGCATTTTTATAACAGCTAAAGGTAGCATAGTTCCTTGATTGTTCTAAAAATGGCACTATGTGCCTGGAAAACACATACTTGCCATTTAATGTCACAGCAGACAAGTAATATGAGGTGCCTTACACAAGTATTTGTTCCAAACAAAGTCAGTCACACTGGATGGATTACAGCTATTAATAACTGTTTTCTTGTCATGCTGCGGATAAGATTTGGATCTGGACTTTGAATGGGTCATTCCAACAAATAAATGTTTAGTATTTTTGTCCCTGCTTGAAGGTGATACTCCACTTTAGTTTCAAGACTCTTGAAGCTACAACCAGCATACTTCAACATTGGCATGGTGTGTTCAGGGTGTCCTCCAGACAAAGTTTGTTGTATGTTGGCCAAAATGTTCAGTTTTGGTCTCATCTGACCAGGGCACCTTGCACCACATATTTGCTGTGTCCCCTGCATGGCTTGTGTCCAAAGAGGACTTTGTATGGATTTCTTTCAATGATGACTTTCTTCTCACCACACTTCAAGTAGGAGTAGATTTGTGGAGAACATAACCAATAGTTAACCTGTCAAAAGATGGTCATAAACTGAGCTGTGACTATTTGAAGTTTCACGATGGGCCTTTAAACTTGTCTACAACTTTATTTCTGACCTATCTGGTGTGTTGATTTTTATGATACAGGTGGACTCTGTTTACTGTTCGGAGGCTTCTCAAGGAAACTGCTTGCACTGGATTTTATTTCATGGTATCAGTCTAAATTGGTGGAGTCTAAGCAAAGTTTGCGAATTTATAGCAAAAAAAAAAAATGTGCGGAGGAAAAAAACAAAACAAAACAGGGTCATACCGAGAAATCAGAAAAAAGGGGAAAATCTCATACAATGTTAAGCTTGCAAATTTATAATGTGCAACATTTTTGGTCACAGACTTTTATCAGGCAAGGTGAGTTTTGCCTGATTGAGGTCTGCGACTGAAACGTTACATGTTAAAAGTTTGCAAATTAAAATTGTGCAGGAGTTTCCCCTCTTTTTTTCTAGAGTCCAATAAATATAATTAAATAAAAAGAAAGTGCAGATGCCTGCCACGCTTCTCAGATTTGTGTTTTTTGTGGAAAACCCCCCTGAAAATCAGGTATTATTTTCCTTCAACTATTTTACTTCAATCCTGCATTCAGAGGCAGGCACTAAAAAATTGTTGAGTGCATGAAAATAGTCCAAACCAGAAAGAAATGCTTTGTTCAATGTTTGCACATATGCAAATATGTACAATACTCTTTTACAAGAATGACATCAACATAGAAGTAATGCATTGTTCTTAATATTGTTTCTGTTTCTTTTCTGTATTCATCCAAACAGAGTCAGTATAATGTTACATTTATTCAGTATCCTGGGTAGCTAGTTTTGTTTACTTTGCAAGATATATATATATATATATATATATATATATGTATATATATATGATATGTATGTTGCATTTTCTGTTGCTTACACTCAGAAGCTCAGGACAAGATAGCGGGTAGGGGTTCATTGTGTCGCCCAGGGCCCCTTGAACACAACAGATGGCTGTTGCCGAGATGGAATCTGTTACTGTTTGGTTCCAGGGTGTTCTCCTCCAGCAATGAACCACCCTGCCACCCAGTTCACATTGAACTTTGTTGGAGGCCATTTTCTGAAGCAGATGGAAGATGGCTGTGATTTCAGAGGCACCGTGTCTGAGAGAGCAGGCTGGTGGATCTGCCTGAACACTTTGTTCTGATGGTATCATTTCCTTTGTGTAGCAGTTATTAATGTGGCTGTGTCACAGGAAATTTATTTAGAGGGCACTTTAAGAAAACAGGATCATAAAATACAGTGCCTGGAACAAATCATTTAAAGCCAGATAACAGAAGAGACAGACATAAGACAGAAAGACTATTCCTAATCCTCTTGTCAAGGAAATGTTTTTTTTTTTTTTTTTTGCCTAAATTTCTCTTCATTTGGGAAAAAAAATCTTCCTGCCAGCAGTGAGGTGATTTAACAATTGTTCTGGCCCGTTAATTGGAACGAGCGCTTCTGCTCGATTGGTCGGAATGCAAAACGTAACGCTTCTCAACACATTTCAAATGATGTTGGTTTTACATCACGACTGTTTCCTTCGTGCATCCTACGAGGAAACCTGGGGACAGAGATTGAAAGCTCTGGTATTACCGCAGAACCTTTGTTATTCACATCTATTTTTTCACGGCAGTCTAATCCGCATGCCTATTCAGCATGCCGCGGACAATCACGGGCTCTGAGCAGACAACGTGATCAGGTCCACAGGGAGGTGTTGTGTTTTTCCTCTTGGCTGTTTGTTGACAGCAGCTTGATGAAAATGAGGATCATGCTGAATTGTATCATGGAGCAGAAAGTCATCCTGCATGTAAAAAAATTATATTCTTGTATAAATGATCCTGCTCTCGTCATATCGTAAATTTGCATCAGTGGTTTGAAATATGGTGAATTATTACATGACTGATGCAAGCTGCTACCTTTGTGTTTTTAATCACTGTGGGTGTAAAAATCTACCACAATAAATATGAAACCAACAAACAGTTTAAATGCATCACGAGTTGTGAAAAAATATTACTTTATAATTTCAACTTGCAACAACAAGGTCTGCTTCTGCATCTTTCTAATAGCGCTAATCTTTTTTTATTTGGCTGTTTCCTGAGTTTTGCCTTAACATTTCAGACCTTCCATATATCTTGATTCAAATAGCCTTTCACGTGTTTAAATTTAATTCATCAGTCAGCAAGGAGCAGAAGGAAGAAAAGTAATGACATTTAATTTTACTGCTGCTGGGTGCCCTGTGGCAAGATTTATTAGGAACAAGGCCTTAATTTATCTTTGGTTTTTTTCCATTTCTTTTCCTCCATTTCTTCAGTTTTTAGTCCAGACCTCTGATATAATCTTAAATCCAATAAAATCTAAAATGAATCTGAATGATAAGGCCAGTTCATCGGGTTTTCTTATTCCTTTCTTGCACTTTGTAACTTTATTAGTTTTATGGTGATGCAGCAGTTTCCAGAGCTCTGCAAAGTTATAAAACATTTGATGAAAATAAGAGAGAAATTATTTAAATTCCTGTTTCTGGGTGCTTATATCCTGGAGGAGGTTTGAATTCTTTCCTATCCAGTAGTGTTCCTTATATGTGTGAGATGGTTCTTGGCCCAGAGCATCACTAAGACTGGGGTGTTGCTTGACATGAGCTGTTTTGTAGCACAGGATCTGAATATGAATACCATTCTTAGTCTGACTTCATTATCTTTGTACTCCCAAATATAAATTATTGTGTACATGATCACAGAAAGGTAAAACATTCGTTTACTTTAAAGGTTTTCCTGTATCTATTGTTTCTTTGTATTAGTTATCGAGTTGTTCTTGTGCTCTGTTTCTTATATTTTGTATTATTTGTCAGGCTTTTCCCTTTGGTTCTAGATCCTTTCAGTCCCTGTTTAGCCCCTTCTGTGTTAATTATTCGTCTTCCCTCAGTGTATCTGTGTGTCTTCTCTCCAAGCTGCACCCTGTTTGCAATCAAGCACCTGCATCTTGTCAGCAGTCACACTCCTCAGTATTTAAGCCTCTCAGTTTTGCTCATTTGTTGAGGGATTCTACTGGTTTGATATGTGGGCCATGGCTGAGGTTGGTGTACAAATGCTGTGCCTGTGCTGCCATGCTGGTTTTTGCCCTTGATTCATGTGTAAGTTTTGCTTTTATTTAATAAACTTTCATGATGCACCCCAGAAGTGTCTGTGCTTTGGTACCTTGAAACTCTCTGTAGCACCTGGGGCATATCTGTAAAATGTGCTTTGATTGGGGGGTGGAGGTCTGTTTTAATTCACACAGCTCATCCTGCTTTCAACCCCCCAGCCAAATAGAAACTCTGGAGACCCACTGTCTTTGATCCCACAGGTGGCCAGCCTAATCTCTTTGAAATTAAAAAGTCACTAGAATGTGACTCTCCTTTGTGATGCTGTGTGGAATTTCCCGAGACACAATTGTTTTTGATTTGCTACTAGATTATAAATAGATCCTAAATGTTTGTGCCACCATATATGTGTAGTGATTCATGTAAATAAATGAGAAATTTAGCATTTTGCATGCACTCTGATCTGTGATTTCTCTCGCTGCAGAAATCTTAACTGAAACAGTCAAGGACTGTAAAGCAGCTAATTTGGGATTAGCAATCTGGTTTTGGAACCAGAGGTTATGGGCAATCGACTTGGAGCCGAAAGTATCTAGTCTAGGACCAGCTATTTTATCATTATTGCAGTGTCCAATCCTTAATTAGTTAGGGTAATTAAGGCCCCTCCATAATTTCCACTGTCTGTTTCTATGAAAAGCCATTTCTTAAGAGTGAAAAGAAGACCAGAGATTTACAGTGGATGAATCAGCCACTAGCATTTCACAGCAGATGATGGGGAAAGTTCCTGCTTAGTGATTATTCCCAGTGTGATGTTTTGAGGCTGTTTTACAGAGAGATGGCTGACACAACATCCACCTAAGTGGTGTGTTTGGGATTATAACTTTGCAGGAGTTGCTTGAAAACCCACAAAGATGAGAGAGTGCTTACTGAATCGTCTGACCTGACCTCCGCCGCACAAACATTTACTGGACTCTTAAAGAGAAAAGAAAAGAGACAACCAAACATTACCGACATGACAGAATTCCATTTTGAGCGCTGTCAGAGCAGAGCATGCAAGGAAAACATGTGTCTCTGAGTTCTGCATAAACGTGAAGCGGGGTCAGAGCAGCATGACTGTTGCAACAGGCCTGAGATCAAATAGAATATTTCCAAATTCATGCATATCTCTCCGGGGTTCAGATTGTTCAGCTAAAATTGTCATTTGTTGCTCATAATGTTAGGATGTTTGAAGTCTGGCCAAACTTATGTAACCTGGTTGTATAAACCATAATTTGCTGTTTTGGGTTGTCACTAGCAATATTGCTACAGTGGAGGGGAAATAGAGCCTGTTCCTGTTGCTGATGCCATTCAGTCTGCTCTCAGGCAGGCAGTATTCCAAGGTAATAGGAGTCTTTCTGCATGCTGGACAGTTTTATATAAAACTTCTGGGACTTTTCTTCAAACATTGGGATTTTCTTCTCTTCAGATTAAAACTATACATTTACATTAAACACCTGTTATTATAAAATTAAAACAGAAATATGTCACTTATAAATCTCCTATTAAGATCCACACCTTACAGCAGATGAGATCCCAGAATGTGGACTATCCCTATTCTGATCCCAGTTTCCTTTAGCATATGTGCTGTGAAGCAGCATCCACTGTGAGCGAATAAATCCACCTGAGATTTATCACCTTCTGCTCTCAGCAGCATTGTCACTGCCAGTGTGAGGCACTTATAGCTGCCACACTATTTTATTTCATTTGTACTGGCGGGCCAGCTATTAGTGCCCCCACAGTGAAAGTATGATTGTCTGTATGATTGTATCCACAGAAAAAAAAAGAAAAAAAAAAAAACAAAAAAAAAACACAACTGTCTACTCTATAAGCAACTGTGTGTAATGCGAGCTTTGATTATTGTTTATTACTGATTCTGAGATTAAAATTATCTTTGTTTACGTACCTCAGCTTCCACTCAATTTGATGTAGCCAAGAATTAGCAATGATGCATCCGTTTTCTCTATATGTCTGAGAAAAGATCAGTCCTAATCTGTGCATCTACAATTAGGTTTTGCTTCCTGATCTCATTATGCTTGAGTGGAGACAGAACCTTCAGAAAGATTTCAAGGACTACAAAAGCATCTGTGGTGAAGGAGGAACATGTAAGCAGTTTAGTCTCAGACTCAGATAAGGTTCTTGCATGAATGGTTCTTTGTATCAGGCCTTCATACATAAAGAAGCTTAAATATTCTTATCACTGGCACCTTTAAACTTGCATGTTGGTGCAACATATACCTTGATGATTTCTGAAAGCGAGTACTCGGTGCACTTGTTTAAATTTGTAGTGAAGCTACTTCCCTAATTCTCACAGGGTCATATCTATACATCCATGCTCAAACATACACGTTAAATATTAATGTTTATTTGCAGCTGATTTGTTTTTGGTTTTTTTTTAAGTGACAGTATAAATACAACAAAATTATGAAATAATTTATCATAGTTTCATTTTTTCACATCACAAACTCTGGTATTTTAACAGAGATGTGTAGACCAGTGGTGTCCAAAGTACGGCCCGGGGGCCATTTTGTGCCCCCTGGACTGATTTTGTGCAGCCCCTGAATGATACAAACTGGTCCCACCAGCACAGATGGTTGATGCAGATGGAGACTTTTTTTCAGTTTAGGAGAAAACTATGACACAAATTAAAATCTTCTTACAAAAATGTCAGATACAACACAAATTATTCATTTTTTTAGTCACCAAGCTTTCTGTTTTCCCTTTAATTTCACAGTAAATAGTATCACATCTTTCCATAGAGTTAAACACTAAAGCAGACCTTGTTGCACCCAAATCTGCTTTTAATTACATTATTAAAACTTGGCTGAATACAGCAAGTGGTTTCAAAAACAAACAAAAAAAGAGTGACCTAAATTATGCTTTTATTGCTGAGAATAGAGTAAGTCTTTTTCAATTTTCTTCAATAGGGCCCAAAATAAATTTGTGAAGTTGCTGTCTTTATTTTAATAAGGAAAACATTTGAAACCCTTTTGAAGTTTTGGACCTACAAAGATTTATATCTTTCTTTCCTACAAAAAAAAAAAAAAAACTATATTTGTATAATTAAAATATTCTATGCTAATTTTATTGTTGAGCAGGTAAAAAAAATTATCAATAAAACTTTGTGATTTTAACTTTTATATTTTTAAAAAAAATTTTGGTCTGCAAGTACTCTTTTGTTTAAAGATTTTGGCCCATGTTACAAAAAGTTTGGACAACCTTGGTGTAGACCTTTGAGAGCCTCTCAGAACAGAAATAAAATTGTCACAAATGGCCATTCTGGGTTCATACTAACCATTATATTATATTGTATTATATTATATTAAGTGTGCTGTGAAGATGATGTCTAACCCAGAAAGCCTTTTGAATAAGAGGAGTTACCATTAAACTCAGTGCCAAACTTCAGTCCTATGTTATTTTCAGTCATATTAAGTGTCACTAATTTTTCTACATAGTCTGCATTAGCGTATGTCTTCTTTATGATCTTCCATTGTGGGCCACTCTAGTAGCCAGACAGGGAACTCCAAACACATTAAACAAGGACAATTATCTGCATTTGACTGCAATTTGCAGTTTATGCCACTAGAGATCATTACATCCCCCAGTCAAGTACAGCACATTTTAGCAACTTGGCAGTTCAAAGTGGTTTCCATCATTAAAAAAATGTACAGTTACCACTTGACAAATGCTATTATAAAAATCATCAAGTAAATACATAAAGTATACTGATCAATGTTCCACTCGCTACTAATTAAAGGTAACTCTTAACAGGTGGGTTTTTAGCCTTGATTTAAAGGAATCAGTGTTTCGACTGTTTTGGCAGTTTTCAGGGTGTTTGTTCCAGATTATTGGAGCATAAAAAACTGAAGGCTGCTTCTCCACATTTGGTTCTGCTTCTGGGGATGCAGAGCAGACCAGAACCAGAAGACCTGAGTGGTCTGGAAGGTTAATACGACAACAGGTCTTTAATGTAGTTTGATGCTAAGCCGTTCAGTAATTTATAAAGTAACAGAAGTAGTTTAAAGTCTATTCTCTGAATAACAGGGAGCCAGTGTAAGGACTTTAGAACTGGGGTGATGTGCTCCATCTTCCTGGTTTTAGTGAGAACATGAGTAGCAGCGTTCTGGATCCGCTACAGCTGTCTGATTAATTTTTATTTTTTAGGTAGACCTGTGAAGACACAGATAAAAGGATGGATAAGTTTTTTTAGATCTTGTTGAGACATTAGTCCTTTAATCCCGGAAATGTTCTTCAAGTGATAAAAGGCCGACTTTGTAATTGTCTTTATCTGTATCTGAAGGTTCAGGTCTGAGTCAATCACTACACCCACATTTCGTGCCTGATCTCTAGTTTCTAGCTGTAATGCCATTACAGCTTGCTGCTCACTTTGCTGCTGTTGCATAGAAATTTCCCAATTGTGGGACAATAAAGGATATTTCTATTTTATTCTTCTATTCTATTCTAATAACTGAAGCTGCACACTGACACTTGATTGCTCCTCTTTAGGTTCAAAAAGAATAACTTCTATTAACCCCAAACATTTCTACAACTACTGTAGTGTTTGACCAAAGAAAGATATAACCAGTTTGCCATTAACAAATGAACCACAAAAAATGATTTAGGGTAGCCAAAACTGTGAAGCTTGCTTTCAAGAAAAGGAAAAAAAAAGAGTGCAGGATAACCAAAAAACAAGCATAATGTGAATTCTAGCAGTGAAGGTTAGCTCCGAGAGAGCTAGATTCTCCTCAACAATGAAACGTAGGTGATCCACCCTGGAGCTCTTGGCTCACATAAACATGATGTGATGTCTCAGCTCCTGCTTCATCATCGTACACCAGATGCCTGGGCTCCAACAGATACACAAAAACATAGGTTTTGACAAAAACAATTGCCAGAACATAATTTTCCCTGTGCTGTCAAAAATACAAGCTGTGATCTGATTATCCATCTCCAGGCTCAGGCTGCACATGTTTCCATGTGCTTGTAAATGGACTCTTTTAAGTGCCTCAAAATGTGTTTTCACTGTATATGTGGTTCAACTTAGCAGTAATGCCGTTATGTGCTGAGTGTTCAGCTTCTGCCTTTGATTTAAATTTAAGATTACAGTTTACCAAAGCTTGCCACCATATTTTTCTCTCTTCTAATGCAATAAACAATTTCACATCTTCCTTTATATCTCCTCATTTACCCTGGCATTGTTAAAGGCCTTATCCCTGATGCATGTTGACCCTTTTAGAACCATAACAAAAACTTAACTCCAAATAGCCTTTTCCCGAAGCTAATTCATAGGGATGAACTGAACTTTCCTTATCCCAACACACAGAGAGTTTTACTAAGGAATCTGACAGTGTTAACAGAAGTGAAGCCATCTGCAATGTTTATTTGGTCTATCCTCCCTCCCACTTCCCCTTACATAGATTAAGCCTCAGAAGCTGCCTCTTGGCAATTAAATCTATCAGAGGGCAGCAGAGAGCACTCTGTCAGAGCTGTTCCAATTATTGCAGTTTAAATGAATATGGATTCAAAAACTTTTGACAAAACGCAGCCAGTTAATTTGCAGCCGGGGACTTAGAAAAGTAGTTTTCTCCCCCCATCATGTCTCTTGTTTTTATTATTTTTTTTCCTCCTCGGATGAGAAGGTATGTCTCATTTACCATCCTCATTTTTTTTCTTCTTTGCAGACACATAGAGAACTGGACAGGATTGCAGACTCTGAGAGACGTCGATATGGAGCTCTACACCGGACTACAGAGACTGTGAGTGTTGATGCTTTTATCATGTGGGGAATAGACACTTCGATGTTATTCTAGTCCTGCATTCTGGATTGGGAAAAAGGAAGCAGAATTTGATTGGGATTGTAGGTTATGAACAAAGTTGTGCATAATTGTGGAGTGTTATGAGTCAGAGAGATGGCTTTCTAAGATTTTAACGTACCAAAATCTGAAAAGTGTGGCATGTTTTTGTTATCAGCCTCAAGTCAATACTTGGTAGAAGCAATTTTTGCTGCAATCTCAGTTGCAAGACTTCTGGGGTATGTCTGTACCAACTTTGCTTGTTCAGAGACAAAATTCTTCACCTCTTTGTCTTTGCAAAATGGCTAAAACTCAGTCAGATTTGACAGATGGGATCTGGAAACATCTAATTTCAAGTCTTGCTACAAACTTCCAGTTGGATTTAAGTCTGAACTTTGACCAGGTCATTTTAATAAGTCATTATGCTTTGATCTAAACCATTCCATTGTAGCTCTGGCTGCATGATTAGGGTCGATGTTCTCCACACAAGTCTCAAGTCTTTTTAAACATTTAAAAGGTTTTCTTCCAGGATTACCCACTATGTGGTTTCTTTCATCTTTCCAACAACTAACTTCCTTGTTCTTACTAATGAAGGGTTTCCCCACACCATGATGTTGCCACCACCATGTTTTAACAGTGGGGATGGTGTATATAAGGTGATGTGCAGTGTTAGATTTCTTCCACACATACTGTTTTTCATTTGGACAAGAAGATCAGCTTTGATCTCATCTGATTAGATCATCTTCTTCCAAACATTTGCTGTGTCCCCTACCGGGTTTGTGACAAACTTACCTGTTTTCATTTAAAAATGGCTTTGTTCTCATCACTCCTCCTTAAAGATTTGTGGATTGCACAATATTGGTCCTATCTACAAATTCTCCTGTCTGCAGTTCTTTGCAATTCTTCTAGAATCTCCACCGGCCTCTTGGCTGCTTCTCCAATTAATGCTCTCCTTCCTTCCCTGAATTGTCAGTTTAAGTGGATAACTACCTTTTTGTTAGTTTTGCAGTTTCTCCATATTCTTTCCATTTTGGGGTGATGTATTGAACAGTGCTATGTGAGACATTCAAAGTTGAGGATATTGTTTTACAACCTAACCCTTCTTTAAACTTCTCCACAATTTTATTGACCTGTCTGTTGTGTTCCATGGCCCTCGTGGTATTGTAAGTTCTTCTGTTCTCTAACACTGTTTTTCAAAGTGGGGGCCACCAGGTGGCACTAGGGGGGCCTCAGAAAGTTGGAGGGAAGATGAGAAAAAAATTTCAAAGATAAAAATAAGATGAATCTAATCAATGTTTTAATCATAAAAATCTAATCTCTTTTTCAATCATTATTATAAAATATAAGTTAAAATAACTTATTGAAATGTTATTTGCCATTCTGATTGGCTGCCAGTCAAATTCATCAAGCTGCTTTGCTCCCCAAACGAGCATAGCCAGGACAAAAATGAACAAGTTTCTGACAAGTAAAAAGTGAAGGAACTGTCCAGCAGCCCTATTGTGGAGGGCAGTGCTGCAAAAAAACCCAACAACTCATGGCCAACTAAAATCAGAATGTATGATGCAGTATTACATTTATGCTAAACAAATGTAATACTTATTGAAAAGTGAAAAAAGTGAGATGGAGCATTCTGAAAATCAATATTTCTTTACGAGTTTACCTTGCATTGTCTGTGAGTTAGCAAATGGGCTTCTGAGCCAGAAAGTAAAGCTGTTTGGAGGCCATGGCATGGATTGGTTTGGGTACCCCTGCTCTAAGAAACCTCTGAGGCCTTCAAAGAACAGCTGCATTTTTACTGAGCTTAAAACACACACAAGTGGACAATGTTTAATAATTAGTTGACTTCTCATGGTAGTTGGTTGCACCAGACTTTATTTCGAAATAACTGTATAAATGGGGACTGAAGACATATGTATGCCACACTCTTCAGCTTTCTATTTGTGGAAAAACGAAAACCATGTCTCATTTTCCATCTATTTCACATGCACTACTTTATGTTGGTGTAAAACAAAAATGCTTTTAAGATATTGGAGCTTAAGGCTGTGGAATGTCAAAATATGAAAAGGTCTAAGCAGTGTGAATGCTGTTGCAAAGCTTACAGAAAATCAAATTAGCTGTGGCAAATGAGGGAAGTGATTTGCTTCAAAACACACTCTAAAATGGCTGATAAGGAGACGATGAAGATGTTGGTTGAGTGAGCAAGACTGTATTTCTGTTACTATCATGAGATGAAGTTTAAAGAAGCCTTTAATTCTTGCCAGTCAAACATTTGGGGAGAAGCTGCTTTGCTTTGGGTAACAGCTGATCAAATAATGCTAAAAGGAAGCAGTGGAAATTGAATCAAGGGTCCCTGGAGCAGCTGAGGGTCTTCATGGCTAATCTTTTCTCTGTTTAAAGTTGGGTGATGCTACTTTCTTACTTCACACCCACCCAGTTTCCAGCTGCTTGCTTTTCAGACCTCTTCTTCCACTTAATCCCCCACCCCTACCTCTGCTCAAAGAACCATCTTCTCCTCTGCCCTCCACAGTCAGAGCTGGCCTCTCCCCTGATCCCTCATCATGGAGGCCAAGTGCAGTATCTCCACCACTAAATTAGCATTTTTCTCATTACCAATGCCTCCCTTTGCTGCCTCATCCAGGGGACGGGGGATCCTTCACAAGCCTGTTGTGATGCTGCCGTTCTGGGACTGTAAGCAGCATGGAGGAATGAAGCAGAAAAGAGTTACTGTCAGCTCGTTTTACATTTAACCTCCTCATCACCGTCTTTATAGAAGTAAAGTGAGAAAAGATGCCACGTTAAAGAATGAGCATATCTTCAGAATAGGAGGCTGATATTATGTCTCAATGCAAGGCAAATTATATCCAACCTTCTGCAGATCTAACATGATTGGTATTGATTCCACGCTTTCATTTTCAACATTATCTCTCCAATATGAAACAATTCAGAGTTGAAATGCAAATACAACAACCCAGAACTGTTGTTATCCTCCTGTAGTAGATCTGTTGGAGCAGCTGTTTTACTTGGGCTTAGTGTATGCACTTAGCAAAAAAAAAAAGATCTGTTGGCAATGTGTAATTGTAGCTTTTCCACTGTTTTTCTTAAACAGATTTTTGTAAAGCATAATTTCTCACAAGGGGCTACAGAGTGGGGCAGTAGGAGCAATGCTGCTTAAAAATAGATGTTGGATAGATGGACTTCGATCAGATTAACATTAAATTTGCACTTTGAGTTAACACTAAAACAGTTAAATGTTTAATATACCCCAGAACTACTACAAGGCATTACTTTAAACGTCAGGTCATCAGAGCCCTGACTGTGATAAACATGATGTTAAGCTAGAAAAAAAAAAATCATTTGCTGGAAAAATAAGAAATTACATTTGTTTTGCCATGCAATTACTCAATGATAAATGA
The DNA here is from genome assembly GCA_014839685.1 of Anableps anableps. Lineage (NCBI taxonomy): Eukaryota > Metazoa > Chordata > Actinopteri > Cyprinodontiformes > Anablepidae > Anableps > Anableps anableps. The sequence continues at coordinate 8,923,736 of CM026067.1, read as the reverse complement.
TTTAGATTGCAGGTACATGCAGAAAGACAAATAATTAACCACATACAACTTCAATAAACATAACCCTAGACAAAACAGAGAAAAAATTTGAGTAAAACAATAAGTGATCACTCCCGAAGCTTTTGTGTATCATGTTTTGTTTACTTAGCTGTTTTGTTGAGTTAGCTCATTGATTACTTAGCTCAACACCCCACCACCCGTATACACGGTCAGAATTCTTGCAAACATCCCAGAATTGAAGAAATTCTGATGACTTTTTTTTATGAGAATGAGCCATGTGGGGTACAATTTTGAGAGTTACACAGAGCTGAAAACACACATGAAGTAAAATTGACCCCTTGGCTTTTTTGTGTTCGGGACATTGAAACAAACTGAAACCCTATTGTTTGGATAGGGCTCCTTGCATTAAAGAAAGTTGCACCTAATCTGGCAGCTGATACTTTCTTTCCTTGCATTCATTCATTTCAAATTTCCTGTTCAGGTGCAACATTTATTTACCCCGTCAATGATCATCTATGCTGTAGGTGTTCACCATCTTTTTTTTTCCAATAGGCTTCCCACATATGTTGAATGACGCTTAGTGTTAATTCTGCAGTCCCACTCTCTTTGCACTAAAGTTTACAATATCATACTATAATAATTATGAACAAAAATCCTGATAGTTATATTGTGTACTATACTTCTTATAGATACGTTTTATTGTAAAAATAGATAAAACATGTGGGATTAGCAGCTTTGAGCTTCATTTTCACACAATCTATCTTTTGGGTTGTGTTATGGAATGTGCAATGTAAGGTAATATACTCCTTGTCAGTTATTTTTAAATCTGTAAATAGAGGTGTAGATAACTCTCAGGATGGCCAGGGAGGGCAATCTAGCAAGGGCACTTTACAGATAAAGGGAAAACGATTGGTTCATCTTTAGTTGAGTACAGTCCAGTTTAAACCAAAATCCAATTAATCTCAGAATAACTCAATTTACAACACTGTAATAGTGGTTAGAAATGTTAATTTGTCAACAAAGGAAAACAATTGGTTGCATCGACTATTTTTCTTTGACTGTACCATTGCAGAGAAATTTACTTTAACTGGAGGGGGCATCTGGCAGAACCACAATCACTGAGTGGTTGTATCTGCTTTGATCAGGTGAAGGTGGGAGAAGAGAAAAGAGGACAAAATAATAAAATCCAAACAAGGAATACATAGTTTTTAAAACTGTAAACATTTCCATCATAATTTTTTTCACAGTCCTGACTCTGAGTCTTTTCCAGCTAAAGGGAAACTACACACACAAGAAAGTCAAGTTCAGCTGTGTGCAGAAATATTTATGGTCTCTAAAAACATAACCAGTCATGATACGAAACCAAAATAGCGGCACCCATCATTTATATTGAGGTAATGGTGTTTTAAACCTACTTGCCATTTTATGAGTTGCATCTTTGTTAAGCAGTGGACTACAGGCTGGCTACTCAGTCAATGGTGGTCCTTGCAGTAATGGCAACTGCACCACATTTAAATCTAACTAACTCATTTTGCCACACCCTGAATTTAAGAGAATTAGGAGAATTTTTTAAGTTAAAATGCAAATGTGCTTAATGCACAGACTAGTGTTGATTGTTCTCATTCTGTTCTTTATAGTTACACTGACAGTCTAGTAAGGTGATATTAGTTTGTTGATTACTTAGGCTTTTGGCTAGAGTGCACTCTGAGGCCGTGGAAACATCCGTGTTAGCATGCTAACTGTATCTCAAAAAAGCATGACCTTAATAATAGTAATGGTCAATGGTTTCCACTCTGTTTTTCACTCCAGGACCTTCCAAACAAGTGAGTTTTTGCCTCATAAACAAGAGGGATTAAACTGAGTGGTACTGTGCTAAAACAGGTACAGGAGGGTTGCAAACTCCAGAACTTGGCATTTTAATGAAGGGACTTAAACCACAGGAGAAGTACGGTTTCGAAACAGTAACCTTGATACCAGTAAATGGCCCATGCCTTGTCTCAGCTGTTTCCAAAAGCTTATTAAAAGCAATATATTTTTTTTTTCATGAAGAGAGAAACTAGCATCCAGAAACACCCATCCTTCTTTAGTCAAAGGTATTCATTCAGAACTTTAAAACCATTTGCAATGTAATTTTTAAAGCAAATCTTGAAAAACATATCTTAAATTGACATTGATAGTTGATTAAACCTGACATACCTAATATTAATGAAAGTGTGAAACTGCAAACATCTCCTGACCCCTTATCTGGTAGACAAAGAGTAGTTGCACAGATTTTGAATGTCAGAAATAGGTAGAATTTTTTTAAAATTTTATTTTAGAATATACCATAATATTCTCTTTAAAACTTACTTGATGGCCTCTGGAACATTTGTGTGATGGCAAATCTCAGAAATGGCAGGACACGATGTTTTGAAAGTAATTAGCACCAACAGCTGGGTGCAATCATCTTAATGCTTTATGAGGCACTCACTGATGTCAGGGATGTCAAGGACTTCTTTTGAATGAGGCATCTGTGATTACAAGATTAGAAGTCATTACAATTGTAATTCAGAACAGTGGTTCCCGCACTGCAGCATTGGGAATTCCAGAAGCCCTTATGGGAATTCCATTGGGCCTCTCCTGGCAGACTGAGGATTAGTTTAATTTCATTACTATTTTACTCCTATACAAGTTAGCACAGTGGCAGAGCGCCTGCTCCTCCGATGAGAAATTGCACTCTATTTGCATGGAAGACATAGTAGTTTCCAAATATTGCATCAAAGGGCGCTTCAAAGTGAATTTTTGTTTGGTCCTTAGCTCTGCAGGATGCACATAGACATGCAGATTGGGGTTAGGATGTGAAGGAGAAAAAAAAAATTGAGAATTATTCTCTTTACGCTGCATATTTGCAGCAGATAAAAACATGGATGTCTTCAAGTTGACAAGTATTAAAGGCTTTTTTTTTGTATTTTTATTTATTTATTTATATTTATTGTAGAAGAGACCCCTGTACGTGCATTTCTTTATGAACATTATTTTGAAACTAAAAAAAAGAAAAACTGTACAAAATAAGGCAGGAGAATCTGGATACGGGAAGAGAAATCCAGCTGGCCTCCTGCTGTTTGCGTGATAGTGACATAATGAGAATCTGGGGTTGGAGCTGAATATGTCCACATAAAAAAGAAATGAATATCCAGCCAATTGTTATCTGTTTTTTTAAAATCTTTTTTGTTCTCAGGACCATCATGAACTGTAATCTGAGGGTGATCCAACCACGAGCCTTCGCTCAGAACCCACACCTGCGTTACATGTGAGTAAACACTCTATCTTAAATGATGTTTTCCGTGCCTTCAGAAGATTTATTATGATCTGCGGAGTTTGACAGCTCGCAGTATACGGGCGCATATGAGTTAGTGTTGAACAGACCATGATGCACTTCATAGAGACTGGCTTTGGGAAAATTGTGCCATTGCCATTACTGCTGCAACAGTCGCACATCTTAAATGAGACATCCATTATTTGCCTTGGATAATTGGATTCCTATCTGCCACGGCTTCTTTGTGCTGCGGCGGAGCAACATGGCGAAGACGCAGTTCCATTTAGACTGCACTCGCCAAATGGACAATTTGTGCATGAGGCCGAGCATCAGAGAGCTGGGTGAAGAGCAAAGTAATTTCTTTAACAAAGGCTGATGTGTCCCCTGTATGACAGGCTGTTATTCCTCAATTTTCCAGCAGTAAACACGCAGAAGAACTCTGTCACTGTCTTTCACCTGAGTGCACTGCCATCTGCAGTTTCCAGTTGTTTTTGATCTATGGACATGTTCTTGTTAGCATGTCCTGTACTGTAAGCTTAAGCAAACACTCACGGGTCTAGTTGCCTTTTGGTGTTGGGGCATTGTTTCTCAACAAAAACATTTTATTCTCTCTCTCTCTCTCTCTCTCTCTCGCTCTCTCTCCCCTTCCCTCTCTTGCTCTCTCTCCTTCCCTCTATCGCTCTCTCTCAACTTTGATATGTACTCATTAACATTTTGCTCATTAACACAAATACCAAAACAGCCAATCACAGGGAAGCATTTTGAAAGCAACATTTTGCATTCAGGGATTTAAACATGATAAAAATGACTAGCTGAAGTTCTAACTGACCATCAGAAATCCAAAAAGGGAGGGTTTCTATCATAATGAATATCACACGGTTGTTGGTGCCAGGCAGGTTTTGTAAAATGCTTTTGTAGAAGGATTTTCATCAGAGAATGGTTTGAAAAAGAGAATATATCCGGTTGTTGAGGTCAGAGGAGAATGGGCTAACAGCTGAAATGATCACTTGTGCAGAATACCATCTGAAAGAATCTACAAAGGCTCACCAGAACTGGACAATCACAGATGATGTGATGAGTCTTGGTTTCAGCTTTGACATCCTGGATCATAATTTGCCATAAGCAACTCAAAAGTATGGCTCTATCCTATCTTATATCAAAACTTTAGGCTGCTGCTGCTGGTGGTGTACAGATGTGGGGGCTTATTTCTTGGCACACTTTTGGCCCCTTGGTATGTTTGGCCTAGCTTACTAGTCACAACCTACCCAAATATAATTGCTGACCATGTTTATCCCTTTATGACAACAATGTATTCATCTTCTGAAGGCCACTTCTGAGAGGGCAATGCAATATTTCAAAATGATCAAATCATTGACTGATTCCTTGAACATGACAATGGACTCCACATTCACCAAATCTCAACTGACTAGCAGACCTTTGGGATGTGATCATGGATGTGCAACTGACAAATATGCAGCAACTGTGTGTTGCTATTTTTTCAATATGGACCAAAATCTATGAGGAATGTGTCCCACATCATGTTGAATCTATGCCATGAAAAGTTAAGGTGGTTGTATAGGGAAAAGGGGTGTCTAACCCTATGCAAACATGTCTAATAAAGTTGCTTGTGAGGGAATATATCCACATAGACAGATACAGACATATAAACATAAAGAAACAAACACATATACATGCATATGCTGTATCTCTATGGCACCCATAACCATAGAAGTAGCTACTGTAATTTCAAAACTTTTTTCTTATCTGTGAACAGTCTCAACTCTTTTCAGCAGGGAGTGTCTGAAGCTCGATGTGAGTTTGTGTATGTTGTTTGGGATTGTGGTGTGTTGTCTAATGTGGATACCAAAAAGCAGTATTATTTATTTGACAACTTAATCTTGCCTGTTACTGAGGCAGAAAATACTAGTTAGGCTGTGCTGTCATACAGGCAGATCTTTTTGGCATCTCAGCCTGTGAGTAATATTCCCTGGTTGGTTCATTTTTTTTGTGCTATACATATAGACATTTAAAAAAAGGCCTACTCCTTGTCTTTTTATCTGGTCAGGTGATTGGTAGAGGTAATGGAGCCCATCAACATTTAATGAAAGTTATTTAAATGCTGCCTTTTCCCTCCAGAAGATGGATTTGCTTACACAGGACAGAAAACAAACAAATGTTTGGGACGTGCTTTGTCTCACTCTCCCCTTCCTTCCCTAAACATTCAGCACAGTGATGGAGGACTCAAAACCATTCATGCATGTTGATATTAATAAGAATAAAAGATGTAATACACAGGAGATGATCAGGGGTATAAACAATGCATTTTTCATGCTTGGCTATGGTGGTATTCTTAATCCAGGAGTGAGAGGTTGAATTGGAGGGTTAGGTTATTAGAATCTGACATTGTTGTGGAAGAATTGTTACCCATTTGTTTCTAGCATTGCCACTTTCATTAAAGTTTTCCAATATTTGTTTCTTTCCAACTCTTTTAACATCTCACTTTAGCATTTTCAGGTCATTATAATGCATCAATAGCTGAGAGGAAGCAGTTAGATAAATTCATCAGGAAGACCAGCTCAGTCCTAGAATGCCCCCTCGACCCAGTCCAGGTGGTGAGAGACAGAAGAACATTGGCTAAAATAACATTACTGTTGAACAATGTCTCCCACCCCTGTTGGATAATGTACCTGTTTCAGAACTGGAGAACTCCTTCAGTGACAGACTGCTGCATCCTATGTGCACAAAGGAGCGTTATCGCAGATCCTTCCTCCCATCAGCTGTAAGATTCTATTGCCATCACTGCTCCAGACAAACTCAATAAGTGTTTACATGCCTGCAGATATTTGCAATCTTTTTTTGGAAAATTCTTGTAAATAGTCTATTGCTGTTTTCTGTGCACAAATACACAGAATTTTTTTTTTTAATTTTTAAATTCCCGTACTCAGTTGCATATGTCTTTTGCCCTCTACTTTACAGCATCCTATCTTTATTTTTCACTTTTCAAATTTTCATCTTATTTTGAATATGCATGCTTTCATTTACCTTTAACTTGCTGTTGATACATCTTAATTTCCCTGCTGTGAAGTAATACATGATTATTCCATTCTATTCCATTCTATTCTATTCTGTTCTATTTCAACTATTTTTTTGTGTGCAGGTTTCTTGAGGATCATTGTTCTATTCATGATCCAATTCAGGCTGCACTTTAGCTGTTGGAAAATTTAACTTGTATGTGTGGTTAGATTAAATTTGCTTGGGTCCTGCAGCTGCAAATCATTGGACACCCCTCCACCATTGTGCTTGACAGTTGACATGAGGTATTTATGCTGATATGCTGTGTTTGATTTTTCACATTGTGCAGTGCATTATGGTCAAACATCTCTGTTTTAGTCACATCTGTCTCAAATACATTGCTCCAAAAGTTATGTGGATCATTCAAAGACAACTATATGATCAACAAGACTCCATACAAACCCTACCTTTTCTTTTTTGACATCGTTCTGTCTTTAACTGTAACATGTTAACTGAGGCTTGTCTAGACTGAGTCAAAACTCTTTTTTTGTTTTGCTAGTTATCTGAGCATTTCACAGACTGATCTTAGGATGAATACTCTGGGATATGCACTCCTGGGAAAATTGTAACTTTCTGCAATATTTTTCCACTTGTAAACAAGCTTTCTCACTGTGGAATTATGGAGTTCAAATTGATTAGAATGACATGATAACCCTACCCAGATTAGTGGGTTGAAACATTTTGTTCTCTTGGGGTATCACTGACATCTTTCCTCCTTTGTAGTGTGTTAAAACACATCTGTATGTTACAGACCAGTAAATGGCCAAAGCTCCAGGTCCTATAGAGGTTATACACCTTGCTGATCAACTAATTAAGCACATGTGATCAACAGAGTCCAGTTGTTACTCAGCCTCTTGTGCCCCACGGAATGGGGTACTTTGTTTTCCTACACAGTTTTTACATTACCGCTAGATTTTTGTTTAATAATTAATGAAGCTGTTGTGTGGTTTTGTTCAACCGAGGTTAGATTTGTTTCAGAAATACATTTTACCTGATACGCAAAACCCTAGAATCAAAGGAGGATCTACTTTCTTTTAAGCACAACTCTGTCTCTGTTTTAAAAGTGTCATGCTTTACATATATTTTTAATATCTTGTAAATTTAATGAGGTAAATACCATTCCAGATATGTAAAAGGTTGACAGCATTGCTTTGATCATAATGGCATTTGCATTGTAGCCAGATAGCGCCCCCACTCTGGACAGCCCCTGATAGGCTTCTGTTGCACTTCTGTAAGTGGACAGTTGCTAGGTGACAATGAGGATGATGATGTCAGGGAAGATTAATTATTGCCTGTCTTTAGCCCCAGAGGACCTTGCTCATTGATGTCTGTGTCAGGCTGACCTGTTCAAAGCCCTAACCATCACTAACTCAACTGGTTGCTCCTTTGTGAGGAGAACTGAAGCGGTTGTCTTCATCACATGATCAGGCCAAAACAAGCTCAATTACACTCAGTAAAAATATCATTAATTCCATGTGCTGTAAACATTATGACTGCAATTAACACCCACCATTGCTATGCCCTATCACCAATTAGTATTCTACTCGCCTATTTTTAGCATATGTATTATGCGTAGCTGTATTTAGTATGCATTAGCAGTAAGCAGTAGGCATGCACTGCAAAAATGCAGATCTACACAAAAGTTTAATGATTTTGTCTTTAGGTTTCAAAATGTATGTCTTCCTTTCAAGTCAAAGGAAAAATAGTTTCTAAAGTAAAAAATATATATTTTAAATAGTTTTTTTTTGTAAAACATCACTTTCTTTGTCCAGATAAGCAGATTTCTTTTCTATTTGGGGGCTCTTTCACTGGATGCAGGTAACACAACTTCCCATACGTATCTGTGTGTCTGTGTTTGTGTGTGTTTGTGTGTCATCATGATGCATTTCCATCTTGCTCTGGTAGGATACTGATCTCTTCAATCATGGACATCTACAAAATGTGTTGAGTTTGCTTGTACAGTAATAGAATAGACCACTGGAATTTAAATAAAATTGATGTAACAATGTGAACATATTTTTTTAAGGTTGTTGCTAATTACTATTTATAAGAAAATATGTACATATCTATAATCCGTCAGTACATCATTTTTGTAAGCAATACTCAAATGTCACATCACCAATGCAATAATAGGATTTCTTAATATCTCACTACTCTGTGCAGATTCTCTGTCTCCATTGTGGAAGATCCACCAGCAGAACTGTTAATCTAAAACTAATTTTTATTGTTTTCTTATTGACTCAGCTAATAACACTTTAGCCACTTGGGAACACTTACAGAGCATTCATTTAAGTCCTACATGATCCTTAAATGTAAAAAGGAAAAAAATGAGACAGCAGCATCACAGTAAGAGTTACATGCATTGTGATGATGTGGTCTAACATGTCCCTTCATCCCAATGCAATAACATTATACCCGATGGGGGAACATCAAAAGTCACACACATAATTCAAAGACATGACGGGACCTAATGTTCCACAAAATGCACTTTATTTTTTTCAGATTTAGACCTACATAATGTGTTTATAAATACACCAACATACATGGCAAAATAAGAAAAGGCCACAGCCAATTGCAGCTAATGGCAAGGTTACTTAATTGGCACTTCAAGTTCTTAAAGGGCCCTGAAAATGTCAGTTTATTAATAGCTTTTGTTATAAACTCTTATACTTTTATGTGACAAGTAAATACTGTATAAGCAACAACAGACTTCTTGATATCTTTTAAATACACAGGATTCTTTCATCACTAATGAACTCTGGTGCATTTGAGGGCCTTTTTGTTGCCTAATTTAATTTCCTAACAGCTCTTGTCAAAGAATCATCAAGAGGTAACCTCTGTGGCCCAATGGAATTTTACGAGAGCCCAAAATAAACTTAATAGAAAACCATAGCCTGAGAGAGTAATTTATTTAGACCAGAAAGATGATGCGTTATATAACAGGGTGGGCAGATTAAACCATACAACTGCCACTACATTAACCCTCTGTCCTGCTTATAAGTCTCAGCAAGAAGGACAATGGTAATTTTCAGGTAGTTTCAGATGAGAGGTTCGGGTGAATAGCATGAAGGTAAATCTAAATTGTACAAGTCTGATTAGTGCTTGATTAGTAATGCAACATGAACCATGTATGTAAAATAAATGTGTTCATGGCTATCATGGCTGTAAGGAAGTACTGCATATTTTTGCATTTTTTCATGAAAGAAACTCGACTATTATAAGAGCAACAGTATGCAGAGGTTAAAAAAGTCCTTATTAACATGCTTCTCCAAGCAGTTTACAAATCCCTCCATGAGGTGTGTGTCTTTACACATACATCCTTTTAAAGTAAATACATACCTGAGTTTTTCTTTATGGTGCAGTATATTGGTAGCAAATCCCATTCCTTCAATTGTTGCATCCGAAGAAGCTCATGCAACAGCCTTGCACCTCATAAGTACCATAAGGGGACACTGAAGGAACAATCAGTAATATTTTACACTGCTGTAGCAGAAAATGACCACCCTCAGTGTCACTGTTTTAAGTTTGCAATATCTGTTGAGATTTCATGCACTGTAAACAAGCAGGCTTGTCTTGATGGGTGTTTTGTGTTGTTGTTTTAGCTCATGTAGACCCTAAAGCTCCCCAGATGGTGATGGAATCTTCCCACTGAACTTTGCTGAGTTGCATTTGAGTACAAAGAGGATAAGCAGCAACGAAAGGGAACAAAGGAGACTGATTACTTGGCCAGTCCTAATTTTAATACAAAATAACAAAAAACACTTCTTTAAAAAAAGTTTTCTGTCTGTTGTCGTCTGAGGGATTTTATTGAATCGAAATTAACTGAGGAGTTCTGTCAACTCATTAACAAAGCCTTTTAAAATTTTAGAATGGCCATAGAGGGAATATTTCTTCTCCTTCATTCCTTCCTTCCCTTATTAATGTGATTTAAAAAGCTTTTCTGACATGATTAAATAAACATGCAAAAAATAAATTATCCTGTTTATTGAGATGATTAGATTAAATTAAGTTTTCAGCTATTTAAAAACGATTTACCAATCATGAATGTTAGGTTGATCATTTTGTACCTTCAGAAAACCTGATAATAAAAAGATGATTAATGCAAATTGGTTAACTTTTCTGTCCTTTTTATGCAAAAAACACATAAAAGACTGATAAAATCGAATGTGATTAAAAGGGCAGAATCTATTTATCAAAATGGACTCTAGCCAGATGATTTCACCACACTGTACAGAAAATTAAGATCTTGCCAAGGAGAAATCTTCACACAATTGTGAGAAATGTGTGAGGAGGATTTAAGGTAAAGAGAGAAAGCTGAGGAAAAATGGAAGCTAGATAAGATTGAAAATATTGTTGGTCTAAAATGATTAATATGAAATGATTATATATATATATATATATATATATATATATATATATATATATATATATATATATATATATATATATATATATATATATACACACACACACACACACAGTATAGTATTTTTAATGACATCAAACAAATAATTGAGAAAGGCTCAGCTGATTTTAGCACTATACCATGACTAAAGAACATAAAGGTACCCATGTTGAAAAAAAACTTCTAAAACAAGCTAGACTAGCCTTTATTAATTAAAGCATCGCTACCACAGCTTCAGCTGTTTTATGTGTGTTTTTGACCTCGGAAATGCTATGTGTGTTCTGTTTAAAGCCAGGGTGAAATAACTAGAAAATGACAACATTTTTGTAAGTCTTACCTGAACTTTTTTTCTGTCATAAACTGAAACTTTTTTATAGCATGTGTTGCATCTTATTGGTAGTATGAGCTTACCTGCTGTGATAGTGGTGATATAGAAGATAGGAGACCTTTTGACATATCTTTAGATAACAGTAATTGTGTGAAAGCTTTAATCTCCTGGAGAAGGTTCTTTTCTGAGATCACACACACATACACACTTTGATGATCTTGTTCTGCACACCTTACATCTTACAGTGCCACCCGACAAATGATCACATTAAAGGATATCATCTCATGTGAGGCACCTGGAGATTTATTTTTTAGGAAGTAATTGTGTATGGGTAGAACGGCAGTGGGACTGAATTGGGTTAGCTTCATTATTATTAAATCATTATTGTTTATAGCCCTTTATGTAGCCTTTTCCATTTCAGTCCCTCCCACCAGTGTCTGAGAATTGTCGATATGACCTTGCTTTGTCTGGCTAGACAGACGGAGGACTGACTTAAAAAACAAAAACAAAAACAAAAAAAAAACAAAAAAACAAAAAAACAACAAAAAAAACAAAAAAAACAGGTTTATTCTTCTAGCCATTAAAATGCATCACCTTTACTTGAAGTAAAGGTGAGGAAAAGCTGTTTATTCCCACAATACCTTTATATACACTTGGGTAGTGGTGCATTGCTAAACCCAACCTGCTTTGTTGTGACTTAAAGAAATCTTACAAGTTCGTTTTGGCTTATTTACCCTTGAAAAGGTTTTGGAGTCACTTCTTAAAGTGAAAGAATGAACAATTGAATTAAACGTTTTTTCTCTTCACTCTGAGTCCAATTCCAATTTTCTAATAATACCCTACAGATGCTTCGATCCCTGGCTTTTCATTGTCTTCCCTGACCATTAATTTGACATCATGAGGGGTTGTAGGTATAATATAAACTTAAAACTCAGGATTGTTGAACACAGTAATGTTTTGTTATTTTAGGATATTATTTACCCAGCTCCCTTGCGTGCAGCCACTAGCATCACAAGAACAACAAATTTAAACAATACTTGGCAGTATATACAGTATTAATTCAGAATAAAGAAATGTTAATACTTAATTTAAGGGAAAGTACATAAATCGATCTCGTCTGCTTTTTGTCACTCTTACACATTTCAGATCATGAAATAAGTCTTAATATCAAACAAAAACAAAACACAAGGATTTGCAGTTACTGGAAGTGAGTCATATAAATTGGTTTGGAGGACTTTCAGCCCACTCTTCTTTGCAGAATTGTTTTAATTCAGTCACATTGGTGAATTTTCAAGTCGGAATGGCCTGTTTTAAAGGTCATGCTACAGCTTGTCAAAATGAGATCTTTTCTGGATCTTGACTAAGAAAACGTATGTTTTTTTTTGAGTCATTCTGGGGTGGACACATGGGTGTGCTTCAAATCATCGTCCTTTGTGCTTAGGATCATAAATTTACAGCTTTAGATTCTTCTTTAGGATTTTGTGGAAAGGGGTCAGTCTGATGTATATCATTTTGTTTCTTATCTGTTATTGAACTGCTTTACACTTGGGCATGGCGTGTTGCTTCTCGCCTACTTCATGTTGTGAGACAGATTCTGTTCCATTATTTCCTGATTCTGAAGGTGTGGCTGTTATCAGGTATTGGTATGACAAGGGAAATTGAACGTACAGTTCTGAAAAAATATGGTTTATTTCATCTGATTCATGATTTAACAAGGAGGTGATTACTTTCCCCAATGGACCTGGTTGTTTTGAATAGTTTTTTCTCTCTCTTACTAAATGCAATCATCATCTGAATGCTGCATTTTGTATTTATTTGAGTTATCTTTGATATTAAAACAAAAATGCAGAAACCTAAAAAAATCCTTTTTCACATTTTATAATCAATTTCATATACTTATATGAAAGCTAGATAGATCCCTTTTCTTTTCTGAAAAGCAACAGAGTATTAGTATGAACCTATTTTTATTCAGTTCTGTCACTTAACAACAATGTGGGGTGCGGTGACTTGTGCTTCTGATTAACACTAACACATTAGCAGGGTGCTAATTAGGCAAAGACCTATCATCATCAGTTCTGCAATCCCGCTTTGATACCCACACATATCTGAATATGAATGTCTTGTGTTCTTGCTAGACTGCTATGGCATTCATCTTCCTTACTTTTATCCAGCACAGTAAGCACCAGGTGGAAATAAAATCTATCTGCAAAGGCGCCACTACAAGGTCTTGGGCTTTCAAATCATGGCTGCATTGACTAGGTCCAGTTTTCTGTTTGATGTCACCGGTCGACCAGGCGTCATGCGCCATGCTCGTCCCCGCCTGTGTCAAATTAAAGGTCAGCGTCTGGGAGGTGAAGCAACTTCTCTCTTTATCCGTAAGCAGCCAAGGGAGAGGCCCAATAAATCTGGTGGGAATGTTGTCAGGAGGGAGTCAGAAAGGTCACTGCCCACCAGGAGAAAGGAGTAGCGATGCTCTCGTTAAATTTTCTTGGCCATGTTTTTTTCTGTTCTTTTTTTCTAAATGTCACTTTCCTAGTTGTGTGAGCTAACCAGCCAGCTTGGGACTAGCCTTAATTAGATGTTTGATTTTTTTGTTTACCTTGTCAAACTAGTTAAACTCTCTGCTTTCTCTTCCTGTCATGATGTGCTGAACTTTGGTTTTGTGACTTTTAGTTATAGGCCTATATTAAGGCATACCATTTTTTTTTTTTTTTTTTTTTTAAATAAGGTTTTTAACTGCTGAAATTTTCACCCATACCTTTCCTACAGCTTAATGTCCCTTAATTGAGATTTAACGGAGAAGTCCAGAATAATCAGAGTTTTTCTGCCTGTATGGAGTACAGGTTAAAGCAATATTTCCCCTTCCCCACCTCTTGCTATGAACTAATAGGCAGCTAGAAGAAAAAAGTCTACTGCATGTTTACCTTCTTGTGCAAGAAAAATTAGTTTGGGTATTTGTAAATATTTCAGTTTACAAAAACAGGGATAGCCATGTTATAAAAACCAAAACAGCACCACTTATGACCCCTTTTAAAATTCTACTTGTATGTTAAACCAGCTACTGGAGCAGAAAACCATACAAATTTATTAGTTAGTGTCAGCTTGTTATATTCCAAATGTTGGCAAAAAAGTATAATATTGTGCACAGTGAGCACTTGAATACTATTATTAAGTTTAACTGGTATTTTACTGTTTCATTTATGCCTATTAATTGATATCAAAGAAAAATTATACTGATAAGTTTTGTTTTAATAATAGGTTATGTTTAAAGGGGTGCCAATAAAACTGCTCAGAGATACGCTTTACATGAAGTGAAAAAATATTAAAATGCTTTTATTTACCTTGGCAACGAAAATTTACTCATCTGAGAAGCTCTGCACAGTGGTAAAATTGGTAGCACTGTTGCCCTGAAGCAAGGATGTCCTGGGTTCAAATCCAGAGCAGTGCTTTTCTGGATGGAGTTTCCATGTTCTGCTCATGCATGGGTGGGTTCTCTACAGGTGGTCCAGCTTCCTCCCATAGTCTCAAAATGTGTATGTTAGTTTAATTAGTCTCTCCAAACAGATAAGGGTTAGGATAAGCTCTGGTTTCTACTTGTGTTTTCGGCTGGACTTGTAACCATTTGTGTGTTTTCGAATTTTATTAATGCTTCCTCTCACTGAACTGCATCTTTTTCTTGATTTCAGCACTTAGACCACCTCAAATAACAACTATGACACTTCAGCATGCTTAACAAAAGCCACATTTTCTTTCTTTGCCACTTTTTGATCTGGGTTACTCATTTGAGTCCTCGGGTAGAAATGTTCACTTCAGGTGGCGGCTGCCTGGGAGATGAAATAGCTATCGAGATGACACCTGCAGTCTCTGTAGTGTTTCGTCTGGCGCCTCCACAGGCATATAAAAATAGAGCGGTGATCTCAAAGGTGCAAATGCATTCAAAACCTTGATACACCGCATGTGTCAAGCATGTTTACATTCACACTTGAGGAAATTAGCCAACGATTTTGCTTGGAAAATGTTAGAAGGGTTATGTGTCATGTTAGATGTCGTCTTACAACACAGTGCTGTCGTCACTCATCAGAAGCTCAAAGACATGAAAATAGGACTTCTTTTTTTACTGTAATGCATTTAGCACCCCTGAGCAATGTGGATAAATTAGGTGCTAATTACTGTAAATGTTTTTCAAGGTGTGCCAAATGGTACAGACACCAGTCCACGTCAAGTCACTAGTAATGTAGGTCTTTATTATTTCATGGTAAATCTGCAGAAATAATACAAACTGAACTCGCAGTGGTGGACCTGTTGAAGTTATGTGACAGGGATATCCTTTACTTGCATGGGTAATCTTTGTCTGATATTATATTTCTCTGATTACCAGAACCATTTAATTGTGACAAAAAGCAAAATCTTCATGGTTGATGTATGGTCAGTGATTGATTTCATTTATTAAAACAACAAAAAAAAAGCTATCTAAACTAACCTGGGCATAACTGTGATTGACCACATTTCTTTGAAAGCTGAGTTCAATTTCACAAGCCAGACCCACACCTGATTAGTGTGAGACCTATAGAATCAACAAATGTCTCAAATACAACTTTTCTGGCAACATGTAGCAACAAGAAGGCTAAAAGATCTAAAAATCTAACACATCTTGTTTAATTCTAAAGAAAATCCAAGAGAAAGATGAGAAACAAAGTCACTGACATATCTCAGACTGGAAAGTGTTACAAAACCATTTCTAAGGCTTTGTGAGTTGTTGTTAATAAGGAATAAGAAAGTGAAGGGGCATATGGCATCTACGGAGGAGTTCCAAAGTGAAAGCCACTGCTGACAGAAAGAGCACAACAGCTGGTCTCACGTGTCCAAAAAACTCCTGACTAAGACTTTTGGGAAATTGACAAAACAAAAGTTAGTTTTTGCAAGACAGCCATCATTCTACATAGTGCTTCAAACTGACAGAGCATTTAGGAAAAAGAATGACAGTCAAACATGGCATTGGTTGTTTGATGGTTTGGAACTGCTTGACTGCAGGTTGGCTCTCGATAACTGGTTCTCCGCCAGGAGCTCCTGAAGAGGAATGCCCAGTCATCAGTTTGTTCCCTTAAGCTTAAGCACACTTGTGTTTATGAAAACAGATTGAAACTACCTCTGAATTCACTGCTAGAGATTCTTATAAACTGAACAGTGTTTTGTTGTAATGTCAAAAGTAATTTAGTGTCATCATATTTTAGTGCAAGTTGCTGTAAATCAAAATGAATTGACGAGAAACTGCTATAAGTACTCTGTACTGTAAATCAGTTTTCAGTAAGAAAAAAGGTGCTCAAAAAATGACCAATAGCAAGAATTATTTGTCTTCAAATCTTTTTTTCCAACTCAAGGAGGCAAGGAGGCAGTAAAGACACAAAGGGAGATTGATTTACTGGTTGAGGAAACTTGACAAAACAATAAGTTTGGAAATTAAATGATCATTTTGTGCTAAACATGAAGGGTTTTCTGGTACAGAGCTGGGTATAATTAAATAAATTGGAGTTTTGGATTATAGTCAAGATCACAAATAAGATGTTGTGTCATGACCTTAAATAGGCGGTTTATGCTCAAAAACTCTTCAATGTTGCTGAAATACCAAAAAAACTCTACAAAGACGAGTGGGCCAAAAATTTCTTCACACTGATTAAAAGGTCTCTTTAGCAGTTATTACAAGCACAAGGGCTGATCTAAAACATCTACATGTGACAAAAAATAAATCTGCAAGAAAGCAAATACTTTTACACAGCAGTGAGGTTATGTAAAAATGCACCAAGAATGAAAACTACACATTAGATCAAATATTATTGAAAAAAGAAAATCTTTTCATTCCTTGGCTTGTATTTTTGAGAAGATACTAATAAAACAGCATTAAAATTCAGTTGTGTTTGCAAAGCTTGATCCCTTGGTTCAAGGATGTAAGCTACCTTAAGTGGTTCTGTGGGAGTCATCTCATGACTTTTGATGCTTTCAGAAATGCAGAACGTCTGTTTGTTTCTTCCTTTCCTGTCCTCTCTCAATTTAGCTCTGCTCTGGGGGAGGAGTTCCTCCCACTCTCAGGCTGTAGCCTTTAGGGACCAACAGTGTTCATTCGAGTGAGCTTTCATTTCCACCAGAATATGTCTACGTGATTAAGCTGGATGCATGCTTCATATACAGCCACTGGATGCACCTACTTTGCATTGCATTGCGGAATCCATCATTGAATCAACTGCTATTTATTTGAGATTACACTCTGACGGTTCCTGCCCACTGTGCTCTGTGTGGGCGACTTTCTGCTTACCGAGTGTGTTAAATTGGAAGTTGCCGTTGCTCTGCGGGTAAAGGTTGCATGGACCCGATTCCCTCCCACAGACCGACCTGCTGCTTTACTCTGCCAGGAATGAAGTCATGTGACCATGGGAGATAATTGATGGGGAAGTGAAGAGTACTTTAGGATCTCCCTTGAATTTTAGCTTTCGTAGTAGACCGCCCCCGCCATTTCTCAAAGCTTCACCGCCCCCAGTGCACCACATGAAATCACTCTCTTGCATGGATTTGTCTTTGTTTTGCCAGTGGGTGAACTAAAATCAGGCTTGATAACATCGGTTGCCTGGATATCTAGTTGGAACTCTGCAGTGAGAGCTATGCATGTATTTCTCTGATAAATAAAAAGTGAACTTTTATTCCAACGACAGAAACGAATACATTAGACATACAAGACAAATAGTCTGTATGAGATATGGACTAACAATCAAGTACATATATTTATACTGAATTAGTACATTCAGAAATTCATTCAGAGCTCCAATTGTACATTGCATTCTTTAGCTCTGCTGTTATGTGTGCAGCTAATCTTACTGTAACCACAAATGGGGAGCTTGCCACCCTCTGATAGTGGTGACAGGGAGTATCTGTTGGCCATTTGGACTAAAGCGAGAAATGCTCTACTGCTCACTGCCTGACTTTCTACCCGACTTTCTACCCCAGTTTGACAACTGGACACTTGTAGATTGTGGAGTCCATCAGTCCTTCCTCAAAGTTTATGCTGGTTGCTCTTACCTACAGAAGGAGTTGTTCAGAGGAAAAGAGATTACAAAGGTTAGACTAGACTTGTATGAATTAACAAGTTAGTAAACAACTTGTACAGAGGAGACATCGATATACTGTTCAACAGACCTTTTTTGCTACTTTCAGCCATACACTCAATTATTACAATCAGCAGAGTCAAGCAGATCAGCTGGTTGATGTTGTACCATTCACAAATGTACAGTACCATAAAGAAGGGTGTGCCACCTTACAAATTTGTTGGACATGGAGGACATCTATATATGCAGATTTTCCAAGATGGTAGCACATAACTTGGTATCAGAACCGTCTTCATTATGTGGACTATTTATTAAATCAATGACATCCTCATAAAAGTTGAATGAATTAATTTGGAAAGAACAGTCAGCAATTCAAGAAACTAATGTGGAATATTTCCATAGCTATAAAAAGTTCTCTCTTAAGTTTGTGTATGATTTTACTTTTAAGTTGTAATAACACTTTTAAATAAACTGGCATCCTTTAATCAGACAGGTGGACACTAAAGAATACTTGATCAAAGATCATGGTAAAAAAGTTAGTAATATACATTACCTGGTTACTAGGATCAATGGTTTAAAAAAAAATCAGTCATACCTTTCCTATGTTTTAAAGTCCTTTGAATAAAATGCGAGAGATTGTGCCAAATTATCAGAGCTTTCTCTTGCCGTAGAGAGCATAAACCGACAAAGCACCGTCCCTCCCTAACCTATTGGCGTGCACTTCTAGTCAGCTGGTAGGAAGAGAGCTGTTTCACTTTTATAAAAATAAATCCTTGCTAATTAACATTTTGAATTTTCCATAACAAATTACTCATACTGTGAAGTACACTAAACCTGCAGTGTCAAAAGAACCTATTGTGTGTATGTGGCATTTAAATACTTTTATTTATGTTGTTTTACTGCAGTCCATTAAAAGCAGTCAGATAGTTTAAACACGAGTACATAATCAAAATCAAAATAATAATAAATAAAACCCTACAGCTTTAAAGTCACTAACATTTTGCTTTACAGCAAGCTTATGTTACCAAAAGAATTGTTAAAATGGCAGGAGTCTTCTCTGGCTATATGGAGCATGGCCCCACCATTCCACAACTTTTTTCCCCCACTACTTATTATTGTACAACGCCAGTAGGCTCACAAAACTAAGCAGCTACAGATTTTCCTTCTTTGCAAGAAAGACAAATTTGGCAATTACGCTGCAAAAATAGACATATTACACTGTGACTCTATTAAAAGCACAGCAACAAAACATTGTATTTATTTCAACATGGTCTTGAAACTTGTTTTAAGTTTATGGATCATTTTTAAAATAATAAATAAATATCATAAACATCATTGTAACTGTTATAACAACACTAGGGATAGTTATTTATTTTCTGTATAAAGAAAAGCTAATAAGATCATGTTATGCAGCTTTGTTTAAAATTTTTGTTTTAATACAGTGATATAGTAAAGGAAATTATATCTTTTCTCAAGATTACAATTCTGTGAGAATATTATACCAGTTCATGCCTTGTTAGTAATAATAACAGAAAAACTGTTTTTAAAAAAAGGAGGACAAAGCACACTAGAACTATCTCAATTAAACCTCAAAAAAGTAAATTGAGTTTAAAAGAAATGAGAAGACACACTGAAAGAGATATTCAAGAATAGAACCTGCGAGAGATTGACTCTCGATAATGACTGAAGGAGAGAGGAGAAAACAAAGAAACTGGGCATGAAAGCACTGCTGAGAGAAAAGGAGTCCTTCACCTTCGAGGCCCATTCAGGGGTACAAAGAGTAGTCAGGCTGAGCGGCCGATCTTTACATCCATAATCACAGCAGTCCTACAGAGCCTAATGCTTTTTGACGGCTGTGCCGGTCCTGAGACAGTGGAGGGTTGTTGTGGGTTGCGGTGAGCCACAGGAATAATGGCCTCAGTTAATCTGCAGTGCAGGACATTCTATCTCGAGGGACTCCAGCTAACATGACTGGATCGATAGCACGTATAACACCAAAGCCTCAAGTTTGAGTCTCCCGCCAACAGTTCACTGAATTCTCACCTCGCAGCTGTAGCTTTTCTGTCATTCGCTTTTGATCTCTTGAGTGTTGAACAACCAAAGGGGGGACTTGTATAAAAAAAAAAAATGATTGAAGTGAAACCACATTTTCCCTACCTGAGCTGACAGAGAGGCTAAAAATAGCTGCTTTCATCTTGGTGAGGGACTGGTTTCAGGCGGTGTACAGGAACTCAGCTGCTGCGCTCCATCCTCTTAGCCAAGGTTCCGGAGTGCTTTCAAATCACGTGGCGGGGGTCTAACATGCAGTATCATCATGCTCTGCTCTCACAGTGCCGGCTAGCTATGTGTCTGTGGGTGCCTTGAGACTAAAAACAGAAGCGAATGCTGCAGAAACTCTTCTTCAAGGGCAGCTAAATCCCGCAGGCCAGATGAGGTTTGCTGATTCCTGAGGCAGCACTTCACCTCAGCCTCCCTCCTTCTCCCCTCACTCCCATGCTCTTCCATCCTCCCACATCACTCACAGCTCACTCTACCACTGTCCTGACAGACACTCGTCTGGCTGAGGCTTGACATTCCGTGTACACAGCGCCAAGCCCTCTGACACAATCGCTGTCAATCAAACAACACTGGTCGGGAACCTTCAGATGTGTTTGGACAAGGGGATGAGGATTTGAGCCCCACAAATTGCTCTTAGCTGTGCCACATGGGGGAGCAGATGGGTTTTTTCCCTCCCAACCCTGCCGCCCTGCCGCCTGGCCTCAGGTTGCAGCCTCTAGCATCTCATACACCAATACTGCATAGTGCCATGAGAGTGACTCAGTGGACTGATTTCCCTGTGACAGAGATAGATAGGGGAGACTGACTTTGATAATATGAAAAAGGAAAAAGTTTTTTCCTGTTTACCCAGGGCTGATTAAGTTGGCTGTTCTGGAGATTTTTCCATTGCTGCAATATTCCCCTTAAAATTCACTGAAAAACATATTGCAGTTTTAAAATCATGTAGTGACAAAATATGTTTTTCTTTCAAACAAAATTATAAACAAGTGCATTCTATGAACAGAATGTGACAATTATCATGTTAATTGAGCCCAGGTTAATTACTCATTGCTTTTAAGGTAAACTTGAAAAGTCACAGCCCTTTCTTAACACTGTTTCTCTGACAATATGACAGCTTTCATCCTATGTTTTGCCAACAAATGAATACTGATTTTGTAATCTAGAAAAACAACTCAAAATGTGCTCAACTTTCAATACTATAAGTCAAAATACTCCCTGGTAGCCAGTTTCTGAGCTACATACTTGCCCAAAAAAGGATTTAACATTCTCACGGAAAAGATATATAAATAACTTATTTTCAAACACTGACACAATTACTGTCAACAACACAATTACAATACCACTGCACTTCTGTCTGTTGAGTGGTCACAGTCCTCTTTAAAGCAACTGGTTTTGTGGGTGTAAGAAGTCACACTCTGCTGCAGGACAAGTCTGTTTTGAAGCGTTGTGCTATAATATCATGGTTTGGATATAAATAAAACTTCATAACCTCAAAACAGAGTTGTAATGATTGATCCATCTCACAAGACAAGATGATACATGCTCTTGGGTTAAGAAGAATAAGATGGCGCAAGATTTTAGAAATGATTTTTGCAAATAGGGTCTCCAGTTTCTTCCACAAAGAGAAAATGTTTCAAATCTTTCAGACCATGTTTTAAAGAATCTGTAATGCGTGTAGCATTATCCAGTCCAAGTCATGAACTAAATAGTTTATATAGTTTATATATTTTAGTTTTTAAGCTTGTCTAATTCTGATGTGTTTCTCATGACCAAAAAGCCCACAGATTCTCCTTTATGTGATTTTACTTATAGAAAAATGTTTTATTAAATATTAAATCTTCAACTAATCTTCCACTCAGTGTAGAATTACTCAGATTAAGGTTGTTGAATCCAATATTTCTTTTTGAACCAGAGATAATTTTATATATATATATATATATATATATATATATATATATATATATATATATATATATATATATATATATATATATATATAGTATCTGGGGCTCATCATAACAGCTTGGACTTGCTTCACTAGACAAAGCCCTATGCTTTATTTGTAACCCTAATCCAATTGGTAATACCCCAATAAGAGAGGATAGAAGAAAAGACTGTGCCTCGCCCAGATGTTCATTGTGATTTTATGAGGGCCAGGACTTGAACCTATTTATTAATTAATTCCATCAATTAAATGCGTTAAAAACATTAATGCAATTAATCTCTCTCTCTTTTTATTTTTTATTTTATTTTTTTTATTTTTTTTATTTTTTTACATACAATTGTTTTGGCCAGAACCTTTGTATTAATGAGTTTCTGGTATTATCATAAATCAGATGCACAAGCAACATCCTCAAACAGCGATGGACGACAAAGCCACTTCCCTTGGCTGACTGGGGGTCAGTTTTTGCTTCAAAAAATGATATGATGAGATGCTGGAAAAGACTATTGTTGTGTGCAAGTTGTACAAAAAGGAGTTAGTCTGTCACTGAAGGTATTCAAACCTAAAATACCACCTCAATATAAAACATCTTGCAGCAAGCACAGACATCCCCAGCCCATATAAAGAAATATTGTTTCAAAGAAGTTAGATGAATGATCAGGGGTTCCTGAAACGCTTGAAAGCTAAATGCATATAATAGCACTTTGAAACCAATCTGATGGTTTAATAACCTAAATGACTGATTAAAACCAACAAATATCTTTATTATTGAGCTCATATGTCTATTAATTCAATAACTTAGCAGTACAAAGGGTTTTTGAATTGACAACGTTGCTTATTTAGTTGATATATGTCGAATAAATTATATATTATATATAATTATATTAATTAATTAATTATATATTAATTGCGATAAATTAATTATAGACCCTGCTATTAACTCGATAAAAAACTTTAGTTGAGTCTCATCACTAGATATAATTGTTGATTATTATTATTATTATTATTATTATAAGATAAAGAAAAAGAATTTAACCAATTTCTGCGTGGAGCTAGAAACTTAGAATTTGTGCTTTTGAGTCCTTTTACAGGTACTCTACATAATTGTACACCAACAGTTAACTAGTAAGAAACAGGTTGTACCAATTAAGACTAAATTATATCTTGTTTAGGTAAACTGTCTTATCCAGATGTCAATTTGATAATTGTTTTTTTTATTCAACTAATGCGAACTGGATCAGAGGTAGGTTACTATAGTCCTGTGACATTACCCTGATAACTTGAACATCTAACGCTATTCATTATTTCATGTATGTGATGTGCCAATAAAATAGGCAGTATTGTAAGGTTAGAGTAAAATTCTACATTTATCAATATATCTATCTTAAAATAAATCACAAACAAAATAAGATTATGTTTATTAACCAATGTAAAGATTTTCACCATTCTTTTGTGCAATACACAGCGAAGTTTCACTCTGCACGTTTGTTTAGTACTAGCTAGTAAAATGTGTGTGTATTTCTACTTGAGATTCGATCAAATAAAATGTGCACTCAAAGCTAGCAAAGTGTAGATGGACTTTTGAAACTGCATATTAAAAGGTTTACACTTAAGAAGGCTATTGATCTTCAAAATGGTTGGAACATTTCACAAGCGGGGAGAAAAATGTATTACAGCCTCATATCCCTTCTACAGAGATGAGACAGCTTGAGTAAGTGATAATTTTCTGAGGTGCTAACTCCCTGCCTCTCCAAATGTCTAAAGGACTCTGAAGTGATGTTAGCAATCAGGGCTTAGGACTCACTGAACCCTTTGATAATCAGCAGAGCTTTCTCTTATAAATGTCACTATGAGTGCTCTGCATCGCACACAGTCACACTCTGCCGTCATTATCAATGTCCACATCAGAGCGTTTTAATTTCAGCTTCTACTTGAGTTTCCTTTTTCTTCATAGATCTTATTATCCCATACACTACTGTCAAATATATTCAGCACACAGCATCAGTTTGAAATGATCAAATGTGTACTAAATGAAGGGACTGGGGTTTAAGGATAGATTGAATATTCTGACATTAGTCTTTGGTTCATGCTAACCTATATTTTTTCCATCAAAGGGGTATTTTTTTCACTGCAATCATAACTTCAAATTCTGAATGACACTGAAGGACTCTATTTAGGTCCAAAGTCTAATGATTGACAGGCACATATTGGTTGTAAAGCTTTAGCAGAATGCTAATGGTTGTTAGCTGGAACAGACAACTTTGACCTTATTTGTTGGTTGCTAAACTGAATTATTTTGACTTAAAAAAGTCAACTTTATCATATGAGGCCCTCATTTTAAAAGAAAAATCAAAACTCTGTGATTGTACATACATCTTCCATTAAAATTTCAGACAGTGTTCACAACGGTCAAATATTTCATTTACACAAGCTTCCCAGAATCTCCAAATCAGTGAGTTGCAGTGATCTAATCACTTAAGTAGACACATGTGT
This sequence comes from Anableps anableps, assembly GCA_014839685.1. NCBI lineage: Eukaryota > Metazoa > Chordata > Actinopteri > Cyprinodontiformes > Anablepidae > Anableps > Anableps anableps. Next base: position 8,899,052 of record CM026067.1, on the reverse strand, counting down.
ATAAAATCAACTGTTTAGGCAATAAGGATGCTTCTACAAACAATAGGTCCCCTTCAGTATTACAATGCAATCAAGCTTTATATCAATTTATGCAGTTTTCTCAACACTAAACATTTGGCATTCAGCTGTGGTATCATAAGAAAATGGGAGAAATTGGAAACAACAGCAAGTCAAGCCATGTAAAATCACAGAATGAGGACATTGCATACTGAGACACATAGTCCACAGAGACACATAGTCCACAGAATTTACCAAATGTCTGGAAAGTCAAAAGCTGCATACCTGTAAACTTAAATGTCCTTCACTTTTGCTCAAGAAAAGTGTGTGGAGTGCTTTATTGAAAGGAAAGGGTTCCCATGGCCAACCAGTTGCAGCCAAAGCTTACTAGGTGCAGTGGTATAAGCATGCAGGTTTGGTGGAGGGGGCATTGTGTTATGGTTCTGTTTTTCAGGGGTTAGTCTTAGGTTCTTTGTTCCAGTGAAAGGAAATCACATCTTTGACAATTTAATGCTACCAGCTTTGCAGGAGCAGTTTGTGTATGGACACTTCATTCTCTAAGATGACAGTGCAACAGTGCACATAGCAAGGGTAATAAGGACATAAATGAGCTAATTTGGTGTAGAGTATAAGCCTTTGGGGGGCAATGTTTTACCTAGCACCTCTTTAGCTATGCTCAAGACATTTGCATTTTTTTTTTATGTAGTTAATGGCACCTGTTATAGACTGGCAACCTGTCCTGGGTCTCCCTGCCTCTTACTCAATGACTGCTGGAGGTGGGCATCAGCCCTCCCATGACCCTATAAGGATAAAGGGTTATACACAATGGGTGGGTGGATGTAGTAAATGTCAATGTCATCGCCATCTGCTAGTGCACCAAGAATATTACTGCTTTTGATTAAAATCCTACCAAAAACTGTAGATTAAGATCTTTTCTAAAGTGAAGGAAAAGATATATGTTAAAAATGTACATTCAGAGTAGTTAGCTGAGTCCCGAGAGTGGGCACTGCAAGCAAAGGGCACCTTGCCCAACATCAGTACCAGACCTCACAAATGCCCTCCTGAAACAATGATCAAATATTCATATTAATCACATTCCCAAACCTTATTGACAGCCTTCACAGGAGAGTTGTTACATCTGCAAGAGGTTGGTGTGTGCATAGTGCAGTAGTTTCAATACTTTTGACAATAAAGTATATGTGTATAATTTAGTGTCTGGAATGATTGTCAAAGACATGCTGGCAGTGAATATGTTCATTCTTCAGCTTATATCTTTTTAAGCTGTAATGCTGTAGTGGACATAGCTCCATAAAGAGGTTCTGGTTATCTAATCATTCTGTGATGCCACTTATCCATTGCTTAGTCAGTTAAAAATATACCAATGTCATCAAATTACATAATGACTGTCTCCACATCTTTCATTCCTTTAACAAGGTAAAAGAGCCTATATTGGATTTAGGGAGCAACTTTCAGTCAGCGTTATTCTTTGTTTCCAACTGTAAAATTTCTTCAATGCACAAATTTATTATTTAAGACCTTTGCAAAAGCAATTTAGAAGTCAGCCATCTGAATAAATATAGAAATAGCATTTGGATTTTTGCACCAGTGTTTTTAAATTTGGATGAATGTTCTGATGCCTAAGGGTCACACAGGACTGAGGTGTGATCAACTCCTCACGACAAGCTGGGAACTTTGATATTCAACCAAGTTTTACAGGTGCAGATTTAATTCAACTCTTTCGGCCGTGGCTGTAATTAAATTTGTTCTACTAATGATCCAATTAAATGAGACGAAGTTAAAGCAAGGCTGTGGCACTTTAATTAATTCATGTCAGCAAAGAGTAAAACATTGGCATAGCCTTCTCTGGCTTCACACTTGGCTAGCTGACAAGGGCTGCCCTGGCCGCTGGTTTGAATGGTGTTGTCATGTGATAATAAACACCAGCTTCGCACTACTTTCTGCACAGCTTGGAGGTTTCTTGCTTCTCTGCTCTTTCCTCTAATCCTATACTGAAGATGTTGGGTACATTAATCCCTTTTTATATACTCAAAGTAAAGAAAGAGGACCACATGGGAAGAAAACCAACATAATATACCATAAGTGGGGCAGAAGGTCACTGTGGGGTAACCAGTCAAACAAGCAAGGACTTCACAAAATTGGTATTCAAACATTAGTGCTGGTCATTCTAAAATGTAAAATAACAATGTTTTTTGTATGATATATTACATCTCATAAAATGTTTTCTTTCTTTTTTTGCATTTTGAAATTGTTCACTCATTAAACTACATGCTGAAACTTGAGCCAATTGATTATACTGAACATGCCAAAGACCACTGAAAGTACTAGCCATGTCATGATGGCAAACAAGAAACAGATGATTGAAGGAAATTTGTATTTATCAATCTCTGATACAATCTCTGGTTGCAGTGAGTCTTGCAATAAATCTGAAGAGGCCTCTGACTGAAGATTGTTGCTGTATGACAGTCTCATGACTGGCATGACATGCTAACAGCTCAATATCCGTGTAGCCAAGATGATGTTCCACAGTAACATGTCCCAGATGACACTATCAGCTGTTGGCAAGCACTTCTAATCCATCTCATTTGCTTTTGCTACTCCTCTTTGAATCTCTGTCCAGCCCAGTGGTTAGAAAGTTGGGCAGAGAGACATTGGAGTCGGGTATTTGATCCTTATGGTATGAAGTGGTATGAACTTTCTCCTTTTCTCTCTGGGCAGACTCTATGTTCTACTGTCTGGAACATCAAAGGCTATGTTTTTTCTTCTTACAGAAACTACAGAACGTCCACAGCGTCTAAGAAAAGAATTCATACTGCTTGAACTTTTTCCAGACTTGTCGCATTACAGTCGGAAACGTCAACAGATTTTATGTGGTTTTTATTTCATTGACCAACACAAAGCTGTAGTTTGTTGTTGCTAAGTTTTCTCAATAGGCTTTCTCACAAGATGGTTTCACGAGATGTCCAGTCTTTAAGATACCTTGGTATTACTATGTCAATGAGTCCATTCCTGAACAGTTGTATATACAGAGCACATATGTATTTCCAGTTAGTCTCTCTCTCTACAAAGTTACGGAACATGTTGAGTATTTGCATGGTAAAAATATAAAAAAACACAGCTGTTGCATGAGATTTTCTTTTAGTGATTTACTCTCCCTTTTCTGGTTCCCTTTCATTAGTAATCTCATTAGAATACTACCCATCATAAGGCTGCTGCATTTAGAAGCACTAAACAGAATTTAACCAATACACACAGAATGTTTACTAAAATGGTGTTTGCCAGAGCGTTAGCCATTGACCTAGGGGATACTGGGAGGCCGGACCACCTGAGCAAGCTTTACTGAAGCCTTGATTTGCATGGCCTGAATCCCCCTGTCTTAATCAGGGTGATGGGAATAAGGATCTAGCTGCACTGGCCGGGTCAAGGTGGCTTCCTGCTGCCTGAGATGAGTGAGGATACGAGGCTTGATGCCAACCATGTCACCCTTGCCAGTTCAACAGTGCCATCTGCCCCTGCTCCTCCTTCCAGCCTCGTCAAAACAAGTCAAGATGGCAGCCCCAAGCGGCTGTGTATGACAGCCATGGCTTAGAGGATGCTGAAAGTTGCTATGTGGCTGTGGCAATCATCCAGGCAGGCCCAGGCTGGTGTTAAACCATATAACCACTCTGACACCTTCTCAGGTGCAAGACAGCAATGTAACAACCTGCAGCACGTTTTCCACAGCTCCATGATTAGAACCTCCTGATCCTTAATCTGCAACCTTTTGGCTGCCACACTATGTTACTAGTGCTTAAAATATTTTTCTTTTAGAGCTGCTGATAATGTGTTATGCTGTTCACATAATAACATTTTGTATCTTTATAATTTAATCCTGGATATAGTTAGCTGTGATTATCACAGCATGAATAGTCAGTATTTTTGGTCATGTGGAACAATTTAAGTCTGTCTGTAAACAAGTTTAATGATTTATGTGTCGATTTTCAAATCAGGCTTATGTATAATCTTGTATGTATTGTGACTGTGATTAAACCTAGTTGTTCCCTATTACATATACAATAAAAAGTATATCAAATATTTAGTGTACACTAAATGGTGTTGCAGAGTGGGCTTTATTTGCAGCATTGATTTATTTTATAAACAATTTAGAGTGACAAGAAGCCAAAAGCAGCTAGCTGAATAAAAACACTTACTTGAATTGTGTTTTTAACCTGTACTGCAGTTTTCAATAAGCTAGAATATGTGTTGCAATTAGGCTATTTTGTCATATTTAAAGTACAGTTAACAACTTTTTGGTAGGTATTAAACACACTTTCTATTGAGCTAGCATTTCTGTATGAAAGTGTTTTTTTTTTTTTTTTTGTTTGTTTTTATTTGTCTGATGTAGCGTATTTTAAATCTAAATTTCTTCTTTTCATTATCTCTAAGCGGAACATCATCATAAGTAATCGAAATAAAGGCTTGAAAACATCCGTTGGTGTGTGATTAATCTGGTGCAATTGGTGTGGACCCCCACCTATTCATGGTTTATTATTTGTGGATTCCCCTCTTAGTGAATTTTACTGTGGAACGTGAATCCAAATTATTCACAGAGAACCTGCCTATTCACTGATTTTTTTTTTTTTTTTTTTTTTTTTTCACAGCACATATCTAGAATATTGAAAAGAAAATGCATCTTAGGAAGCGCAATGCTACTTGACACACTAGTGACTGACGCAAAGCAGCTAATCCAAGAGTGCCAATTACTTTACTGATTGGCTATACGCCCATGAGTGGAAAAAAGGGAAAACTTGTAGATGCTACATTCTGCAGTAGTGCCAAGATGGTTTTCACTGTGCATATCAATGCATATTAAGGTATATTTGGTGTTTGAATTATTAAAATAGACTGAAGTCTTTTTAGAGGGTTTCAAGTATTCACAGATTTCAGCGATTCGTGGGTGGCTGTGGAATACAAACACCCGCAAAAAACATGGGTCCACCGCAATGTGTTTCACTTTGTGAACTGAGTTACTGATGTAACTGGGTGTATGTGTATTATATGTATGGTTTTTGACTTGCTGTTTCTCTTGAGTATAAACATGATGTGACACATAGGTCCATTTCTCTGAGCCACTATTTGAAATGGAAAGAAAGCAAGTAGGTAAGGATTGTGTTTGGATCGTCATGAGTCAAGAACACAGCGTCACTTGTGTAAATTTTCTGCTATCTGTGAGCAGAGGAATAATCAAACTGTTTAAAATAACTGGAACCATGAGAAACTATTAGATGAGGACCCAGGTATATCATGCCACCACACACAGTGGTAGAGGACACAGTAGGACTTCAACTGAAAATGTAGATTTTGGTCAGATGGGACTAAGATTGAGTCTTTTTGGCAACAAACGTGGAAAACTATTAAGTAAGGTGGAGGATCTGTGATGCTGTGGGCCTTGTTAAAGTGCATGGCATTATGAACTCACCATTAAACCACAAATGGGCTATCACTGGGTCTTTCAACAGCAAAATGATAAAGAATAAGGCCACAGAAATGATTCACCAAACACAAAATCAGCCTTCTTCTATGACCATCTTTGACTTAAATGCTATAAACTGTGGTGTGAGCTGAAGAAAAGTGAGAGCAAGAGGAAACCCATGAGCTTGAATGATATAGAGGTCGTTCAATGAACTTTACATGCCCCTACCTTGTAAAATGTTATGGAACATGATGTTGAAATGAATCAGTGACATCATTTATACCCCTTTTATAAATGCATGTGGATTTTTTTAAAGAAAGTCTGCTGCTTAATGCCTTCGTTCTACTTTTATCTCTAACACAGTCTATATTTTTCCCTTACACCTGTCATTTATTTTTACACTTAGTTTGCACTTAGTCTGTCTCTATTGTGTTGATTAGTTTTGTCACTTTCCCAGAGCAGAGCAGCTTGTAAAGAAGTCTTTGAGATATTGTTAGCACCAGAAGAGTATATTTTATGTTCTGTTGTGAGTTTCTTGATGAAAGATGTATATTTTTTGTTGTGAGAAATTAGTGACTTAATTTTCCCAAGTTAGATTTTAGACAGAAATATGGTTGGAAGAGCTTTTAAACAACCTGGACTTTTTTCTCATGAGCTGGTAAAGAGGAAAAGAGGCGCAAAAACGCAGAACATTTCACTGATGAGAGTCCACACACGACTCCAACAGAAGTGTATTGTTGTGCGGTTGAGAGGCTGTTAAACCAAATAAGGGTCATCTACAATTTAACAGTGTCAGCAGTGGCATGTCAGTGTTATTTTTTTGGGTTAAATGTGACCTAAATCAAGCCCAAAATCTATTAGAGCAGATTTCAAAATTGTCGGTTAAGTAACAAGCTGGATGAACTCTGCAAGAGTCTAATAACAGCATGGCAGCCACTTTTAACTGGCTTTTATCCCAGGTTTTTGTGCATGATGAAAGCATTTCTTTGTTACAGTTAGGGGTGAGGATAATTGAAGTAAATTAGCTAAAGTTCTGTAGCTGATACAACAGCATAAAAAGCTGGTATTTTTTTGGGCTTCCTGACCTTTCATAAACAAAAATCTGAAAATTTTGGCATGCATATACGCTCTGTCCCTATTATGTGACTGCAAAAATAAAATTCAGAGCAGCTGAATGACTTCAGAAATCACCTGATTAGTAAATAGTTCACCTCCTTGTGATTTAATCTTAGTATAAATTCAGCTGTTCTCTGAAGGCCTAAAAAGTTTGTTACAGAACATTAAGATGAACATTATGAAGACCAAGTCATGTAGCAGGCAGGTCAGGGAGAAAGGTGTGGAGAAGTTTAAAGCAAGGTAAAATTAATAAAAAAAAAAAAATATATATATATATATATATATATATATATATATATATATATATATATATATATATATATATATATATATATATATATATATATATATATATATATTAAAAAATCCACACATTAAACATTTTATGAAGCACTGTTAAATCCACCACTGGAAAATGGAAAGAGTATGGCACAAAGACAAATCTACTGGGACATGTCAGTTCCACTAAGTAAACCTCCTGGTTAGGAAACAGCTGGGAACCTCATGGTAACTCTGTAATAGTTGCTGATATTCTCAGCTTTGGTGGCAAAATGTGTCGACAGGACAAGTATTTGCTTTGTGGAAGGTGGGCAAAAAAAGCCACTGGTGGAAAAAAAACGCCATAAGAAGTCCTATGAAACTGTGGTCAGTTGGGAACAAAAATAATAAATAAATGTTTCAACCATTTTTTGGTCTGCATGCAAAACAGTATGTGGGATGAAACACTAGCACTACACATCTACCAGAACCCACCACCCCCTTGACAAAATATGGCAGTTGCATCATCATGCTGTGAGGATGGCTCTGTAGCAGAGACATGAATGCTGGTCAGAGTTGAAGAGCAGAAAGAAGAAGCTAAAATCATGGCAATAATGGAAGAAAAATGCATTAAAAAACATGCAGCTAGAACTATGAAAGTGTAAGTTAGATCAATGTGCATTCATGTGTTAGAATGACACAGTCAAAGTCCAGATCTAAATCCAACCAGAGATTTGTGGAAAGACCTGAAAACTATTGTTCGAAGATGCTTTTTATCCAATCTGACTGAGCTTCATCTGTTTTGTAAAAAGGAATGGAGAAAAGTTCCTGTGTTTAGATGTAGACATTTAGATCGATGGGCTAAGAAAATATAAACACCACTCTTCTCTGATTTTTATCTCAACCCACCCAAAAATTCCTTCCACTTCACTGTGCACTATTTTTGGTTAATTTATCCCATAAAATCCCATTAAATTCAATTGAAGTTCATGTAATCGGTAATTTGGCAAAAACTAAATAACTTTACAGAGATCAATAATTTCATAACGCCACACCAGTTACTGTGATTTTTTTCCTGCAAGCTTTTTATGTTTATTTTGTTCATTTCTGCCTCTTCATTCTGTGAAATGTTGTTTTTCTGAAATTCTGTTGTTCAGTTGCATGTATATTTTTCAGTTTTGTTGTGCTGTGCAGCGAAGAACCACTGTGCTTTTGATCTACCATCCGTCCATCTTTCACCCCTCAGTGCCTCCTGTCGAGCTTCAGAGGAGATTAAACCCTCTGCACCTGAGTCACCATGATTAGCTCTATATTTTGCTTCTTCTTCACTCATTACTGGAATTGCTGAGGAGACGCCACTCAGCTTAAGCCACCCCGATGTGTGAAGCGTGGCAAGGCGATGGCGTTATTGTTGCGGTGGCGCGGTGCGATGAAGGGATAAATGGATCCTTCTGACTGATGGAAGGAGGCAGCCAGACCCGTAGCCCACTGAGTGGAGCCAGCTGTAGCCAAGCTGGGTGGACCCTATCCGGGTGGGTAGCAGAGCTGTTTTTCATGTTCTGAATGTTGCCACGCTCGTTTCTACCCATGAGGGTGGATGATTTTAATGTCACCTGCTAGGGTTATGTTTCTGAAACACACGGTTCATCCACCTGAATTTGTCATTGTCATTCAGCCTTGGTGCTGTGCTCGCTCTGCAGAGAGGCTGCCAGCTGTGCAGATGTTAGACATGACAAGTTGGCTTGGGCTAATAAACAGCTGCTGTGCTGGCCATTTAGAAGGAGGCCCCTTTTGTATTTTTGGAGGGAAAAATTGGCCTGCTGTAGTGAGGCAAGCTTCATGTTAGAATTACCAACAATTTAATAACTCATGTTTTTTTTTCACTCTGCCGCTTAAGTCCTTTAAAGACCCCTTATTTATATTTCTCTTGGCATCAAGCAGGCAGTGGCTTTACTAGAATGCAAAGCTGTTTCCACCACTTTATTCCGCTCCTATTATGCTTTTATGAGCAATTCTCCACAATATTGTGGGAATTGGTCAAGTAATTACTTCCAACTGACTGCCTCTGGAATATTATTCATTCTGTTGCTGTTCCTCTGTGATTCTTATAAAATGCCTCCTGTTGGATTAATATTATTATTTCTATTAAATGGAATTCCAGAAATGCCATCTTATTTGTAAAATGAAATCACAGTAACACATTTACTGCAAGCTGGATTTCTCTTCTAGGTCAATAAAAAAATCAGCATGACTGTATATCATGAGTAATGCATTCACAGTTTTTAAAGTGGCCCTGTCTTGAGTAATTAAACAGTACACAGCAGTGTCACATTTAACTATTTTTTAACTACATTTAAAGTAATGCTTATATTTATGTAACTGACTGGTTAAAAGCCATCTTTTTCAATTAGGTGTACTTTGTTATTGATATATATTCATATGTTGTTTGTCGCTGTGGTCTGTCAGTTCTGTTTTGGTTTTTTTGTTTGTTTTTTCTCTTTCTGCAGGTATAGAAGCAGATTGCCTAAATGTGTTTCTTGTATTCTCTCTCTTCCTCTGTTCTATTTATCCCCCCTATCAATTTCTCCCCTGCCTCTATTCCTTTTTTTTCTCTCCTTTATCTTTCTTTTTCATCTCAGTGTCCATGGTGATTAAAATAAACACAAAGCAAATTCCATTAATTTTTTTTCTTTTAATAAACCAAGTGGAGCATTGCACAGAAATTTCCCCATTGTGGGACAATAAAGTATAATTGTATTCTATTCTATTCTATGCTATTCTATTCTAGTGCATAGTCACTGAAAAAAAAAAAGTAATTGGTTGCTTAATTGTTAATACCTTGTTAATATCTGGTTTACTTCTTATATTTTTAAATTTTTTTTAAGACCTTCTGATTATGAATCCAAAGTTTTCTGTTTCCTGCATAGAGATAGAGGTAATATGACATGATAGATATAACATGATACAAAAGCCTTTCTCTTTTAGCCACAGGCAACTAGGATGAATGAGGAGCCATAATTATCTTGCCACTTATTACTACTGTTTATAGTGAGTCAGATGGTTGGGGACAGTAGTTTGCTGGAATTCTGGTCCATTCCTCCAGGGAGAACTGGTATAACTTAGTAAGGTTTGGTCAGAAACTGGCGACAAGAAAACAGCTACTTGTCTAAACTAGGTCAAATCTGCACTCAGAGTAACAAATGAAAAGTTTAAAACTCGAACTGTGACAAACAAGACCAGACATAGGCCCAAGTTTATCTTGGGCCCATGTATAGTATGGGGGGCTGTAAGTGGAGATAAAAAATCTCAGAAGCACACTGTCAAAGAACTACAGCAGAGAGTGGCATCTTAGATTAACCACGTCTCTAAAGCAACCATTAGACATTATCTACATGTCACAAGAAAAGCCTTTTCTCTCCTGCCATCATATACATTTGGAGATTGTTAAACTCTTCAGGAACTTCACTTGTAGCACGTGCTTTGATTATACAAGACTAAGATTGAGCTTTTGCACAACAAATACTGGGTCTGGCACAAAGAAACAGGGGGAAATGTGCATAAAGCACATTAAGCCTGATGTCAGGTACAATGGAGGATCTGTGATGCTCCATTGTAGCATCACAGATGTGTGATTCTTCCTGGGAATCTTGTTATTGGTGGATTTCAGTGGACCAGGAAATTTTAGATAAACATCTGGTGACCTTGACTATTAAAATAAAAAAGTGGGACATTATTGGTTTTTGAAATGGGATACTGATCCAAAACATACAAGGAAATCAACAAATGGCACTCTGAACATAAAACAACCGTTCTCAGTTGCCAGACCTTCCTTTGGGAAACCTGAGTGGTTAGTGGAAGAGAAGAGTGGATGAGAGAAACCAGGGTGGCAAATCCTGATAGATTGTGCACAGAGAAATGGTCAAATATCCCTCCTTGATACTTTCTAGCCTTGTGATAGTGCAAAAGAAGTGGTGTGACTCATTTACTTCAGGGGTTGCCACAATTTTGCCAAAAGTGTGTTTGACAATCAAAACTCAGGATTTGATTTCTTTTTCTCCCACTGAATAAAAATGTTCCAATTAAAGGTAGGACTTTTGAAAATTGTTTAGCGTGTCCTTTTGGTGCTGCAACAAAGGATGGATTCAACCTAAATCTTTTTAATCATCTGCAACAAATTCCCTCGAATCTCATAATGACTTTGTTGAAAACACAAACATCCATGAAATTCTTTTTTTTTTTTTTTTTTTTTTTTTTTGTCTGTTTTCAATGGAACCTTTTTCGGTATTTTTACCTTTGGTATGGAAAGCCTTCAACGTATGTTAGTGCAATCAGATGAACTGTAACCCTGTTACTCGGTATACTCTTACCATATGACTTCAATTATAAAACTTGCACTTTATTTATAAAAAAAAATGTTGACCAAAGTGCTGTAGAGACAAACATTGAATTAAGAGAAGACAGACTTGGGGTTACAAGTAGCAAAACTGCAGCATGAAATCTCTTCACCTAAGAGAATGTGCCAGGATTGCTGCAAATTTGAAAAATATCGAGTGTGAAATCAATCATGTGGCTTCAATGACTTTAGCACTCGTCAAAACATTTTTGTCTGTTGTCCTGCACATCCCCAACAAATATCTTCTGGCTCTCCTACCAGGCTCTATACAACTTCCCACAGTGATCTTACCACATGCACAAATGATTTCACCTCTCCCCCGGCAGCAAACTAGCCATGGGTGACGCACCCCTACACATTAAGTGTACTGTTTTTCCAGATCAGAGTGTCTTACATGATCTGTGGATTTTTTTTTTATTTTTTTATTTTTTTTGTATTCTACTACTGCTCATAGCTGATAACTTAGGCATTGAACACAGTGTGCAACATTCATGTAGCTGATATGTCCTCTTTTGACATGCACATTACCTTTCACTTCAGCTAACATTACTCACACATGTGCCAGAGAGACACAAAAGGAGCCACTTCCCATCCACAACAACTGTGTCACACAAAGGTTACCTCGAAGATGTGTAAATTAAATGAAACAGTGTCTACCTATGTTAGAGTGATGGTCTAGTGTTTTTTCTCAAATGGAGTTGGATGGAACACACGTAAATAGCAAGCAATTTACCTTTAGCAGGCAGCAGAGTAATCTTAACTTTGAGAACCATCCGGTAAATTATAAGAGAAAGCCAAGCTCACTGCTATCTAAAACAAAATTTTTCAGTCATTTTAGCTGTAAATTGCAGTTGCTTTAGTTCAATCTCAAATGATGAACTGTGCATCACCGGATAATATTTAAAACAGAGACAAGTTGTTGTTTCTACAGAGGTAAGGTTATGTCTGTTGACCAGATTAGCCTATATGGCAACAACCCCTTTTGTGCAATAGTGCACAAAGCCTTAGGTAAGCCTTCACTTTGACCTTTCAGAGTTGGATTTTTTTAAGCTAATTTTACTTTAAAAATTAGATAGATAATAGATTAGATAGATTAGATAATAAAGAGACAGAGCAATAAGAGAATTCATACCAAAGAAAGTAGATGGGTGCTAATCATTTCATGTTGGTACCCAACTTTTTCTGGTTTAAAATGAAACTATTTTGTACATAACATGTTGCAATTTGTCTCCCATAGGGGGAGCATTTCTTACCACCTTTGACCCTTTTAAGTAGTTTTCCGTAATATATTCATAGTTAACTGTAAAGAAATGTGGTTTTATAACTTTAATAGTAGATCCACATATCTGTTATGTTTCAAAAGTCAGCTATCCCAAACAGGTATCAGAATAAAAATGTAAATATGGTGCAATATAAAATCCTCAGTTACACATTTTTTTATGAGTATTTTCCTCCATAATTCCTCTAAAATACCTTAGTAACAAGAGAAGTAAGATAAAATGTCGATGCTAGAGATCAATATTTTGTTATGAATGGGAAAAGAGGCAAACTGTCAACCTAAAGGACAGGAAAAAAACCCAAAAATGACTGCACTAGGCTTGTTGGCAAGTTTACACTTTTCAAACATATCATTTAATTTCAGTTCTTTTGTTTTTGTCATTAATTTGAAAGTAGAATAATATATTAATAAAAAACAGTTTTCTCTGAGGAATAAATGGGACAACTTGGTAAGTTAAACACACAGTAAACAGCTGTTTAACTGTTGTTTGGCTGAAAACAAAAAACGGCTTTTTCAAAAAAGGTTATGATTTGTAAAACTATTTATGGTTGCATTTCCTCAAATTTGTAGGACATATTTTAAATGACCTTTTGAAATTAATTTTTAATTGTATTTAATTTAATAATTTTCTTCATCATAAAAGAAGTGATTATCATATGTGCTTTGTGGAGAAGATTAATTGGACTCCTGAATTTTAATGAGTTGTAACCATTTTAGGTTTGGATCTTCCCATTAAGTTTCATGTTCAACATTTAAACTGTTGCTGGCTGCCATTTTATGACTAGGAACGTTCTGTTACCTGATGTTGCTCGAGCAGTAAAATCATTATCAGACAAAGAAGACAAAGAAGAAAAAATATAATCAAAGAAATGTTTTTGGTCTTGGGGAATTTAAGTTCCCCTTCATGGTCATCATCATGCAAATGTTTTCAGTTGTTAATGAGAGACTGCTCTGCAGACTTGTTTTTTTTTTTTTGCCTCCCTTCATCAAAAAGCAGGAATAGAGTCCATCATATCCATCCAACTGTTAAGTAATTTAAGCATTTAGAGTATTCATTTGATTGCCATGGTAATGTTTTCAGTATCTGAGCATGCTGTAGGTTTTGTACTTAGACTAAACACCAGCATCGCCATTAGAGCAATATTAACTTTGTGATAATGTGTCTTTCTTTCGCATAAAATATAGTTTTATCTCCATGCATATCTTATTAACTGGCTGTGTATCTCAGTGTTTGCTGCAGTTGGTCAACTGGTTTCCACAGTAACCAATACCCAGCAGTACCTTGACATTCATAAAGAGAGGCTAAGCTACATTACAGGCACAGAAGGATGGCTATCCTTTGAAATAAATTAAAGCATCTCTGTTGCTACTGAGTGCTAGCAGCCTGCTTTGCTGGCAGAGTTGGACTGGCCTTACACTGGCATTACATTCCTAGACAGACGCACAAGCAGCACTGGTTAATGCATTTATCTTCTTCTGCTGCATTAAAGAAACTGGAGATAAATTTGGTGCATTGATGATTTAGACAAATCATAAAATGAACTGCCAACCCTCATGAGCTTTGATGTCCAATTTACAAAGGATGGCACATTTTTCACAATGACAGGCTTTAGATTAGTGAATTATCTGTAACCTGGCTCTGAATGGCAGCGTCTATCTGTAATTTATGGACATACAGAGGATTCTCACTCCAATAAATGATGTTAGGGTTTGTAATTCTGGATACTGCAGTGACAGAACGTAACTGAGTTCACTATCACTGGTAGTTTGCATGAGACACTTGTCCCTGCCTTGAATATTGACCAAGTCTCGAATTTTTAGGGTTAAAAGTCACCTAACTAATAGTGTGCCTGCCACTTTAGATCCAACTGTTCTGTGAAGGCTTAGGAGGTTTATTAGAGAAAGTTGGTGGAGAAACAACATCCTGAAGTCCAAGGAACACAACAGACAGATCATTAACCAAGCTGTGCAGAAATTTAAGCAAAACAGTGTTGAGCATTAATCTGATTATGGTGGAAGAGTGGTAAGACAAAGCTACTACAGGAATCAAACCATAAGGTTTGTGTAAAGTTTGCCACAAGCCATGTCGGAGAAACAGCAATTGTATGAAAGAAGGAACTCTGGTCATAATTAACTTTTTTGGCCTACATGCAAAATGCTTTGTGTGAAGGGAGACTAATACTGGGCAACACCCTGAACACACCATCCCCACCATAAAGCATGGTGGTGGCAGCATCATGTTATGGGGATGCTTTTTCTTCAGCAGTTGCATAGAAGCTGATGAGATAGATGAAGCTAAATGCAGGACAGTCTTGGAAGAAAACTTGTTAGAGGCTACAAAAGAGTTTAGGGTGTATTCACACCAGGAAAGTCCTTTGGTCCACTTGTTTGGTTCGAACCAAAAGCGGACTTTATTTTTTTGTTTGGTGTGGTTAGCTTTCACATTGTGATTTTTTGCAAGCAAACTACAAGTTCTAACCAAAGCTACGCTGGTGACAATCATTCCTCCCAATTGACAGAAATGAAGGGGGTGGAATAGATCACAGACCCGGAATGAACAAACATGGAAGTCCTGCGTGCTGCATTTGTGCTGTTAGCCTAACTGCAATACATTTTGAATGTCAAGAGCAGCTCATTAAACACAGGTTTCACGATGGGATATATTTAATTGTGGAATGTTCTCAGCAAATGGGTGTTTGTTGTGGAAAAATTAATAAAAAAAAAAAAATAAATAAAAAAAAAAAATTTCCCATCACAGTGTTGCAAACTGAAAGAGACGAGATGCTGACCCACAACATGTTGGCAGCAGCATACCTAAGCAGAAAATGGCAGATCAGGTATGATTTCATCACAATTAGTAAATACAGCAGTAGTGTTAGCAATACCAATTGGCTCATTTTTACCACTATACATCCTTAGACTTTGGTGAAGGCTCACGTTCCAGCAAAGTAATTCCACTGAACAGCCTAGGATTAAATCAATGAATATTTTAATGAATATTTGGGTGTTAGAAGTCCAGATCAAAACCCAAGAGAATCTGTGGCAAGACTTGAGAATGGGTTGAAATATCAGCTTTTAGATATGAAATGCTGATAAATTCAACAAGCTTTAGTTGTAGCAAAAGGTGGTTCTACGGAGTATTGATTCAACCTGGCAATATATGGCTGAATGTCACATATTCAAAATATATTGAAAAACATGTATTATTTCCTTTCAGTGCATAACTTTGTTTTAGTCCATCACATAGAATCCCAATAAAATACATTGGAGTTTGTGGTTTTAGCAGGAAAAAATGTTTTAAAAAATGTCAAGAAAAGCAAATACTTTGCAAGGGGCTGTCTTTTATTGTTATATTGCTACTTAACTCCAACTAAAATGCTAGAAAACACTAACTGCGGCAATTATTTATTTTGATAGTATCTGCTCGTCAAAGATATATCACCCAACTATCGTCATTCGATTTGTCAAAGCAGAGTTTGCTAACAATGCTTCCAGTCTCAGGTCAAGACTATAGATGAAGATGTCTCAAATAAGGGAATAGTTCATTGAAACTAGATGCTGGCTTTCTGGGTTAATGTTCCATGTTGTACACAGAGCTGTGTTGTTTCTTACTTTATGCTGCACTTGTTTCAGTTGTTTGCAGAGAACATATTTGCAGTCTTTTCCAGTGAAAAAGGGGTGATGATTCTAATGTTTAACACCAACATATATGAGTCCCAAGAATCCCTGGCGGCAGTAAGAAACGAAATTAGATTTCCCTCAAACCTTTCCTCTTGACAGGGGCAATAGGTCTTTAATGTCTTTAATAAAAGTTGGGATTCCTGTGATAGGTGACCCTACAGCTCCTAACGCCAACACCAGAGTCCTTTCTTCCACATCTAGATGATAAGCACGTTTATTACACAAGCCTCCAGTGATCTGAAAAATAGTGTCCATTTCCCTGTGCCTCCCTTGGGTATTGTCTCTGTTGGTGGTGGGGAGAAACAATATATGTGGCAAAGGGAGACCAGGGTGAGCAGAAATGTTTTAATTAACCGAAGCATTGCTTAATCCAGTCCTCGGGACAAGGAGAGAAGAAATTGGCAAAGCGCTAGCCCGCCGCTGGTCTCTGGTCTGGCTTCCTGTTCTAGTCCGCAGGAATGCCATGATCAGCCCTCTAAAACATATGGATTATAACATGAAAAGGGCTCACAGGAAAGAATTTTAGAGGTTCAAGTTAGAGGAACAAAGGTATTTCTAGATTTCTTATTTTGACTGGCATCACAGTTTTATTTTACTGATTGAAACATGCAAACACCATGCAATATTTAGAGTTTCTATACAGCTGGGAATGTATGGAATTTGATTTAAGTAATATCCAGGTCTGGGTAACTATGGATCAAAATAGAATATAGAAAAATTTTTGTATTTCATGTTTTTTTTTTTCCCTTCCATATTGTCCAGAAGTAGAGCTGGACAAGATCTTGAATTGTCATCTCAATTTCAGTGTGTACATTATTGCAGTTGCAAAGTACTGCTTGAATGCAGTCGCTGATTAGTTAGAATATTTCAGCTGTCATGCATTCAAACTGTGCTTGCCGATGAGATATTTGGATAGTTGGGTGAATCTTCACTACCCGCGATGTCCACACCTGGTATAGATCTTAGAGACAAAGATGCTATAAACCATAGATTTTAAACATAAAAAAGATTTAGGAATAATAGTGCAGTTTAATCTTAATTATTTGTGAGGTCAGGAAATGCATCCTTTCATCACAGGTTGTTTTTTTTTGTTTGTTTTTTTTTTTTGTTTTGACAAAACAAAACAAAATCCTACCTCACATACCCCACAATTATACTTTCTTATGTTCTGTGTTGGAGAGGCTATCCCTGAAACAAGGCCAAAGACAGGCTGAAAATGCGTCTCTCAGCCGTCTGGGGAAAAATACCCCTGAGTGTCTTTATTGGTGTTTTAATCAACTCTAACATTTTATTGATTTCAGCAAGAGGCATTTCATAAAGCAGCAGGCCAGAGCAGGCTGGCAGTGTGTACCTTCAGCTGAACAAGCAGCAAACCTTTCCTCCACAGGAGCCCAGCTCCCCCACCTTCCTTCTAACCACCACGTCTCTGTTTGCTTCCTTGCATTTCTGCATAACGTTTTGGCGGAGGCTAAGTGCATATTTCAACTCCCGAATTAACAAATGCAATAAGAGTTATGGCTGAATGGGTCTAGTCTACCTGTGGCAGAGCTGTCAGCCTACTGGCGATTCTGTTGCTGCTTGTCTTGTTGGATAGATGACAAATTTGATCACAGCACTCAGTCTAGATTAACATCTCCATCAATATCTGAAAAAATGATCAGAATCATGGCTTAAAGGCTTTGTTCACTTGTGTCTTGGAACACTGACTCACATCTCTCCCTTTCAATCAGCTGCTTAAACAGATGTCTGTGCACAGTGTTGTCTTGTATCAATTACACAGGAGTTTAAAATCTAAATGATATTGCAAAGACAGCACTTTGCAAAAGTATTCATACCTCTTGAAATTTTTCCACATTTTGTCTCATTACAACCGCAGACTTTAATGCATTTTTCTGGGATTTAATGTGATTATGAAGTAGAATAAAATGGATCCCAGTGCTATACAAATAAAAATCTGAAAAGTGCGGCACAGATATGTATCCCACCCCATTTACTCTGATACTTGTAAATCTAGTGCAATCACTTGCATTCAGAAATGACTTCAATAGTAAACATATTCCAACCATGTGTAATTTATCTTCAGTACAAATCCAGCTGTTCTTTGTTCTGCAGTTTGCAACAAGTCATTAAAGGGACAAAGCAAATACAGTATGTGGAAGGCGGAGCTTTTTGACCTACATGCAAAACCAACACTGCATTTTACCCTTCTGTTTTCTTTCATTTCAACTATTATTACCTCATACAAACAATGAGTATCAATTACTGAAACTTCTTTGGGATGTATTTTATTTTTTTACAACTAGTACCTCAGTTAATGTAGTCTCGGTCTAAACTTACTTGTCATTGCAATGTAATGTTTTTTTTTACTTGTTTGTTGTTTTATTTTCCTTCAAATCATGTAAAGCACTTTGAATTGCCTTGCTGCTGAAAATGTGCTATCCAAATAAAATCGCCTTGCTTTGTCTGTAGTAAATTAACTCAAGCAAAAATGTAAGTTAGAGTGAAAACACACCAGACTGAATTCTCAAACAAGTAGAGCGCTATTGCATTTGGGAAAATCATAGTGCTGCCAGCATTATGGTTTTCTTCACCAGTGTCAGGCAATCTGGTTAGATTTGATGAAAAAATGGATGGAGCTAAGTACAGGACAATTCTGGAAGAAGAACTGTTAGAGGCCGCAGAAGAGTTGAGACCAGGGGAAGTTCACCTTCCAGCTGCACAACGAACTTAAACATGCAGTACAGTATGTTATTCTTAGTTCTGTTTTCATATTTCTATTTTTCTGTAAATCTATACAGTTTAAGTTGCCTGTCACTGTGTTGCTGGTACACCTGAATTTCCCCACTAAGGGACAGTATAGATTATTCTGTTCTATCCTACAGCCAAAGCCACAACTGAATGGTTTAGATCAAAGCATATTCATGTATTAGAATAGTCCAGTCAGCGTCAAAAATAAAACCCAAATAAGAATTTGTGGCAACACTAGTAAATTTATGTTCACAGTTACTCCCCATCCAATCTGACTGAGTTTGAGCTATTTTTCAGATCAGAATGGGCAGAAATTTCAGTTTCCAGATGTGTAAATCTGGTAGAAACTTACCCGAAAAGACTTTCAGCTGTAATTAAAGCCATAGATGGTCAAGCAAAGTATTGACACAGAGGACTGAATGCGATTGCAAGGCCAGCTTTTCAAAATCAGACAGCTTTGTTCACCAAGTTTGTGCACACATACAAGTCATTTGACTTCGCTCCTGCTTTACTTTCAATAAAGACATTCAAAATATAAATATTTATAAAAAGGAAAAGTAAAAAATTTATTTTTTGCTTATATATATATATATATATATATATATATATATATATATATATATATATATATATATATATATATATATATAAATAACAGAAGTACGCTGTTGAGGGCGTGCTTATATAGCCAGCTGTCGGTAAAACAGAGGGTGGCAGATCTGCGGAGGTCTGAGTTTTTGGAGTTGAAAAGCAGCAGTTCTTTCCTTTTGTAAGCCAGGGAATGAACTTTAGCCAGGTGGACTGACAGCAAAAGCGTACGGAGTCCCATTGCCGAACCTTCACAAGTGCGCTTGGTCTTTTATCTCGTCTGCATCTCTGGTAAATCCCATAGAGAGCCGTTGCACCACCAACCAAGGTCTCAGTAAAGTTGGGTTTGAAAAAAAATGGAGAAAAATGCCTAGAGAAGAATGATGTTAATGAGTACCTCTTGTGAAATTGAGCACAGAATGGCGGCAGAGAGCAGAATAAACACACAAACATGCCAAGTACAAGAGAGCAAAGTACCAAGGCTGCCGTCCATGAACCCATCTTAGACCTTGAATTCAGGTTAGAATTTCTGAATAAAAATGCTGAAAACAAAGTATTGTTCTCCTCCCACTACACAACTATACTAGTATATGGCACATGTTTGCAAAACACTTAAATCTTCACCGCAAGAGTTGTAAAACAATGTCAGTCTCATCTGTTATTACGTCATTGCCTGGTTTGTTCCCATTTCTGCCCTTTCACAACTGCTAATTCATTGATAACATGAAACATGCTTTTCAGAGATTAGATTCTTTCAAACAATGCCATCTATTTAGAGACTAATTTGTTGGTGTTAGTGTGCCGATAGCATGGATTCATAGAAAGCTTCTGAAAAGGCAGGATTAGGGCCTTATTAAAAGTAATCACAACCCGTCATTCGCAGCTGTTGCTGGAGTGAAAGTAGCTGATATGAGGGGCTATTATTAACAATATGAGTCATCATATGGCTTTCTTTACAGAATGGTTACTGAGCTGGAAGTAGACTTTTCCAGATTCAACCCCTAATTGAGTTTGGCTGCTCTTTTGCTTCATTCAAATGGTATATTTTGAAATGCATGTCCCTTTTGTGGTCCTGCTACAAGGCAAGTTGTCTCATAATCAAATGTAAGACTTTACAAACACAACAGTGGTCCTCAGATAATGAACCCTGCTGACTTTGATGCTGGCCTTTTTTCATCTAGTGCCAGATTACTTTGATAACCTTCTGCATCATGGAGAGTGATTGAAGAGCAATTTGCTGCTTAACACTCCTACTGATTAAATGAAATTAAATAACACTTTATTAATCTCCAAAGGTCAATTATATCATTGCAGAACATGTAATCTGAAATAATGTATTATCAAAAAGAAAAAGACTAGTGATTATAGGGTTATTATATAATTTTTTTGCATGAAAAGAGATGCAAATCCACCTCTATTGGAAGTCTCTGTCTACCTTTGTACTGATCTCTGTGGGCAGCATATAACTCCACAGTCGTGTCTCTATGATACAGATAGTTTGACATTCCTGATATCCCTGTTGCAATCTAGTCAGATTCAATTTTCATCCATATTATTTGCCATGGGTCTGACATTTTCATACTCGCAAAGTTAGATGTGATTTTAGTATCCAAGCCACAGGCAGTCCTCACGTAGATGTGACTCAGCTTAAAGTCCTAACTTAAACAAATATGTTTCCTTCCAAGCAAAGGCTTCATATAGACTAAATGGTTGGCTCTTTTAATTTCATTCATATACAGTGCCATGAAAACGTTTTATCACGTTACAACCACAGGCTTCAATGCTTTTAATATGGATTTAATGTGATAGACCAACACAAAGGAGCAAATAATTGTGAATTAAAAAGAAAGTAACACAAAGTTTTCTATTTTTTTTGACTAATAATATTTTATTGAGCCCTCCTTTGTCAGTACTCTATAGAATCACCTTTAAGTGCAATTCCAGCTGCAACATTTTCCTGGGATGTCTCTGCTGCTAGAAAACCACATCTAAAGACACCCAGACATTTGTGTCTGTTCTTCTGTGCAAAATAACTCAAGACTGTGACATATTCAAATTTGGTTTTAGATCTGGACTTTGATTAGGCCATTTTAGCACATGAAAAGATTTTCATCTCGACTTGTTGTTCAGACACTTGTTGTTCAAGTCCAGCTGGTGGTACATGGACTGCCATCAGAGGATTCAGAGGAAACTCAAATTTATCTTTTTAAGCTGAACTGTGATATCAAACCAAAAAGGCACAGACAGCCAAAAGAGAATTTTTTTAGGCAAATTGATCAATGCTTTGATCAAACATAATTTGAAACTGAAGTAAATGACAGCAGACTAGGAACAAGTGCTGGTGGATGCTTATTCCATTTGCCTTGGAATTTAGTAATTAGGTCTGAAAATGAAATATTTGTGAAATATTGTGTTCAGTAATCAGTGCAGCAACACATTGACTGTGAATGACATACAAAAAAAGAGTTTAATAAACAGTTTAATATGACAGTTTTCACTATGTTTTAAACAGTTGGCAGCCATGTTGGATTTTGAGATGCAGGGATGATTAGAATTGTCCAACCTTACACTTTGGAATTGTTGTGTATGTTTCTTACTTAATCTTGATAAAATCTCTATTTGAACATCAATCTCCATTTTGAATCTCCATAGAATGTAGAACTGAACCTCAACTTCCCGCGAAACATGCAGTTCTAGATAATGACTGTTTCTTCTATATGTGTTTTTTTGTTTTGTTGTTGTTGTTTAATTGGCAAAAAAAACAGGAAACTGGAATAGCTTGTCATGCCGCTGTTTTAAAATGACAATTGTTAGACTATTAGTCAGGAAACTTTTTGTTTTCCATGGTGGAACTTTTTATGAAATGTTCAAAACTCTGCTCTAAATATTTCCCTGGTATCCCCACAATATGATGCTGCCACCACCATGTTTCACTATTGGAAGAGTTTATATGATTTTTAAAATACATTTAAATATGAATAGTTTTGGAAGGCAAAGCTACAGGTTGGGGGTTTGGATATATTTCAACCAAAACACATTCAGAGGGTGTGATGATCTCTAGGTGAAATGCCTTAGGCGTTATGCTCTATGTTTTCCATATGAGTTCTGCCCTACATCCTTAACATCTCCTCCTCAGCTCCTGAGAGATTTAGCTTCTCATTACATGGGCTTAAGAAAGCTCAATCAGCTGCTCCTGCATGTAAACAACTCACCCGCTGGCATGGTTCTTCATCAGAACAGATGTTGACAGAGCCTGAAGTACCACCAGAGCTTATTTAGATGGCATGGTATCCAAATTGGCATAGACAAGTTTAAAAAAAAAAAAAAAAAAATCAATGACAAACTAATCGAAAACACCACTGTCATTGGAGACAGAAAGTTAAATTAAGAACTAACTTATGAATTGAAAAATATTTAAAAAGACTAGTAGTTTCAGTTTTTGTCTCTGCGAAACTGGATCTCGAAGTGTTCTATGATCACTCCGTTGGCACACCAACCACGAGCTGGTATTTCCCATCTGGAACCCCGAAGTTTACCCACTACATTATCCACCCAGTCTAAAAACTGGATATATATCCTCTGCTTTACCTTTAACATTTCTAACATTCTGTTGGTACTTTTTTCCCTAATTTCGTAAGAAGCTGCAGTACAGCTAGAGCAAGGAGAAAGAGCTGGTGGTATCCTTTGACAAACATTTGGATTTAATAGAAAAGCTGAAAGCTGTTTAACTTGTTCAGAGCTGCTTTGACAGTCATTCCAGTTTGATGTTATTCTGCTGGGCTGGGTGTAAAGGAGCTGTAAACAGGTTTAAAAAGCAGATGAGTAGACCTGTGCTGAGCAACGCACACTCACACCCTTGTATTAATACACACACATCAGAATCACAGGATTTTTCCAAGATTAAAGAATTTTCTGTTTTTATCCCTTTCCCCCAGAAACCAACCTCACCTGTGTGTGATGCAGATTTGGGGCGAATAATGTTCTCAATCATAATGAAATAGAAACTGTTTGAAGTTTCTCCTTGGCTGTTTCAACTAAATGAATTCCACACTGTAGCTCTGACACAATTTATGAGATCCAGTTTCTCTTTTGTATTTCTGGTGATTGAACTGCCTAAGGAGGGAGATTTAAAGTATGTTCGTTTTACCCCCTTTATCAGTATTACAATTCAAGTGCTGCCTCACCTTCAGCACATCAGGAGACGCACAAACTCCTTTGCATGATTTACAGTGATGGCGTCCTAAAACTCATAAGTTTAGTCCGGTATGAGAGTCTCACAATATGGTAACCTTGAGTAAAAATATCATGGTTTCACTGTATTTACACACACACACACACACACACACACACACACACACACACACACACACACACACACACACACACACTTATATATATATACAGTTTTAGTTATACATTTGATCTATTATCATTTGCAATTAACTCTTGCTAAATTTAGAAGTAGCCCACTTAGCAACAGACCTGATTTCAATGTTAAGCCTCACCTGGAGCTTAATTAGACATGAGTCAATGTTAAGTCTATACATTGCCTTGATTTAGATGTAGAACTTTTGCCAACATTATTTTATCTATGTTTAGATCAAGCAAAACTGTCTTGGTCCAAGCTTAAATATGTGGGATATGTAAATGGAAACAAACACATAAAAAGTGAAACAAAAGTTATAAGGACTATAAAAAGGTTGTAAACCATTCAAAAGAATGAAAGCCTAAGCTAAAATTTAATGACAGCTTCATTTGATTCAATTTTATTAAACTAGTTTTGTCCTTTTTTTCTGTCATGTTACAGTAATAATATCAACATAAAAATGACTTTTTATTTCTTTGAGAGCTGATAATGAAATAATATGAGATTACATGTAAATATGAGAAAATATTTACATAATTGTAATGTACTAATGGAGTTTTCAGTAGGAGCTATACTATTAGTACACTGGATGAACTGGGTTCAAATCCTGCCTGGAGTCATTCTGCATTGAGTTTGCATGTTCTCTCTGAACATGCCTGTTGTTTGTTTGTTTGTTTGTTTGATTTTTTTGGGGGGGAGGTGTTTTTTGGGTACTCCAGCTTCCTCCCACAGGTCAGGAACATGACTGTTAGATTAACTGATTTATCTTAACTGCCCTTAGGTATGAATGTGTGTGTGCACAGTTGTTTCACTTGTGTGTCTCTGTATTGCACTGTGGTGGACTGGCGACCTGTCTAAGTCAAGTCAAGTCAAGTTTATTTGTTATAGCACATTTCAGCAGCAAGGCAGATCAAAGTGCTTCACATCATAAAAACATCAATCAAGTATACAGCAAAATCAGCAAAATCATTGAGCAAATATACAGCAAAATGATCAAAATCATCAATCAAATACACATTAAAATTATCAAAATCATCAGGCAAATATGCATCAAAATCATAAAGATCATTAAGTAAATATCATCAAACAAATACAGTTAAAAAATATTGATCAATGTTCCACTTACTACCCATCAAAGGCAGCTCTAAACAGGTGGGGTTTTAGCCTTCATTTAAAGGAACTCAGTATGTTGGCTGTTTTGCAGTTTGCTGGAAGTCTGCTCCAGATTTGTGGTGCATAAAAACTGAAAGCTGCTTCTCCATGTTTGGTTTTGGTTCTGGGGATGCAGAGCAGACTAGAACCAGTAGACCTGAGTAGTCTGGAAGGTTGATACAGTGACAACATCTCTTTAATGTAGTTTGGTGCTAAGCCGTTCAGTGATTTATAAACTAACAGAAGTATTTTAAAGTCTATTATCTGAGCTACAGAGAGCCAGTGTAAGGACTTCAGAACTGGGGTGATGTGCTCTATTTTCCTGGTCTTAGTGAGAACACGAGCATCAGCGTTCTGCTGAGCTGTCTGACTGACGTTTTAGGCAGACCTGTGAAGAGACACTGTTGCACTAATCAGTGTGACTAAAGTAAACACATGGATGAGTTTCTCTTGATCTTGTTGAGACATTAGTCCATTAATCCTGGAAATGTTCATCAGATGATAGAAGGCCGACTTTGTAACTGTCTTTATGTGTCTCTGAAGGTTCAGGTCTGAGTCCATCACTACACCCAGATTTCGGGCATAATCACTAGTTTCTAGCTGTAATAACTGAAGCTGCACACTGACTCTAGATCATTCCTCTTTGGGTCCAAAGATAAGAACTTTGATTTTGTGTCTGTTCAGCTGAAGGTAGTTATGGCACATCCATGCACTGACTTGTTGTAAGCATCTGTTCAGTGCTCGGATGGGTTCGGAGTCACCTGGTGATATTGTAATGTAGAGCTGTGTATCATCTGCGTAGTTATGGTAGCTATTCTTATTACTTGTTATAATCTGAGTCCAGGGTGTACTCCCCATGCCCAATGATTGCTGGAGATAGGAAACATCCCTCCATGACCCTGCAAAGAGAAGCAGGTAAAGACAATGGATGGATTGATGGATAGTGGTTGGAAACAACAGATTTTTTTTTTTTATCTAAACTGCTGTTAAACATTCAAGCTGTACAGGCTGTCTACTGACAGCAAAACACTTCCTGGATATCACCAGAAATGACATTCAGTTTGTTTTCATATATAAGAAAAATGTCAGTTGTTGAGCATGACACATAATTTCCTATCAAACTGACTAAACTGTTACACTCTCATACAGCACCGGCAGCTCTGTGACTGAGTGGCCAGAAGAAAGAGATGAAACAATGCTGACAGAATGTCTCAGAGGCAGATGAGGATAGGAAGTTTGCTTGAATTTGTAAAAAAAATAAATAAATAAATGAAAATTAATTTATAGTGGTTACAAAAAAAACAGATGGTAAACATTAAACACCATCTATATTAATTTTCTGTGCATGATATGGTGTGCTGATCTATAGCTACTCTGGTGAAGATGTTATGTCAATAATCAAGAGGTCCTGACTCCAATCCCATTTGATAATTTTTTGAATGTGAGTTAATCTGGAGTAAAATAGGTCTGTGCTGAAACTTCTAATAAACACCTGAATGTCAGCATACTCCCTCCCCCACACCCACACCCACACACCCACACATATACATACTTATCCTTGCAGAGTCGCAAGGAGTACTGGTCATTGGATGAGAGGTGGGGTACCCCCTGGACAGGTCACCAGTCCATCGCAGGGCAATGGAAGCTTTCGGTGCATACTGCACAAAATATCATACACCCATTCCAGCATAACACCAAGATAGTCTGCTCCTCCAGCCCATCCTTCTTGTTGACAACACAGTTCCACTGCTGTATTGCAGTGGGGCGTGAAACTCATTGTAAATCTAAGCATAAAGTTCATGTCGAAAAGCTGACAAATTGTTGTGCACTTGGGTACACACAAAGATTTATAATGCTCTGTGAATACAGCATGCAGATATTAAATAAGAGGGGCCCTAAGATGGAACCTTGGGGTACCCTGAATGTGACTTTTCTCCATTCCAGTAAAAAGTTATTTATTGACACAAATAAAGCTCTGTTTTTAGATAAGATTGGAGCTGTGGTCAACACCAGTGACAGCCCCATGGTTCTGATCCCATGGCTAAGGGGACTTGTCGGAAACCCCCATGTCCTTTTTAAGAGCAAGCAAGTCCACTAATGCCTCAAAACATATCCTGCACAAATCTTGAGTAAAAATCATGACATTGCATGCTTTTAGAGTCCTGAATAGCAGATAAAATTAATAAATATATGTTCACAAAACTTTTCTTTACTTAGTCTCCATGTTGTCAGCACCTTTCAATTCAATATGTCAACATAAAATAGCAATTCCTTTTCCAAATATCTTTGTAAACAACATAGTATTTGGTTTTTCATCTTAGTGCTAAAATCACAAAATCCCCTTTGTACTGCCACCCAGTGCAATGCTCCTGCACAGATTTTTGGAACGCAAATACAAAAAAATGCATTAGGTATTTGGGTCCTTTTTGTAGTTTTCTCTTTTACCGAGTTATAATTATGACAAGCTAATATTAGCTTCTTTAATTAATCAGGTTGTCTGACGGGTTTGGAAGTCTGCTCTCAGCTGCTCATAGCTTGCCAACAACCATTTCTAAATGGCATTTCCTCTATCTTTTGCACTGCAAAAGATAGAGGAAAGGCACTACTTCCATACTTAATTCTTCATACATCTTAAGAAAACTCCAGCACCTTCTCTGGCATCTCATTAAAAGTACTGTATACTGTTGAAACTGTAAAACAGAGAATTCTTGCAGTTTCCAAACTGTCACTTTTTAAACCTTAGTTAGTTACTGGCACATGCCTCATTTCAAACCAAGATTATGGTTCCCAATACAAGGAAGTAAAGTACACCAACGGAGGACAGGCAGTAACTGAGAATGTCCCTGAGATGAGAAAAATGTTTTTCACCGTTGAGTTTGCCCCCCCAACTCATCTCCAGAGGCTGTGCACTGCTGCAGTCTGCTGCCTCCAATATGAGGACTTCACTACATGCACTGAATGTGTAACGAGGCACAGATATACCAACAGACAGACTTCATTGGCTCAAACCAAACGGCTCTATTTTTAATTATGCGCCATATTTTAGCATTAATAAATCATTACCTCATGGATTTTGGGACATTTGGGTAATTACTGTAAACAAGTTATACAAACTGAGTGGTCTGTCGGCTTCATTTTACAAAGCAGCATTGAACCAAAATCCTCTGGATTTGCTCAAAGTAAAATTGACTATTTGATCCTAAGGAGCCAATGGGACTATGAGACTTCCTATCATTGTTCACTATAATTACATCTCTTTACTGTACTCTTATACTAATAAAGCCACACTAAGTTGTTTTTGGCATCTACGGAATTGAGCTATTAGGCTTGAAAGCGTTCAATGAATAAATGTATGTTTCACTGCTGATTTTTTCTTTTATTTTTTGTGGTGGCATTGTATCAGTGAGTTAATTACAAAACGTACACAAAATAGTCCTCTGGAAAAACAACAAGATTAAAGACAACTGGCAATCTGAGCAAAACATAATTAGTAGAGAACCCAAAACAGAAACGTTAAATGATTGTGGGGAAAAACAATATTCGTAATTAGGGTTTTCTGTAGACTTGTTTGCATAAATACATCAAGCCCAGGTCAAGTGGTGTTTCACAATTTGTAGATAACCACAGCTGCTGATTTCACTCAGAATACTTCTGTTATATCAATGCTGTTTCCATTTGGGTGTGATCTTGGTCTGTGTTGTCTCTTTAGTGGCGCTTAGCAGTATAATCACCTTCCTTGGCAAGACTGATGTTCCTTATGGACACCAAGGCTTTGTCCTCAAGGAGTGGAACAATATGACTGGATTAGAAAGTTACAGAAGACCTTAGCAATTGATGGCTCCCTGGCCAAAATACCTGTTCCCAACCAGTCTGTATGAAATGGGTGGATAAGGAGAAACCATGTATAAATGTGTTCATTAAAGACTCAAATTCATATGTGTTTCTTTTATTTTGAAAGCGAGACACTTTTTGCAAGGCTTTTTTGTTTAAGGCAACAGCAGTTTTCGCAGAAACTGTCACCATCAGAAATGTCAGCGCACACTAACAAGAAAATGACTGAGACAGAATACTTTAAAGACCATATAGATTTCCAAGTATGTATTCCTTACAGTCAAAAACAATGTTTTGTGCTTAGTTTGAGCACAAACAATAGTGCCTTACAGGGAGAGATACAGGAAGTTGACCAATGAGAAGCAAGTATGCTTTTCATGTGCAAATAGGTTCTTAGGCCTTTCAGAGTCTTTTTTTCATTTTCTCATGGTTTATGTGTCACCATGTTTTGACTTCATGTAAGGCTGAAAAATAAAGTTCTTTTTAGCATCAGCTTTCAAGCAGAAACCTGAAGGTTTTGGGTCTAAATTGATATTTGTATAGAATTGTTCAGAATTTTATCAACCCTGATATAAGCTGCCCAAACAACCAGTTTGTGAGGTAAATTAATCCTAGAGCATGATACTGCTACCACTATGTCGTACCATGGTTACGGTGTTCATTTGGCAATAAGCAGTGTTTCCTTTGTGCAAAAAAACATGCAGTTTGGAGTTGCGACTAAAATAATAATACATCCTCCCAAAGGGTTTTGGGAGATTTTACTCAAATTTGGACTTTTTTTTTTGGAAGAAAAGGTTTCTGTCTTACCCTGTAGTTGAATGCAGGGGATCATCCTCACATGTAGAATAAATCCATATTTACTGGAAATGCCATTTATAATTCTTATGACTGTCTTCACTTTCCTGTGGTATATGCTGAGGACTTTTTTTCCTTCTCCTGACAGTTATCTTTGTACAATGAAATCTTTTTGAGAGTCTCACCATAGTATGGCTTCAGCTAATGGATGCAAATGAGACGATGTCAGGAAAATAATACTAAGTTAGTTGAACTTCATTTTGAGCTACTTATATTTGCTATTATATTGTTAATTGAAGAGCGAATGCTCTAACTAAATCTTAAGGTGCTTCGGCAAAGTATTCGTATAAAAATGTGCACACTTATTTCACCAAGCAAAGCATTTTTTTTTTATTTCTAACTTGAATGGGGAAATAGGAAGAAAATCTGCTGCACTTACAAGGGGAGAATGTAATATTAGGCATAGGACTAAGTTTAGTTAGAGGGTGGCGTCAGTTAGAGGCACAACCTCATTGAACACGTCACCAAGCTGTGACAGTTAGTTACCCTTAAAAAAACCTGAAACACTGGTTAAGAGCAAACGAGACATGTACCAGTACATAAATCCATCTTGTCCTCTGACCCCTGTTCTTAATATTTCTTTGTTTTTTGTCATGCTTGTACACATTATATGAGATTGATAAAGTGTATCTGTGGCACTATTACTATTTTTATGATCTGTCTAACTGTAATATATTGTCTGGAAATGATTTGTGAGATGTCCTGTGGAATGTTTGAAAATGTGTTCTTCTGTATTTGTTATTTATGGTGCCTGTCATAGGACGACACATCTACATTAGCAATAATGCTAAATCTACATTAATCATTTTGGCTATGTTTATTGATGTGCCTTATCCTTGTTGAATCAAATTAAACTAAACCTTTCACCTTTCACAATTATATTTCTTTTTGTTAAATTGTACAGGGTATTTATATTAAAGTTTCATAAAGTTTTGCAATTATTTATCATTGTCATAGCTTTTGTACATCACAAGCGAGTGATATTTTAACAGCGTTGTGTATATATTTATTAAATCCACCGTACTCCTGTGTGAATATATTATTGTATTAAGAAAGCTCAATTTCTATCATCAGAATTATTTTTATCTTCATAAGACTCATAAGGTGATCATTTATTTAACTAAATTGAACAACAATAGTAGTATGGCACAAGAGTAATTCAAAGAACTGCAGGCAATATGTCTGTAAGTGGTTTGAATTTGTAACAACAAATCTTCCAAGTAATGTTTTTAAAAATTTCATAAGCATACTTTGTTATTTAAAATTTATTTTTTCCTCCGCTTACACTTGTAGCTTTACTTCAAACTGATATTCGTTCTCCTCTGAACAGTGATGTAACAGATGATAGACCAGCATCTGTTTCACATGTTGACTTCCCTGACCTCTTTTGAATGTAACATTAATAGTATGAAGGCCAAAAGACACATTTGAGTGCTGGAGCAGCAAACACAACACCTGGGCTCTCAGCCAACTGTGTTGCATTTAGACTTTTAACAAGATATTTAAAGCTGATGACGAGTAACCTTGGTAAACAGCAGCAGCACAGAGCTTCTAGCTCGCTACAACACAGGCACCCACACAGCTGCTCACTCAAAGGGCCATAAATTTGCTTCTGGTGATGCTTGCCATTCGAGCAGCCTCTCATTGCTAGTCAGCTGAGAGCTTTGTTTTTCACAAGCTGCATTTTTTCAAATATGTACAAGGTGAAGGCATATTGGAGACTGATTCAGGTATCATAAACAGAGTTGAGACTTTAATGATCGTCGAGCATTTCATCCCTCGCTATAGAATTATTTATGAACTGCAATGGACATAAGCTTTCTGCTCGGTGAGCTATAGGGAGTCTTCCATTGGTACAGTAAAGGGGAAGCATATATTATGTTCCATTTGACAAACTGAGTAAAAAATGATATATAAATACATAAAGATTTCATATGCTTCATTATTTTAATTTATAATAAATGCTCATAAATACAAACTGTCATATTTTTTGGTCTCTGGTGGTCTGTTTTTCTGCTGGTTTTACATAGATTTGTTACTTCTATCTGGTCAATATAACTGTGCTCCCTGATTGTCACTGTTCAACTCCTTTTAAACAAACCATTCATCATTTTCATCATCTTTACTCAGTTTTAAGTTTGGTCCCTTTTGTATTCCGTACATGCTGTTTGTTTGCTCTCTTATTTTTACAGTGCCTTTCAAATGTTTTTGCCTACTTGCAAAAAGCTAAGAGTGGCAGAAAACTAAAACTGCACACCATCCCTATAGTGAAACATGGGCTTGGCAGCATCATGCTGTGGGGATGGTTTTATGCAGCAGGGACAGTGACGATCCTCAAAGTTAAAAAGGAAGACAGATGCATTTTGGCTGAGCTTGAGCTGTTTTGCTAAAAAGGAATGGGTAAAAATATCAGCCTTTATGGGCAAAGCTGGTAGAGACACACCTCAAAAGACTTGCTGTGAGAGGCATTGCCCAGGAGGAGACTAAATAAAATTGAATGTTAAACTTTTCAGATTTTTGTTTGTAAATATAAAAACAGAACATGCAATTTTTTCCTTCCACATCAAAATATCTCCTATTTATTAGTCTTCCATAAAATGGCAATAAAATACATTGCCATTTGTGGTTGTAGTGTGATAATATGTGTTTAAGATGAAAGAATAGTTTCACGTCCCACTTTGTTTTGGCATTTCTCCTGGATTAGTTAATAGAAGTCTTGCTTTCCAAAGATTCTTGAATCTGGTTGCTATTTGCTTGCATTTGGTCCCTCCTGTAGGGAATTTTGACCCTGCTGGAATTTAGAGGAGACATGTCTGGATAAATTGCAATCAAAACCCATTTTTATAACCATTACCAAAAAAAGAACATTAAATATAGTTCAAATATATATTTGTAATTGTTCTGTGAATATTTTATCATCTCCTAACATAAAACCTTCAAGTGGACAGTATAATTATCTAACATAGCTTTGTTTCCCTTTTCTCAGTGCTGTTCATCTGTAAAACTGGTAAACTAACGTGTTTGCTCTTGCTTGTTTCCATGGCATCAGGTTGGAGAAATGAAATATCACTCACACCGGCAGATAAAAGTCAAATTTCTCTCTGAGTCATTAAAAAATAAAAGAAAGTAAAAAGGAAAACAGCTTTTTGTACAAGAAAAAAATTGCTCATTGATCCACTAAGCTACTCCCTGAATAGGCCCTTGCTACTGTAATTATTACAGTGGAGATGAAAAATCACTGGCTAATCATTCTTTGTCCAAAGAGAAAATTCAGCTTCTGCTGGAGCCTAAGCAAACTGTGATATTTATGATAGTTGTACTCCATTTGTGAGATATGAACAACAACATACATTCAGTACTCTGCCCCAGTGTGTAGACTGGCAGATTGCATTTAATGTAGTTAAGCAGCAGAGGGGGCGAATCAGTGGCCCATGAGATGCCTAGTTACATCAGAGGTTGAAAAGCATGAAATGAAAACTGAGCATTGTCATGCAGAAACACACAGATCGAGAGCTGGAGAGTCATTCAGGCCTTAACCCCCATATCCCTACTTCTTAAGGTGTCAGTTTCTTGGTCTCCTTCTAGCTGTTGGAAAATCTGGAGGTTGCTGTAAGTTCAGTCATGGCAAATAAGGGGAATTATTCATGGTGGAACTGCCCCTTTAGTGATACGTGGAAATGGCTTTAATATTTTAGAGTGTTAATGAAGCCTAAAAACAAAGAAATCCTAAATTACCATGCAAGTTGTTTGGGCATCCAAAGCTATAAAAGTGATCCAGAAACTGAATCAGTCACAGAGAGAAAGAGACATGACGATCCACACAAAGTGACAGAGAAGAAGGGGGCGGGGGTGTTTTCTTCAGGAGGGACAGGGGGAAGCTGGTCAGAGAAGATGGAAAAATATATGGCACTAAATATAGAGAGATTCTGGAAAATAACTTATTAGTGGCTGTAAAATGAAGTTTACACACCTACAGCTACTATCAGCTACAATCACATGGTTTAGATCAAAGCATGATCATGTGTTAGAATGTCCAAGTAAATGACCAAATCCATTTCAACTCAAATTTGGCTGATAGGGAAGGAATTAGTGGATATATTTACACTTGAAATAAATCTGTACATCTTTTTGAATCATCTTAAGTGTTTTAATGCTAATTTTAAACAGGATCAAAGTCTACTCACCATTATATTTTGAGACTGTAATATTTTTCATAAATGTTTACTTTCTGTAAAATTGAACCATTTCTTCAGTAAAATAAAAATGCCTTCTGACATACATTTCAAAGAAAGCCATTTTGGTTTTAAAGGGTTTTTTTTTTTTTTTTTTTTTTTTTTTTTTTTTTTTTTTTTTTTTTTTTTGTTTGTTTGTTTGTTTGTTTTCAGATTACAGTCATCCACATTGTTCATAAAATTGAGCCTAAAGATATTTCTAAGAGAATTGACAGTATAATGTAACACAGGCATTGTTAAAGGAAGTAATTATGTTATGCTGCAGTGGAGAGCATTACATATCTGATGACGACTTGATTTCGCCACATCCGTATTGCTAATCCATTGCAGCAATTTGCTTAGTGGCTGTCTGGTTCTCCTCCGCATGGTCCTGAATGTCAATCTGCAGACCTCCCCCACACTCAGACAGTAGCAAACGGTAATGCCGCACTAATTACCCGACCCTCTGGAGTAGCCACAGCCCTCCCAACGGCATCCATGCCAAGCAGAATTATTAAAGAAGGTGGGAGGAGGAGTTACACCTCTTCTGTGAGACGAGCAAAACGCTTGGGTAGTTTAGTTTAGCATTCTCTCTGACACCCTCTGGAAGAGGGAGCCAATGCTGTCATCAATATTAACACCTAGACACATCCGTTCTTGTATTGTGTTTTTTTTTTTTTTTTTTTTTTTTTTGTTTGTTTTTTTTTTTACCCCAACCTAATGAAAATTTCATGAGAATCATATAAATATGATTCCTCATTCGAATCAGCAGAGTGTGAGCTGTAGAAGGGATTTGTGTAACAATAAATAAAGACCGGTTGTGTGGATGCCGAATCTGTTTCACAGTTTGGTCTTCGTGTGTGTGTGTGAGTGCGTGTGCGTGTGTGCACATTTTTGCCCTTGACAGTATGTGGCACAGGAAAGCAAGCTGCTTAGTTTTTAAAACAGAGATACTTTCAGTCTCACTTTTTCTAATTTAATAATCAACCTCTTCCCAACCAATCCCCACAATGCAAGACTTGGCCTTGCTTACCTCTTGTCTTTTTTGTATGCTTTGGTTTTTTTGATGGCTTGTTTTTGCTGATTTGTTTATATATTTATGAATATATTTTAGAACACCTCTTCCTCCCAACAGCAATCCAATTTTAGTTGACATTTCTTGTCAAGATGCGAAGAATGACCTTTGAAAATAGAACACTCCCTGTCTGAGATGTGAGGAGGTCTCATTCTGTGCTCCGGAACACTCTTCCTCTCTTATTTGGATGCAGGGGCAGAGCAACTGCAACATACTAATTGAAAGGCCCTTGTGTACTGATACTTTTATAAAGTGCTTAAGTGTGGATTACAATTACAAACAGATTTACCCACACGGTTTGAAAAGACAGAGATTTTTTTTCACTCTCTCAGACTATCAGCAAAAACCTTACATATTTTAGATTATTTAGGATTATCAAACTTTTTTTTTCATTTGAGAAATTCCACAATAATGAGAGGGATAACTTTTTTGAGCATATTTTTTAGCGTATTTTAAAACCAACAGGGTTATATAAATTTCCCTATTATTTGGAATCGTCTGTGTAACTGTATGATTTGGGTCTATGTTTTGGGTATTCTTCTGCAAGCATAGTGTGCTATAAAGTTGACCTATTCCTCATGACAGAACTGGTGTAACTGAGACAGGCCTTGCTTGCAAACACCTTATTAGCTCTGCCCACAAATCTTCTATGGGACTGAGACTCACTGTCTTTATGTATTTGGAATTACCCATTTGTGTCATAACTTTAACCTCCTGGCTGATGTCTTCAGATCTTATTTTAAATGGCCTGTACTCTACTGTTAATATGTTCACATTATATACTGTCCTCATTATGGCATCTATTATGTAAAAGGCACCAGTCTCTCCCAAAGTTAGACAACAAGCTAGTGCCACCCCTTTACTTCACAGTTGGGAAGGTGTTCCTATGCTTGCAAGTTTTCCTGTTTAACTTCCAAATCTGACAGTCATTGTGGCAAAACACTGCAACTGTGGTTTCATCAGACCACAGGACATCCTTAAAAATTCAGATCTTCATCCTTGAGTGCAACTGCAACCTGTAATCTGTTTTTTTATGTTGTTTTTGGAGTAATCGCTTCTTCTTCTGAGTGGCCTTTCAGACTATGTCAGCAAAGGACTTGCTTTATTGCGGATTATTCCACTTTCTAATAAAATTGAGCCATCATTCTCATTGGGTATTTTGCTTATTTTCTGGATTCATTTGCACATTTTGATTAAAAAAAATACTGTAACCCTAACACCTAACCTGAACCAGATTTCTGGAGGTTTAATAAGAGATTCTGTTTAGAAGGATTTATGTCTGGTTTCATGTGGAAATGAGGAAAAAGAGGTCATGTGTCTTCATTCACAGTATATGTAAATATCCAGTTTCATCTTTAATAAAGGTGATTAAACTTGAAGAGACAAGATGTAAAATAAACTGAATGTACACTAACCTGAAGGGAAGAGCCATGTTGGACTTTATTAAGTGAGAGTCATGAAAATCCCCCATTGCTGGTTAGCTTAAATTAGTGGAAAGAAAGGGGAACATTGAAAACAGTTAGCTGTGTTATGTGTTAACAGAACAAAATCTGCTACCAGTGCCACTAAAGCTCACTAATTATAATATTGTATCTGGCTTCTCTTTTCTAGCTTCAAGCCAGCTAGCTAGACAAACAACGTCTGTGCTAATGCTACAGAGTAAGGGCTCATTGGGCTCTATGGTTGTCCATCTGCTCTACATTGGCATTATTCACTGCTTTATACAACACTTATCTACCTATTACAGCTTTGGAGTCTCTAAAGTCCCTAAAATATGTGGAACAGTTTTAAACATTGGCTGCTCTTGACTAGTCATAGTGGGTAAAAAATAAAACAAGTGCAGCAGAAAAGTTCAGTGTTAACATAGGTATTTAATATTGTCCAGTGCACTTGTTTCTAGATTTTTTTTCTGCATGTGCCTTTTTATTCTTTATCAGTATCAGAATATAGCCTTTCATAAGACTACAGGTATGACTGTGTTGACAAGTGTATTTCCATTTTCCATAACTTTATAGTACCAATATTAAATGCATAGTTCCTACAGATATTTATGTCCTACCATAAAGAGGAGTATCTGATTACAGGTGTCATTTTTAGGCTCCTCAATTCTCAGTCTTTTAAAATGTTTCCCCTTATGTTGTAACCCCTAAACCATTCATAACTCTGACCCGAAACCATTACCCTAACCTAACCACTATCCAAACCTTAAACACAAACTACTATTGTAAGTCATTAAATTCTATAATTGTATTCAATAAATGTTCCAGATGAGGCTCAGATTATAGTAGTTTTAGAAAATAGCAACCTTTAAGCAGGTCTTAAACATATGTTTCACTGAGCTCACATTTATGTGCTGTGTCAAAAATGTTTTTTCTTGGTCTGATGTAATATTGTAATCCTAAATGTTGCCATTATATGTAACCAGAAAATCATAATTACCAGTGATAAAGTTTGAAAATATCACTCTGTATGTAATTAAGCTTTACATTCTAAATGAATTTACTGCAAAGTTTCCTGACATTTTGTATATGTTTTTCTCCCACAAATGAATAAAAAACACTTTAAAAACAAGAGACCTTCAAATTGCATATCATGTCTGGACCTAATAAGAAACACAGTTTTTTATATGTAAACTAGCATAAAAGTATGTTGCTTTAAATGTCCTCTTATGCACTTACTGTATAGTTCCTTTCAGTTTTGGATAGAGACGGCCTACTCTCGACACATTTTAAACATCAGTTGTGTGCAGTGGTGCTTTGTAATTATGGACCAAATATTGACAGTTACGAGTCGTATAATTAAACTTGACAGAATGCAGCTGGATACATTCTTAAATTGGAGCTGATGGACAGCTAATTGTGCTGCTTTTAGTGAGAATACTTTGTTATTAAGATCTGTCAGCGTAACATAGACATAAAATACTGTCAAAAATCTTTTCTTATCTGTTGTTGGACTCGGCTGTACTGATTCCTCAAAACCATGATGAACTGCTGTCTCTATATCACACAAATGAAAATTGACTCATTGTTTTTTGTATACTTATCTTACCTGTGTATAAATTGCTTATCAAGTTTCTACTGCCTGGCTTTCTATTTTTCCAAACAAAGCTCTCTTAACTTTTGTGTCATTTTACATTGCAGTCACGATAGTAAACATCTCAAGCACAGCCCGTTGCTATGATGTAACTATAACTGAACACTGCCATATTTGCATGTGTTGTTCTAGTGCATAAATAATCTGAGATATGCGTTCCAACATATGTACTTTTATGTCATTTGATGCGTGCCTATTTAAAGACGTCTGGTCTGACTGAATCTCTATTTCGGGGTATTTGAGTTGACGCAAGTGTTGAGTGGCCCCGCTCTCCATCAGCTAATGAGCTTGCCCACTTTCCAATTCTCTCTCTCTGTGTATCCTGTAATATATTCTCCAAGTATAACACGGCCCCTTTGAGACCATAGGGTTTTTTTGCAAGGTGAAATTTCATGTATCGTCTTTACATATTTCTCTCACACACTTCCTGTGAGATGGCATCTATTTCAAGACACACACATGCAAACAAACACACCAACATCTATCTACTGGGAGGTGTTTTGTATTTCTACATGTCTGTGCATTTGCATGTGTGATTGTATGTGTGATACAAAGAATAAGGCAGACCTGCAACATCCTTAACTCCCTGTTGCTATAGCAACACGTCTGGTTATAAGAGAGACTAATAGGTCTCCCATACAAATTAACCCAGATGGACTTTGTATGAAGAAGATAACACATTTGGGTACTCATAGAAATCGATAAAAGATTAAACATAAGCGGATAATTTTATTATTCATTCATTTGCTGATTTTAGAATTTTCACAGATGAAATCCCTCAGTTTTGATGTATCACTTGTTTCCTGTGGCTGACAAGTGATTGTACACTAAATATCATAGTATCTCCATTCATGTGTTATTTTGCCAGGAAGGAGGTGAGCTAGTTGAGCTAACAATAAACCCACATAGATCATAGGAAACATATAATCATAGAATAATCAATATCACTCCTGTTTTTCTATCAAATGATGCACAAAGTTTTAAGATTTGATATATACTTCTTGTTTTATCATTTAATGTTATCAAAGAAATGCTTTACCATTTAACAAATGTATTTATGCATGCCTGATTCAAGGTTCTGGTCAAATCCCCTTTGAGGATATTTGCTATAGAATTCTTTGGCTCCTTGAGCCAAAGGCAGTCCTTAAGTCAATTGAGTTATTTGACTTGAAAGTAGTCAACTTTCTTTTATTGAGTTGGTTAGGCCCTGAAGCTCCACTGAGACAAACCTACTTTTTTCCAGTCAGTAATGCAGGCCTGTTCGCTCAGATTCTGAGTGATTTGGTGCATTATTCCTGTTATTCAGAAATTTCAAGGAAATACTTTTAAAATAAATTTACTTACATGGCTGGTACAATCATTTTCTTCTGATTTTTTTCCAGTTTATAAGGAATTAAAAAAATATCATAAGATGGACTCATAAAGGATATAAATGATACTCTGTCAGTAAAGTGTGTTGGTACCTGTAGTAAAGATGTGTAAAAAGCCTTAAGATAAATTGATCTTTTTTTGCAGCAATAGTCTCTCATTGAAAAGAGATTTCAATCCTGCAATATGAGCACTTGCATTTAGTGGGGAAAAACCCCCATGTAAAAAATTAATTGTTTTAATTGTTCAATAGTGATCTGATTACTGATACCCCCTGTTGTCAAGACTCTTTCGCAAGGTTGGGGCAGACTGACAGAAGGATACTTAAAAATTAAACTTTCCACAATCTCTATATCCTCCAGAGTCCTTGGTCTACTTTTAGGCTGTTTTCACTTCAGCTCAGTTCACAGCTTTTTTTTATCTGAGGTCTGAATTCGCCATTGAAGAAGGTTGAGTTTCTTTCTGGTGAATCATTTTTGCGTTTGAGAATAAAGTCAATTTGATTTTTATTTACAATATAGCATTTGAAGGACAAGGCCCACACCATCATAGATCCTAATACGAGACACTAAGAATGAGTTGCGTCTCCACCTGTTTAGTGCTGAAATTTCAATCTCAGTACAAAAGATGTGATTTCAGTAAAAGTCTTACAAGAATTTAGTAACATTGACATGTCTACATTTGAGGTGGTAGGTTGTGTGTGTGTGTGTGTGTGTGTTTTTTTTTTTTTTTTCAGGCATTACTTCCAAGCAATTGATTTTCATTTTATGGTTGTTATGGTGACTTGACGACTCCCAAGATGCCACTTTTTACTGCATTTCTCTAATAGTTAGCATTGAAGGTTGTTTTTTTTTTTTTGTTTGTTTTTTTTTTTTTTTACCTCCTGTTCAGTCTTTCTCATTGGTGATGGTGCCAAGATAAATATGGATCTTAATCCAGCCCAGTGGCTACTGGCTGGAAGAAATACTCCTTTGTATCATGCCATGTTTGTACTCTAGGAAGACGGATCTTCATGGAATTATAACTTCATGAGCAGCTTTGATCAAGCATAGATTAAAAGTAAGCAATTGTATACCAACAGTTAATCAACACGTGATTTTGTTTAAAAAAAATAAAGCTTTACCTCTTAATTTGCGTAATTTTTGTATGAAAAATACATGGGCTAAAATTAAATGTTGGATGTTTCAACACAGTGTTACAGAGTGCTGTAATAAAATATGAATTTACGAATTCAAAAGATGAATTTGAGATTGGAAATTTAAAGAGATGAGAGCTAAAACAAATAATTGCTTTTATTACAGCAAAAAGGAAGAGAAAAGCTTTTTTAAATAAAGCATACATACCTGATGTCAAACACTTCTATAAATTTTTCAAACCTGGTTTAAACATATGTGTTCTTGAATATTCTTACAAATGTGTGGAACTAGAAACAATGATTATGAAAAGCAAAACCCCAAAGACTCAATGCTGTAATGGTCCAAGAATGAGACACTCAAAGACCAGATTCAAAACTCAGATTGTTAAATAGAACAGTATGTAGCAATGTTCTTCATTTAGGATAAAGAAGCTTGACTGGGTTTGGTTTGTATGTATGGACCTTCTTATAAAATTAATCATTAAGGAATTGTATGCATGTATGCAAACATAATTTCCACTCTGATCTCTGATGATGAATGGATTTTGACATTCCTCTAATTATTCATCTGCTCATAAAAACAGAGTTCACAACACAAAACAAACATTACCCTGAAAACAACATTAAAGAGGAAGCATATTTTCTTTTGAATGTGAAACCCACTTAGAAAAAAGCAAGAGGAAGGGAAATCAGTGGGTTTTTTTTTAACATTTTAGAACAAAATGTACAGGATGGAAAACAAGGAAGAGATGGAATCAGCTCTGGATGTGCAGAGCAAAAGACTGAGAGCTGGATCACAAACCATAGATATTGCAAAGGTTCACACAAAGAGAACCGTATAGCTAATTGGAAGAACATTCATGTATGTTAACATTCAGCTCATGGTTATGAAGTTCTTAAATTTTCCTTTTGCGGGGTCTAGCTTGTAGAATGTGAATATGCAAATGTGCTGGGATTTACAAAATATAATGGAAAACTTTTATTGTTTCAACTGGAAAGATTTAGGGTATTGATACAAGTATTCATGCAACTTTATGTTTTACTCTTTTGTCACATTACAGCCACAAAATTCAGTTTATTTTGTGAGGATTGTATGTGGCAGATCAACACGCAGTTGACCATTTTTGTAAAGAGTAAGGAAATCTATTGTGGCACCATGACAAAATATGAAAAAGTTTAAGAGGTGTGATTGCTTTTTTAATTTTGCATATAAATAGCTGGCTGTGCCTTTTGTTCATTTTTTGTGTTTTTTAAGCTACTGCAAAGAAAATATAAGCTTTAAGGAACATTTTCAAACCAAAAATACATCAGATCTTGATGTAAAAAAGTTTCTGTAAACAAGATGAATATGGAAGATTATGTATAAAATAATTTGATTTATTGCTCTCTTTTGCTTTTCATTTTCTCCCCAGAAACCTGTCGAAGAATCCGCTAACCACGCTGTCATGGCAGCTCTTCCAGCACCTCCAACTCTCTGAGCTGTAAGTCTCCTCTCATCTTTCTTACTAGCTTTTGTTTGCATTTTATTACAGCACTTTATCATTGTCCTCAGTGCACTATCAGCCTCAATACAAATTGTCTTGGCTGCATACCATTATAATTCCTGCCTTTGTTGTACAAAACCTCCAATTTGTCTGAGCATATGTGAAAGACCAAGCCTTATAGGCATCATTGTGACACTGTGATCCTATAAGTCATTAGTGGGTATAATAAATGTGCTTAAAAGAAAAATGGAATAGATGAGAAGGAGGAGGGCGTCTGACCCCATTTTCTTGTTTGTTATGAATATTTTAGGGATCATTGTGTTTATGAAATGAGTTTGCTCTGACATCCCCTAGGGGAAAAAAAACACTGTGATAGTGACCCATTTGTAATTTAAACATCATTATGCCTGCTGCTGCTGTCCATCATTTGAACCTCTTCTGAGTCCTGAACACTGGTGCTGCTTGTATGGGTCCTGTGGTACATAAAAGTGAGGTATCAGGATGTGATATGAAACTATTTCAAGAAGACCTCCTTATAGTGCTATTTTCAGAGGTAGAAGCAGGGCAGATCCACTGAGAGCATTGGCACAATGCTTATCTCGAGTACTCCTGTAGCTACAAGCAGCGAAGAGTTAAGAAGCCCCGCTCAGATGAATGCCATGGTTACACATTTTGTCATTAAGCTTTTAACTTATCTCTGGGTTCTCAACTCATATGGAAGAATCTTTTTATTCATTCTGTGTTCAAAGGAGCTTACACCAAACCCCACACCAGAGCGGCACAAGTGTTGCCTCTCTATGGGCTGTGATCAGAGGAAGATGGGCCACTGTCTTCCACACAGTGCCTGTTAGTGGGCTGTCAAGTTCTTTTTTCTCTCTCTGGAACAAAGAAAATTCTGCTCCTATGTTTTCTAAAAAGCTCCTCCTTAACTGTTGTTTGTCATTTGGCTTCCTTCTTTAGTCCAGGAGTGTTTGCTGAACCATGATTCCATTTTTAAATCATGCATGGTTTAAAGTGGAAGAAAGCATTCAGAGCACAATGTAAGATGTTGCTTTCTAAACTTCACTCAAAGGTCAGGTATTCATGGGTTTGAATTGTTTATTTCCCATATAATTTTTGTTTCCTTTTGTTACAAACAACAACAAAAAATCATTTTAATTACATCACACCATTGTGCATCTGGCTTTTGTTTCAATGTTAGGAGGAAGCGATTTCATACTATGCAGATGACTCTGCACCATGCATAATTTTCCCATCAAACATGGCTTAGACACATTTTTTTGGACATGTATAATGTGCATGTATGCTGCTATTGCAAAAATCAGTGAAACTGTTGCTCAAATATTGCAGCAATGACCCAATATTAATATTTGTCTGTCTTATGCAGTGCTATGGAGAGGTTTCCTTCACCTCGGTATGCTGGATGCTTGAAACTGGTTGCATGATTTACTTTCTTGTTAATTCAGCTATTAATTATCTGACCACTTGGGGGCAGTCATAGAGCATTGGAATTTCATTACCAAACAGACTGCTGATCCATAAATATGAAAAACATTGACTTTTAAACAAAATACCTGCCAAATTTAGCAAAGACATCCATACATTATTTGGACATTTTTTAGATGTCTTTTCAAAAAAAAAAAAAAAAAAAAAAAAAAAAAAAAAAAAAAAAAAAATCACTGGGTAAACAATGATAAAATAATGGCTTGGTAATGGCTTCTTGGGTTGACGTTGTCATGTTGCAATTTCCTCAAGCAGACTACAATCACGTTGCTATGCCATAGTTTAATGTTGCCACATGCAGACTAGTAAAA
Organism: Anableps anableps; assembly: GCA_014839685.1. Classification (NCBI taxonomy): domain Eukaryota; kingdom Metazoa; phylum Chordata; class Actinopteri; order Cyprinodontiformes; family Anablepidae; genus Anableps; species Anableps anableps. The sequence goes on along the minus strand of CM026067.1, from coordinate 8,855,138 downwards.
ATGAGTAGATAATTCAATTTACAAGGATCTGGCGATCTAGAATGAGCACCAAATGGCATAAGTGGCGACGTTATGAGCTGAAGGGCCTGGCAGTCAATCAGAATTCTGAGCAAAGGTCACTAGACACAGACACTGCATCATCGACACACTAGGCTTTCTCCGCTATTGGCTCAACCACCAAACTCATGTGACATAAATTTTATCATCTGTACATGCCCTCTGGTATTCTTCAGGACTTTCTGTAGTCGTTCAGATGGGTTTGACTGTCCGTACTGAGAGACAACAATTCTTCCTTTCAAAGGGTGGCATCAAACACAGTATTAAAAGCAAACCATGAGTCAGATCATGAGAAGAAGAAGAACAACTACAACAACACTGAAAGTAGCTTTTAGATGTAGGAAAATCTGCAATGAGAAAAAAAAAAATTCTGGTAGAAAAATCAGTTTGTTCCTTCCTTTCAGTTGTGTACTTCTTTTCTGAGCAGACAGTTTACAAATCAGATCACTGTTGCCTCCAAAAAGACCACAGCAAAAACCATATATTTCTGATTTGTCTATGGGACTGATCTCTGAGCAAAGGACTGAACAGTGCTTGTTAGAAATGTGTGAGTGGCTTGTATTGATGGACAGAGTATGCTGAAACATTTAAAAATCATAACTGACATTTAACACCACCACTTGACCAAAAGACCTCAAACAAAAGAATACAAACCCACAATGTAACCTTGATACAACTATGTCAAGTGCTAGTAATGCTGTCTAATATCTATGATGCATCCTCTGTGTCTGGTGACCTTCACACCCTGTTTTGACAGATTTTTGAACACTCTAGTTTTAGATCCCTCCACTCTTGATCCTCACCAACTATGCACAGTCGTGCTCATTATAAACCTGCCAGCTCTTTGCAAGTTGATGTGTTTAGATGTACATATCATGGTGTAGTTGTGTACTAAACTACGTTCAAATCAGGCTATGTAGGTTTTTTGAGTTGTGAAACAGTGATATATGAATTCAAAAGTGAATTAAAGTGATTAAAGCAGTTGTACAGCAGCATGCAATGATTTACTTTATTTGTAGTAATGTCATAGTAACTAAAACTACTATCTAAGTTTCTTTAAAGAATCATTGCAGATGGTGATGGCAGTCGGCATGAAGGAACTCCTGCAGTGACCTGTATTACAGCAGATCTAAAGAGGTCTCTGACTGAAGACAACGCGTTTTTGTGTTAAACTCATACAAAGAAGATGCTCAAGGTTGCCCATCATGTTCTTTGTCTCTAAAGGCTTCACAGCCATCCCCATAGCAGAGACAGTTTTGCTCATCAGCTTGTTCAGCTTTTTTAACTCACTGGCTTTGATACTACTACCCCAACAGACAATGGCAGAAGAGATTTCACTCTCTACAACAGACATATTAAAAATATGCAACATCTTGCTGGAAACACTACAGGACCTAAGCTTCTTCGACAAATACAGTCTGTTCTGTCCCTTCTTATAGATGTCTTCACTCTTGTGTCCCCATTCTAGACTGTTGTCTAGGTGAACACCAAGGTATCTATGCTCCTCCATCACATCCACTTCTTCTCCCTTAAACAGTGTTTGACCTATTCCTGTTTCTCTTGAGATCTACAATCATCTGCTTTGTTTTGTTCACATTCAAGATGACATAATTTTTGCCACACCATACCACAAAGCAGTCTGCCTGCTCTCTGTACTCATCTTCTTGCTCATCTCTAATACAACAGACAACTGCAGAGTCATCCTGATGTGGTAAATTTGGTTGAATTCTGTTAAATGCACAGGGGAAATCAAATAACCAGTTTTTGCAATGCTCCCTGCTTTCTCCAGATGACAGTGGGTTTGTTAAAGGAGTTGTATGATGGTTTATTCAGCTCCAAACCCATTACTAAAAAAAAATCAGCTGGAAAAGGGGTCCTAAAGTGTGCTAGTTTGATTACTCATGTGGGTCAACAGAAGTCTCCAGAACTATATTTGTAGGATGTTAGAGCAACAGTTCTATTGTTGTTTGGGACTGATGGGTGAGCTTTCTTATAGAACAAGGCAGGATGTCTTCCATAGCACACAAACCATCTCCTTGTTGAGGCTGAAGTTAAAAACATGCTGCAGAATCCCACATTGTTGATCTGCATAGGCCTTAAGGACTCTGGGGCTGACACAGTCTGGACCTGTAGCATTGTTCCTGTTCAGTCTCTCCAGCTGCCTTTTCTGTTGCCTTGAGACAAACAGGCTGGAGGGGCAGATGAAGGGAGCACAAGCATCTCCTGATTTGGCTGAAGACAATGATGAAGAATCCACAGGATCCATGACTGAGACAGAAGATAAACCATCTGAGATGGAAAGTTATGGTCAAGGGAGGATGGGAGGTCTGTTGGCTGAGGGCAAGAGAGGAGGATGCAGAGCTTATTCCTGAAATGAACCTGTTCAAGAATGTGTGCAGTTAGTTGGGTCTTTTCATACACATGTCTGAGGCTCATTCTGCTTGTGATATTTTTCATTGTTGAACATGCGTCTTTTATATGTTTCTGCTGGAGCTTGGTTTTCAGCTTCTTCTAGTACATCTGCTTGGTGTCTCTAATCTTGATGTTAAGTTTATGTTGTCACATACTATGGTGAGATCAAAAGAGCTGTGTGAGGCCTTCGTAAAGAAGACTGTAGCAGCTTATGAGTCTCTTAGCGGATTAAAACATGTCTTATGTAAATAAATTGAACACAGGCATCCTGTTGTATACAAAGTGTACAAATTGAGGGCAGGCGAAACAACTGCCAAGATGCCCAGATGTAACCATCTAAGCAAGGTTACTGTGAAAGCAAACCACAAGAGTCTCCAAAAACCCTAAAATGTCTCCACAGGACCTACAGCAAGCTTTTAGTGCTGCTGATACAAAGTGCATGCCTCGACCATTAGAAAGAACATTTACAAGTTTAACTTTTGTGGGGGTTTGCAAATAGGAAACCTTTGTTCATTGATAAAAATGAGTTCAGAGTAACATTTTACAGAGAGAACACAAAGACTTGTGGAATAACTTCCTTTGGACAAGTGAGTCTAAAATTGAAACATTTAGACACCACAACTGTAGAAAAGTCTGGAATAAACCAAATTCAGCATTCCAGAAAAAGAGCCCTACATCAACTGTGAAGCATGGAGGTGAAAATGTCATGGTTTGGGGATATTTTGGTTAGCTCACCATCACAGAATCCACCATGAATACTATTGTGTATTACAGGATATTTGAGGAACATATAAGACCATCTGTAAAAAAAAATAAAAAATAAAAAATAAAAAAAAAAAACACTAAACTAAAGCTGAAACAGAACTGGAAAGAAAACTAGAAAACACAGATCCTTTATTTAATAAGATTAGAAATCACTATGTGAATATTTCTTGCAAAAGAACTCAATATTTAATAGGAATTCCTAATTTTTTAATATGACTGTGGTACAGCACTATTTCACTTGTATGTTAAAGACATTCTGGCCTTATTTAAATCTTAGAGTTCTTTATAATTCAACAGTTAATTGATCTGAAATTATTGTCTTCATTATGTGGTGCTAACTGAAATGGCTGACATCTCTCCTTAACCAAATCACTCCTAAAGCTCAAGGGGCTCGATTTTCTCCGACTCTCAGTCCTGTTTCTTGAAGCAACGTTTCAGATGTGCACAAATGGTGCCTTTGTTGTCCTACATGAAAAGCAAAGCGAGGGTGATGCCTTCTGAATGCTGATGAGCAGCAAGGCTTCATGTCTATTCCATTTTGTATGTTTGGTTAAGAGGTGTCAGTCGGAGCGGCGTGGCGGCACAGACGGTCGTCGGGGCATTATGCAAGAAGGAAACCATGTGGAATCAGGCCCCGCTAATGGGAAATGAGTCACTCTATCATGGGCAGAGTGTGTGGTGTGGCCCTGACATCATTATCCTCCTCACCATGTATGTGTGTTCACTGCGTCGTATTAGCTAGGTAATGTCAATCGCTCAATCAGGCCAAATAAAGCTTGCTCAGAGGGAAGCTATTGCCTTTAATTATTAGAATAACTCAAAATATAGTATCAGGTGATAAGTATCCACCCATGCTGCTCAGCCACACAGACATTATGCAAATTGAAGAAGATCAAACCCACTGAAATAATTTCCATATTATGTGACAAAAAGAGAGCATAGCCCTTCACCATCACAGTGACTCTTACCCGTGTTATCTCAGTCACTCTTGGCAGTGTGGCTATAATTGCATTTCTTTATGTTTTTTTTCTCTGCAAATAAAAAGAGCCAATTTAAAAGCGGCGATATGTCGGTGACAGTTACCTATGATGAGTGTAAAACGATTTGTACGCCTGGAATTAGACTGCGAGTTCTTTTTGAGCTTTAAACAACCATCTCTTCAGTCATGAATTCATTGTGCTCCATTCCAGTTAATTCAAGGTTCTTTATAATTACTCCCACTATTTTTTTTAATAAAAAGGACTGAATAAAATAAAGGCAGAAAGTTGTGTGCACATTGTGGCACATACCAATTATAGTTGAAAAACCATTAATTAATACATATCAAACATAGAGACCAAAAAGAGAATGAGGGAGAAAAAAACAGCATTTTGCCTCAACTGAAATCACCGCTATCAAACAATTGCCTGTTTTATCAAAGAGGCACTGATTGGCCTTGTTTGGAGTTGTAAAAAGCCCTTCTGCTTTAAAATTCTACTTTACACATAATTAACTTGCTGTAAAACAAGTTTCACTCAATCAAAACTGGAGTGTAGCAGTTAATAAGTAAGAGCTTAAGTTTTTTTTCAGCTTCCTATAACAGTGTAATATTGCATTTCACTGTGTTTTAGCAAGAATCTTACAAGTTATAACACTGAGCACTAAGGCTGTAATGAGATCTAGTGGCACAAGGTGAAGTTTGTCTAACAAAATGCCATCTAGTGGCTCTCAGCACATGAATTTCTTTGCTGAAATAAGAGTAAGCTATTATTATGTGTTCTTGATATGAAGGTAAACTTTAAACTCGATACCCTGTTGTATATATGTTTGAGACTTTTTTTTTTTTTTTTTTTTACATAAGATGGAAGTCGTTATTTATATAGAGTTGTTTCATTCAAAATTAACTTGATAAATTAATACTGTTATCAGTACATTACTTATAAATATTCCACGAAATAAATAAATGACTCCATGAAAATAAAACAAAATTAAGGTTTAATTTTTTTAACCTATTTGTTTATATTTTTCATATTTATTTCATTTATTTATTTCAAGATTCATTTATTTATTTATGTAACTATTTATTCACTTCATAATGGTGTTTTACTTTGTGACACTTTGATTTTGTAATTTAGCTTTCACTGTAGACAGGGCCTGGCACTGGTCAGAGTGAAGTGAGCAGAGAAACCCCAAACTTCAGTACATCTGCTGCATGAGGGTGAAACATGCAAGCTATAAGGGCTTGAACTGACATTCCAGGACAATGAAAGAGGTGGAATATCTTCGGAGTACTCGGGGAACTTGTCTCCGTTTAAGCTCTTCACAGCCCGCTCAAATCAACACAACCCAGTCGAGGCAATGACTACCCCGAAAGAACTGTGCATTTCAAAACAAGAGCACATGAGCAGAGCTTAACTCCCCCGCTTACAAGGGAAAGCCAGGCCTGTCATGTCGACACAAGGAACAAAAATTCTGCCAGGGATAGCTACCTTGGCACGACACTGGTACGTCAGTTCAAGCCCTTCTAGCTCACAGCCTCGCATGTTCCACCCTCATGCAGGTGTGCTGAAATTTGCTGTCTCTTAGCTGGCTGCACTCTGACCAGCCCCACTCCACAGAGAAAACTCCACCCCCTGATCTGAATGTAAGAACATGAAATAAAAAGAGCCTGAAATAAAAACGGAGCTAAAAAAATAAAGTCCATGAAATACGTAAAGTAGCTTTACAAAAAAGGTGACACAAAACAAAAAGTTATGCAATTAATCAACAATGAAATAAATAAATAAATCTTGAAATAAATAAAACATAAACAAATAAGGTAAACATTTTTTAAATATTTATTTTGTTTTATTTCATGGGGGCATTTATTTATTTCATGGAATATTTATTAATTATTTATTAATAACAGTATATTTATTTATTTAATTTTGAATGAAACCGCTCCGCATGGTTATTGAGTTGCTCTGTAATAGCAAATAAAGACTTCTTCCGATCACGGGATCAGAAATCGGGCCCGATCACATGGTTTCAGACTTGATTGGAATTGGGCATTACATCACAATCAGGGATCGGATATAGATGTACACTTATTTTAAACCCAAACAGGAATAATAACAGTTAATATCTACCGTTATGTGGTGGTGCAGAGTCAGACTCGTCTCCAAACAACACACGCACGGCACTTTACAGCAGTACTGCCGTAAAGCTACACAGAACACGGCATCATCTTGAGGCGGGAGCACTGTTGCTACTTTTTAACGTTGTCGCTATGTTTAGCGACTTTGCAGACCCCTCTAGCGACATTTTCCTTTCAAAAAAGTGACTAGCAAGAAATCTAGCAACTTACTCTGGTTTATTGGAGACTTTGGCGACAACACGGGAAAGCACCAATACTAATGCAGTTACAGCAAGCAGTGAGACCTGGCGTAAGCCCCTCCCACCTCTGTCTCACTGACAGCAGGCTTGTCATGCAGCAGCCTGCAGTACAGCAGAGATGAGACCCGCTCCATTTCGTTTTCACATTGCTGTGGAATCTGCCGGTGATCCCGCTCTGGATTACAATAAATATAATGTAAATGTAGTTTTTCTATTTTTTTTTTTTTTTTTTACGGAGACAGTCGCACCAAAATAAATACTGAATTTTAACCACACAGCCTCAATGTTCTGTTAAATGATAAATAAGGTAGATAAAAAAAAAAAAAAAAAAAAAAAAAAAAAAAAAAAAAAGGGGACATCCTGGATATGTTTCTTCGCGCTTCTTCATTTTTTAAATGTATTTTTGAGGTATCTGATCGGGACTTGGTTCTAGCGGATACTCAAAAACAAAGGACTCTGATTCGGACTCGGCGGCAAAAAAAAAAAAAAAAAAAACCTGATCTGGACATCCGTACTGACAACACTCATTTACAAAACCACTAAAGATGCCACAAACTTTGAATGTATTTTACTGGACATTTTTGGTTGCTGATAGAGGTGGAACTATACATTTTGTTAACAAGGACAAGAGAAGATGAGAATTTAGCTATTTTTGTGGGGAAACTAACAAATATTTTTGTTTAATAATAATAAGCAAACAATGCTTTAAAAAATCTGCAGTCAGTGTAAAATAATTCAATCCATGGCTTTAAAGAATCTGCAGTAAGTGTAAAATAATTAAATCCAGGTTTGACCAGTCCATGTTGTGCGGCTTATACTCATCAGAATCTAATGTGCTTCTAATGCCAGAAAAAGAATGGAAAAAACAAAATGTTTATGTTTTTTAACCATACAGATTAAGGCTTTATTTGTCTCAAATTGTGCATTTCTAAATCTCTTTAGAATATAATTATTCAATTCAAGTATGGCCAGTAGAAGTATTCTATATTTTTTTCATAAGAGGTGAATAAACGCATTATGAATCCTTAAAAAACAAAAAGGGTTGCCACCTTGAAACAGATGCTAACTTTAGTGTCCTTAGGAGCTAAGTTAGCCAGTCAGAGTCTTCTCAAAGAACTTACAGATCATTGATATCTTTTCTGTTAGTGCGTCAAGTTTATTTTGTGTTAAGTACTCAAAATGACACCTCTTGAATAATGTAAAAATGGTGGAGGCTTCTTCAATGTTTATGTAACTAAGGGTTATTGGTGAGCAGACAAATACTCTGTCGACCTCCAAACGACAATTTAAAAACGACTTCATTTCATACTTAAAAATAAAAGTCCTAAAACTGATCTGATTCACCTTCCCATGCAGGTTCTTGGGGTGATCCAGCAACTAAATAGAGCATCATAAGATGGACTTTGATTTGATCTAGAAATACTGTGGTATCGTACTGTGATATCATGAGGTCTCGTGCCACAAGATCTCCTTACCCCCTTGTACCTGGTAGAATAAAGAAATGGCTACACAGTGACCAGAAATATTAAAAATCAAGATGATCAAGTTAGCATCAATTTTGTCTCTTTCTACTGGGGTCCATTTCACAGTTTTGTTCAAATAATCTAGTCTGCAGTTAATCATCTACACTTGAACTGAGGCATAGTGTGGCGTAGTAGTTAGAGTGTGCGCCCTGTAAACAGAGGCTGTCCAGAGTTTGACTACCGTCCTCGGTTCCTTTGCGGTTCCTCCTTTCTTTCTGCCTACTTCCTGTCGGATTACTGTTAAATAAAGGCCACTAGTGCTGAAAAAATTCTTTAAAAAAAAAATAAAAACAAAAAGAACCTTGAACTGATTAAACCTAAACTGGACCATTCTACATAGAAAAGAAATTGCTGGAGTTCCCAGTTGGGGAATTTTGAAAATCCTGGACTGGTTATGTTGTACATTGATTGCTATCATTTTAAACACTGTTTAAGATTTGTGAAAACCAAAAAGTTTCTTAGTCCTGAGAAAAATATTAGCTTATTACAACCTGACCATGTGTGACAATACATGGAAGTCAAAAGGAGTTGGTTTACATGACTCTGTGTGAGTCAGTACTTCAAGTTTATCAGGTAGTCTTTGCCAAGCTTTGCAGAATGCAATAGCACAACAGTTGCTTTGTTTTGCAGGTTGGCTGCACAGATATTTCACACTCATTGCAATATATTAATATCGCTAACAATAGCAAAGCTATCAGGGGAATCTCAATAATCTCAAGTCTTTTGTGGCTCCTGTGAAACGCTCCAACATCACATAGAAGCTTCATAATAGATGACTGCTGTGCGCTGCCTCTGGATGAGACACAGATAATCGCCTCTGCCTCTTTGTCTGTGTGCCCTTTAGCCGAGCAACTGCAGGTACTGCAGAGTGCTGCACAGCTTTGCCAAGGGAAAGCCAGAGCACGGCAGCAGGGGGTGAAGGGGGGGGCTAAATGCTAAATGTGCCATTGCAGCTTCCAGGGTGATATTATTGGAGATTACTTGTAGCAGAGTTAGCAGCATACAGCCAGGGTGTCAGTTATCGAGGAAGCTTATTCTATGTGGTCTTGAGAAAAAAAATCTTCTCCTTCTTTAGCTACTGGCACAATCCACCCGAGGCAATGTGCATAGCGAATCTCTTCATTCTGTTGCTGTCTCTTTTATCTACAATGCAGCAGCCAACGCACAGTCAAACATTTATGTCCCCTGCTGCAAAATGGATTTTTTTTCTGAAGGCGTGTGACACATGAACCGATCAAACCAGTAACCTGCACTTAATGGAGGAATGAACCATTGAACTTGAGAGCGCTACGTGACAGGTAAATTACTAAAGTTTATTTCTTAAGAAATGATCCAAAGCTAATTCAAAAGTTAAAGTTTGCCACACATTATTTCTAGTTTTTCATTGGTAAAGATTAAAACCACTTCAAAGAAGATGAAAACAAGCCTGTGATAAACCTGCACATGAAATAATTATACTGCACCACTTTTTAAATGAAGAAGATCATTTGTGTACAGCACATGGACAAATAAACAGATAGCTCAATGCCAATGGCACAATTTTTTTTTTTTCATTTAATGAAATCTTTTATTCACTGAGCTTGCTTCAAATCTGCTGTTAAAAAATTATGTCTAAATAAATCTAACCAGCCTGCTTTTATGTCATTTTAGATAGAAAACTCTTCTCAATTAATCAGTTTCTCATTGTACTCATTAAAACAGGGGTCACGTTAAACCAAATATTTCCGTCTTTGACTGCTTTTTTAAAACGGTGATGGAAAAATCTGAAGGCAATGTGTCATTTTGACAGATTACAATTTACACACACTCAGTGCAAACATGCAGACATTTTCAACTTTAAGCACAGAGTACATCACAAAGGTAACTAAATCAAACAAAATAATAAGAATGAAAATTATCCTCAGAGCATCATCTCTGACCTGGACAATGTATTCTGTCCACCTTGGTATCCAGAAGCTGACAGTGTGTTGAAGAGTTGTGGGTCACAGACTGGTGCAGATGAACCACCGGTGAAGAAGGAGTGCATGCTGTGAGATTTCCCTTGCTTAAGCAAGTGCTTGCGGGATTAGGAAACCCCTCATTCAGAGAGTCTTACCAGCTTCTGATCAATTCACCTGTAGAAATGTTCCCTGATTTCAAAGTTTTTGTTTAAAGAAACGCTTGTGATTCCAATCTCCAGTATGACAGCAGAGCGCTGGTTTTTGGTCCAAAACCACATCAAAAGAGCCAAGTCGTCTCTCCGGGGCAAAAGTCCAAAGCCTCATGACAATAGCCACTGCAGAAAGCCCCCTTAAGATCATTTTTGTAGAGCGAAACTGCCCTGGCACATGTAGACAGCCAGCTTCTCTTTATGGTATGCCTGAAAAGCCAAGAAAGGACACATGAAATACAATTGTGGCCTTTGTCACAGACTGTAAGCATAAACCTTCCAGACAGTTCCCAAGAGCAAAAATCGTCTTTTTTTCTTTGTTGTCTAGTTTTGATAGTTTTTAGGCATTGTTCTATTAAACAGATTTATATGTTGTCAAAATCATATAATCATCAAAGCTCTTTGATGAAAAATGGAAGCTATAATTAAGATAACTAATAAAGCTGGGAAGCTCTTCTCATCTGTGATGCCCTTTGTTTGGCCAAGATGAATCAGAAGCTAAAGTGTTAAATTTTAAATAGACCAGTATTGTTTTTTTTTGAAACTACGTGAATTGCTATAAAGACCACAAAGTATGAATATTTAAACTGAATTTTGTACAATAACGCTCTGAAATAAAAGAGAGAGTAAAAGTAACTTGAAGACATTTTTATTGTCCTTCATAACAAGAACCTCAGATCTTGCCACATTGACTTGTGACACCTGGTTAATCCCCAAAGGTAATCATGCTGTCCAAACTAATGTGGCATGAGTATGACAACTCGTAGATGCCAATTAAACCACATATATGCACCATGGCAATGAAATTTAGGTCACTTAAATGGGCCAATAATAGCATTAATTTAACTTGTGTGATGCTATGCAGATGCTCTGTCTGTGCTGATGAAGATTCACTCAAATCTATGCTGAACTCTTAAACTGTCAGAAGCCCACTCTATTATCTGATCAATTCAGATAATAAATGGTAAATAATTATTTGACCACTGGGGTGCACCTATAGAGTGTTAAACTTAAAGCTGGGTATTTAAGCTTTAAATATGAAAAATATAAATAAATAAATAAATAAAAAGATGAAATAAATAAAAAGATGACATAGCAGCAAAAGTGATGTACTATTCCTCATGCAGTCAAATGATATGAATTCTACACCCTCCATCCCTGTATGCATTCACTATACATAACAGGTGGCACATCAAAAGCAACACACATACTTCCAAAAAGGGACAGGTTTTAATTTGCACTTCCTAGAACATGTTTACCAGCATGCTAACATACATGGCAAGATAAGAAATGGAGTGACAGCATAGTATTCGCTGTAATATTTAAAAGTAGAAAGCTAAAATCCTTACCTCCTTTTCTTTTTTACCAATACCTGAAGGCATCTCTGAACTACCATGAGTTTCCCCTCCCCCTGTTAATGCAGTGCAGGTGTTTGCTGTGGATAAGCAAAAAATCAGGCAAAGTATTTGTTGGTGGCTACAAACTAAAAGAAGAAAGAAATTAGACATGGAAAGATCTTGCAGGGACACTGACAGACCAAACTCCTGCAAACTCTCACAGAAGCAAAGATGAAGGCAAAGAGTGATTTATTTATTATTTTACAGCATGAAAACTATGGCACCTTGAACAACTGATTGTGTGCTAAAGCAATTATACAATTTCAAAAGGAAATGAAACAAAGCAACATTTGGTAAATTTGGCAGCTTCAGTTGGTAACGTGATGCATTTCTGTCATCAACTGAGTCAACTTCTTTTTTTCAGACTGAATTTGCCCTGATTGATTAAAAACCTTCTTTGTCCAAATTTTAATGTGTCAGCCTCCTGCTGCATAGTGAAAAGTGAACAGAATTTGGAGGTGTTGGTGGAGAGAAAGCAACAGTGCAACAGTGCCAGCTCCTAGCAGCATCTGTTTATTAAACCCATTACTTTTGAATAAATGTGTGTCTGTTTGTCACTCAGCTCCTTAAAGATGCTGGAATCATATTGAATGGCATGGCATCTCAATTGTATCTTTTCCAAGCTACAATAATAACAATAAAAATATCAATAGACCAGTAGATTCACTTTTATTGATGTGTATCAAGCAGGAAGTGCAGTGCAGAAAAAAGAAGCTGATAATAGAAACAGATGCCTATATTTAAATATCTATTTGTTCTCACTGAATGCTAACTGTAACTGAGCTTTCACTTCCATTACGATGGATAGATTATATTTCAAGTATAATGTTTAGATAAAACATGAAAGAAAAGATCCCTTTAATGTATTACAACTTTTTACTTTAACTGGAATTTCCTGGCTCAGAATTGGCTAATTGAGTTACTGCTTACCAGCAGTTACCAGGGTGCAAATTATACCACATCAACTTTTTTCCAGAATCTATGCATAGATCTTTACAGTACAGGCATATACATCACTAAACTGAATTCTTATAATTTTACAGAGGGTTTTTTGTATTAACTTAATGCAGGGATGATGTCTCAAGTTTGAGACTCCGACTCAAGTTGTAATCAAGTCGCAAAAGTAAAAGACATTGGACTGGACTAGATATGAGCCATGACTTGGACTCCCGGTCTGACACTAGTTTTATTAACAGTCTTTATCTCATGTGACGAAGAGTGAAAGGAAGCCAACATGTGAGCTACAGACTGCAGCTGTTGTGCATGTTTTACAGGAAAAGAATGTGCTTCATTATTAACCAGTGATATTAGTGGATTATGGGCTGTCTGTCCAACTGAATGGGTATTAAATAGATTATCCAGAACAAACTAAACATAATTTACCCCTGCTATTTTCTTACTGTTAAGCTAACTGTGTTATACCAAGGACACTGTCATACAGTATATAATAAAATATAACTGTTTATAAATATTGAAAGATTAAAAGATAATTATTTATTGTTCATGTGATAATGTCGAGCCAAGAACAAACAGTACAGGTTTGTAATCCTAACCCTTGGTGATGCAGGGTTAGGGGTGACCAAGATGTTATAGATTTGAAAAGAAAATGTTGATTTCAGTTGTTACCAACTTGACTTGGACTTTGGGCAAAAGACTTGAGGATTGACTATTATTTGAATAAATTGTTAAACTGTCATTTCACTTTCTTTCTTCAAACTACAGTCATCCAATCCAATAAACAACGCCACACAACATCAAATGGCAGAAAAAGCTGTTCAGCATTGGCAAGGGGGATTTGACATATTGTTCATATGAACCCATGAAAAATCCTACAAATGCATTGTACTCACAAATACAGCACCGTTAAAGGGGAAACAAACAGGCTTTCTAATTGTACATGTTCTTTTGCCAAGAATTGCTATAACAAAGATATGATTGACCAAACACCATTTTCCTTCTTCTCTGCGCCAAATTCATTCCACTAAATATTGAAATCTGAGGTGTATTGGTTTTTGTACATTTGAGGTTAAATCGAAATTATTTTAAAATAATGGCAAAACTCCAGTCATGTATATGGTAAAACCCAATTAACTGACAGTGTACTTTCTTTTTACTGTCACTTTATATGTAAAAAGTATTTTATGCGTAAAAAGTATTTTATGCGTAAAGCATTAGTTCTATATTTGCTTAGACACCACTAAACAACTGTTGTAGAGTGACAGATTTTTCAAAAACATAACATGGCATACTGTTGTTTAGAAAACCACAGCATTTAATTGCACTCAAATATGTAGACACTGTTTAGATGAATAAAATATATGTTACTCACTGTACTATTTGATTAATCAAAACTATTCCAAGCAGTATCAAAACTGCAAAATTCAACCAGCTGAAAAACAAAAACTCTGAATTCAGATGAAAACAATGAAAACTTGATCTTTTCAGGAAGTTTTAGTGTTGCAAAGGAAAATGTGAATTTACCCTCTTAAGCTTTGCACACTCCCGTACCTTTGTGCAGGGAGTGAGAAGAAATGTTGCCATGCAAAGAGGCTGAATTCTTTGGAGATGCATATGTGTGGTTATCATAACAGCTTTACATTTAACAAATAATGGCACTAATAACAACAAAAGAGATGGATTTATGTCATTCTGAAACTTTTTATTGTACATGAACTACATATGGCTATTCAGTTCGTTTATGTAACCCCATATTTTTAAATATAAAAATAGAATGTATTTATAACCAAATAGCACAAAATTAATTCTGCCTGTGAAATATTAATTACATACTTCTGTATGTACCACTGTTAAATTAAATACAATTAGCACTGATAAATTAAAAGACTATAGGGAATTTAAAAGCTTGTCAAAACCAGTAACATATACTTCTTTAATGGGTAAATGGCATCAACATGTGGCAATGTATCAAGCTAACATAAATGTAGTGCAGCGCTCAGTGAAACCCAGGTACTTTGGCACTGTTATGTCTCTACAGCCAGATGATAAATGTATGCACCAATGGTTATTCACTCTGGACAGTGATCAGTGTCCTTTTCAGTTCTCTTGAAACTTCAGTCAGTTCTTCTTTTCTTGGTGTCTGTGCAGTGTCAGCCTCCATCTTTTGACCCACAGTGTCATCAATTATGAATTTGTTTTTCCACCGCATGATAAGACGGTGCAAGAAAGTGAGAAAAGTGTGAATTACATAAGGCTTGTAGCATGATACCCCAATATGAAGGTGCCAGAAAACCTCCAGCTGTCTTGTTTTAAAACCTTTACCAGTAAGTGTAAAATCCCCTTGGGGTTATATGTGCTTTAACTTTAAATCAGTGCTAAAAGGCTAAGCTTAAAGACTTTATCTACTTATAGGTTGGAAGCAACAGTCTTACTTATGTCAATGTTGCTGTTACAACTAGAGTAACACCAATCAATCAGCCTGAAATCAGCTCCCCATCTCTAGAAACAAGCAATACCATGGAACCTAAGTCAGTATTATTGCAGATGTTGGACACCGCCTTGCACTTTCTTTCCACTCAGGCACAGGACCACAAGCACCTTACAACTTTCACTTTTTCCATTCCATTCATCTCCTTATGTTGTTAAGGCAACAGGGCTGTATCTCTAAAACTAAAATTTAATTCAGAAATATAAATGACTGACATACATTGTGAGCAGAAAAGGTATTTTTTGTAAATTCCATCAACTTCATAATGTGTTCAATGTCAAAAAACACCAGTAAAACAGAACAGCATGAAGAGTATCTTGCAACAACAGACATCTTTATGTCTGATTACCACAGTGTGAATTAGCAAAGGTGCTGTTTTCCATGTCATGATGGTTGGTATCTGATTTGTAGTTTTGTATTCAGTAGCTGGGTATAGAGCAGCTACTGAATACAGCTACTGAATTTTAATTTATTGAACTGCTAAATTAAAAATGATAAATCAGATCCTATCTTTATTATGTTTTCCAACTGAGAGTCCAGCTGATTTTTTAACATCATTTTTGGAGTTAACTTGGATAATGGTTGTTGAACAGTATCTCCTCTGTTGTAAGGAGATGGAGGCCAACTGCCAGGCCAAAACAAAAAAGCTTACATAGCAACACATTTCTTGTTACTCTGGATCAAAGCCATAACTATGTGCATTTTTTAGCCTTAAGAACATAACCGAAATACTAGGACTGTTTGTACCTATCAAGTATTTTTTATGGAGTTGCTAAGTGTAAATACAGTATGACCCTGTTAGTTGCCAGTTAGTTAGATGCTAGTTTTAATTTCATCAATGTGCTCATTTGTTTATGTGCTTATTTGATTTATATCAAAATAAACTGTTAGGTCACCTCAGTCTACACATTTATTACTAGTTCAATTTATAGCAGGTTCACAACATCCTGCAAATGACCTTTGATATCCTTAGCAATGTGTTTTTTTTTTTTTTTTTTTTTTTTTTTTTTTTTTTTTTTTTTTTTTTTTTTAACATTTGTTGAGTCATTGAGTGTTAGTTATTGTAAAACCGACGCCTCACAAATGTCGCACTACATCTCACCAGCTGGCTGCAGGGCCACAAGGTTTTCTTATTTAACTAAAGTTTTGTCCCAGTACAGGTGCCAATCAGCTCAGCCTAGAGGCAACATAGCTAAATGTGTGAAGGTGGTGGCTATTATTAATAATCACCATAATTACAGCAGAACAGGGAAAGCCTGAGCCTTACTGCTCCAGTGAGTTTCATTCCCTTGTGGTTTGCACGCTGAGCGTTAACTGAAAACCTTTAACCTTGAAATGTTCTCCTGCTTGTCATTGAGGGAGGTACTTGTCTTCCCTAAACCTTCCAGGAAAAAAAAATACATCTATATACCAAAAATAAGGGAAAATTAGAACACAATATGAAGTGTGGCAAAGTGTGCAATTGTTTTCAGGTCCCTTTACTGTGCTACACCCTAGATTAAACTGAGTGCAATCGATTGTCTTCAGAACTCTCCCAATTAGTAAATAGAGTCCTCCTGTGTAGTTTAACCTTTTGTTGGATCCGATCTAAGAAATAACAGAGAAATAATTGAAAAACACACAAATTAAAAAAACAGCGGCTGGGATTTATTGAATTAACTTGCAATGCAGCATCAAACTGACCGGGACAGCATCCTTTAAAAAAAAAAAAAAAAAAAAAAAAAAACCTTAAATACAATGTAACATATACAATGTGTTGAAGTTAATAAATGCAAGCCAAACACATATTCCTGTACGCATTACAAGTGTAGAATCTCCTTGAGAACATTTCTGACTCCAGAGAGAGATGGTTCCTTCACAGACATCTAGCAGAACATTTAATCTTCAGCTCACATTAGAGTGACTTCATTTCTGGTAAACCAAACAGTTGTGACCCATTTAATGTTGTGCTATATAAGTGCTCTACTTACTATTGCAAATATTTTAATTACTACATATTCCCCCTATGAGGCGATAAACCTTCAGAATGCTGTGATACAAAATAAAAAATCAGGAACACACAATATGTTTAAACAATGAATTTAAGGAAAATTGTAAATATGACCGTCTATGATTATAATGACTGTATGTCTATTTTATTTGGTGTTCAGAATATTATGATGCACTGGTACACTAACAATAAATGGAACTTGACCAAAACAACAAAGAAATCAACTAAACTGGCCATTATTTCAGGCAATGAGACTGTTAATTATTTTCCTGTGGAAGTATATACTGATCTGGTAAGTGTTATAGAGAGTTTTAAGACTACGTCATCATATAGTGACACAGACCCTCTGCTCTAACTAAATAATCAAATCTACAGAAAAGCTGATAATAAGTGAGAACCACCTGTGGGACTTCATTCTCATGACTTCATAAAGCATACTGGATACTGCTCATACATTATTCAGGCTTTCTGCAATATCTTATTGACCTCTCAAGGAGATTTGGACTGGCATTCATTTTGAAAAAATTTGCCAATCAGAACCTCCAAATGGAACATATGCAAAATTCAAAGGTGGCATGCAGAGTTGAATGTGGGTGTCTGCTGCACATTGGACTGAAAATGGAATTTTTGAATAAGGAAAACTAATGATACTTGTCTGGTGGTAATGCAGCCTAGCACTGATAGCCTGTGCTGTTCTTGTCAAATGACAAAATTAGATCCAGTTATTAGAAACTAAAACATAAATCAGTGAAGCCTTATTAGAGAACTCAGGGTAATTTAGATTTTAGACCCTTAGACGTTTTATTGTTAATTGTGGTGCTGTTAACTTTTGGCATTATTCAACAAGGAATGTTGAGGAATGTTAACCTGTTGTTCTTTGCAGCATTGCTTTTGCTTATTGAGGCACATTTCATTTCAGTCAGCACAAGTTCTGGACTTTGACTGGGAATCTGGAATTTTTGCTGTTGTCGATTTGATGCTGTGTTGGGTATTATTTTCCTATTGATGATGCAGAGACCTCCTGGAGACTTTGGTGTACAGCAAGGTTCTTGGTTGACATGTCACTGTGCATCTTTATAACATCTCTTATGTTATAAAGATGCACAGTTGTGCATCTTTATAACATAAGAGAGTTGTCCAAGAAGTGTTCTAGTGCAGTCAAATGTGACTTTGAAAACCTAAGTGACAATGGCATATTTTTTTTTAGAGATAAAACGCAACTCTTCCTGATTAATCATACTTTTCCAGAGCTTTTTAAAAATTTTTATTGTGACATCATGAACCTTAACATTTAACATGCTAATTGAAGCCTGCAGAGTCTAACATGAAAGTTTTGGCTTTTTGCAATTTCTCGTAAGATTGCAATATCTGGCTTTGGGGTGTATCTTACGAGACGTCCACTATTGGGAAGATTGGCAACTGCCTTCAGTGTGTTTTACTTGTGAATGACAATTCTCCTGTAGAATGGTGAACTTCAAAAAATGTGAAACTGGTCTTATAACCTCTCCCAGAATGATGGGAAGAACTGTTGCTTCTTTAAGGTCATTGCTGTTGTTTTTTCTTCTTGGCATTGTGACTTTTTGCTGCTGATACACACTAATAACTTATGTACTTGTGTTTTAGTAACTAAACTCTGGGTTACTGCTGGTTGCTTTAACTTGATAAGCAACATATTTTCCTTGTTTACATGACATAGTCTGTCTGAGCAGTGTGGCCACAGAGCAAATCAGCTTTACAGTCGAAGGACAATTAACAAGCTTTGGGGTCACCTGCACATTAGAAGTGCTCAGAGCTCAATACAAAATAGCTGTAGTGAAAATGAAAGAAAGTTTTAAAAACATGAAGTACAATTAGGTTACTATCAGGAGTTGAAAATAACAAGCCTGTCTATTCGAACAACCCAAATGTGCTGACTGAGATAAGAAGAATAAAACAAATCAAACTTCAGAAATCCCACCTAAAATCTATAGCTTGGTCGGACCAAGGTATCTGTCCACTGATACCTCGGTCCACTGATTCTCTTAATAATGACACCTCTTTGTGGGTGGGGTATATGAGGCATAAAGTGAACATTTTGACCTCCAAGTTCTTACATTAGAAGCGCTAAAAAAGTGCAACCATGTGGGATTTAATCGAGTGTAACCAAACTGTAATAATAAGAATTTGACTAGCATCTCTATAACTGCAGTTTTTCTGGGGTATTCAAACATAATCAGTGGTCATGGGTGGCCAAAGCTCATTGATGTACATAAGGAGTGAAGACTGATGCTGGTGGGGGTGTGGTCTAATTTAACTGGCATGGTAGTTCTGATAGAAATGTGTCAAAATATGCAGTGCATTGCAGTTGTGTCTATTGGAACCAATCAGGGTCCCTATGCTTACCTTGTACACCCCTTGAAAGTGCTAAAAACAGAACCATTAGCATCAGAACTGGACCAAAGATCAATGCATGAATCCATGTGGACCTAACCGTGATTGCATTGCATTCCTTGATATTTGTGGCCTCTTTGAGTGGGATAATACACTCTGTCATGAAGTAAAATCCTTCAGGAATGGTTTGAGAAGCACAAATTTGTGGTGTTGCCCCTGCTCCTAGGGCTTTGGGTGGTGTTGACTCGGCCTCTAGATTTCACTATAGCTGAGCATCTGTAGGATGTGCTGGATAAAACAAGTCTGATCCATGGAGGTCCTACTTCACAATTTGCAAGACTTGAAGGATCTGCTACTAAAATTTTGGTTCCAGATACCACAGCATCTGATCCAGTTGAGTCTGTGCATGGATCTGGGATATTTTGCCAACAAACGTGCTTCTAAGGTGGTTATTGTGTTATGCCTGACTGTACAACAGCATGCGGCGCTAAAGACAGGATGCAGAAATGTTTCTAGTCCCTGAGCTCTGCTCAAGGATGGATGCTGCAGGCAGCACAAGCTGCTACTAAGTTCTCTGGCATCCCAATCAAACTTCTTGCATTTGCATACTGGGAAATGTATGCATGACAATTTGTTGTCCATGTCCTAAAAATATTTTGAGTTTTTCTTTGTTGATAATGCTGCATACATCTATCTTGCTCCTTGTCGTTAGTTGCAATTGCCATTAACTGTGCTGTCCTCTGCATTTCTAGACGTCTGGATGGAGTTGTGTTTGACTGCGGCTGTACCATCCGCTGGATCCAGATGTGGCAGAAGAGGGGAGAGGCAGGGCTTCACACGCAGCAGCTGTATTGTAGGGAGGGAGCCTCCGAGATCCAGCTGATAAACATGAAAAGCTACAGTTGTGGTAAGAAAAAAGGGGTGACGAGATGGAGGTGGGATACAAGAAGGAAAACAGCAGGGGTGAAAGGGAAAATGGAACAAAACGGAAAGTGAAGGAGAGGGTTAAAGGGCATGGTGAGGGTGACACATAAAGGGGAGGAGGTGTGACAGAGTTCAGAGGGTGAATCTGATGTGCGGAGCTGCATGTTGAATCTGACAGAGGCTGTAGACTTTGCTCTGTTATCTTCCGGTTGGTGACTCGTCACTGAAAGGCCTCATATGGGTGTATATGTGTGTGCTTAAGGATGAGAATTCATCACTGATTGGAGTGTCTCACTCATCATATTTATTAAAAAAGGTTAATTGAGTTGATCTAGAAAATATACAGAGTTTAAAGTCATGCATGTTAACCTGATCACATACTGTTGTTGGGTTTGTGTGTTTGCGCCTGGATACTTACAGAATTACCAGAGATCATCGTGAGCCACAGCAGTGTGTTGGTGACGGAAGGTGAAAATGTAACAGTGAGCTGCAACGGATCCGGATCCCCGCTGCCTGAAGTGGACTGGACCGTTGGTGACCTGCATTCCATCAACACCCACCTGGTCAGAAACACACAGATTTAAACAACTAATGCTGCTCTCTGATTGAATTCAAAAATTTATATTTTCACTCGAAAACACAACAAGAATGCCTGACAATTTTCACAACTTTTCACAATGTTTTTAGGGTAAACATAAAAATCTCATTTTCAGGTTTTTCAGGAATTTCGTACAACCCATATTTTAGTTGAGACCAGGGATCAGAAACCTTTTTTTTGAAATTGAAAGCTATTTAATGGGTGTTGAATAATATTACCTTGTTGAAGACAATCTCAATGAACACTCTTGACCTTTATTTTGATTGTCCACTTCATTCCCTATGTAAAAGCTCAAATTTAATTTTAAAGACAATCTTTAAGCTGTTTTTTTAATAACCAACTTACATGAATTCCTTCTTCATCAATATTTTATATCAATAAGCAATGTGGAACTTACTTAAAAATCTACACCATAAATAATGGAGGCGTGTATTTTGAAAAGTATCTGTAAACTTTATTTTGAAAGTCTAAATTACCAACCGTGTTGATTGCTCTGTTAGGCCCATTATATATCTGCCTGTTCTAGAAATAATACAACATATATAAGGTAGAGTTTTATATTCTGATAAACATAAACCCTATAACAACATTAATAAATCTACATTTAATTTAGATAATTATGAGCAAATGTTTATAACTACTCAGTAATTATGAATAATTTACTATGCTAGGATATAAAGAGATTTTCAAACACAAAACATTATATAGCTCCCATTAAAATCTCAATCATCACTGCTGATGTTTTTATTTTCAAATGTTGGTCTTAATTCTAAATGTTTTTACAACCCTTCTCATGTCAGCCACAGTCTTAATTACCTTTGCTCTATAGCTCAGAGCTCAAAAGGTTCAGTTTCTCAGTAATATCAGAAGCAAAAAAACAAACAAAAACAAAGCAAAACTCATCTCTTGCTGAACCATTGGATTTCTAGACCTACAACTCACATTTGTAGCCACATATCCATTGCACGGCACTGGCCTTCTCCATTGCCACTGATACCAGCTTCTCCAGGAGGTCAAGTGCTTTTTTCTGTTTTTGCAAACGTGCCCTGCGGGTAGCTCATGTGGTACCCTCAGGGTGACCTGATGCTTATGGGCACAGTGTTAGCTACTTCTGGACTAGACAGTCAGGCAGTGTTTGAACTGTTTGTGATGTTTGATTGGAGGTGAACAGTTATATATAATCTCTGACTGAGGCTGGGAGCCTCCAGATGGACAACGCTGACCTGAAACAGCTTGATCACATGACAGTCATTGTCTTGCATCACTCTGAGAAAGTACAGGTACAACCTTTCTCATTAAAGCATGGACATTGCTGCTGTTAACAAAGATGAGAATTAGTCCCATTTTCGAATAGATAATTGATTTAATCCCTTGAATCTGTGGCTGTCTTCAGATGACTTGACAGTATTTATTTTTAGCTATTTTTTAGCATTTGATTTAGTTTCTTTTTTCCCCCTTTTTTGTAAAACACTATGAAAAAAACCTGAATCATCAATCTTGTCTGTGAAAGATCGATTTTCTGTTACTTAGTACTTAGTTAATTAGACAAATCAGTTATGAGTGTAAAACAATACACATATTACTGGAGTTCACATAATATTGAACCTCTTGGGCTTTTCCATTTGTCGTCCTTATAAATCACATACACAACTGTGGACGAAATTTCAAATAAAATGTCTAAATTTTAAAAATGTCATTTTGTTGCCTTTTTAGTTTTTATAACTCAAACCTTCTATATGCAAAATGGTAGTTTTACAGTACAGTATATAAGAAATACCTTCATCTGGTGGAAAACAATTTTTAAAAAAAGGAAGGAAATTTAAACCGTGACGAATGAAATCAAACCATAGATGACCATTTAAATATGGGCAAACCGTTTCAGTGCAGAGACCCTGTTTGAGTGGCAGTGCAACGTGAGATGTCAGTCTCCCTTTGAAATGACTTTGTGAAACAGACAGGTGCACTGTGTTGGATTCCACACATTTTGCATGATCAAAACATGTGCAACTCTACAATAAATTAGTCTATTATTGTAAGTCCTAAACAATTCCCTGTTCCACGCTGGAAAAGAGCTCACCTCTGACTCCAGAAGGACTGAGATTATAGAGGCCTGATAATCATAAAAAGTTCTCAAACCAACAGCTCCCAGGCTGTTGGGTGACATCCTATTGGCCATGCCATTTTTTTTTTTTTACAGTCTGGTTACTATATTGATGTGCACTCGATATCAACAAGCCAGTTTCTTGTAAGAGAGCTGCTCTGTGTGGAGAATAATACAGCTGACCCATTATTCTGGCTCTCTGACACAGGCCCCAAGGACATAACTGTTATGAAAACTGCAGCTAAACAAGCAAGAAGAGACAGCAGTCTGCTGAAATTACACAACAGCTTTTATCCATGACTCTAATGTTTTTAGTGACTTTGCAGATAAAAATTACCCCACCCTAGGGTTTTGTGTTTAAGCAAAGTTAGATGATGTATAAGGGTGAGTAAAGTGAAAACAGGCATGCTTTAATTGTTGTAATTTGGACACTTTTAGGCCATAAGATGTAAATTCATACAAAAATACACAGTGGTTGAAATGAGACAAAATGTGAAAAAGTTCCAGTGGTATGGCTATTGCTGCAAGGCTAGAAAAATATCTAACCACGTTAGGCCAATGTTAGCAAGATCCTTTCAGATAAATGAAGGGGTTAATCTAGTTCGCACCTCTTGACTGCATTCTGTTTCTTTCAACTGGAATTTAATTAATTAATAATTAACCTTTGTTTTAATTAAGTAATAAAATTTTAAAGCCCAGGAGTTTAATAGCATGTGCTGCACAATATTTTGTTCACAGACCTATGCATATTTCTTCTCTTTATCTGTACCTCTGGGTCTGCTTCCACAGTCAAATGTTTACTGGCCGAACATCCACTCCATCAACCTGACTCTGTTTAACATCAGCCGGGACGACAACAATTTCCAGCTGACCTGCATCGCAGAAAACCTGGTGGGGATGACCAACTCGTCGATCCAGCTAAATGTTCAGTGTGAGTTGAAGGTTTACTGTGGTTCATTTGAGCGAATGTGTCTGGGGTTAAAATTCAGGGATAAACATAGCAAAAATTGCTCTCCATGTTGGATTTTCATTATTACTGTATCTGTCGCATAGAGGTAGATATGTTAAATATTTACTCATACTAATTAGTTTGAATAATATCTTAATTTGTAAAGCTGTTTGTATTTAATATTATCAAGGTTAAGGGAGGTACAGCAATAATCTCAATTTTGTTTTCTGGGTTAAGCAATAGCTGTGACCTGTGTTTGCAAATACTCTAGAGAAATATTAGCAGCCAGTAAGATAAAAATGAAGTTAATTTGACAGTAGGAAGAATCACTCTGTAGCACCACAGGGTTTGATATGACATTTTATTATCAACTGTTGGCTTTTGGCCTTTGGCAACCATTAGGAAGATAATTATTTCAGAGCAGCTTCATACTAGGGTTGTACAAATCTAGTACTACATACTAGAATTGGTAGGAAATATTGACAAATTTCACTTCTTAATTTGGTTTGGTTCACTTTTCACAATAGGTACTGCCCTATGTCAGAAAACAATATAATTCTTATACTTTTGGAGAAAATAGTGCACATTTTCCTAACAAATTTCTTTCTTTATATTTACATGATCACCCCACCACTCTCGATCTGATGAGGGGAGTAAGGGTCCAATCTGACTTGCCAGATATATTATGGATATGCATAATGTCAATGCCTGATGTTTGAAATATAATACCCTTCTCACATATGGCCTCCAAGTACTTCTTTGTGATTGTGATGATGACTGGAGTTGAATATATTGTGCAACATTTTGCTCACTTTCATACCGCATGATTGAAAGTGGGCAAACCCCCTGAATAATGTCATGCAGTTACAGCAGCTGCTCATATGGGGCGCTATCACACAAACCTGTCTAGTATGAGCAGGTGAGGCAGCGAGCTATCCAGCATGTTGTCTTGTATACATGAGACCAATGCGCAATGCAGTTTGACACGCCTTTGCCTGGCGGTTGCAAGCAGCCAATCCAGGAGAGGCGTTTATTTTTCTTGGTGCCAAGAGTGGAGATAAGGAAGACATTAGAGTTTAACTTCTGCAGTTGTGCTAAGACAGTTTCCACTGTGTGTATTAATGCATATCAAGGTATGTTTGGTGTTTGAACCTTTAAAGTAGACACGTATAAGTGTTTTAAAGGGGGTCTCAGGTATTTTCAGATTTTAGCTATTCACAGGCGGTTGTGGTCCCTAACACCCGCGATTACCAGGGGTCCACTGTTTATGTCTGTGAACCATATGTAATTTTGTTTTATTTTCTTCCATACAGCATTTGCTTTCTAACTGTAAGTAAAACACATCAGGGTTCACTAGAAAGTGAACTATGAGAAACATTTTCAGGGGGATCAAAGTTCACTTGTTTGATCAAGGGCAGAATTTGGATGAAAGTTATCAGCAATCTAAGGAAGCAACCTCTTGTGGACCAAATAGTGTGGGTGTAAAATTGCAGTCGTAATAAGCAGGCAATGTTGGTTACCTGAATAGACATGTGAACAGCATATGTGTAAAAACATGTACCTTTCATGAGTTAACACATTCAGAGAGGTACACCCAAACACCCCACAACCCTCAACCACTGGAAAAACTTTGCTTCCAGGCTACTGGAACAACCAGTAGACCAGTGGAAAGCACAAAGTATTCATGAGGGTTGATGAGAGAAAATAAGCTGTTAGCTGAGTTTGGGCTTAGGCTATTGAGGGCTCCATATGTACAATAATAAATAATTTGTAATGTCTAGTAAATTAGAAATATGGTGAATATCATCCCACACCATCTCTAATGTGGGCCTGGCTACAGATTGAACATCCCTTGTAGTCTCTACCTCAAAGCACGCGATCCCATCAGCTTGAGGGTTCGACTGCTTGAGGTCAGGCAGCTTGTGGAAGTTTGTTGCATGGCAACATGTGCCACTGACTCACTATGGGTGTCTACTGCATGCCAGCAGGAATCCATCCGTTGCCCCTTCTTTTGAGGGAGCATGAAGTGGTTCAGTGTCTTCTTGTCAGTGGAGATGAGATTTTTACTGAATAATTTGAATCACCAACAGGCAGTGCAGTAGAATCAAAGTAAAATGTGAGAAGGGGTTAAACAAGCTGTTCTGCATTAATATGGAAATGTATGCTGCTAACTTGCATTACAGAGATATTACAGAGATGAAAAAAACTAATTGGGAGACTTATGTTAGATAGAAGACAATTTTGTCTTAACTTCTAGGTTCTTCACAATGGCAATAGAAAAGTCAGCAAGTTTTTCATATATGTGGACGATTACATAGTTATGTTAGGCAAAAAAAACATCCAAGCTGAATTTTTGACATTAGGTGTAGAAAATCACTGGTATTCAAGTTTTTGTTTTGTAATTTCAGTACCTGAGGAGCGTTGTCTGATTTGTCTAAGTTAGGGAAAGGTATACTTCTCAGGACTTGTCGATACTTCTATACATTGGTTTTCAAACTAAGGTTTTGAAATATTGTGTTTGGCATTTAGTTAATCATCTTGTCTCTCTATGAATGTAAAACTAGTTCAAAGAAATGACTGAGGGGGGTTCTGACTTAGAAAATTGCAGTCAGTGCAGATGCATTCAACATCATGTTGCCAGTCACAGGAAAGCCCCACCCTATGGCATACCCTGATTTATCAACTGTTTTACTCTAAATAGGACCCTAATTACCAAAGTGATAGTCATGCTGTGTGGAAGAGCACTTGAGGCTAAAAATTAAGACAATATTTACAGAGATCGGAGAGGAGTAGGGTTAATCTAGAATGCTGGAGAAGCAGATCAGAGAATTCTCTTTTTCCAATTATTAGCAAGTGTCTAAGTTTAGAGGGATTTTGCAGTGACTTTACTTTTCAGACCAGGATTCAACGTCCATTGTTTGTTTGCAGAAGTTGGTAAAAGGTGTATATTTAAACATAATCATGGTGTTTAAGATATAGTTGTGAATGGACATCCAGAAAGTACAGATACTCTACAAGTAAATGTCAATAAATTGGAATAAAATAAAAAACTATAATATAGAGGTGTGACACCGGCAAGCTAGTTCAGTCAGTCAGCTCAAGCTGGGCAGGTGATCTTCCACACATGCCATGGAGATGCCACTTACTTTATGATATGTTGAGAAACATGGATATGGAATTATGAGGTCAGAGCCTAGATGCTAAGTTCAGACTTTTTCTGTGCTATTTAATAATGATGTAGATTTAAACATTTCCACCAATATTTGAATTTATGTAATAGCGGCCTTTAACTCATTTGCAGTGTTGGCTTTGCTGTATCGCCACCTCTTTACAATATGCTATAGATTCTTTAATGGGGTTGAGGACTGGGAAGTTTGCTGGCCAGTTGAGCACAGTTATACCAGGGTCATTAACACAGGTATTAGAACTTGGCAGTTCCTGCACAGCAGCGCAATTCAGGCTTTCCTCCACTACTTTAATTTTCTGGTAGACTTTGGACTTGATAAAACACAACAGATGATTAATGGCTCCCATTATTGTCACTGGACCTCAAGCAATTTGGATTTTTCACCCTCGTCCTGATTCTGGGATGCATAGATTCATTTAATCTGAAAACAGAACTTTGGATCACTGAGCAAAGGTCCAGATCTTTTTGTTATAGCTCAGGTAAGATGCTTCTGATGTTGTCTATGTGGTTTAGAAGTGGCTTAACACAAGGAATGTGAGTGTTGTAGCCCAGGTCCTGGATATCTCTGTGTGGTGGCTCTTTAAGCCCTGACTCCAGCAGCATTCGAACCTTTGAGAGACTCCCTGTTTTGACTAAGATGTGTTTTACAGTAACAAGGCTGTGATTACAGCTGTGCCATTACCCCTATTTCTGCTACACCTTTTCCTTCCACTTAACTTTCTTCTAATATACTTGGATACAGAACATCGTGAACCCCCAGATTCTTTAGTAATAATCTTTTTAGCCTTTGTCTCCTTGTGGAGCATTTCAGTGATTGTTTCTGTCATGTCAGATGGATTTCCCAAAGTGGCCCAGTAGTTTTTGGTGTCAATCCCATGTAACATGATAACATGATTTGCAGAGAAACCAAATTTTGGGTTTTAATTAGCTGTAAAATATTTAGATTGTATTACTTACAATTTATAAGTTTTATTTTAATTCTAATTCTATTCTTATTAACAGGTTTGTACTTGTGTATTCTTCAAAATTATAATCCGCAGTGAAATTCCAGGGTTATACTTAAATACTGCTATCAAATCCATTGTGTAGTGTCATAATTAGAGTTTACATCTAGCTTGGAAGAAAAAGAAACCCTTCCAAGAAAAACTTTTCAGAAAATAACAAATATGTCTTATACCAGTTTCTAATAGTATCTACATAGTTATTGTATTACTAGTGTATTAAGCAATGTCACAGTATTAACTATGACTAATAAAAAAATGTGACCCTTAATGCAAATGAATGCTTATTTACAGACGTAGTTCTCCATATTATTGGTAAACCTAATCAACTACATGCAGACAGGAGTGTTAAATGCAAGCCAGGCTGAAATCCAACATGGGTAGGGCTAGTCCTGTCAATTTATAATGAACTGTGGTCCACATTGCTTAAATAAAAGCAGCATATCAGCCTTTAACCAATTAACTGTAGTTCAACAGGTATCTCATAATGTTAGCTACTATTTCTATTCTGTTTCTGTTTCTACAGAAACCATTGCTTCTGAGACTAACAAGGTGTGTTGTTGTCCTTGTACCTGATACCTTGTTTTCCTGTTGGGACCAAATGTGCAGCGACATCCTTGGGAAGACATGCACATTAATGTACAATGTTTAGATCACCTATTTGCTCAGATGTGCTGAAAAGACTAATCAAATTTAGCAGCACTCATTGTCCAGGGACCATTAAAGTACAAAATGTTACATCCCCCCCCATCCAAGAGTAATGAGGGTATCTCGAGCTGGACAGGAGGCCTGGAAATATCCTGCCAGCATGGCTAAAAATGCTAATGTGTCATGTTGTTTGCTCAGGATTAAAATCGAGGGATGAGTTGGAGAAAAACAACACCAATCAAGCGTGCTACAGGGAATAAAGGACAGATAAGCTCTCTACGTGACATCTGTATTGTTGTCTCTCAGTAGTTGTGTTTTGGTTATTAAATCGTATTTGCTCACCTGTCATAGATGTGCTGAATAAGGCTCGAACGCTTTAAATGTGAAATCACATTTCTCTGTTGCTGAAGGCGCTAATCAGCGAAGCCTGCTGGTGCAGTGATTACTTGGAATGAAATCTAGTTACCTACCACTGAGCAAGAGGCTTATCCACATGTGAAGACATCAGTTCAGCTGGGTCTGCCATGGTTTGGTAAAAGTTAAACATCCGATATTCCAAAAGATTCCATAATTACAGCATTCACTTGCAAAAATGTGGTTATTTGTCTCGCTGAGAGCCCCATGTTGCAGATTTAATACCACAGAACTATTCCTGTGTGAAAGTCAACCTCTTTTATAAAATGTAATATATAATATGTAATACATACATTAAATTCAATGGAAATCAAAAATACTTTATTTATCCCAAAGGGAAATAAAATGTTGTTAATGTTCGTGTATGTATTGTTTGACTTTCAATATTAATAAATGTGCTAAGATTTCTGGCATGGTTTAAAGCCACAAGGTATAAAGTTTTTCTGTTGTTAAACTGTAGTGCTTTTGCAAAACTATCCATGCCTCTTGAAGTTTTATTTTTCACATTTTTTTTACATTGTAACACTTGGATTTTATGTAATAGAACAACATATAGTGCTTGATTGTGAAGTGGAAAGGAAAGTCATGGTTGGGAAAGTGAGGTGTGCATTTATATTCAGCCCCCTGAATCTACACAGTTTGAAGAGTCACCTTTTGCTACAACTGCAAGTTTTCTACAAGCTTTTTAAGTCCATCAACGGGCATTTTTGGCCCGTTATTCTTTGCAAACAGCTTAAGTTTACTCAGAATGGATAAAGTGTGATTGTGAACATCAAGTCTTGAACTAAATTTAAGTCTGGACTTTGAGTGGACCATTTCAACACATGGGTATGGTTTGTTCTAAACCATTTCATTTGTATCTCGGCTGTATGTTTATGGCTGTATGTTTTTGTCATACTGGATAGGGCTGCACAATATTAGGTAAACATACAACATGCGATAATGTTGGTGAATGCTGTGATGACGATATGTATTGCAATAGATCACTGATAGTGAATAGTCTATCCAGATACTGGAAAAACAAGAAATTCATTATTTCCATCTAAACAACGTAGTTTTATTGAAACAGTTTCATTAGGGTGGGTCTGCTACAAGTATGCTCTACTTAATGCTGGTCTGTTACATAAATCCAAACACACTACAGTGAAAATTGTGTTTGCACAGTGGCCAAATATGAAATATGAGTATATACACTTTTACAAGCTCTGCAAATTTAAAATCCCACCAAGCAAACATCCAAAATCAAAGCAATGCTTTGCAAAGGTATTATTTTATATCTTGCATGTACCTTATGAATGCTCCAGGCTAAGAAGGCTTCATGAATGACTTGCATAAAATGTCTTTCATAGCAACTTTGATAGGCTTATGTCAGAGATGGAATTGTATGATGTATTAATAACAGACAGTCTGAGAGAATAATTTAGAACTGGGGGGGGTGAAAATCTCCTTTATCAAGCTGAGCAGCCAGATTATGCAGGTACATTTAGAATGCAATGAGGTGTTGCACAGTTACAGACCAAGTGAAATTGATGTAGCCAATTAGCAAGAATGTACCCTCCAACCCACATGAAAGCTCAGCCTTGATCTCAGTAGAAAGAGAGAAGGAGAGAAAAAAAATCTGTCTCTGAGCAATGATAAAGCAATGATGATTTGGTACCCATCAGAATGTCTGTCTAACATCCAGACTATGAATTACACTATATACATCAGCTCTTACATAAGTCCATCCAGTAGATTGGCCTTGGGCATGCTTGGGACAGACTGTATTTAAAGCCAATATTTATCAAAGGTGCCTGACATTTTTCTCTTTGCAGCAAGCTTCTTCTTGTAGAGCACAATCTATTGTGGCAGTTTGTAATGCATCACGCTACAGGACAAGAGAGATTTGTCAACAATTCAAGCGCTCCCTGCTGGAGCTGGGCTGCTGAGACCCATGCAAGAGTGACAGATTGACTTTGCAGCATCACGTCTGCAGGGCTTCCTTTACACGGACACTCAATGGATGTACATCTCCAGGCACTTTTTTTTTTTTCTTGTTGACACTCTGCTGGTGCTGCAAATTAACTTATTAATTTTTCACCACATGCTCTGATGGTAATTACATTTCCTCCCCTGTGCAGCCTATTGTCTCTGAAAATGTCATAAAATAGCTTAAACTGCTGCTCTGATTAGGGAGTAATCTGATTGACAGTGAAATTACCAGCCGTCAAGCAACATTCTCTGCATTCAAAGATGAGCTCGCTATTTTAGCGAAAGTGTAATTAACCACAATGCAAGTTCAGCAGGCACATTGTTGTGGTGCTGTGAGGAACAATAGCTGCTCTGCAGCAATGTGGACTGGCAAAGCTTACCTTGTTTTCTTTTTTAGCTCTTTATGTGATCTGTCACGGTTTTTTATAACTGACATGGTCACCAGAGTTAGTGGTTCTATTCCAGAATGATGTGTAAGGCATTTTCTTTAAGAAATGCTTAATATTAATGAGCAATGCTTGCCTTTGTATTGTGATTCTCACTGGTTTAAATCTTAATCTCAGTCTAATTCAGACTTGAGCGGCTGCGAATTATGCAACTTGAAAAATAAGAAACTTTTTACCAGTAAAAATATTTAGAATGGGCCTATTTTAAATGAATATACTGATATAAGAATTTGCAAATACTACTAAATTGATTCTTTTGAGGTTTTCTCCCACTTTGCTCAGAGTTTTTCTTCATTGGTTTAATATGTCTTGTTTTTTTGTTCATTAGATTTCATTATACATACAGTAACTCAATTTAAAGAGTAAATGTTGTTGATATTTTTGTTTGTGTTACTTGGGTTGTTACCAACTTCTAGTGTGAATTCATGTGAAAAGGCCTATAAAAAACATATTTACTGAGAAAAATATTGAGGTATTCAATACGTATTTTCCATACCGTCAGTTTGCTGTTGTTGCCCCTACTGTCACCACTAGTCCTAGACAGCATTTTTCAACCTGACATGAATACAGGATTTAAAATAAACCAGTATCTGCCCTAAATATAATGGCATGACTGGCTTCAAGATCAGAGTTCTCCATGATCAGAGACATGTAGTTATCAAAGTGTGAGCACGTGTGATCAGTATGAGGACACTGTGCTCACACCATGGTCACATGGACAATCATGCAGTGCAATAATGACTTGCATTATATTGACTAAGACTGGGCTGACAGCCATGCTGAGGGAGAAATGGATCAGTCCCTAACTGTCTATCAAGAGGAGAATTAAATTTTTTCTTCCCTCTCTGCTTTCTGCTTGTCTTTGCACTGTACAACTCTATATACACCCTGTCTTCACTCCTTGTTCCACTCCTTATTTTTTTCCAGATCTTTCCTTTTTTCTTCCCTTGCTGAAAATCGCAGCTCTGCACACGCCCCCATACCAACTCGTTCACACATTTGCAAGCCTTTGCATTCAGATAAGTTGAATGACTTGATTGTGATGTTGTCTATCACCAAACAAATTTATGAAATGACAGCTTCCAATCATCAAAACAGAGCTTTTTTCCATGTCTTTACTGGATGGTTATTTAGTCTAAGTTGAAGATAAAAAAAGCTTTTAAAAAGCAAGCTGAAAGTTACTTTTTTTTAAACTATTATTTCAAATTGACTGGTTTAGATGTTGAAATTCTCACAATGTGATATAATCTCAAGTAAAAAAGAAACAATATCACATGATTTACAATAAATTTAAAACAACATATCTAACATGATCTATTCCTTGATATTAAGCTGAAAAGCAACCATTGTCTCCATTTGCCCATTTTTTGGCAATGTGATCTTTTTATAGAGTAACACTGGGAAATAATTGGGTCAGTCAGGTTAGCTGCTCAGTTAGCCAACAGTCTAATCTCAGTTTGCCCACTTTAGTTTTACAACAGCCTCGACCTTATAAGAGTAAACTAGGGCTGCTGTAGTTTTCAAGCCTTGATTTTTCGTGTTTTTAGTAGACGTGGGACTCAATTAAAATTTTTGATATAGTTAATTGCAGGGTTTGTAATTAATTAATCACATTTTATTCAAAAACCATATCTTAAAATAAGCAATATTTTCAATTCAAAAACCCTTTTTTGCTGCTAAATTATTGAATAAATAGACCTGAGCGCTACAACAAAGATATTTATTGTTTTTAATTTTCTGTTTAGGTTATTTAACCATCAGATCGGTGCAAAGTGTTATTATACCCATTTAGCTTTCAAGTGCTTTAGGAACCCCCTGATCAGTTATGTAACTTCTTTGAAATAAATACTTATTTAGAAATGTAGACTGTGGAGGCTGGCATTAGCATTGGGAAAGTCTGTGCTTGCTGCAACATGTTTTGCATTGATATGGAATTTTAGGCTTGAATACAGTAGCTTCAGTGATAGGCCAGCTCCTTTTTGCACAACCTATACACAACAAGAGTTTTTTCCAGTATACCACTGGATTGTTTTTTGAAGCAAAAATTAACTCCCAGTGGGCCAAGAGAAGAGGCTTTATTGTTCAAAGCTATTGTTTGTGGATGTTGCTTGTCTATCAGATTTACGGGTGTACCAGAAACACAATGGAAATGTTCTGACTTGGAACTTTTGTATGTAAACCCCCCCCCCAAAAAAAACAAGTGAATAATTGCGATAAAATCTTTAATGTGTTAAAATCTATGTAAGTAATTAATCGAAATTACAGCGGCCCAGTCCCAGCGGCCCTAGTTTTTTGCAACAAGACATATCCAAACAGTCATATTTTGTGTTCTTGTAAGGGAGGGAAAAGTGTAGAAGCCTTCAGTGGACAGCCAGGGAACAGCAACAAGTGGGGTAAGGGCAGCACTATTTTGGTCTATGTTTTAAACCAGCGGTGTCCAAAGTCAGTTCTCAAGGCCTGGGATCCTGCATGTTCGAGTTCTTCCCCTGGTTCAGCACACCCGGATTAAATAATGGCTCATTAGCAGGCCTCTGTAGAACATTGACATGATGAGGAGGTAGTTCCTACCACCAGGGAGAGGACTAAAACATGCAGGATACTGGCCCTTGGGGACCGACTTTGGACACCACTGTTTTAAGCTCAAGTGGCTTTGGCACTTTCTCTGGTCTTGAATTATTTTAAAGAATTGGTATTGTAGCTGGCCCAAGCCCAGTTACAATTGTTACTAACCCTTTCTAAGCCAGGATCTCATATTCTACATACCCATAGTGATCCCAATGTTGTTACCTTGCTGGTTAGTCATGAAGTTGAATTCATGGCCACTTTTTAAGTAAGTGGCTGTGTGAGCAGTGCTTCATTATAATCAATGGCGACATAGTCATTCTCTGGTTTAATGTTTCAGGATTGGATACCTGTATACATGTACATTGCAGTGGTATGCAGCTGCCTTTCATGGAGTTTCCTCAACAACCAGGAAGGGGTTTCTTAATACAGTGGATTACTCACCTTTTGTTAAACGTTACAAAGTATTCTACAATGTTAGTCTGGCCAACCAGTCAGCTGTGAGATTTAAACTGATAGCACACCAATCCATGCTGCAGTGTGTCATTTGAAATGTGACAATTCTTATCAAGAACAAGCACCAAAAGTGTTTTGCTTTTGACCAGGGGTCTGCAACTCCAGTCCTCCAGTGCCACTGTCCTGCAACTTTTGGCTGCATCCCTGTCCAACACACCTGATTTAAATTAAGGGTTAATGACCAGGCCTTTGCAAAACTTGCTGACATGCCAAGGAGGTAATTGCTTTAGACTATCTTTCCTTGACAAATGTGAACACAAGTCTTCTCCATAAAAAAGGCTAATCCTGAAAGTATCTGTGTTTTCAGTTAAGTAATGTTGCTTACCGTGTTGGCCCAAACTGAAACAACTCTGACCTGGTAACTAAAACATCAATACACTCTTTGTGAAAGTCTGGATCTTTAGAGAATGATGTCAGATTTATTTTGGAGGCCCTCTACCAATTTTAATTAGTGGTTTAAGTTTGTGGATCTGATTAAGACTCCTAACCAGATCATTATGAAATTAGGTATGTGTGTATACTTCAACTTTCTCTGTTTTATCGTTTTTGTGGATGAAATTCCAACTGGAATGACTATATCATAAAACCACTTTGAGGCAGTATCAAGGGGCTGCATGGTCTCTGCCAGCAGCACTTTTTTTGGGCAGCGTATTGCTCACACAAGGCAACAGCAAGACTCAGCAAGAATCTACTAAAATCAGTGCTGTATTTTGACAAGGTAGATTTGATGGAAGGGGTAGAATATAGGATGAAAACTGAGACATGCCAGGTAATACCAACTGCCAAATATTTATTTTTGAAAATGAAACAGCAAGAGTGACTCACTGGAAAGACAAATCAGTGGATGAATTGTTCACCAAGTGCAGCTGATATTATTAAAGAGATAAATTGCCTCTCAGCTTGGGAGTGGTGTGGATTTAGAGAAGGTGTACGGCCAATACATTATTTTCCCATAATGGTCCAGATTCAGGAACAAGATGCCTCATGTGTTTTCAATCTCTTCTTCCTTTCTGCAGTTCCACCAGTGATCTTGAGACTGGCTGAGCCTGAGAAACGGCATGACACCTGCATCGAATTCACAGTTCGGGGTTACCCACTCCCCAAACTGCGTTGGTTCCACAAACAGAAGGAGATCCAGGAGAATGACTTTGTCAGGACTGACAAGGATATCTACCAGGACTACTTGGAGGGCTGTCTGTTGTTTAAAAACCCGACCCACCTCAATAACGGCAACTACACTTTGGAGGCCAGCAACCCTTTGGGAACAATCACAAAGACAGTCTATGGTCACTTCCTGGATGAAGAAGAAATTGGTGAGTAGATGACCTTGTTTACTCAAAATGTGGTTTTAAGCTTCAATTGCTTAGGTTTTTTAGAAAATGAAACCAAGGTGCAGTAGAAGACGTACCATCAAAAACATTTTTGGATTCCAATTAGAGCTGTGATGTCCAACTTTTGAGGACTGACTTTTCAACTAGGTCTTTCATGAACTTTAAGTTTTCTACATTCTGCCATTTTGGTAGATTTAAGTAGGACCCAAAAATGCAGAGCAGGCAGAGGTGGCGAGAATATTTATTGAAAGAAAAAAAATACACATGAACTTATAAAAACCAAGGAGATTATCCAGGTGACTGAGTCTTATGGGAGAATCCAGAGGAGGAGAGCTGTTTAAATACTGGGAAAGTTAATCCTGGAACAATAGTCTGGGGGAGGGAGAGAGCGAGAGAGAGAGAGACACACACACACACACACACACACAGAGATAGAGACAAAAAACTAAGCACAAGAAATAAATAACAACATAATCTAACTAAAACCACATTCATACAGCAGGCATATCCGACCCAAATCTGCTTTTTTTTTGCCCATATCTGATCTATATCTGACTTTTTCATGGTAGTCTGAACAGCCCAGTTCTGAACTTTTTACCCTGAAACAATCTGATATGCCACTTCCATATGTGGTACTAAATTTTCAAAGCGTTTGCCGTCAGAATGGTCACGTCAGATTTGATCAGATTTTTATGTCATTGACATGAGACATCCGCCATAATTTTGCACCAGCTGAAGCCAGACGTGGTAAATCCGGACATAAAAAATGGCTGAAAATTATAATTATGAACTTACAGAAGAACTCTGTGTCACTGAGGTGCATCACATCGCAATCCCACCACTCCTGGTTCTGACTACACATTTAGATGTGTAGTCACAGGCTTCTCTACAGAAGTTGCAGTCAGTGCTCCACAAAAGGCCATTGCTATTATTTGTGCTTTCTTTTTATTAGCTTCCTTCGTGTTATGATCTTGTGACAATCCTGTCTTTGCTTAACGACATTCAAATCGATCCATAAACAACTCCATCAATTATTACTTCTGTCAACAGTTCGCTGCTGTGTGATGTCAACGTTCTTCTTCAGCACATGTGGGTCGCTTTAGGGTCATAAATCATTCACACGGAAGTCTGATTGCAGTCGCATTTAATTAGTAGTATGAGAAACCACACACACAAAAAATTAGATTTCAGGAAAAAATCGGAATTGAGCATGAAGACCTGCTGTGTGAACGTAGCCTAAAGTACAACAGAAGCAAGGCTGATCTAATCAAAATAAGAATAACTAAGGCAAACAGATACAAATGAACAAAATAACAAACCCCTAAAAACTCAAATCAACCCAAGATATGTCCCAACACAGTATGCAGGTTGTGCAGCTAATCCCTGCTGCATTGGTTCATTCAAGTTCAGTCAGGTAGGTAGGTTGTTCACTTGCAGTTTACACTGAGTTCACAGACCAGGAATAAAGGAAACCCACAAAGTCTGGCAAATTTCTCCCCATGGTCAATATTCCAGGGTAATACCTGTCAGTTTATTGACATAGCATGACATTCTCTCTCTTCTTTTACAGGCTTAGTGGAAATAGGTGAGTGTTTCTATTTTCAATGCATCCCTGTTGGGTTTTACTTTTTCTGTCTTTTCCTTTTCATTTGGTACTCCTTGTTATATGTGGGTTTGCCCACACACATACAGAGAAGTATGCACACACACTGTTTGACTAACGCTTTCATTATAGTAACCATGGAGAAATTTGTTCACTTTGTGCTGCTCCAATAAAGTAGTTCTTAGCAATGACCCTTGATCTAGTTTGCTAAGTAGAATAAATCCTCTTTGTACAGACAAAACGCTGTGTGGGGGCAACCATTTAGAGTTTGGACTACCAGATTTTTTTTTCTTTTTTTTACTTTCTCCTCCCGTAATTCCACCCTGAGATTTGTGGAATTTATAAGTGTCTCCTTGGGTCATAATGGTGTCACAACTACAATACTAAAACGCATATTCTGTTTATTTATCATCATTTTATGCCACATACTGTTATGGACTTATCGCTATCCTTCAAGATGTCAAAGCTCACCCTGAAAGAACACAGATTATCGGAGATAACGCCTGGAATTTAGAAGTAAAGATGGTGGTAAATGGACTGAACTTATATAGCACCTTTCCAGTCATACTGACTGCTTACAACATTTTACATGAGAGCCACATTCACCCATTTACACTCACAAATGTGCGCACATTTACACATAATACGCAGATCAGTAGGCAACTTGGGTTAAGTGCATTCCCCAGGAGTACATCGATATGTGAAAGGAGGAAGCTGGAAACAGTATGAAATTACATTCATTTTTACGTATTTCCCTAATCGTCTAACTTAGTCATATGACCATGATGTAAGTGTGAATTTAAAAAGTCCTCTCCTTCATTGTAACAGCATGAATTATTGAGATTGTGTTGCAGAGTTACAGAAATTCCTGTAATATCCTGTATATCATGTAGTATCATGAGCAACTCGTGCAGGAAAACTGTTCCACATGAAATCTCCTGTTGCTGCTGTGAAGACCAACTTTAGGTAGTTTTGGTGGTTTTGGCAGTTTAAACAAAATGGGCCAATCCAGTCTTTAACCTTCATGGGTCTCCTCCCATATCCATATGAAGCTGTTGTTACCAGTCAGCTGCAGATTATGATACTGCTGTAAGACCAGTGATGGAGACGAATGGACTGCAGGGCCAGCTGCACAAGGCGGGCTGTGGCCTCATGTTGGCACACAAGTACAAACTCATAGTCATGCCGTGTGTGAGAGAGCTCAGTGACAGAGGATAGACTACTGACAGGCTGAGTGATGCTAACACTGCTGAGCAGAGAGGAGCACAGAGGGAGGAGAGAAGACAGGGATCATAGCCGAGAGGGAGGGACTGAGGGTTAGTTGTGGCACACACACACTCACGCTTCAGTGCTGTGTAGGTGTTTGTGCTTGAGCCTGTGGCAGCTAGCCATTAATTTCCCTGCAATTACTCCTTAAAGTCCTGGCCAGAGGTCCCAGTCAGGATCTTTCTTAATAAATGTTCATTTCATTTTACGATTTGATATCATTATACTTCAGAAAGTGCTTTTTTGCCAAAATCCATTCGTAAATTTTACCTGTATTAGTTGAGACTGGAGACTTTACATTTTATGCTACTTAGTTTAAATACAATAGGTTAAAATTTTGTCCAAAACTCTTTTGGTTTTTCTTGTGGTGTTTGTCTGTTGCAGTTTCTGTGTTTTTTGGCCAGCTTTATTTCACCTGATGTAATATTTGGCATGCTAGCGTCAGCTTCCTTTTATACCTCTTCTATAACTGTCTAATTCTACACGAACTCTGCCTTTATTTTTTCGTGCCTTAGTTGTTCAAGTACACGCATGTATTTGTGCAGCTGTGGCAAAATTTTCACAATATTGTTGCTGTTCCATGTTGAAAAGCTTGAGTCTGGATGCAGCAATGTTTTGATGTGCTTAAATATATATTTAAACATATTAAACTAAGTGCATTTTAACACAAGAATCTGTGGCTTGTCAGCACTTTGTGTGCTTGCAGGATTGTGCAGAGACTTGTAAAAGCATCAAAGCCCCTGATCTCTTTCACACTGCAACCACAAACTTCAGTGTATTTTACAGAGAACTAAGTGATAGGCCAACACAAAGTAGATCATAATTGTGAAGTGGATGCAAACAAATACATGTTTGTTTTTAAAACATCTAACGTCGTGGAACTCTCAACATAATGAAGATCTCTGTTGAGACTTTGATATAAAAGTAATGTATGGTTATGGATGAGGATAACCTAACAAGACATGGTCCTCCACC
Organism: Anableps anableps; assembly: GCA_014839685.1. Classification (NCBI taxonomy): domain Eukaryota; kingdom Metazoa; phylum Chordata; class Actinopteri; order Cyprinodontiformes; family Anablepidae; genus Anableps; species Anableps anableps. The sequence continues at coordinate 8,815,184 of CM026067.1, read as the reverse complement.
TAAAGTGACAGTCAAGGCATTAATTAGAGAAACAAGCAAGAGGCCTATGGTAACTCTGGAAGAGCTGCAGGGATCTACAGATATTGTGGGAGAATCTGCTGACTAGACACCTGTTATTTTAATGAAGGATTATCAAGAGGAAAGATACCATTCAAAGGGAGGCCTATTTAAAGTTTACCATAGGCCATGTAACAGACACACCAACCCGGGATGGGATTTTAGGCCTAGGTTGGTGTGCCTGAGCAGCCTGAGCACACCATCGCCATGGCGAAACATGGTGGTGGCAGCATCATCGTATGGGAGTTCTTTTTCTTAGCAGGGAGAAGAAGGTTGGTCAGAGTTAATAGGAAGGTGGACAGAGCTCAAAGCAGAGCAGTGCTGGATGTGAAAACTGCCAGAAGCTGTAAAACACTTAAGCCTGGGGCGAAGGCAAGACTTCCAGCATAACAACGTCTCTAAACATATAGCCAGAGCTACAATGAATGATTTCCATCAAAGCATATTCATGTATTAGAAAAAAAACTATTTTAAGTCCAGACCTAAATCCAATTAACAATCAAATTAACTACTTAGAGAGAATTCGATTGCAAATATCAATTTTCAAGATTTTTCTCAAAGTTTGAGCTCTTTTGCAAAAAAAATAAAAATATGGGCAAAAGTGTCAGTTTGTTGTTGTGCAAAGATGGTAGAAACATACCTCAATAAATTGTGAACGAGTTCAACGGGTATGACTACTTTTGCAAGCCACTGTACTGTGCTATAAGGACAGATATATGCATAAGCAAAAAAAAAAATAAGATTTTTTTTCTCTTTTTAATATGTGATGATATTTAAGATGTGCTTAAAATCAAACACCATAGAGCACATCAATTTCTTGTAATTCTGAGCTTTTAGGCTGTGCATTAACCTGTGTAAATATTATTTTCATTTAATGTGATAACAGATCCGTGGTCATGCAATGGAGTTTCTCCACAGTATATTGGGAAAACTTATTGGTCTGCTGTATTGACTGTGGTTTATGACACACCACAACTTGAGTTAGAATAAAATGAATAAAATGGATAAAAGATTGTGCAGCCATTATACGCATTTACAACCAAGGAGTAAACCAATGCCATAAAAGGACATCTTCCCTCCCTGAGTCCCTGATTCCTTTTCTTGTGGTTCTGTGTTGCAGGTGAGAACCCCGAGGATGACACAGGCCGACCAGAAGAAGATACTTTTGGGGTGAGTTTTCTCTACAAAAAACACAGTTGAAACAGCTGGTAAAAACAGAAGTCATGATCTCAGTGGAGAGCTGGTTTAGTTTTCTGTAAATATTCCCCAATTTTATTTATTCCTTTTTTAGTTTCTTTAAAACACTTGGCTTAAACACAGAGAAGTTTGGAAGCTACCAACAAACCACTCCTGAACGATGCTGCTGATAAGAAAAGCAGCACAGATTGAGTGTAGTTGTGTATTTCCTTGGACTTTAATCTTTCTCCATGAACAGCCATCAGTTTGTTCATCAAGACCTAAAAGTGTCTGTGTACGGCACATAAATCTGCCACCAGGTAATGCATTATTAAACAACTCCATATTTCCTATATTTTTTCATATTTTTCACTTTCCAATGTGCCCCGGTAGATAGAGCTAATCTTTAATGGGCTCTTAATAGACTTATAAATGGCAGACATTTTGACATATGAGATCAGGAATTGCACAGGTGTAATTAATAACATTCTTAATGGCTGCTGTCACTCTTTTGTGACAGTTCTACTTTCTTGGGTAGACTGCGTACCGGTCATTGGCATACTGTCCTCTGATACCTGATGGAAGTGAGCCACTGTGGAGTTATTAATTAAACATGTGTTTCTCCTGCTATGACCACTTCCCTGCTGAGAAAAATTGCTGTGGTACCATTCACGACACTGAAGTGTAATGTGTCACTGCTGCTACACCTGTTAACACAGACAGTTTGTGAAGCCTTTTAGTAAAATTATAGAGGGAAAAAAATGACAGGAGTTAAAACAAATCAAGTGTCTTTTTTTTTCAAGCTGTTTCGACTGTTTTTAGAATCTAATCAAGAAAAGAGTTTATGTAATGTAAGCTTTAAGATGAAAGGTAAACATATTAACATAACATCCTGCTGAACATAAAAACACATGCATTTTCATCGTTCTCCTTGTTACATTAAAACATTCAAAACAGCATTGTTATTTATACTTCTGCTGATGAGCCATAGCTATATGTGAACCTTTAAAATGAAAAAAGCCCCATAAACCAACTTAAATCTTAAATCTCTCCTCAGATAATCACCATGGTGATGTGTACCACAGATTAACACAAAATGTGACAAGGTGTGAGGCACTCACACTGATCATTGTAAACATTTAAATACAGTGAAGACACTCATATGTAATGATGCGCGATTAATGCATTGTCACTGATGGAAAACCTTGCAAATGGGAGAACATGTTTTCAGGGATGACCAATATTTCCTGGCTATAAATGTGAAAGTCATTTGTGACTCTAGAATGTACCTGACAAATTTAATGGCATGATGGCCAGGCTTAAAACATGAATCCCTCATCCTGGTGCAAATCAGTGTAGGGAATAGACTGCAGACAGGTGCTATACATGATGGCTGGCTTCTTGGTAAGTCAATGAAAAAGTTATTTTGGAAATTCGACCCATACAGGTCTGATATACTGATGTACTCTTCTGCTGTAACCTGCAGGGGACAGTGGCTACCCCCTCGGGCACTGGCTACTAACCTTGTTTCCAAACCTACAGAGCGCAGAGGAGGCGCATTTTAATAATACTCACACCTGAGCACGCTTAACTGTGGAGCGTGCCACTGGCCTCCTAAAATCCCGGTGGCTGTGTGCTTCTTTTATTTGTCATGCTGCTACTGTAGCCACCAAAAATTATATTTTTTTGACTCTATGCTTCATTCACCAACACATCAATTTCTGCCTCTGTGAAATTGCATTTGTTTCCTCTTTTCTCCGTTGATGCTTTTGTAGACCATGAAAAAGCATTGATTGGTTGGCTCATTTAAATACACCTTAACATTCATGAGGTACTTTGCATTGACCATATATGGTTAAATGAGGGCGTGTAGAAGGCAGAACATGAAGCAGAACCTTGTTCACAAACATTGAGTGGCAGCTGGGATTTATAAAGGGGAAATTGCCTTCTGGTGTGTGTGTCGATGGTTTTTATAAATCCATTTTTTTGGGGGGGGAGGGGGGATGGCGTACACCATTTTTGGCTTGAGAATATATACACTTTTTGTAAAGATTCTATGCAATGTTTTATAGATGAGACCCCTGGTCAGAATTAGCTTTCACTCTCTATACAAGTTATTACAGCTTTACTGTTTTTATCTGTGATTTCCATCATTTGGAAGGAAGGTTAATGAAAGTATTCCGATTAGAACTACATGTGTGCACTGAAATTATACAAAATGCAAACTACAATCAATAAAATCCAATAAATGACTTAGAATGACCAAGTTCTTAAAATATATTGCGGAGAATGTCCTGCTACAGAGCAGGGATTTGTACCATGACGCTAGAACAGTGTTTAAGAGAGCTTTAAGAAATGATAGCTTCACCCAGACCTGATTATTGTCAGACCTGTAGAAGCAAGAAATCACTTAGATAGAACCTGACTGACAAAATGAAGCAGGGTAAAAATAAATCTCAAAGAGTAACACATAATACCCCGAGCTATAGATATTGAAGGACAGGGAAACAAAGTCATTCATATTCAGTCTGAAAAGACTTGCAACGCCATTTCTAAGACTTTGGGACTCTGGCAAACCACAGTGGGAAATCTACAATCCATATTTCTTCTGTATTAGCTTTTTTGTTATACAGACACTTTTTAGATCATCAAGCAAACTGAAATACCTGACAAAGATAACCAAATTAAATAAAAACTGCTGTTTTCAAATTATAATTTAACTTAAGGAGAAAAAAACTAACTACTGGTTGTGCCAGTAACAACTGCCATTATGTGTTTGAGATAACTGGTAACAGGTATTTTATATTACTGTGAAGGAATAGTAGCCCACTCTTCTTTGCAGAATTGTTTTGATAAGAGACACATTGGAAGATAGTTTAAGCATAATGCTTTAATTAATGAGTGGGGTGTACTTTTTTTACATACAGTATTTGCATTTTGCTTTCCCTTGATAAGTGAATTCACTCAGGTTACATTTGACATTAAAATTTATCTAAAGATCCAAACGCTTCAGTTTGGCAAAAAGCAAAAATAACAGAAATTTGTGTGAGCAAAAACTTCTTCATATCACTTTTTCTTAAAAAAAAAAAAAAACAAAAAACAGGAAAATACACATTGGAAAAATAGCTTAGCTCAGTCACGTGAGCTGCTAAGCTGTAATGATGACTGAATGAAAAGAAAAAAATATATATATTATACACCTTTAGGCTTTGTCTACATGAAACATTTCTTTTTTGTAAAATAAATATACAGATGTATTTTAATTTCATTTTTAAACATACTTTTCAGATTATTGCAGTGACAGTAAACAAGAGAAACTTTAATTCTGTGTGATGGAGAGAAGTTTATATTATAAAAATCTGCAACCTATTATATAAGGATAGTCTGATTTAAATGTGGAATACCAAATTGTAGGAGTAGTTAAGTCAAATTATACAGTGCATTGTAGATGAAAGCAGTGTTCAGTCTGAACCCCATTCTGCCCTGCAGTTTTCATTATAAACATAAAAACTGTTTACCTGGTATAATCTGTGTCCAAGCAGAAGTCAGAGTTGACAGCCTTAAATCCTGATTTAAAGTACCTATTTTTCTGATTTCTCTCATCTGACAGTATTTTATTCCTCCTAGGTTACCATCGCTGTGGGTCTAGCGGGCTTCGCTTGCGTCCTCCTCCTTGTCCTTTTTGTTCTCATCAACAAGTACGGCAGACGCTCCAAATTCGGTATGAAAGGTGAGTTCACGCAGATAGATGGACAAGGAGAAAAGCAGAAAAGCCACTCTGTTATTTGGCTTTCTGGTTGATGTGTCACAGTGTAGAATCAATTCCGCTTGTAAATCTTCCCAGGCCTTGTTGAGCTGAAAATCGTTCACGAGTGACAACTGAAGCAGTCCCACATTTTAGTGCAGGCTAAATAAGCCAATACTTCATTTTAGCTACATTCCCTGCATGGAGTAATTTGGAAAAACATGATGTTTTTTTTCTGCAGTTGGAGGAGACAGTGAATTAGGTTGATTTTTCTTTCTTTTTTTTTGCGCTTGTACACAAAGTGAAACAGCTCGATTTTTCTGAAGAGCAGACATTCAAAGTGATGTTTTCACAATTCGTTTGCTGTGTCCCACATTAACGTGTCTTTTAAGTAGAGATGCACTGATCAGAGTTTTTTGCCTCTGGTTTTTTTTTTAAAGCCAATACAGATGTTTCTTCTTTCCCACCATGGTAAAAGACTGTCTCAGACAAGCTTTCACAGTGTTTTTCTAGCCTTTATGCCATGATTAGTCAGAAATAATTTCTAATTACTTTTTATATTTTTTACATTAAAAAAAATATTACAGAGACAACTGTCCAATTAGGTGCTTGTCATTTCTTAAACAACAGTTTGCCATTCCTGAATCTTTCAAACTGGTTGCTGAAATGTATGACAAACAGACGTTGAAAGCTTAAAACTTTAAAACAGAGCATTTTTGCTGTTTTCCATTCAGCTTTCCTGTTGTCTGCTCAAATTATTTCTTCCGCTTGATCTCTTGCAAATGGAATGAGCCATAGCCATGACTCCTTGCATTATAAAAAGCAGTTTCTTTTTTTCAAAAAAAACAAAACAACAAACTTGTATCTCTGTGCTTTCTTCAACTTCATTAAAAAAAAAAAAAAAAAAAAAAAAAATCAGTAATACTAAAATTGCTAACTTTTAATTTTCACTTCGTTACAGTATCTTCAACAAAGAGTGATGTTATTGCTATGAGTTGGTAGCGCTTAGGTATAGTGTATTAACTGATCTGAAGACTCCGGACAGCTGCTTACCCTCTTCGTAGGAGGCTTCTGAAAATGTTGGGTGGACTTTGCTCTGTCGATCTTGTTGAGTGTTCGCTTCAGGCCAGCTCCAGATCTTGCTTATCTCTTGGCTGTTGGTATCTTGACAGATGGAAAAGGCTGTCGTTGGTCTGATCGAGGAGTAGATCAGGGCAGAAGGGAGGTGGGAGTTCAGTTCCTGTTGGTTCAGTTCTCATTAGGCTGATAAGAAAAGTGACAGCATGTGATTGTATTTGATTTAAAGTGGATGAGCAGCTTTGTTTGTATGTCAGTGTAAATTTACTTTAACGTAACCGATCCTGGTTTTAAGTATGGTTTGTAATTTCTGTCATCTTCTTGCCCCCTCATACAAAAATATTGATGAATATTAACATGCCTCTCTGACCCTCAAACATCTCCTCTTCTTCATTAAATGCTTAAAGTACAGCATAGAATCAGAAGAGCGATTGCCACCTGTTAATTGCCTATTTTAGCGGATTAGAGATTATTATTTACATCAATAAACAACTCTGACGCTATATTTTGAAGGGTGGGAATTAATGCAGAGGCCTAAAACTGGCTCTAATCAAGGACTAGTTTAAATGAGGCTTCACACACTGTTTATGTCACATTATTTTTTAGCTGTGCTAGCAAACCTAGAGCAAATATATTAAAAGGTTTTCAAAACCTTTTTTAAAAATGTGTATCTAAATAGAGCTGTTTTTATGCTCCCTTTACTTTGATACCCATAAATAAAATCCAGTGCTGCCAACGCATTTACAGATCAGATCAGTGTAATATTATTTTTTTTTTTGCCATAAATCTGAGCTTAATGGAAAAGATAAGATATCCTGTTTAAAGTTTTCTATAAACCACTTAGGGGACGCAGACACACGCAAACATGTGGAGGAGGGTGCTCTGGTCATGATGAATCCAAAACTTAACTTTTTAGCTCCCATGCAAAAACGTATGTGTTAAAAAGCTGACAACATACATTATCTTTAACAACTTGTAACACCACTACTTCCATAGTGGTGAATGTGTTAAACTGTGTTAAATGAAAGATGGATGAAGCAAATGCTGCAATTCTCGAAGAAAACCTGTTAGAAGTTGCAAAAGATTTGAGACCAGGACAGAGGTTAACCTTCACCCTAAACATATGGCCAGAGCGTCAATGGAATGAGTTAGATCAAGGCATATTTATGTGTTAGACTGGCCTAGTCAAAGTCCAGATATAAATCTAAATGAGAATCTATGGAAAGGCTTGCAAATTGATGTTGCCCAGTTCTCTCCATCCAGTCTAACAGATCTTGAGCTATTTTGCAAAGAAGAATGGGTAAAAATCTCATCCTGTAGATGTGTGAAGCTGACATAGATGATTCTTAGAACGTTGTACCTGCAGGTACATTCACAGATTATTGACAGGAGGGGACTGAATACTAATTCATGCCACACTTTTCAGATATTTCTTTGTAAAAACCTTTGAGAACATTTTTTATCTTTTTTTTTCACTTCACCATTATCCTCTACTTTGTGTTGGTTTATCACACAAACACCCAATAAAATGCATTAAAGTTTGTGGCTGGAACATAGCAAAATGCAAAAAGCTCAAGGTATATGAATAATTTTGCAAAGGCTCTGCAAAGCAAAATGAACCCCGTATCAGAAACAGAAAAAATAATAACACCAACCTGTGACAAGCAACAGATCATATATACACAACTTCAGCAGCCGATTGAAGGCACTGAGACTTTCTGTGTTTCCATAAATGAGATCTGCTTGCTAATGATGCGCCCGCTGCACCCTAACTTTGTCACTTCTCTTTTATTCAAGTGCCTTTATTCGGTTCATGTAACTGGATTTTGCACAGCAGAGGAGTTTATTTACATCCACCCACAGCCATGTGTGGGTATGATTTAGTTCAGCATCTCGTCTATGCAGCTTCAGAGAATCAATATGAATCTGGCTGTAAAACTCAGTCTGTCAGGAATCTGTGTTACAGCGTAGCTTTATTCATTTATTTATTTATTTTGTTATATTTTCTATCTAAATCAAAGGTGATATACTGCTTCACATCTGTGGCAGCACTGCTAGAATGTGGTAATGCTCAGAGCAATGGCCATTGCTGAGGGGGTTAACACTTTGCAAAGGGGTGAATCAGCTGCAATCTCAGTCCTCTAAGCACAAGATTGCCTCATGGATAGGTCCAGACTTTTTTTGGAAACCTCCGAGTGGCTTAGGATTTCTTTTTTATAGGGCACTGTATACCTTTTTTTAAAACCAACGCTTATCCAGCAGCACGAACTGCTTCATAAAATACGTCAGGAGTACCCCCTTTTGCTCAAAGGGCATCTCAACATTCTCAGTTGAAACAGCTTCGCAAAGCATTTTTGGTATATTATCTTCCTGATGAATATGCTTCTCTAAAGTAGTTGGAACTTTTCTGCCTTGTTCAAGGTAATAAATAGTTTTATAAATGACTGTAAGGATGCAGGAAGAAGAAGCACCTTGAAGCATGAGTCATCAAAGCCGGAAGAACAAGCCACTTTTAGCATGAATATTGAATGTGTTTTAGAGTATATTCAGTCTTAAGTGTAAAAAAAGATACAAATTTAATACCTCTGTACAGCACTGCATGTATATTGTTCGCCTTTATAGTGCAATGTTTTGATAAACAGGTTGCAAATCAATAGTAATAGCTCTGTGGTTCATAACATGCCATCCAGTTGCTGCTTTTATGCCAGACTGCGGCTTTAGCTTTAATAGAGATGCTGCTGCTGCTGTCTCTGCTGCCACAGAGAAAGATTGAGGGAATGAATGACCTAAAGTCTCTTTCAGGACCCCACACTGTTCTGAACAAAGGCCTGATTTGTCCACTGTGTGTGTTTTCTCCTTCCACTCTTGTTCTGGAGAATCAGCTGGGAGGCTTGAAAAAGTCATTACCTTTGGATGGAGCCATAATGGATTTTCGCTCCACTAAATCACCGTGGCTATTTTGGTTGTTGGAGTTTGATCACCGACCGTTTCTGGCCCTCCAATAAAAAGTCTCTCTTTTATTTATTTTTTTTCTTCCCCCTTTTTTATGTGGCTGTATATAGAGTTGTGTGTTTGGATGTGAGGTGAATTCAGTTTATTTGCTGGTCCTCCACTACTGCCCTGCATTTTCACCTGCTTACTTTATGTAGATCCCTTGTGGTTTTATGAATGATACTTTAAGCTAAATGAGCACATCTACTCAGACTGCAGATAAGCTGTTCTTCTAATCAATATTATGTCGCCTTACCTCCTGGCTAAAATGCCTTGCAGCCAAAGCAGCAGACTCATCTTTCAAATGATGATTCACACCAGTGGGCTTTGAAGTGCTTTTTCCACAGATTTTTGTCACCAGGAAATCAATAATGCTTCTTCAGAAGAAGACATGTCAGTAATAATTATTGTTCTCCCAGTTATTTTTTTCTTAATAGTCTCTTAGAAAATGACCTAACCCCTGTTGCTGGAAGTGGAGCTAATTTTCAACAATATTTGTTGAACTGTATTCCAATGCCCAGCCTTTTAATCCTTTATTTGTTCAAGCAGCATTTGTGTAAGGTTGGACCTTTAGTAAATTGCAGATGTACCGATCATCAATTTGGTGCATTTATGACATGGCGATTCAGATTTTTAGTAGATTTGAATTTCTCTTCAGTAACTATTAGTTAAAATCCAGATGCGTTGTTTCTACTCCTAGGATAAGCAAAAAAACAAAAACAAATTTTCTTAAATAAATGCTTAAATAAAGTCAAACACAAAAAGTATTTCTCAAAAACAGCCCATTTTTTGGCATGCCTTAAAATTTTTAAGTCTACCATATCACAAAATCATGTTTTTCAAGATCATTTGAAAATAAATAACCAGAGTTGAACTTAAAATCTGAAAGGAAAGAGCTCTGTTTGGCGAAAAACTTGTCTTTTCGCAGATCTTTTTGTAGAACGTGTCTAAAACATTTGAAGCTGAAATACCTAGGCACAGTGCTATTCCACACTCTATTGACTGGCATTTGCCAAGCAGCCAATCCAGAAGCACCATTCATTTTCCTTGCCACTGATTGGCTGTACCCTGAGAGGAGCGATAAGGAAGACTCCAGATTCTCCCTCTGCATGTTAATGCATATTAAGGTAAGTGCTTTTAGTTGGGGGTTGTTTCTAGAAGCTTCCTATACACATCCATACTCACACACACACACACACACACACACACACGTGTATATATATATATATATATATATATATATATATATATATATATATATATATATATATATATATATATATATAGTTTTTGTTTTTTGGTTTTTTGCTTTCCCAGCCTTATTTTTAAACACTGAAGTGTTACTGCATATAACAAATAAGTTTTTGTCACAGTCACTACTTCTGCACTAAATGCTGTTGTTGTCTATAGTGGTTGTGACCAATCATTAATTGGGGCCATTAAATCTTAAAATTATCCAATTCTAGTCACAGGTGCAATTATTTGTGCTTCTCTGTTGAAAGTTCTTTTTTATTGACTGCAGAAGCGTGAATCATTACAAACTAACTGCAATAAAAAAATTTTAAAAAACAAGCTTTTGTTAATACGGGAGCTTAAAATTTAAGTGAAACACCTGATGTCATTATCTAGTTAATCATTAATTAAATAAATATATTTGTTGGAGATCACAAGTCTTCAATGCCTTGATCTGTTAGCTATACTCAGTTTATCGAGGCCCTCATATTCTTGTTTACCACTCAAACCAGAAGCCACATAATTCCATTCAAATGTCACATTTTACTCCATATGTTCGGCTTCCATTCCATTCCATTCTAACACCACTAAGGGTTTTTTTTTAAAAAAGTGAAACTAACAACTTGCTTAAATTGTACTGATTTTCATCATCATACTACTTTTGAATTATGCATATGAAGACAATTCTGAGCTAATTCTAATGGTCCCAAAGGGGTTTGAACGTCACCTGTACATTGAGCTGCAATCTGGTTTTATGTGCAGCTCATCTACATTAGGTGCTGGGAGCTGCTGAGTGTTTACATGAGCAGCAGATGATGCAGGTGCTATTTTCGGCTGCTTTTTAACATCACATTTTGACTGGAAATACAGCATTCACTGAACACACAAACAAACAAGCATGTCAGGAGGAAGTGACAGATGATGGAAACAGGGAGGAAGTCGTTACGTAAAGAATGATGGTTCCTGAACAAGAAATGTTCTCCTTTTGCTTCATTTACCTAATCAATCATGTCACAAAAAGAGCTAATGTACATCTTTTCTTCTGTGCTAAAAATAGATTTTCCATGCTGGGAGGTTAACAGTCTTAAATACTTTCAAACTGTAGTTTATTATTGAGAGTGTTTAATGGAATAGAATTTATGGGTTTTGGTGTTAATAAGCTGTTTAAACCAGGTTGCAAATGGTTGACAATGACATCATCAATATGCATATTGATACTCAAAGTCAGTTTATCTATATATGAACTTCAAACTTGTTCACAGATAGCAAATGGCAAAAGTAACAATCCCACCCATAGCGTCAGTGTTTTGGGCTTGCAAACATTCTCAGGTTTGTTTTCAAGATAAATCGTAATTCTTATTGCGATAAATCTTTACCCTGATGATAAACGATATAATAACTAGTCATTCCTATCTGTATGTAATATCAAAGACTATTCTGAATGAACGAAAACCAGTTTAGATAGGGAAATATGAATGTATTTAGTTTAACCTGTATGAACTGAACTAGTTCTTTATAATTGTGAAGTGGCCCAACACTATGTACCCCGTCCATGTTTTTTTTTTATTATTAGAAATAAACTACTGCCTGTGGCCATTTTTGTCTGGCCCTTCTTAGGTCATCTGCATTTGCTTTTAAATATGGAAAGGTTGACAGTGATGAAAAAAAAATGAGGAAAACTTTCCCTAATGTATAAATATATATGCAGTCGCTTTAGGCATATGTCTCTTTCAAAGAAGACTTTATGCAAACTAATTCAGATGATTTTTGCTAAGCATGTCTGACTTGACATCACATGAGTCACCGTATGTTTACAGCCTAAGCTGACAAACAGTCATATGACTTCCTTCTTCTCAGAAATGCTTTTCCTGTATCCTTGGTTACCAAAGAAGATTTTTCTCCAGTTTCTAATAAATTCCTGCACTTTGTGCTTCTGTTCATGATTTGACTTTTGTTTCTGGTCGTAAAGAACTTCTTCTCCTTCTGCATTGCAACAGTGAGCAATGTAATCTCCCCTGCTTAGTCAAGGTCAGATAAAGTAAAGTTTGAACACCTTGGCAATGCGCCACATGGGAGGCAATGTGTGTACACACTCTTCCCATTTAATCAGATTTAGTCACAGCCATTTAGTTATTATTGCAACTGAAAGTGCCCAGAAAGACGTCTTCCTCAGACAAACAGCAAAAAAAGAAAAAGAACATTTAGCATTTTTTGGACATTTGATTGATCATTTATAACAATTTTGATTAAGTCAGTGCACACCCTGTTTTGATACTGCATTGCAAACATGCAGATAGACAGGTGGATAAATCTCAGACATGCCCTGTAGCTCAGTGCTGCACACATATAGTATCCACACACAACCCCAACCCTGCAGCAGCCTGCCAGCCTATGTGATCTAGATGTGAGTGTCAGGCCGACTTACCCTCTTCTCCGCTACATTACCTTAACCAGGCTTGGGGATAATCAGCCCCCACACACACATTCACAGGCCTACACCCACACATACGCGCACAGCAGCATTTCCTGCATCACTGACTCGCTTGGCCTCCAGTGGCCATGGCGAGCTCTGCCGCCAAGCCGTGAGACATGTCCGTCTGCAGAGAGGCCCTCTCCTGCCATATGTCTGAGCAAATGTCAAGCAAGCTGCCAGAAAATATCTTTCAGTTAAAAGCCCCGTGCCCATTCCATAAAATATCTGCATACTAACACAGAGCAAGAAGAGAATAGAGAGGTGTACATTTGATCAAATACGGACATTTAGTTAGATGTTGCAACTAACACAACTAGGAAAAAAACACACAAAACAGTTGAAACGAAACTTCTTCTTATGATCTACTTGTTTTTAATTAGAAATTCCGGCTCCTCATTTCATGCACTTTTATTCAAGAGTTTGGAGTTTGTAAAGTTTTAGCTTTCATTTTGATGAAGAGGCGTGGGTTAGTGTTCACTGACAACGGTTTTCTGAAGTGTTTCTTATCCTCAGCAGGGATTTTCACAGTAGAACCATGTCAGTTTTTTAATGCTGTAGCTTCTACTGAAGTTTGGGTTTTATATGATGCACATATAGAAATTTTCCTTTGGAGTCTCAAAAACTTTAAATGATCTTATAGACATTTATTGAATTATATATTGCTACAGGTAAAATAACAGTCCTGTCCTATTTATTGTTTCTCATATTGCAGTAATATCTACCAAATAGAGCAAGTTTTGTGAAAGACTATAGTATCTTTAAAGCAGCACTATATTTAACTGCAATTTTTTTGTCTTAAAATGCTTTTTATTACTGTGGCAGGGAGCAGGAATATCCAAAAACAACTTGTGCATGTATGAGGAGAACTCTATTCATAAAGAGGCCAGGGTAGGGTTTTTTTTTTTTTTAGTTTTTGCATTTTTTCAAACCAAACAAAAAATTGAACAAAAAATCAGCAGATTGATTCAGAAAAAAATTCAACGTTAACTGGACTCTTTCATAAAGAATCATATCCATGTTAACAGATACAACCCTAAAATCGGCTGTTAAAGTAACACACAAGTATTAATACATCCTTAAAATAATAGTAGAATTAACAAAAAATTAATTAAAATTTACAGTTAAGCACTAAATTAGTCATACCCCTTCACCTCTCCTTGCCGTCACCCTCATCTTTAGCTCTCTTCTCAGATTCTTTGTCAGATTCAAGTTGGGCCTCTGGCTGGGTTACTCCAAAGCATTAATATTGACTTTGAGTCAAAGGATACATGTTGGTAGAATTAAATGTAAATCTGCTGGAGGTGGAAATGATTTGAGGCTTAACTGCATATATACTGGGAATTAAAAAAAAGAGTTGATAAGTAATAATTACAGTGCTGTTATCTGTCAGCATTGTGTCACTGCTGGATAAACTCTATGGGGTTCAGGCCAGGGCAGTTTGCCAGTAAATCAAGCACAGTAACATCAGGGTCACTGAACCAGCTTTTGGTGCCTTTGGCAGTCTGGGCAGGTACCAGGTCCTGGTGAAAAAAATGAAATCAGCATCTCCATACAGTTTGTCAGAAGAAGGAAGCATGGAGTGCTCTAAAATGTCCTGCTAGATGGTTGCGTTGACTGTGGACTTCAGAAAACACAGTGGACCAGAACCAGCAGATGGCATGGCACTCCAAATCATCACTGACTGTGGAAACTTCACACTGCTCTTCAAATAAAGTGGATTCTGTGCCTTTCCACTCTTCCTCCAGACTCTGTGACCTTGATTTCCAAATGAAATGTAAACTGTACTTTCATCTGAAAAGAAGACTTTGAACCACTGAGCAACAGTTCAGTTTTTCTTCTCTTTAGCCCTGGTAAGACGCTTGTAGCTCAATGTGTAAGGTTTGTCTGTGTGTAGTAGCTCTTGAAGATCCGTTAAATTCTTGAATGGATTTTTCATGACAGTCCTCTCAAGGCTGTGGTTATCCTTGTTGCTGGTACACTTTTTTTATACCACACTTTTTTCTTCCACTCAACCTTCTATGGAAATGCTTGGATACAGCACTCTGTGAAAAACCAGCTTCTTCAACAATTACCTTCCCTGTGGAGGGTGTCAGTGACTGTCTTCTGGACATCTGTCAAGTCAGCAGTCATGATTGAGATATGACCCACAGTGAGATATCATTTAGAAGCTCAGGAAACCTTTGCAGGTCTTTTAAGTTAATTAGCTGATTAGGACGTGACACCATGAGTTTCCAGTCTTTAGCTTTTTCACAATGTTCTGATTTTCTGGGACACAGAATTTGGGGTTTTAACTGTAAGCTGTGAATCAGTTACAGTCAATAATATTTTCAACCTAAAGCATGTTTTGCTGAAATGGTAGACTAAAAAACATTGGATCCAATAGCAGGTTAAAGGTTTTTCGCACATGTGTAAGATTTGCTCATGTTTTTAGTTCCTATTCAGGTATTTTTAGTTTGAAAAATAGTGAAAGCTTGGAGGCTGGATCCTGCACCAAGGTCAGAGCTTTATGCCACAGTTTTAACAAAAGTCATCTGGATTATTTACAGATTTCCTTCTTTGCTTCAAATCTCCACCAAGTTATCTGAAATTTGGGTTAGTCATTGCATCACCTTTAAAACAAAAGATAAAAAGGTAGAGGGACAACATGCTCACCATCATCACTGATACAGATACACAAAGTCGTGCCACTGCTGCAATAACAGTGTTTACTCTTTGCTCAGTTGCTGCAGCACTGTCATCCTAATTGGCTGTAATTCATTCTCCCGAACACATGCGACAGATGGGCACTGCCAGACAGCAGCAACAGGGCCACCGGGAAGTGCCTCCCGCTCTCCCTTCCTTTGCTGTCGCTCTTCCCAGAAAAACAGGGAAGCTTTTAGAAAGCAAACTTTATCTCTCCATCATCTCTGTCATCACTCTGTGTTGTTTTTTTTTCTTTTTTTTAAGACCACTTCCCTCTCTGATGCATCAGGCCACAGACCGCCAGTGCTTTTAGTTAAACCCTAAAAGGATTTGGATGCAGCCTGCAACCTTTCATGGTTTCTCTTTTTTTTCCAAGTCTATTTGGAGATTGTGTTGGAAACAAAATATCAAAAAATGGGGACTGTTTACTAATTTATTGCATTCAAAGTTGCATGAGAGCCATCCCAAGGAGTTTGGCGGCTGTGCCATCTGTCCCTAAATGGATATAGAGTGCTGGCATGATCTGGAGATGCTGCTGTGGATATTGTTTTCCCACTACATCTTTTTTTGTTTAGTTTTATTTTATTTTGGGCATTCTGTGCCAGACCGCTAATAGCTTAGTGTTTTGTGTTCTTCCTGTGGAAATGTGCACAGGTCTGTTGCTCCCATTGAAAGGCCAAGGCTACAGAGTGCACTTGTTGAGTGCACTTTAACCGAGTGTTTGGAAGCTTCTTTCCTTTTAAATCTCAGCTATCGATAGTTCAGAAAACAACCTGAGTTCTTCTGAGTTTACCAGTAGCTTAATATAGCATTTTTCTAAATGTCAGAATAAGGCCAAAATGCCAGTGGAGGTGTGGGAGAAGGTTCTGTGAATTGCTGCACCTTTGTGGTGCTATCCTCAAGTGGGACAGCTCAGAAAAGAGCAGATATGTGTCTTTTTAACTGCCATAAGATTTTTTTAAGACAATGTGGTGTACTTTATGTACATAATAACATGCATTAGTGGATTTATTTGCTTTATTTTGTTGTTAGTAGTTCTATAAAAGGCTTGATCGTTCCATGGGTTGCGCAGTGACATCTTTGTTACCACTGTAGCCTTGCAGGTTGGGTACCTGGGTACTCTGGCTTCCTCTCCATAGTTCACAGACATGCAGAGACATGCATATTATGTGTATGCATGCAATGTCTGTCTAAATTGCTAATATACAGTAAGAGTGTGTGCACTCATTGTTGTCTCTCTTGTGTTGCCCTGTGAAGGAATGAAGACCTGTACGTTGTGTACCTATCGACCTGTGCTTTTTCCATTATGTCATTATTTATCATCATAGTGTCTCAAACACCTTGTAGGCATTACTTATCAAAACCTAGTGTAGATTTGGGCACATAAATGATCAGTGGACAAGTTTCTTATGTGGTTCATAAGGAGTTGTATGTTGTACATTGACCCAATCCTCATGCTGCACCCTAAATGAGATTGTAGATTTCATGCCCCTAGTTCTTTATAGTTTCAGTTACCTCACTCACAGAATGTGGAACATGAATGAATTAAAGTGATTGAAAAGATGGCATCTCTTTTAAAATGTAAAGGGACAGACAGAAAACAGAAGGTTATTCTCACTAATGAAACCATAAAACCTAAAAAGCAGGTTGAAATTATTTGGAAATATTGTGTAATAACTTTTTATTTATTGTTTGTCCAAAATAAGTATTCAACAGTCACATATCAGAAGTCCTGTCTCCATCACTAAAAGCTTTCCAGTTATGAACTTACAGTTCAATAATGTTTCAGCAACACTTTTTCCAACAAAAAAAACTGTATCGCTTTATATTTATTTTTTTCAGGGCTGCCTTGAAAGAACAGCTGAGCAGCAAATGCCAAAAGACAGACAGAAAGCTGCTGCGATCAAAAAGGTCTTTCGTTTATATTGAGCAGTAGTTTTGAAGATAAAAAAATGCTTGACCTGTTTGTTTGGCCACATCTATAATGAATTTTAAAATATCCTGTGATTTACAGTACATTCAGTCTTATTTGACAAATTTCAGGATATTATGATCTCTTTGCTTTGGCAAGTTGGTAATCCTTCAGGATCTATTGCTGTCAAGTCACTCATTCCGCTGCAGAGTATCAAATTAAACGTGACTGTACAGGAGAATATTGTGCAGAACTGCACAGCCCAAAATGATGTCACACAACTTTTCAGGAGATATCAACAGATTCCTTCCAACTAATCTGAAGCAGAAGATTTGCTCTCCTGTTCTCCAGCTAAAAGGTTGCGGCAACCAAAACCCGCAGCAGAGAGAAGCTCAACTGTTATGGTTCTGGAACGCTAGGTTTTTCTAAACTTTTTATAACGACATGTCATAGAAGAGAACGTTATGTTAAGTACAGCTGAGATTTTCTTGATGAGTCATAAACTCTGTCCCATTTGGCAAAAAATTTCTATTTCTGAAGCAAAAAGTTGTTTTTTCCCCATTATCTATTGTGCTGTCGAACAAATAGGCAAGTACGCATTGATGGACTCAAGCTGTCATCTTCAATGTAATGTGCTGCAGGAAAATCGTTACTCAAATATAACCCACAATAACTATATCATTTGAAAATTTGCACTGTTTAACATAATTTTGTTGCAGTAAGGACACGTAATTCTCACAGCTTTATTTTCGCTCTCATTTTTCAACCTGTATGCATAAAGAGTATTTTGTCTGACATCTTCTGTTGGCTATATTTCCTTTGCCTGAATCTTCAATCCACCGCAGCCTTTCTTTGTTACCAAGAGAGTCTTAATATCAGCTTCCTCCGGTAAGTGATCATATTTAGTCTTGCTGTAAACTTTAATTCAACCTCCCATCCATGAAGTCTATCCCTTTTCCTGGAGGAGTCTCCTAATGATTGTTGTGCTCATTTTGTCTGCAGTTTACATGATGCCTCGAAATGGACTCGTTCTATACCGTTAATGTGTTTCTTCTAAGTTAATGAACATTAAGGGACCACGTCTCACCAGGCGACCCTGGAGTACGTGCAGAGTCAGCTTGGGCAGCATATTCCACGTGTTGTAATTCAGTTCTTAAGGTTCCCTGTTGTCTCTACTGTGTCAGCATAAAACAGTTATAAATGCTGCCTGCTTTATTATGATCAAGCAAGCCAGTTAAAATGAGGCTGTGGGTAAAACGTTACTTCATACTGAAGCTTGGAGGGGAAAAAAAGTCTCTTTTTTCAAACACTTCGTTTTAAAAGCTCAGTTTCCTTTGGGGAAACATTTGGTACGAGTCCAGTTGGATTTTCGACATGTGGGGGTGCTTTTCCTCTCATACCGCAAGAGAGAAGTCTCAGAGGTGGGAAGGTAATTTTCAAAGATGAAATTCTTGCTTAATTCTTTTAATCACAATCCTAAAAAGGAGAAGCAAGCTGTGAGGGATTTCAGCTGCCGTTCGAACCACAGCTTAATTTAAGTGTGATTTTTTTTTTTTTTTTTTTTTTTTTTTTTTTTTTTTTTTTTTTTTTTTTTTTTTTTGCCATCAGCCCAGGAAGCAGCTTGCTGTTATGTAACAGCCAAATGTGGGACGACGCATGCCGACTCCCACGCCAGACAGGATTGGATTCTTTTTGTATCGACGAATATGAAATAGCAATTCTCACTCTGAAATGAATTTGTCTGCAAAATCAAATATGATGTGTCGAAACTACAGTGTTTTATGCATATATCCGGCATTTCTATTTTTACTGTTTTTGCACTATATTTGTAAAACAGAACCTATTTACAAAGAAAATATTCAAGCATAATCACTAAGAAAATAATTACAAATGACACTTTTTAAATGTTGCACTTTGACTTAACATTAGTTATTTTTTTTTATATACTAAGCAGCAATTAATTAATGCATTAATGCATTAATGGAGCTACAAATAGCTCCATTAATGCAATAAATGCTTCAAAATATACATGTGTTATCATTCTCCAAATGTAAAAGGGACTGGCTACACTATTTAACAAGTCAGTTTTCCCTAAAGTTAAATGTACAAGTTAAATGTAGAGTGAAACCACATGTTTTTTTAGATTTGGCTACCAGACAGCTAAACCTTTGTAAAATCTTTTAAAATGGTCAAGGTTAATACTTCATCCACCTTTCTGTTATTTTATTTTATTTTTTTAACATTCCTTTGGAGTTTGCTGTCTTTTCATTCATTTTCTATCCTTGAAACTCACTGCATTTTTATGTAGCAAGTGCTTTAAAAATTACAAAGATGGGCATATGATGATGTTTCTGGCCTATAATGACAATCTACAGCAATATCTGAAAATCTGCTTTTTGAGAAAGAGGAACTAAATCCAGCTTCTTGTCCTTCAGTTGACTGTCTGCTGTAATACCTCCTAAACTTTTCAGCTCACAATAATGGCAAAAAGTTGTAACTAAAGCTTGGTTAACACAGCAAGATTTTTATGCAGACGTTTGACCCGATTTTTCCCTTCCGACAGTCTTAAAGACACTGCAGTTATCATGATGGCTCTAAAGATAATCTTAAGAGATATTCCTGCCATGTGTGGTGGGTTAAGATTGGCCTAGTTCTCTCAGAAGGAAGTCGGGACCACTCTGAACTCAAATCGGCGATGTTCAGCATCTTGGATTGTGTTGGCCCAATATTGCAGCTTGTGGGGTATTCCCCGAGGACCAATGAGAACACATCTTGTTAAATGTGACATGTAACCAGTCAGAAAGCAAAGCAACAGAAGCACAGAGAGGAATCCAAAACACAGAAGGCAAAGCAAATGCCATGGTGCACCAGAAAGTCCAGTGGATGTCTGAGACATCTTTTTGAATTGTGTTTTTCTCTGTTGAATATAGTTCACAGACTATCACCATTGCTACTTCCTCGTCGGCCATTTGTTTGCCCTGATCTCTTGTTTGAGAGGTTTTGTCAGATTTCCTGTCTGACATCTCCACTTTTGTGAGTGAAATCTGTCTGTGTGTGTCGTGTGTTGTATTTGCCATGTGGCTGTACACCACACACTATAGAGCCAAACCTGTTATATCTATGATTTTTTTTTTTCTTTTTATCGTCATGTGTATGGTCTTTCAAGTTTTGAAAATCAACCTACCATTTTTAAATCTTGTCGTGTCAACCACGTATAAGGATGTAATAATACATCCAGATCATGAGACGATATCATATATTAAGGCCATGATAACGGGACGAGATATGACTTATGTCTTCTGTTTTTAGACAATTATTGCAAAGCTTCAGGGTGTGATATGGCACATATATGACATTGCATCTTTTTCATAAGTATCATTTTAGCTACCTCAGCTCGCCCTTTGGGACAGTCCTACACAGCCTTCTTTTGACAGTGCTGTGATCAGTTTTTTTCAGTCTAATTACACTTCACAGTCAACTGATCTAGTTTCAGGTGTTAGAGTGCCATGCATTTCTGCTAGAAACAAAATGACTCCTGACATTTTTACAATAATGCCAACTTTTCCACTTTACTAATGCCACTCAGTCACCAATGTTCTTTCAGAAACATACAGCACAGCCATCGAGCACTTTAACACCAGGGGAGATGGTTTGAAGTACCACTAGATTCAGAGCTACTCAGGCC
The DNA here is from genome assembly GCA_014839685.1 of Anableps anableps. Taxonomy (NCBI): domain Eukaryota; kingdom Metazoa; phylum Chordata; class Actinopteri; order Cyprinodontiformes; family Anablepidae; genus Anableps; species Anableps anableps. The sequence continues at coordinate 8,794,153 of CM026067.1, read as the reverse complement.
TTTCATAAACCATGCAGGCATATTATATTCTACTTTCTACTGCAAGATGAATCAGAACTCGAATTTATGACAGAAAAAAATGAAGTTTTTCAGTTATATTAATATTATTCATCTGCTATGCACAGTGCCTTGTGGTATTCATGTCTATTAAAGATGGAGCAAAGCACGACAAAATTGTGAAGTGGAAGGAAAAATATACATGCTTTTCAAAAAAAAAAATAAAAAATTGACATGTAAAAATCTGAAAAATCCAGAATCAGGCTCTATACTCTGATACCTGCAAAAAGAGTGCAATCATTTTAGAGGTCAAATAACTGGTACACCATATCCACCTGTGTGCAATTTAGTCTCAGTAAATTTAAAGGTCTTTTGTGACAGCTTCAGAGGTTTGGGTTATAAAATGGATATCAAAACAGTAACCCAATCACCTGGAAATCTCACTTAACACTATACAGTCCATCATCCAAATATGGGAAGAATATGACAAACCTACCAAGAAATGACATCCTTGCTTGAAATATCCAATGTACTGAAAGGCTGGACAAGGAGGCCATTATTCTGAGATGCCAAGAGAGGTACATGGTAACTCTGGAGAAGCTACAGGCAGGATAATCTGTTGATAGAACATTTAATAGTCAAGCACACCACAAACCTGCCCCTTAGGAATGAGTGGCAGGAAGTAAGCCATTGTGGGAAGAAGTCTCAATCGCCACTAGACTTCTAGGGACACAAAGTTGAAAAAGAGTCAAATGAGACATACAGCTGATTACTATCCCTGAATATCACCCTAAACACACTGTCCCAATTGTGATACATGGTGGTGGCAGCATCATGCTCTGGATATGCGTTCCATAATGGAATTCTTAAGTACAAATATGCATGCATCTGTGTTACTCTATGACAAAAAAGACCAGTAACACAAAATGTTGGAGGAGAGGAGATACTTTAGCAGGGCACCATAGAATTGAGTTTGGATCAAACAGTGACTAATTGTGACTAATTGTGCAATTCTGACCCAGTATAAATCAACAAGTTAAGTTTGTCACACATTGAGATGTTATGGCTTTTATATGCATTTTGTTTTCAATTAAGTGCCTGTATAAAGAATTAAACAAAAAGAGTTGATTCTTGTAAAATCTTAAGCTATTTACAAAGCCTTGTAACCATTCAGCTAATCTCTGACATTATTTGAAGTAGCAAAGAGATCCTGTAAAAGGGTTGGGAGCTTCTTAAGGGAAAATAACAATGGCAGTAGTGGTGATGTGCTCTAGAATATGAAGGTTTTGTGCATGTATCATTATTGTGACTGATCCCACTGGAGATGCACTCATCTAGAACCTTGATCATAAAGCAGGAAATAAACACAGTCTCTGTGTTAAGTGATCAATTGACTCGTCCCTACACTTTTTAGAACCACACATTGTTCTTTTTGTTATTTCTGAACATTTTCACACTGAGTTCTTGGAAAAATCAGCTATAAATATAAGAGATACTTCAACCAGGCTTGTCTTGGCCGATAGTGATTTCCAGTTTTCTTCAAGGACAGATCTGACGATTACCATTTTTTTTCTTATTTCAAGCACTACCATGAATAAAATATAAAAATGTGAAACAAGGTCTTCGATAGATTGAGCAGTTTTAAAGGCAACAGAAAATGAAGAAATTACAGGATTATTCACATTTATGCCTAAAACTATATGTTGTTGGATTTTTATTAAACTCAAAAAGAAAGAATTACAATACACACTGTTGCAAGATCTGCTTGTTGATCAAACATGGTGGGAATTCTAAATTTTTATGCATTTAATGAAAATAGAAAAAAATAGATTTCCCAGTACTTAATTTACTGATCAGAAGAAATCAGGTGATGGTTGGTATATTCCAATCTCAGGTGTTTTGATTTGTGCATCTCTACTAAATTTAGCAAAAGTCCCTAATAAACATTTTGGCTCTGTGGTCCTGTTTGCCACATTCAAAATAAGTGAGACTTTAACAGACATAGTAGCCATCGATATAAGTGGGAAAGGTACCGTTCTTAATTGTACTCAATGATGCAACAAGTTAAGAGTCCAAAAGGAGCAGTGCCTTAGCTCTCCTTGTGAATGCCTGCACAATAAACACAACTTAGAAGTTTAAATGTAAATCAGATGGAAAGAAAATATATAGCAAATGTGTGATTATGAGCAAGGTACAGTAAAATAAACTGCTTGTTTATTTCAACTAAAACTTCACAAATATAATTAAAAGCACTCTTTAGTGTGAAAAATAATTGCTTTTTTGGGGGCACCTACACACAGTCTGCTGCGAAAAAAACATAATAATTTATATTTTCTTTCTTAATCACCAAATAATCTTTACAACTGTTACTGAATCCCCCTGGCTCCATGAAAAGATTGTCATTGTGGTTTTACACCTAAAGACTTCAATTGTTACACTAGGGCTGTTCCATTAGCACGTTATTAGTGGTTCCAATGGGAACTGAGCTACTTTGACTTTGTGATAAGTGATGTTAAAATAACAGCAGAAAGATAAGAAACTGTGGGCTAATCTGCCTTTTAATTAACATTCTGTGTTTTGCTGTTTTTGTCTTAATTTAGACAGATTAAAAGTTTAAATATTTTGGGAGTTTTACACTAAATAATTTAGACTTTAGCTATTTTGAGGTGCTCACAATATTTGGATTGATAAAACCAAAGAGTTCACCTACTACTGATTTATTGAAACATTTAAAGGTTAATAAAGACAACAGAGATCAATGAAGCTTTCAAAACACAATAATGAAATCTTTTTTACATGTCTGGCAATAACAAAGTAGCTTCCCTTTTATGATTTGAAGAGCTTGATTGTATAAAGAACTCTTTCGTTTTATTATTGAAGGGGCTTCTTGTGCCAATATTATTAGTAAGCCAGTATGATAAATAAGAACAGATTATAGTGTGCATATAAAGTAAACCTGTTAAAATTCTAAGAGAGCTACATTTTTTTCATGATGATGTTTGGTAACTTTAGACTGTTGGTAAGTTTCTTAATAGAAAAACACATTGGGAATTTTTTATTTGGAAAATTCAGCAGTAGCATTAAATCAGCTGCTCTTGAACATTAATCACACACACAGACAAGCCAGCAGCAGCCTGTTCCAGTGTCTTGGCAGCTGTTCATGTAACTGTGTCATCTGCATATTGTATTATATCACACCTTGGCCAGGTTTTTGAAAGAAAAAAAATAAACTGAGATTTTGTCACTTCCAAAGGAGCGTGCTATTCTACAAATAAAATAATATTTGCGAATGTGTGTTAAAATTTATCTGAAATGTGCTATTTTTGCTTTTTCTTCTATCTTACAGAGAAAAAAATATTTTGTGTGTGTGTTATCGACATCGATGCAAAGTCAACATCATCATCATCGCAGCGCAACTTCTCCAGAGTCTCAGCCTTAGGTCATCCCAGTTCCCCTTCCAATATATATAGCACTGCCCTTGCATGAGCCATTTCTGCCATCTCCTCATATAACACCAAGCCCCATGTTTCCATCAGCTTCCTATCAGTATGCAATAACACACCTATGAGACTGGTTAAACTCTTTTTTTTATGGCTAAGAGAACATGCCTACCTGTTTTCCAGGGGTTTGTTAAAGTTGCAGCTCTGGAGCGTAATTGTTGTGCAATCACAACAAGGGGATTAATTATTTATAGAAGTGTGCACGCACACATGCAAGCGAGGCCCCTGCATTGTCGCTGTCTCTCCGCTTTCTTCAGCCTTCAATTACGTCTCTCTCCGTACCCACCGCCCACCCTTCGTTTCCTCTCTAATGGAGTTAGTGAGCACCAAGGCTGGAACAATTAAAATGAAATTCATTTGAATGAATTAAAGAGCAGGGCGCTGCAGCAGCTGACACTTCTGAGGCAAGACGAATTATCCTGCATGGCTGCTTTACTAGCATTTTACAGTGGCCTTGTCCCACCTCATTAACCTGTGTATTAACCCATGGAATAGCATTGTTAGTACACAGTGATGCAAAATAGATTGAGGGGATATATGTATAAATGAGGAGGAGAACAATTACATCTATTTGTTCTCTCCTCTGGTGGCTGGATTCATGCAGTTGCTAAGTGTGTGGCTGCACATAGTGGGAGCTATCTTGTCGTTTTCTGTGTGCATTTGTCAATGTTTCTTAGTGTAAAAAGAGGTGCACAAGTTCTGCAGCCGGCTTCATGACAGACTTCAGAGGCCGTTAAGGAAATGCCAAGGCCATCTGCACTGCTCTAAGAGGGTGTGAAATGAAGACAGAGAGTGTGTCACCCTGCGATGAGAGGTCATTACCGGCTCCTCAAAGGCAGCACATCATGTCAGTTTTACAGGTCACAGTCTCATGGGTAGCCGCATTTCTTATCCGCATTGTCTCTGCGACATTTTAACACTTGGTAATGAGTCCTGAAGTGCCTGGAATTAAAGCGAGTCCTGCGTCGGTGCCGCAAGACCTGGAAATGGTGGCTAAACGGTGGCTGGTGATGATGAGATGCCAACAGATGGCAGGGAGCTGTTGCAGCTTGTAACCAGAGCAACCATGACTGTTGCACTGTATATCTCTGCAGATTGTCACTTCAAAGTTTTAAAGGTGATGTAAAGGCGGAAATCTTAGTCAGTGGCCTTATTTAGTGTTGACTGCATTGTTTGATTCTGAGCAGGTAACATATTGTGCAGATCAGTTTCCCTAAACCAAAATCCTGTCCATTAAATCAGTCACAAGAAAGGTTTGTAATATTTCTGGGTGTCCCAGCGAGTTCTCAGAGTCGATATGGGATTCCTGTAGAGCTACAGCTCTTTGGACATATTCAAGCACAAAGCCAGGAGAAATATTACAACTAAATCCCCATCAAATGTGGCATAGCTCTGTTGGAACAATCTTTCATAGGGATTGTGTGGTGCAGGAAAACTGTGTAGCTTTTTCCAGTGCAGCAAATTTGAGCTTTTGTTTCTGTGTCAGGTCACGTCCGATTGCTCTGACAAGTACACAGGAATATTGGCTGTTGTACTTACAATCTATTTTAAATGTATTTGAGATACACTCAATGGTAATCTCCCTTTTTGTTGTTCTAACCAATAATGCATGTTGGAAACATAATTATTGATTTTTCATACAAGAAAATAATTTAGATTCATTTAGAACTTGCGTTTCTGACTTCCTGACTGGTCATCTTCATTAAATCCTGTCTCATTCGTCTTTCTTTCAACAACTGTTTTCTTCTTGTCACTCTTCCACAAAGGCTAGAGCAGAGGATCTCTGCAGCTCCTTTAGAGTAACCATGGGAAATGTGGCTGTTTGTCTGGTTATTGCTGTTTAGGGTTGCATAATATTTCACAGCATGCAACTATGATAATATTGTTCAACAATGCAACTTTGATATTGGTTACTAAAACCAACAGTATGTCTGTTCTTTGTTTTCCATTGTCATGATCATGTCGTCTGCTAGCTTCAGCATCTCAGTCACTAAAATATGTGTCATGTTTGGGTATCGGGGGCAGTGATGGGCAATAACGTGTTAGAAGTAATACATTACTGTAATCTAAATACATTTTTCAAGTAACTAGTACATTGAGGGATTACATTAAAGAAAGTAATTAGATTACTGTTACTTCCACGCAAGCAGACTGCACTACTGCATTATGAAACCATGATTTTGTGCAGCAGGACCATATAGCATGCAATCCTTGGAAGTACCGACATTAGTTTGACTCATTGACTAAAACACTAGCGTCTGCTGTATGCTCTGCATGGGAAGAAAACTTATCTCCAGCAAAAAAACTCCACTTCAGATCTGAGCAAGCATCTAGCAAGCCGCAGAAACCCGTGGATTCCCGCCTCCCCTACTGCTTGATCGCTGCAGCTACCACATATAATTCCACCAAGCAAACCTCTGACAGCCCCTCTCCTGCTAAACAGGTGAAAATAGATTTTTTTAAAAACTCATTATTACTCCTCTCTGCATTTCACTAACTGTTAAAAGATGTAAATGTTAATAATTCAGAGTAGTCTACAGTCAGGAGAGACTGATTTAAATAATTTTATCTTATCGCTGTATTTTACATCTATTCGAATGAAGAAATGCAAACACAAACAAATGAGGTTTTATATGGTGGAATTGGAAGAAATATGGTTAAACAGGAGACTTGATTTTCTTAATATATATGTAAGAATGTGCAGAGAATAGGTTTAGATATTTAACAAAGTTCTTCAAACCAGAGCCCCTTACAGTTCATGAAATTTTTTAGTGATGCAGTGTGCATGAAGTTAAGAGTGAAACAAAACAAGTTCTAAAAAGAGATGGTTTAATATGATAAATATGCAGAAAGAACAGAATTAGACTGAAAGGTATATTGTTTATAACATACTCAGGTTGTGCATTGTTTTTATTTTTGAAAAGTAACTCAGTGAAGTAACTAGTATAGTAACTAATTACTTTTGAAAATAAGTAAGCAGTAAAGTCACTAGATTACTTTTTCGGGGAAGTAATCAGTAATTAGTTACTGATTACTATTTCCAAGTAACTTGACCAACACTGATCGGTGGTATGAAAGTCCATCCAGCTGACCAGATACATCGTTTGTATACAAGGCATTGGAGCAACTATTGCATTCAAGCAGCCCCTTGCTCAGAATATGGCAAACAATGATAATGCAATGGGCAAAAGCGATTAGAAAAGGAAAGGAAAAATTTTACATACTGATGTCATTTTCTTATCTATTGAAAAAAAAAAAAGGATTTAATTACAGGTAAGAACCAGCATTTGACATGTTTATTCATTGAATAAAAAGTTACAGAAATATGTACCCTTTTTCCTACTTAGGAAAAAGTTAGAGTCACTTCTCCTCCACATCGAGAATAACTAGTTGATGTGGCTCAAGCATCTGGTAAGGATGCCTCCTGGTGAGGTGTTATGGGGGCATGTCCCACCAATATGACACCCTGAGGCAGACCCAGATCACACTGTAAGGATATTTTCCAACACAGACTGAATGGCTTCATTCACTTCCTCCGCTGCCATTGCCAAACTACAGACTACTATTCTAAAACAGTGCAGAAGATCAACGTCATCATTCACAACTTCTCCTTCTGTTCGCTGATTGGCCTGGTTCAGATTCGACCGGAGAAATCCAAGTCAATGGGAGAAAGCCCAGACTGTGCTGTGAAGTGAGATTCAAACCGAGCACAATAGCGTAGGAAGGCTATGGCCAGGCTAGCCTTCCCCTCTTTGACCTCTTTGACTGAAATAACTTTTATGAGACACTTTTGTTGCCACTTACAGTTCCTGACATAAGTCTGAGGAAATATTTCCCAGCTCCTAATATTAATTCGTGAAATGTTTCAGGAGTTTTTGCATGTACAGCCTGTTTAATTTCACCACACAACATCTCAATGACATCAAGATCCAGGCCTTGACCTGTCTCAGGAATTTACAATTTTTTATTCTCAGGCAGTCCTTGGTAGATATACTGGTATGTTTTGGGTTATTGTCCAGTTCTTCTTCAGCGTAATTTTTTTTACAGATGGTCTTACAATTTTTTTATATGTGCTGTCTGATTTTAGACTCATCTGATCAAAGAACCTTATTTCAGAAGTCATGGACTTTTTCTACATTGTTTATGACAAGCTATGGTTGGGTTTTGATGTTTTCTTAAAGAGCAAAAGTTTCCTACTTGGAGATCTCAGATAATGTTAAACCTGTAGAGTCTCTTTCTGATTACAAAGGCAAGAGATTTTATTTCAAGAAAAACAAGATCCTGCTTTAGTTCCCGTGGCGACGCTTCTGGGTTTTTGGAGACTTTTCTTTTAGCATGTAACCATCTAATCTCAGTGTGAATTTACTTAAAAGTCCAAACCTTGACAGTAATTGTATTTTTCATTCAGTTGTACTCAACATTTGAAAGATCTTTCTTCGGTTTTGAATGTTTGTTTATATCACTTGAATTTTTTGTTTTGGTAAAATTGATATTAAATATCTACATACCCAAATATGTTAGAAAACACACGGGCTTTCACATGGTCTGCTTTTTTTTCTTTTTTGACTTGACTGTACCTTAATTTTAATAGTCACTCAAGTCTTTTTTAATATAAATATTATCCCAAAGTTGTTGGGCCTCTCTTTCTTTTCACACAATGTGTAAACCTTTGGTTTTTATTGTTAGAGTTTCTTCTTTGTACATTCATCGGTCTGTTTTTAGTTTGTTAAACTCAAAAGCACTTACTCTCTAAGGCAAAAAAAACGATAAAAAGATTTCAAAAGATACCTTTATTGAACAGGTCTTCTTTTTTGACACTAGATTCAGTTAAAACACGGTGGCACAGGAGATTCATTATAAGAAGAAAGTCCTTGAAGAAATTCCATCTTCCTCCTAGTTTTTCAGTACTTTTGAAAATCCAATAGGACCTGTAATATTCTCTTGTAGTGGTGATATTGTTCTTCAGCTGCCTGGCAAAGTGACTTTATTTCTGTGTTTGAGATCGTGGCAGCTAACTGGCAAGAAGATAAACTCCGTGTAGCCCAAGGGAGAGCAGTGATGATGAGCTAAACAAACAGGCTAACAGCACTCCAGCATAACGGAGTCTGCTGAACACAGCAGGTTCTTCGCACATGGCGAGGCGAGCCAGAGGAGAAGAAGCATGGCAGAAAATAGAGGAGCTAAAATGGAGAGAGAGGAGGAGGAGGAGGAATGCTTTCAGGGAGCCCTGATAGGCTGCCTCAGCTGGGTTTTAGCTAATGGCTGAGCCGGCTGCTCTGCTGACTCTCCTTTGTGACTGTGGGGCTGAATGTTTCCCCTGTAGGAGGCAGCTGATGGGCTCTGAAATAAATCTCCCTGCTCCTGACAGATGTACGGTCAGCTTCAGGTTCAAACAACCAAGATACTTATGAATATTACATGAATATAGATTTCAGCAGGTCTACGGCTGACTTCAATCCACTAGGTACAACCTCATTCCAATGCAACATATGTGCAGAAAACATCCATCCATCCTTCTGATGCTTTATTTCTAATATGCTCACGGAAGGATGCATGTATGTGGATGGAAAACTCTGTTACCTTGCATTTATACACGCGTTTATGAAACTGTATGTTATAATCTGTGCTTTCCTCTTGACTTTTTCTGCCTTCAGGAATTGTGCTCTGATTCCACTGCAAATATGGCAATGCACATGTTCTGGTTTATGTGACATTGTCTGGTTTATGAGTTTGCTCATGTAGCAGCAAATATATTTAACACATTTTTTCACCCCCAATTCAGTTCAGTTGCTTGGTTCACAAAACTACAAATCAACCAATCACATGGCAACAACACAATGTTCTATATGAGGTAAAGATGGCTTGCTGAAGTTCAAACTGAGCATCAGAATGGGAATAAGAGGAGCTTTTCGTGGCTTTGAAAGTGGCTTGATTTCTGATGCCAGACAGGCTGTTCTGAGCATTTTAGAAACTGCTGACACTTTGGACGTACAAACATCTCTCAAAGTATCCAGAGCGTGGCAGTTTAGAAGAATGGGCTGATTAGTTCAAGATGACTCAAATTCAACATTAAAGCAAATCGCCAGCTCAAAGAGTTTGTTACAACCAAGGTATTTGGAATACCATCTCTGCCCACTTAAACCTTGAAGCAGATTGGCAAAAGCTCACACAAGGTGACCTCTGACTGTAAAGAACAAGAAACTGATGAATCTGTGAAAACCAGGCTCATTAAATTTGGACAAAAACCATTGGCAAATATTACCTGGTCTGCTGGGTCTCAATTTTAACCGTGACATTCACGTGGCTCCGCTGGGTGGTGGTGGTAATGTCAGTGGTGAGGGGCGATTATTTTCTTGACATACTTTAGGGTTAATTGAGCATCATTTAAGCACCTCAGCCTTTCTGAGTAATTATATCTATCCCTTTGTCACCACAGTGTACCCATCTTCTGATGGCAACTTGCAGCAGAATGATGCAAACATGAAGCAAAGATCAAATCCTTTCATATTGAACTCCTAACCATAAAAATGAGTCCACTGTACTCCAAAGGTCTTCACATCAACCAGATTTTAACCGACTCTCGCAACTTTAGGATGTGGTGGAACAGGATATTTGTATCATGGAAAGTGCAACAAAGATCTGCAGCATCTGCATGATGCTATATTGTTAGTATGGACCAAAATGTGAGGAATGTTCCTAACCTCTTGTTGGAGCTATACCATGAACAATTAAGTAACATCTTAAGACAACACACATAAGGTGTACCTAATCATATGTCCAGTAAGTGTATATAAATCAGCAGGTCTACGCTTTACAAAAATGACAAATAATAAAGGAAATAATACAGAGTCATTTTGTATCTGTGTGTTAGCTTTGTGACTGCTACCTTTGCTCTGGTAACAGTAAAACCCATCTGAAGCCCATTTCCACTGAGAGAGGGGCAGCAATATGTTTTGGACCCTTGCTACAGCAAAGATAAGATCCACGCTTCTGCAGCTGGAATCTGATTCTGCCTCTCTGCCTGAGGGTAAAATCCAATTTCCTGCATGCTCTGACAAGAAAAGGAAAAGAGAAGAAAAACAAAAAATCCCAAACATTTTTTAATTAACAATTAATACTTTGGGAGGGGGATGACAATTTATCTCGAACATATTCTCATGAGGCCAAAAATATCACCTAATAGATTATGTTCCCTCACAAGGTTTTTGGAGGAATAGTTGTCTGGCGTGTCTTTAATCTGAGCCTTTGTCTTTCCTTGGCCTTCTTCCTCCGGGCCATGTTTGCCTTCGCGCAACATGACATTTGGAGCACAAATTGTCTGGCCTTTCAGAAGGCCGGACTGTCTAGCTCGCACCGACATGACAGAGAAAACATTCTCTCAGATAACTGCTCCGTCTTCAATTATTAGGTATCTTTTAGCCGAATGTTCACTGCACTCTGCGTGTCTGGCATCAACTGGTGATAAGCAGCACAGCTCATGGTGCATCTACATCTCCACGTTTGAATCAGACCCTGTCACTGTGACACTGTGGGTGGGAAGGAACACTTGCTCATAGGTCAGCATGAGACTATCGTACACAAACATCAGGACTTGCAGCACTCGGGGCATTTAGCAAGCCCTGGCAGGCCTGTTGAGCTTGGATACTCTTGCATGCTGAAACGGGTTATATGAAGCTGCTACAGATACCTTCCATGAACAGTATGAATGTGGTTTCCGAATCAGTTGACATGATTAGAGGCATTTCATACTATGGGTAGGGTATATATATGTCATTTTGGATTAATCCTGGAAGTCAACCCTCTGCCCTGGTTAATTAACAGATATCACTTCATTCAGTCCTATTATAACAAATGAAGGGCAATATTCAGTGCTCTGGGAAACCCCATGCTGTTTGTTTACATTAGCATTGATTGGCAGAAATTATCAGTCAAACTTATAACTACGTCTTAAAACACTGCTCATGTTATATAATAACTAATATTAGTAATGACACATCATACCAATCTGAGTTGCCCTGGTGGTTGGCTGCTTGATCAGCATAATATGTGTTGTTGTGGCTCATACATGTACCACTGCACGCCCATATAGGAAAATGTCAATCAATACTGTTGTACTGACATTTTCCTGGTCTGTCTTCCAGGCAAGCCATGCTGTATCTTGGCAGTAATTCTCCCTTTTGCTATTTTTATCGAAGGAAGCCTTTAGTGTTTTGCAGCTGGGCTTTCTTCCACTTATTTTGCTGTCTTCTGTTGGCAACCCTGGGCAAGTTTTCAGTAACTGTTTTATATTTGTATTTTATACCGAAACCATTTCCCTCGATCATTTCAAAAATTCACAAAAAAATCAACAAAGGGGCAGTGTTGATGAAATACCTTTAATAATCTGCTACACTATGCAGATTCTCTGTTTGCACTAAAGAGTAATTATTCATTATCACTGATGAACCCTTAAATTGACGGCAGGCTGAGATACTCTTTGATCAATTTAACTAATTATTTTAATACTTGAAGAGAAAAGAAATAAAATAGGGAGCTGATGTTTCTGTAACAGCACCCCATCTAGACACAACAGATTGAATTTTGCAACCTTTTTTTCCCCATTATTCACATACTATTCTAAACAAGTGTGCTTAAAATATGTAAAGAAAAATACTTTAAAGTTTCAGAACATGATAATGGAGAAGAATATGACTTTCTGTCCAAGAAAGAAAATTTGTGGAATCTGATATGCTCTGAATCCACTTCCTGACTTCTCTATCTCTTTCTTAGGAACATTATGTGCCCCTGCCGACTATTAAACCTAGCAACCGCTCAGAGAAAAATAGATATTTCAAAACTTTTCGTATAATTTTTCTTGGCAGGTGGGAAGCTCACAATATGCATATGTATATATGTTTCCAGCAACAAACATCCATCTTTTCATAAAAACTGTCTTCTTGTGCCAAGTTGGAGGGAAGCAAGTTTTCGATACACAGATTTCCTCCCGCATTCCTGCTATAACCGAGTTCTATGATATCGTTCAGGGAATTCAAACACACACAGCTTCACTTTTTCTTCCTTTCTGTGCCTTCCTTTATGTCTCGTTTCTGTTGGCTGCCCATTCGTTGCACAGTTAAAATTTAACCAAGTAGAAATGTGCTTTGTGAGCACACAAACCTACAGCTGTGCTCTATGTGTGGTTTGCACGTCCTAGCTTCAAACTGGGTGCTTTGTAAGCCATTGAAAATAATGGGCTCAGGAGCGCAGTGCTAACATTTTCTTTCTCTGTCTCAAAGCACAGTCATTGAGGTAAAAACAGACATGGAACAAAAGCCTGAAGGGCAGCAGGAAATGTTGGTATGGCCAGTTTTGTTTTGTAGTTTAAAACATATAAAAGTGGAACAATACATTGTGCCATAAAAAGAGTATCTGCCTCCTTCCAGATTTATTCTTTTTCTGCTCCATGAATGTTTCACATCATCTAGCTATTTTTACATCAGACAGACACAAACTGAGTAAACAGTTTTCAAATTCATTTCTTTTTTTTCCTTGAGGTAAAAAAGCAATCCAAACCAACCTTGCCATATAGGTAAAAGTGATTGCCACCTAAACCTAATAACTGGTTATGATACTCTTGACAGAAACAACTACAATCAAGCTTTGCAGTAACTGCTAATGGATCTTTTACATCACTGTGCAAAAGTTTTGGCCTGCTCCTCTGTGCAGAATTGTTACAATTTAACCACACTGGAAGGTTTTTGATTATGAACATCCTGTATGAAATATTCCAATCAAACTCAAATCCTGTCCTTGGCTAGGCCTCTACAAAACCTTGATTTTTGTTTTTTTTCTGTTTGGTTGGGGTTTTTTTTCCCCTTGAGATGTTCAGAGGTGGACTTGCTGGTGTGCTTCAGATTATTACTCAAGTGCACTTAAATTTAAGGTCACAAACTGATGGGTGGTCATTCTCCTAAGGATTTCATTGAGAGCAGAATTCATGAAGCAACAAAGCAGGCTCATACCATCATAGTAACACCAACATGTTTGAATGTCAGTATGATGTCCTTTATTTCATACCGACTGTGTTTGTTTTATACAAAGTATAATAGGACATAGCTTTAAAAAAGTGTCATATTTGACTCGTCTGTACACAGTATTTTCCCAATAGTCTTGGGGATCATTAAGATGGTTTATGGCAAATGTTGGATGTGTCTTGTGGTCAACAATGGTTTTCACTTTAGAACTCTCCTTAGATGCCAGTCACTTTTTTATTGTTAATAATGAACAATGACCTTTTACACAGTTCTCTAGCATTTTGAGTTTCTGTGCATTCCCAAGTTTGCATTTCTTTTAGTGTTTTCTATATTGGTTAGTGATTATATTTCGGTGTCACAAGATTTACCCAGTGCCTTCCCTCTGAGTTTCAGCTCCATGAATTCCTCAGATGTCTCATTATCTTAATTGTCTTAATCCAGTAAACAAACTCCAGAAATAGTTCTTGGTTTTCTCAATCAGATCATCTCTTGTTGCCATTCATTTACTATTAACTTTCAGTTCTCATCATGTACCTCCAGTTCTGTGTTTGGGTCCTAAACAACACCAACACAACTTTAACTGAGAAAAAAGTGGCCTGCAGTGCTTTAGAAGTTGTTCTAGGTTTTTGTGATCTGCTGGAGTCCCAAACCCTTAGAAATGGCTTTGTAATCCTTTCCAGACTTTGCTTTTCATATGTCTTTTATTTTTTTTTAATCAGTCTATAAAGTTATGCATCTTTTTACCTGTTGTCAGAAAGTTTCTATTTTAGTGATTTGTTGACTTTACAGGTCTGGCAGAAACCAGAACCAGGGATCATTAGTGATACTGGGTCAGAAAGTAAGGTTAATCCAAGATCAATCATTATCTAACAAGGGAGGGAATTAAATTTCATGCAGGGCCAGGTTTGTTTGAATAGCTTTTCCCCTCAATAATGAAATGTGTGTGTTGTATTTACTGTTTGTGTCTGTTTAATAATTATATTTGCCACATGATCTGAAACATTCAAGTGTGACATAATAGAAAAAAATAAGAATTTTCGAATGTAGCATTGCTGCACCTTGGAACTCTACATCATCTGATAACATGAATGAAACCACAACTTGATTTCATAGTAGCTATCACTGCCTTGTCAGTTGAAATCAAGATAGGGCTGTTTACAGTAATGAGATGAACACAATAATGTAAATATGACCCCTCTGATTAGATCGACTCATTAACCCTCCTGTTATGTTGTGAGTCAAACTGACCCATTTTAAAGTTGAAACAAAATCTTTTAAAAAAAAAGTAGTTGAATGTATTTTTTCAGTTTGAAACTTCTTCTGCTTGGCTTAATAAGCATAATCAGTACATAAAATGAAAGTGGTTATTTTTACATATTTACAACTCCCCACTCATCAATATGGTACATTGATACTGTTTGGGTCAATTTGACCCGGCAGTGAAATTGAAGGGCAAAAAAGGTCAAAAGTGTTAAATGCTATTTGTTTCTCTGGAACTGTGAGAGTAATTTCACTTTAAACACATACAAAGACACACACAAATACATACCGTTTCCCTTTTCTCTTTACCTTGCTTGTAAATTGTGAGAATGCAGGTGTTACTATGTGATTTGACAACAACCTTTTCTGTTCCCATGGGGAAACTCCACCCACATTAAGTGGATGCTCAGGAGTGGAGGTGGAAAACAAATATTCTCTGCAAGGAAGTTCTAAAAACATTACACACTGCAGATACATATGATATAGTCATTGTCAGAGCTTCACAAAATGACCAGCAGAAATAAAAAGGTGACAGCCCTGGAAGAACTGGAACTTATCTTTGATTATGACAGTGAAATAGAGCAGGATGTGTCGGAAGCTGAAGACAGTATTGAGGTGAATTCTGAGTCTGATGATTCTGGTTATGAACCAAATGATGAAAACGCAAGACACGTTCTTCCAAGCAAGACATTCATATCAAAAAATGATTAAATGCAGTGGTCTTCATCTCCAAGTAGACACCAGGGAAAAGTGTGTGCAGAAAATATAATAAAGACAGTGCCAGGGCCTGCTGGCATAGCAGTAACTCATGTCATGGACACCAAGTAAGCTTTTGAGCTACTCATGCCCACTTCAATACAGAAAATCATTCTTGAAATGACTAAGGACGGTGTGTTTTAGGGGAGAAGTGGAAGGAGCTGAATAAAATGCAATTACATGCATAATTGGGGGTCCTCATTCTTGCTTGGGTCTATAAGGGTGAATCAACATCCAGTTGATTTCTGATTTCAGTTATTTCAGGTTCAAAATCAATGACTGAATAAAGATGACTTTCAGTACAAATCCTTATGGGTCATATGTATTGATTTCAAAGCAGCAGGGTCAATTTGACCCTGAATAGAACAGATGTCTCAAGTTCATTTATGAATGTCACTACTTAAAAAGAAAAAAGAAAGCAATGTAAAACAAATATAACTATTGATTTTTCTATGTAGGTTTTTCTAGTGGACAGTAAAAAATTTTAATTGCATTTTTGAAATGAAAAACGAGTGAATTATGCTCATTGGTCTGTTATTTGTAAGAGGTAAAGAACATCATTGCACTAAATATTGAATGAAATGGTTAGAAATTGAGTTAATAATTAGATACAAACATGTTTTGTGGGAAAATTTTGGGATTCAGACACTTTTGTATGATTAAACAATCTCTGGGTCAATTTGACCTGGGAACATTATTGCTGTTCTTCATAAATGAACATAACACCAGGGTTAGCTTGTTCCATTCACTCCCCCTGGATGAGGTTTTAAGTATAGTGGACAATTGCTTGCATAGTGTCGTTGACTTTACAGCAATCCTCCATACCGAGCATGCATGTCATGTCAGTGGAGAGGAAATCTTCCCTTTAACAGGAAGAAACTATTGGCAGAACCAGAACCTGGCTTAGTGTGAACCGCCATCTGCTATGACCAACTTGGGGTTTGAGAGGACAGAGCAGATATACACACACAAAAACACTGATCTAGGAGTACTTTCTATGCTGAAGAAACATAGAGTCAATGGCAGTAGAAGCTCCTTTAGTAGTTTCATCTAGGAGAGAAACACAGCTAAGCAGATAAGCTATGAGCTAGTATTCAAATCTATAGGATGAAAGAGAGCTTAGCCAATAGCTATGACTGGGAGCGAGACAGGGTTAAACACAGACCCAGATAAGTATTGGAGGGGAGTGCAAAGCTCATTTGGTGCAGTGAAGCTGTTTCATGTAGCAGTGGACTGGTGGTCAAAAGCTGTTTTCCTCCAACTGTTGAGAAGAAAGAAAATATTAAAACATATACACTCTCTGTGCACATTCTTTCAATGTAACAATTTGCAATCCTCTCTCAAATCACCCGAAACATGTTCCTGTTGTTGATTTTCTGTTTTGCTACCTCCTCCTCTTCTTCTTCCTCACTAGAGCTACCAGTGCAACATTCACTCTGCTCTGACTGGCCCTCTAAATACAACGTGTCTTTTTTTTTTATCTCCATCACTAGTTTCATCTGAATCTGATGAGCCATAAGGTGAAAAAATTACAGCCACTTCTATTTTTCTCGGACCATAGAAACCTGAATACTTAGAGGATACACAATAAATTTAAATGATCCAGTTTTGAGAGTAAAATAAAGGTTATAAAGTATTTTAATAATGAACATCCCTCCAGGATACTGACATTTAATGCCTTTTTATCTGAGCAATTTAAATATATTTCTTGTTTTTCTATCACAAATATATATTAAATCACTCTTAGATAAGAGTATTTTACAAAATCAAATCTTCTAAGATGGGTATGTATCTGAAAATACCTCACAACGTGTGTCTCTATCCATTAGGCCACCATATTGGACATTATATAAATGTATCAGTTTGTTTTTGAATGCTTGCATAAGGTCACATAACCTCAGTATTTGTCCCATCTCCCCCTTAAATGTGTCGAGTGATAGAAAGTGCAGGTGGATGACAGCCCTCTTGTCTACAGCCTGTGAAATGTCTGTATCTCACTGGATACAGAAACCATCTGGCAGTAATCAGGCCAGTTAGTGAAACTGGGTACAAAAGTGTGGTTAATCACAGGTATGTCTTTATATAACAAGGGAAAGAATTAAATTTCACGCAGGGCCAGGTTGGTTTAAATTACTTTTTTCCCTCAATAATGAAATGTGTTTGTTGTATTTACTGTTTGTGTCTGTTTAATATCAAAATTTGCTTCATGATCTGAAACATGTTACTGTGACAAAATGGGATAATAAATCTGAAATTCAGTACAGTGCAATATGTAGTACAGTGCTATATGCAATCAGAGTAATGCACATTGGAATTCCACATCATCTGATAACATGATTGAAAAATCTTCTCCTCTGCCATTACCATCTTAGTTTTCTACCACAACTTGATTTCACAGCAGCTCTCGTTACCTTGTGAACTAAAATTTAAGATAGGGATGTTTACAGTAATGAGATGAACAAAATAATGTAAATATGAGCCCTCTTCTACTTAAGTGATGTGGTTTTGCAATTTTAACCAAGACTTGCATCACTTCTTTTGCATCTTGGTGATGAAGATAGACATTTGCATGCTGTTGTAGGAATGGTTGTCATTTTAGATCAAATCTAGCATGATCTTAGGCTTTTTTTTTATTCATGCATTAGTCAACTTAAGTAACTGGAAAAACAAACCTTGGCTGTCTCTCGAGAATCCTGCCAAAGTGCATCCACAGTTCACCAGACATCCAGCACGGAGATTCGATGCCACATTAGTACCATCTGTATATAATCCTCTGTTGATTAGCATGTAGCGCTACTGTATCCCTCAGATAGCCAGCCCCTCATGCTGCCCCCAGAGTCTTAATCCTCCCTCCGCCTGTTGTGTTTCTGCTCTGCTGGGGACCAGTCGCACCAATTCCACTCATTGAGCTTGATAATTAGTGACAATTGTTAAACTAATTTACAAACTCCAGCAATACTACTGAACAAATGGTGCAAATTAGCTGGAGATACTAATGTGGGCAGAAATGTGGAAAAAGGCACCATCCGACCCCCATTACAGTGAAGGGAAGGGGGCCAGGAATGTGTCCTCCACGTGTCAGGATGAATTGTCCATGGATGAGGCAGTGTGCAGTATTGAACTGGGCCTGTGACTGAGCCGTTGATTAATCCCACAGATCGAGTAGTGTGACTGAGCCAACAGCATTTTAATTTACATTTCCAACTAGTAGACTATAAAATAAACTCCAACTCCAACATCAATAACAGTGCAATTCTTGGAAATCCTGCACATTTGAAAATGACAGATCATTTGCAGCATCATCAGTAGAGATACAGGCCAACTGGTTAAAGAGCATTGCCTCACAGGCGGGCTTTCCAAGCTCCTTTTTTTCCTCCTGAGATAAATGTGCAGTGCCTTGCAGTGATGCCTAGACAAATGGGAAAGAGCACCTCTTGTAAGAAGTTTCTAGTCTGTAGTGGTCAGTATCTGTCAAAAGTGACCCAAGGAAGGAACACTGATGAACACACAAAGAGGGTCAAGGGCAGTCAAGGCTCATTGATGCATGTGTGGCACAACCTCTGGCCCATGTGATGCACTTAAGTGTTCACATTCATTTTGTTCTTTGAGATCACACAAGCTTATGGCCTTGTGTGTTTTTAGACCATACAGCTGGGGTTGAGGAACAAAAGGGGTGTGCCTTATAAAGGGCAGCATTTACATTTGCAAGATGTGTCAAAGCAGTTCATAGATGAGGGCAAAACTTGGTAAGATGCTAGTGTTTAACTGCAAGTGAATCAGTTTTGTAGTTTTGGTTGGATTCACTTAGCCCACTTTTCCATGTCAGGACCTTTCAGTTCATTGCAAGTAATAATTAACAGTGTAGTTCATGGAAAGAAAGGATGACCTGAAAGAGACTTTTGATACATACCACCTCCTAGGCACTGTTGCAGACTCTGCACACTTTGTTGAAGAAACAGTACTCCCTGATAGCTGTGGGCTCTTTTAGTGGGATAATGCGCCCTGCCCCAAAGCAAAAATTCTCCAGGAATGATCTGAGGAGAACAAGTTTGATGTGTTGACTTACCCTTTCAGTTCCTCAGATTTTAAGCCACCTTAGTATCACTGAAATGTGATGGACAAATAAGTCAGATCCATGAAAGCCAAACTTTCAAGACTTTTAAAGATGTGCTCCTAAGATCTTGTTGACAGAAACTACAGAACACCTTTGGAGGTCTGATGAAGTAAACCTTGACAGGTTAAGGTTGTTTTGAAAGAAAAAGGGTGAGCAACACATAATTAGACATAATTTTATGCCTCATCAGGATACACAATTTAGAGAACCGGAAACAACTCATATTGCTTTGTCTATTTATTTTTGTAAAAGTAATTATTTTTTGCAAGAAAACCCCAGCAACATTTAAAGTGACACATTAAGAGGTCTGGCCTTTCTGCACTCTTTCCCTTGTCAGTTTTTCTGCAGTACATATTTAACAATATGATATATTTGCAACAAGTGAATTTAAACCTAACTGATTTATCAGGGGCTTTGCTACTTATCCATTTGGCTTGCTCACTAGAGTTTTAGCTGTTCTTTTTAACAAAAGACAGAACCCTTTTTTCTTTATATAATCAAACTTGTTCTCTGTGTGAAGATTTGAACTGACAGCACAACTCATATGCAAAGCATTTAGTTTTGTGGTGGTCCGTATTTTCATTCAGGTACTGATGAAATCTACAAGACTGCAAGAAAGTGGAGTCATGCTGTTGGGTGACTTGAAAATGTAAAATTTTAGCAAAGGGAATGTTTTGAGGAAGCTTGTTGCATGAAGTCAAGGCCTTGCTGCCTCATTATGACTGTTGTTTTCATTGCTTTGCTTCACGCTTTCAGCTTCCCAGATCTAAAAAAGAATTGGTAATGGGACTAATCCAGTGTAAGCAGGAGGGAGCCTCGTGGTTAGTGCTACAGCTTGCCCTTTTTTTGTTGTTGTTGTTGTTGAAAAAGCTCCTCTCCTCTTTATCCCCCTCTCTTTTCCTCACCCCTCCTTCCTTCCTCCAGGATTGGAAGTAGGAGGTGTATTCCCATTCTGCCAGTCACAACCGCTCTGCCTTGTAGGGCCTCAGACTCTATCTGTGTAAACAGAAGCGGGGAAGGGGTGCTTGGTGTTTTCTCCTGTCTAAACCCCCCCCCCTTTTTGGTGTCTCTTTGATCCCGGGCACTAGAATAATAATTGCTATCACTTATGAAACAAAATGACAAGTGCTGCCAACAGCTTTCCAATGCAAATATAAAAGGAATTGAGAACAGAGAGAAGTGGGGATAGAGAGCTGTGAAGGAGTGTTAGCCAGGGTCCTGAGCTGGCAACTGGGATGAGTTTGATTGATTTTAGAGGGGGTGTGGAATGACTTATGTGAGAGGAAGAAATCTTTTTAACTTATCTAATTTATGCAAACTGTTTATTCTTTTTTAAACAACAATTCGGCAGGGATGATGCATCTGTAAGAGCTTTTTTTTTCTTTCAGCATTTCAAAGCAGAGCCATAGGCAACTCTTGATGCTAGACATATTTAAAGCATCCTCACATGAACTGTATTGACATTTTTGGAATGACAGCCAGCATAAAAGCAAGAGCAAGGCTGAGGCAGTGAGTAAACACTCAGAAAAGCACATCTATATTACAAGAAATCTTTCCAGAGGAGCAGGGAGCCAGACCTACTACTGTGGGAGCCGAAGCCTGGCCCTTTTTGGCTTTCACAAAGTGGACGCAACCCAAGCCAAATGGCTGTTTGCTGCTTATTCAAACAGCATGCAGAGAGACAGAAATGATGGAGCTGGACGGCTCCTCTTCCCTCTTTTAAAGCTGTGCAAGTGGATAAGCCCCTGGTGTTATTCAGAGGCCCCCTCTGACATTTTCTGTTGATGTTTATTTAAATGACACTCAGATCGGCGTGGAAACCGTCCTGTCGCAAGTGCCCAGCAGGACACAAAACAGCTGGACTCTGGAAGCGAAACTGAGAAAGAGAGAGAGGGGAGTAGTTCCGAAAGAAAAAAGGAAAATAAAGAAAAGGATGGTGTAACCCTTTATGCATAAATTATTTTGTAAGCTCATTGGATATTTCTCATGATAGTTCATATTTTTCACATGTTTTTAATCTTTAGGAATACCTGAAAATCACATTTTTGCATCTACATCTTTTAAACTTTTTTTCCTAACAGATTTTCTGCTAAGGCGGATAAATCGCATTTGGACTTTAAGATATGTAACAAGCTTACAACTCTATATACATTGAGTAAAAACTATGAAACGAAATGAAAACTGTGCTGTGAAACTAGTGTGACCAGATATACTCATCAGTCACTTTATAAGGTACACATTGTTTTTATGAAGTTTGACCTCCTTTTGGATTCAGAACTGCCTTAAATCTTTGTTGTTCAAACACAAAAAGGTGTCAGAAACATTCCTTGAAGATTTTACAGGTGTTGTTGGTCTCTTAGCTGCACATTAATCCTAGAATTGTGCTGCTCATGGTGGCAGCATGTTGGAGGTGCTTTATTATATTAGTTCTGATTTGCTCTTTTTGTAGACGTTTCTTCATTTATTTATTTATTTATTTATTTATTTATTTTGGTTGATTCATTGAATGTTTGGACAATTATTCCCTCTGGTTTTGGATGCTATTCAGCTGGAAGGATTTTGACTCCTACTTTTTTACTTTTGGACAGACATTATGATGCATAACTCTAGAAACAAAGTACTGTTTTTTTTACAACTGAGAGAAGTTAATTATCATCTCATAAGCTCAAATAATACCTGAACTATGACCTCAAATCCCAGAGGAGTTAAAAAAGAAACTTTATGGATGTAGAGGAGGACCAGAGAGCAGAGAGAGAAGGAGGAAGTTCAAACAATCTCTTCCATTGATTATATTGGACAGGAATTATATCCCTGACCCCCATGTCTTTCTAACTATATGACCAGACAGAGCGGCAAAAGCAAATGAGGTGGATTACCAGTGCTTGAGAACAACTGATGGTGTCATGCATGACATGTTATTGCTGCCCAGATATTGAGCTTTAATCATTTTATTACAGTGATGAGACTGTCATACAGCACCAGTAGAGGTGCTCCGAGGCCTCCTCAGATTTGTTGCAAGACTGATTGCTACCGTAGATCCTTCCTGCCCACAGCATCTCAATCCACAACAGCTCTTTGAGGATATTTGGATGATAGGAGTTACAGTTTACGGTTTAATTTCCACTTTGGGGTAAATAAAGTGTTTTTGAACTGAATTGAACTGAATGTGTGATGCAAATCTGCCGTTCCACCACTTCCCAAAGTTGCTTTAACAGATGGAGATCTGGTGAGCTTTCAGGCCATAGGAGTACAATAAACCCAGTATTATGTTCAGGAAAACAGCGGGAGATCAGTGAGCTTTGTGACATGAAGCATTATCTTACTGAAAGGTACCACTAGGCTGAATGATACAAGGCAGGATGGATCTGGGCTTTTATTTTGTGTATGCCATATTATAATAGTACCATCTAAATGGGCAGCCCAAACTGACTCTTTGGATCAGGAAACGTTTTTACAATATGTGATTGTTCAATTTTGTTAAGTTTGAGTGACTGAAGCTGTATTTTCCTGTTCTTGGCTAATAGGAATGGTACCTGAAGTGGTCTTCTGCTTTAAGGTTCAACAGCTTGTGCATTCAAACATGGTTTTCTTTATACCCTGGTTTCAGAAAGTCTTTTCGTTTTTCAAGCTGCTGTTGCCTTTCTGTTATCTCAAACCAGTTTGGCTATTCTCCACTGACCTTTGACATCAACAAGGCATTTTCATTTACAAAACAGACACTGTATACTTTATTTATTCATTTATTTTTTGGGGCCATTCTCTGTCAATCTCAGACATGGCTTGGTGGAGAAAATCTTAGAAAATCAGTCATTTCAGAAATAGCACCCTGTCTGGCACCAAAAACCATGCTCTATTTAAAACCACGTAAATCCTCTTTCTTCCCATTCTGATGCTCAGTTTGAATGTCACCATGAGTAGGTGCATAAACACTCTTGGTTGTTGCTGTGTGATTGATTTATTCGTTGTTCTGTGATTGACTGATTTGCTAAAAAAGTGATTGAGTGTATTTCACCGTTTTCTCCAATTCTTTGGTGTCATAAAAGATAAACCTGTCTGACTCTTCAGGCTGTACCCTCTTCCATTGCTCATGATGCTCCTTGCTTATGACTCTTCACATTCTCACTACTTCTCCATCTAATTTTACAAAAAATATGCTTCATAGCACTCTACAAAAAAGGATACAATAGTTAGTTATCAATAAACTCAACGATGCACAGAGTTAGTTACCTGTCAGTACAGCTAAGGTACACAAAAACTAAGAGCCCATCGTAACAGATTATTTTTGCTTCCAAATATCTGTTATTTTGCTTTCTTTTGTCCTTGAGATCTGTCAGGTGGCTAATCTGTTGCTTTCTCTGCATCTTTAACTACTTTAGTGCTCTTATCTTCCATAGCATTCTCAACTTCACCGTCACCTTCTTTATCAATATATCTTTTTGCTTAAAACCTTTTGTGTTTTGTGTTCCATCTATTATGTCAAAATCCTTCCTTTTCTGAGAGACATATGTAGTTACTTTCAAGGATATCACACTCATTTTACTCGGATATTTTCTCCACATCTTTCATGTGCTGAACTTCAGCCTTACAGAATAAAATACAAAATAGAGAGAAATGAGCAAGTTCCCACAATGTTTAGCATTATCATTCATGCAAACTCACCTCACCACTTTCTCTTTTGTAAATAAAAACTGTTATGATCCATAGGTGTATGGGGTTTAGTTTCAGTTTGTGTTTTTGATCATTTCTGAAGTGTTTAATATTAACATATTTAGTTTATTTCTCTGTGTTGCTCCTTATTGTTACTAGGGTGTTTCCATTTAGATACTTCTGTGGTGTTGAGTTTTCTATCTGTTCCTTGTGTTCTTTCCTCTGTGCATTTTGGTTTATGCTCTCATGTTAGTTTCAGACATTTTTTTTATTTTTGTAGATCCCAAATATAAACAAATCAGGGGCTGCCTAACTCCAAAAGTGGGTACACCCTGGACAGGTTGCCAGTCAAGCCACACCTAAGGGGTATTTAGGAAGACAAATACTTACTCTGGTTGGTCACTAGGGGATTGAACTTTAGTGTCACACTCTGGACTCAAATGAAGAAGTTAAAATGCAAGTATAGCAAATATACTACTAACACCCAAAAACATAGTCATGTAAAAAAAAAAATAGCAGTACCCACTAAAAGCCTGTGTTTTCCAAAATCTTTTGATGTGATGACATACAGTAATATAGTTAATTATATAACATTGTAATTCAGCATTTTAAATTAGGTATAGGTCATTTAAAACTCAGACATTTAGCTTTGTGTGCTCCTGACTGCTGAAGTAAGTGTGAAGACCATGGTGAGATCAAAAGCTATCTGAGGGCTTCAGAAAAAAGATTGTAGAAACTTTTGAGTCTGGAAAGGTCTTTAAATAGGTCTCAAACGAAGGTCTCACTGTGTCTCACTGTGCAGAAAATAGTTAACAAGTGGACAAGTGGTTCAAAACCACTGTTAATTAGCCATGGTCCGGGTGTCCAAGCAAGTTAACCCTAAGAGCAGAACACAATGATCTTAAAGAAATTTCCAAACCCTAAAATTTCATCAGGAGCTGACAGCAAGGTTCTGATGTAAAATGAATGCCTGTACAAACAAAGACTGAACAAATTTAACTTTCAAGTGATGTGTGGAAAGAAGAAAATATTACTCTCTAAAAGGTGAAGGCAAGAATAAAGTTTGCTTAAGAGAACTAGACCAGGAACAAGGCCAGGAATTCTAGAATATTGTTCTTTGTCAACAACTGAATTAGGATACCAACTATGAAGCATAGAGCTGGTAGTGGCATGGTTATTGGATGCCTTGCTGCATCAGGACCAACTCACCATCACAGAATCCAACATCTGCCATGTATCAGAGAATGTGTCGCAAAATGTGAGAACAGCTTTAAAGAACAATAAAGCTGAGATGGAGCTGGACCCTGCTTTTTGACAATGACCCAACACATCCTGTTCCAAGTCGAAGCTCAGATTTGATCTCATTGAGATGCTGTGGGGTGACTTGAAACATGTTTTACTTGCAAGACCTTCCTCAAACTTCAGAGCTGAAAATCTGGAGTTGTGCAAATTTTCCTCAGACTGATGCCAGAGATTGGTAGATGGCTACAAGAAACCTCTCACTGAGGTTCTTTCAGCCAAAGGGGATAAGACTAGCTATAGGGTAGGGTTTCCTAACTTTTTCCACAGATGGATTTGTTGATATCATTGACTTAAAAAGAAAAACACAGAATCAGTTTTGTTATTTAATAAAGATTAAAGAGTAATATGTAAAAGAAATCTTAATAAAGAACTGAATACTTAATGGGGTGTCCTAATTTTTCACACGCCTTTACAGCTTTTGAATAGCTGATAAAGGTAGAGGCAACCATACACGAAAACAAAAGACCTTGTGTGAATTATTACAGCCCAGTTTTGATGTTCTGAGACTGTGTTACCTTGAGCTAGAAAACAGAGATCTCTTGTTTCGCTTGTTTTTCTCCCCAGTGCTGGCTGTTCCTGCCTGCAGAGGATCCATCCTCCATTTCACAAAAACACTCCAGCATTCTATTTTGTCAGATTTAGTCATCAGGCTGGTCGTGAGGCAAGGGTGTCATTTCAGAGCTCCTGCTGGGGGGATGGCTTTTTCTTCCAGGACATTCTGACACAGAACGCTAATAATGTCACTCCTCTTTTCTAGCTCTCACAAGCGCAGCCATCGACCCAACGTAGCCATCAACTAAAAATGTCCTCTCGGTCTGCGATCACCTGCTGCTGTCCTTTCTGCTATATATTTTTTTCCTTAGTGTGGAAGGTGCTGGACGCCCATTTTGCTTTTACAGCATGGGGGCTCTGTTTTCCCAGTGTGATGAGCTCCATTTGACAGTCCCAGGCTTCAGCTCCAAGCCCATTTACGACCAGCTCATTCACTTTATTGCCTTTTGCTGATGGCGGTACATTGGAGGGTTTGCTAAGGGGGGGGAGTATGGTGGCAGGCAGAGTCTAATTGGCTGTATTAGTTGATTTGCTTCTTCTCTTCTTTCTTGGGCCCAAGAAGTCACAGTGAGCCAGATGAGTGGCCTACATTTTGAGTTGTTCCATCTCGTTTCTCTGTCATTCCTTGATTTCTGGCGTTGTGCTCAGAGTTCTCTGGAAGATTCAGCTTCGTCTTGAGCGGCTTCTGTCAAATCGAATATTTGCACGTTTGATTAGAGGAAGAAGGAAATGTGCTATGAGACCGCATCGGGCTCGAGCCCACAGTTCTCTGCGTTCACAGCCACACGCGTGTGTTCATGCGGATTGCAGCAAAGTTAAATTTAGCTGCCTCTTCCCAGTACACATGACATTGATTGACAGGCCACTGTGGGTAATGATGTTTCCTTTTTCACAACGTGCCACCCACAGCAGTCGCCTTCAGACAGGTTTTGAAATTTGTTTTGTTTGAAATGTCCGTATACTCTTGTACATACAGCTCTATGAATCCCTCAGCATGTTTGGGATGAAGTTTTCATGTAGAACAAGGCCATTAGAATGAAACCATTGATCACTTTCACTTAGATTTACATTAGTAGTTCAACATAATATTATTTGTCCCTTCAAAATGATTTAATACAGAGCACCAATATTAATCAGGTAACTTTAATTTGCATCATTTAGCTTTCCTAATGTAGAAACCTAAATGTTTACATTCAACACTGGTTACTATTTCTTTTTGAGTTGTAACAGAACATTTGTGCATCAATGACTTCATCACACTACTACCCTTCCTCGTCTTGTTTTTCTGCTTCTAAATCCATTGACATGACTGATAAGAGGGCACCTCTGTGGCAGAAAGATTGTAATTCACTTGAAGTCAGCTCTGCATTAACAGTAGGAAAAGGAGTACATATAGCCAGTGATGGGTTTTATTGTTTATGGAGGTACCCAGCAGTACATTAATTCATTGGGAATAGTGCTTCACACTAGAAGCCATTTACTTTCAAAAGTATTGTAGAAATCTAAATTTTTTCATACAAATATCTCTTTTGTTGTTTTCCAAAAAATCTTGTGCTTGTGTATTTTAACTATGGATACCGGAATGTCTTGACTGGTATCAAATTCTTAATCTATGATATCCTTGAGCAAAAGCAGTTAAGTTTCACTGCGCAAAAGAAAAGTTAAGTTCAGTTTATTTATACAGTGCTAATTTACAATAAGTGGCATCTCAAGTAGGGGTGCACCAATAAATGGACCCTGGATTTCCTTAGTTTTGAGAGATTGGCGATTGGACGAAACATGTTAAACTGATCTTATCTACCCACACAAAGTTCTGAAAATCAGCCACTCCCGCCTTTTGGTCTGCCGTGAGAGAGGGATGACAGACAGACTCGCCCATCAGATGATGTCTGCAGGTGCGGCGTTAACAATAGTCACCCAAATGTTGCCATCTTAGCGACTTTGTCAATATATTTAGCAACTTTTCAGACCAAAAAATCTGTATCGCCCAAAATTGGAATTGGCAGATCTGGCTCTTTAAAGATCAGTCTTCAGTGATGGCAATCTGTGCCACCCTAATCTCAAGACACTTTACAAGACAAACCAGTCCAATTAATACCCAGTTATAAAGAATCCTATTCTGTCCAAATTAAACTGAATTCAGTCTTATGCATTCAGTACAATCAGCTCAAATTCAGAGCCAATTACTTAGGGTCAAATTCTATTCTAATTATAATACTACAGAGTCAAACTTAGTTAATTAATTTTAATTCCAGTTGGTATCTTGTTAAAAAAGTATCTGTTTAAGGAATTATATTGAAGGAGTGGGAAGAGTCCATAACCATCACTGACTGCTATATATAGTTTGATTATTAAGTCTGAAGCTCTAAATTCAGTCTCAAGCAAACGGTAAAATTTGAAGCCACTATCAACTAAAACATCAGTCAGAAGACTGTTTTAAAAGATATTCAGATTTATGCCTGAATAGACAAAATGTTTGCTTTATACAAAAATATACAGCAAACATTTCCTAAAATTAGGTATAGTTTTAAAGAAAGCATTGCAATTATGCAGAGTATCACTTTGCTGCAGTTTTCCCCTTTGTAAAAACTAAACAGTACAACACACGGTTAGCTGATTAATTGGCTGTTTTATCTGCTCTTAATAATGATGACATACTAGTTGTTTATTTTACCGATAGACATGCTTACTCATAGAGCTCGAAGACAACTCTTGTTTCGAAGCAGCATAGCCCTAAAAAGAGACATAGCTTCTGCAGTATCCAAACCTGTTGCTGGAGGATAAGAGGAACTCATAGACGATCAGTTTTTGGTGGGTGATGGGTGGTGCCACTCTGCTTCATCCAACTTTGGTCAACCTGGCTTTCTCTCTATGAAATCTCATTGAAAGGAACTGAAACCAGAGGAAAAATATGACAGAAAATGTTACTGGCTCTGAAACAGTGATACAAGAACTATAACTTCAATCTAAAAACTGAGCCATCCTCATTTACAGCACAGATCTTTTTGCTGTTTGTCCACTTGACTCGATGAGTCCTCCCTCTGTTTAGGAGTGTGTTTTCATAATATCCTTCTCTCTTCTGCCTTCCATTCTCTCCTAGCATCAATATTAGAGATGCTACTATTTATCTTACCTTAATAGTAGTGTTGACCTTCTTTAGAAGACACTTCAGAAGATAGTTTTCTATATATTGTCTTTTTTGTCATTATCAAAACAAAATGGAGATTGCCTTGTCATGCTGCTGGCCACAGTTCTACTTATGTAGAACAAAATTTGGTGTTTAATTGCCTGGCTGGGCTAAAATCTGCTGCTACTTTCAACACCCAACCCACACAAGAATGTCACCAAGACAGAAGTCTCTTATTTGTCTTGTCTCCGCTGCAAAGGGAATCTTTAGTGTCTCCAAAACCATTCATTCACCACCAAGCAACCTTCACCTCAGTTTCCTTTCTGTGTTTATTTACAGAGCTGTGTGAGACATTATGTTCATTCAGACATGGCACGTATATCCTTATATAACATCATCTAGCTTTTTCTGGCAGACATGAGTAGTTGCAGTTTGGGACTCCGGTTCAGTGAGTTCGTGCACAGCTCTCCGATGACTGCCTGTGGCGGCCATCAATAGGGGAGCACATTAGCGAGCCCTCGATCCGTAAACACTGGAATCTGAGTTTCTGCAACTGAATTATTCCTTCTGAGTACATAACTGATTTAATGAACCATCTTCACTTCACTTTGGTGGCTGTAGTGTATACGCACAAATGATCTGTCTTAAAATAGTATGTCCAAAACTCCATAATAATATACTAATATTACAATATGTTTCTCTTTTTAATTCTGAACATATTCAATTACTGTTTGTCTTTCAATCAGTTAGAATGCAATCAAAAACTTAATATATTTTAGTAATTGAATTACAAAGGTGAAAGTCATATTATATAGATTCATTACAGTCAGAAAGATATATTTTAGGCATTGATCTGTGCATATTTTGATTATTAGATCTTATAGCTAATAAAAATCCAACATTCTCAGAAAATTAGAAGTTTACATAAGACCAATAAAACAGCATTTTTTTAAATGAAAAAAACTCTGCCTTTTGCAATGTATGCCTAGGTACTGTACAGTATATCCACTTAAAACTTATTCTGCAGAAATTACTCTATAAGTTTCTAATGTGATATGGAGCCCATATTTCCATGCAACAAACCACTGGTTAGGCTATTTCTACAAGGACACATAAATAAGGTTTTGTATTGTACCTCCTGTCTTACTGTAAGCTCCTTTGACTTAATGTCTTATAACTCCATGCAGAATGGGCATATTTCTGATACATGGTGTTCCCTATTTTTTGCTGCTCAATGCATTGAATTAAGTAACTAAGTAATAATTATAAGCCAAATAATTTATGAGGCATTAAATATAACTCAAATGCAACAACAGTAGGTCATATAATATTTAGACACTGCCTTATTCATCATTTATTATGGCCTTAATGATGAAATATTCACTACCTCTGTTTCATTTGACCAGGATTAACCTTCTGTAAATTAATGATAATTTGGTATTAACATCCCAGTTTCTGAATTCAGCCGCACTGTGTTTTTTCGGAAAAATTGGTGACAGTGGCATCTTCATGATCCTGAGATTGCACAGAATCCAATGATCCAACTGTCATGATCAATTGTTGGGAAGGGGGTAAAATAGCTATACAAAGTTGAACTGCTTTCATTGTGAGGTCCACAACATCTCAGTATCAAATGAGATGTGATAATAACTTTGATGTTGGTGAGTTTATGACAGTAATTAGTCTGCGTTGTCAAAAAGAAGTTCTAATGTGCTGCTTTCACTCTGAGACAACAGCTGCTAATATTAGCTCAAACTGTTTGTATTAGTTTACTGCTGCTCACCTCTTTTCTTAAAGAAATCCTTACTTTTCTCCACTTTCTTTTTTTTTTTTTTTTTTTTTTTTGGTCACTTGGTTTCCCTTTTTTGGGGAAATACATAACTTTTCCCCACCTCCTACATCTCTGCCTGTCAGATCACCAGGTGGAGGTGAAGACTAAACCATTTGCACCTCTTTCAAGGTGGGACAGGGACATCAAAAACATCCATCATCATTGCTAATGCAAAATTCAACTTCTGAACCTCTTCATTCAGTTAAGGCGAATTTTATTTTACAAAAAAATATTAGAGGTGGAAAAAAAACCCCCACAAAAAACAGAAAGCCATTTTTAAATCCCGGTTTTTAAGAGACTCTGCCTGCAGTAGGCCCTGGTAATAAGAATGGGCCCCAGTCCGATGCCTCAGCCAGCAGATGCTCAAAAAAATCATCACTGACGTTCAAATCACCATACTGTATATCAAGCAACTCAGATCATGTTGTTTGTCCACCTTTTGGGTGCACAGTTTTCCCTTACACTAAACTTTCTAAGATTATGCCTAAACATAGCAGTTTATAAATGATCAGCTTCTTTTGCATTGACCTTTTGTGGCTGAACCTCCTTGTGGGGAGACATGACTTACACATGTCTGTGTAGGCCAGAACATACCATTTCTGTGCTAAAACATTTATCTATTCATTTTATGTCATATTTAAAATTTCTGAATAATGGAATCTTGGATTTTAATTAGATGTATACCTTAGTCAATCAAAGTGAACAGAAATAGAAATTTTGAATATAGCACTACATGTAGTGAATTTACACATGATACAAATTTGAGTTGTCAAATTACTTAAACAAGTTAACTTCTCAATAATATTCTAATTTTAAGAGATGCATCTGTAATAAGCTAATCCGTGTGATTGTTTGTATCCATTCCAGATGATCAACTTACACAGCGTTGAGTTTGAATACCCAGACCATAGATGTTAATGAAAGACTATCATCAATCACCAAAACACAAATGCAGAAAAAAGTAACTCTTAAATGCTTAACAATGTTTGCTAATTGCAGTTTGTAACACAGGCAGTACCTCTCTGGTTTCACAAAATGATCTGCATCAAAAAGACATTGCAAAGAGCCACAGAAAAGAGCACGTTGAGAATTTGCCAGCTCAGTGATATATTTGAGGCATTATGTGATGCGGACCTCTAACCTGAACTGAAGGGAATTGTGGAGTAGAGGCGTCCTTTTTCTGAGTGCAGCAGTACAGTGTTCAGGTTCAAATGAAGGGAGATTGATGTTACTGCTAACCTTGGCTGTGGGCCCCGCCTGGCTGCCCCTGTGAGCCATCAGTCTGCCGGGAGTCTGACTAAAATATTAAAGAGCCTGCCTTTTCACCCACTGTAGCACCTCACCACGGAGGGAGCAGGGTGCTGTGCACGTCAGCTGCCGTGAATACGTGATGCTTGGACAAGCAGGTGAAACAAGAGAAGAAATTATTCTCTGTATAAACTGACACTTGCATCACCATACACCCCTTGATGTAGTTATCCATTCAACTACACATTCATGACTGAGGGGACCTGTCTACAGTAGATCATATTAGCTGCACACAGAGGGGGGGAAACTGCCAGTGTATAAATACATCCTGTTAGAGTGGTGCCCTTGCACTGGTATAAAGAAGATGGAAGTCACCTTTTGCTGTCCTACATCACCGCGCAGGACACCAGGTGCAATACTGTAGGTAGTAATACATTTCTGTGCATTCAGGTATCCAGGATTGAATGATATACACTTTTAAACATATTTCAATATTTTACGTCGTTTAGTCATAGTTGTGGGCTTAACATACAGTAATATTCCATCCAAGTGATCAAATAAACTACTGGAAAGAATCTGAGTTTTAATGCACAGCCCTTGAGCTGTTATAGTCTACCAAATATTGTATCTAAACTGTACTTTGCAACTGATATTGCACAGTAGGAGTCATTACCAAGTAAAAATGATAGCACAGTAGGAACATTAGAAAAAATTTCCTCCACAAATATAACTTTCATATGTTATGTCAGAGGCAACCTCGCTCATGTGCTCATGAATGAGACTGGCTCCGTTTATCTTCCTGTCTGTTATCCAGAGAAGACATCGATGGGAAAAGGTAGCACCAAGCAAAAAAACCCCCAAAAAAACTAAATCTGAAAAAAATGATGAACAGAATCTGAGCAAAAAATGAAATAAATAAATAAATAGAAAGATCCAGCGAAGTATCACACCCCAGTTCGATTAGGAAGCTACTCAAGCTTTTCGGCAGAAAACTTGATGATTATCATAACCAGAAAAATCACAGGAAAAAAAACTGCCTCGGTGAACAATGAACCACTAAGTCACCGTACTGTGATGAAGTGATATCAACACCTCTCTAATGAAGGAACCGGATATATTTGCCAAAGCGCTACACTCTAATTTGTTCTTTTGCAGTTCAGAGTTTTTAGTTAGAAACAGCCTCATCACATCCACCCAATGCTGTGAAAAGACTGTTGAAGTGCAGGTTTGTCAGGTTTCTTTGCAAAGGTTCAATTTTATTGGTACAATTTCAAACAGATTAAAAAACATTTTGTTCATTTTCTGTTTTTCAGAGGACAAAGTTTTTTTCACATGATTTACTTTTATTGACACAAGCAATAGACAGATAAAAGAAATGAAAAATATCAATATTGAAAAAACTATGTTTTGTTGTTCAGAGTGCATTACATTTTCCTCAAGACTTTGTACGTTTTTTGTATCTCACTTCATCTGTTGTATTGATGCTGCGGAGGTGATAAAGATGCTCATCAAACAGCCTCAGGAAAAATAGTCTCATATTATTGTTTTGGCTCTTTCTAAGTTAAAGGTGACCCTGGACTAAAATGCTGGTAGTTCAAGCTGGTAACCATTTAAACAGACAAACCAGATCATCATGTAGACTGAACATGTTCAGCTACATGTTAACTTACTTGTTTTGTTTATTTTTTTTTCTTCCACACTTTATAATTTCATCCATCTTTCCATTAGTATGTTGAAGTATAGCACATTGCAAACAGCCATTCTGTCTTTTGATTATATTGGCAGTGACATTTCTGTAAAAATGTGTTTAATTGACTGTGAATTGACCTCATTTTGAATGACATGCTCACCAGATTCAGTTTTATTGGTTATTTCATTTTACAAATGGTAATGCTAAAAGTAGAACATTTTATTAAATCATTAAAACCATCATCTCTATTTACAGTGCATAAATGACATGTTGAAAGCAGTGTAAATTCAGGTTGTTTATTAACTGAACTCTTCTGCATCTGCTAATTTCAAAATAAATGAACAGTCAGTATGCAGGAAAGGTATGCGTTAGGGAGTGTAGCATGAAGGTTGATTTGCGCTTTTGTCATGGTTAGAGGTGTAATTTGACTGACAGGCACATAAACATGAGTGCTCTCCTGCCTCCCCTTTCTTACACCTCCACCTCACGGGATAAAAAAAATAAATCTGTTTGGTTGTAAACCCTCCAGTGGAGGGAGGTTGTGAAAGTACTGAGACAGGATTCAAGACTCCTGGGGCTAAAAACAAGAAAGACGAAGCAAAAGAGGCAGGGACAGAGAGAGAGAGAGCAGAGGGGGAGAGATGAAATAAACGATGTGAGTCTAAAAACAGCTTTTTAAGTTATGATGAAACAGCAGTTGTTTCGGTAAAACATGCTGATAGAGGAAGTTAGGTTTTGATAAATTGCTGTTGCTGTCATTCTGGAGGTATTTAATGCTTTAATCAGTATTAGTAGGGTTGCTGTTGAACTTTAGCTGCACGTGGAGGCTCCTGACAACAGGACACCGAGTGAAAAGGAAGCAATCTGGGAAAACTGTGAAGAGAAAGCAAAACAGGGTGGAAAGAAGGGAGAGGGTTGTAGAAAAAAGCAGATATTGACAGTTGATGGATTGATGTCACACAGTAGGCCAGGGGTTTAATCAAGTATGGGTTTTTGTACTACTAAGCCTGAATAAATGGATTTGAAATTAGAGCCGAAGGCTTTTAAGTTCAGAAGACAGTTTACAACACCATGAATGTGTTCCGCTGTATTTAATGTTATACCCTCTGTGGATCACTTTCCTTATTTATTTTAGCATTCTGGTCTTCATTTCCTTCTGGGAAGAAAACACACAAAAAATAATTTGTTGACTTGACATCAAAGAAAAATACAGTATTTTTAAATGTCTTTATACATTAGGTTTCCTTTTTCAAAGTAAACCAGTAGTATCTCATCAGCGTTCTTATCAGTGAAGAATCTGATCGGTTTTATTTTTGGTGAGTTCTGTAAGTTTTACAGAACTAATTGTTTGAATTTTGTCATTCAGTGAAATCAAACACTTCCATGAAGGAAAATAAGGGTTTTCATGTAAACAAGGATTTTCTGTTACGTAAGTAAACAATCTCCATATCTCCATGGCAATTTTTTATCCTAACAAAAAAAGG
This sequence comes from Anableps anableps, assembly GCA_014839685.1. Classification (NCBI taxonomy): domain Eukaryota; kingdom Metazoa; phylum Chordata; class Actinopteri; order Cyprinodontiformes; family Anablepidae; genus Anableps; species Anableps anableps. The sequence goes on along the minus strand of CM026067.1, from coordinate 8,758,632 downwards.
TAATGTAGAAGCACTTACGAACCATTTTCAAGTTGTGTACATGTGACTTTGCCTGGTGAACGATAGTCCCCTTTCTTAAAATTAGAATATTATTGACAAGTACATTTATTTTAGGAACTTTAACACTAAATGAAACATTATATAGATTAAGTATACACAGATCGATGTTTGAAAGCCTTTATTTCTGTTAATTATGATGTTTTTCCATGTACAGCTAATGAAAACATGACATTTAAAATTAGAATATTACAGCAGACCAATAAAAAAAAACTATTTTTAAAAACAGAAATGTGAGCTTAATGAAAAGTATGTTTAATACCTGCTTAAAGGTTGTTCTTTTCAAAAGGTGCTTTGAATCTGACAAGATTCAACGGGACATATATCGTAATGTATTGAATATGACTGCAAATTTATTCTGTCGTTTTCAACCACGTATATCGAGGGTTAGGCTTAAGCTCTTCTTTTGAAGTAGTAAAAGGAGTAGTTGTTGAGTTGCCTTCTTTTATAAATTGAGTCGGCTAAAAAAGACAGTATGTAACCACTGTGAAAATACCATGACAGGCTTATTGTTAGCCTCTAACAATGGTCAAGTAGGAACTGTTTTTTTCTTTTTCTTCTTTTCAGGACCCTTGGCTGCATTTAATTTCTAGTTCATCATGTAAACTACCGGGACTGGTCAAACCTGAATTGGATAGTATACACTGAACAAAGGTTCTCTAAAGAACAGTTTTAGATAAATTAAATCATGTAAAAACACAAAAAGATGCAATGTCGGTTTAAGAATCTAATGTGAATTAAGATCACCTTTGACTTAAACAAATATAGAACTCAGTCTTAGCAGTGGCTTTTTATAGCCTTGATTAATGCCACAGAAAATGCACATAAACATGTGTCACATAAACAGATATTAAGATTTTATACTGTGTGTCTTACATTTGCCACCTAACCAACCATTAGCAGTAAAGAAGTGATCATATGAATAAATGAAAACTACTTGATTAGGTCGAACACTTCCTCATTTGGATAGTTTCACTCCATTGAATAATATCCCAAACTGTCCTGAATGACCCGAGACTTCAAAGGAGTGTCCGCCTGGAGTTCCAAGATCTAATCTTTCAGAATAATTGGGTTCATGTGAAGAATCTTGCAATTTCTGAGGGCCAGGGAATAAATCTCAGTGTCAGAAATGTACTGATCTCTTTAACTCAACCAGATTTTTAAAGCTTTTCTTTAAACTGCCCCAGACATTTGATATCCTCTCCGTACAGAGCACACCATCGGTCTCAGATCCAACATTTTAAAAAATCAGAATAAGTCATGTTGCTTTTACTATGGGAAGAGCAGCATCAGATCCTAATCTTTAGAATTAAATCATTATGTATTATTAGTGAGATCAATGAAAACCTGCAGAATTGGTTGAGCATCAGACTACTTGTGTTCTGCTCATTTTGTTTGCTCTTTTATTTTCTCAGTAGAAACTCTGTCATCTATTGTTGGGTATTTTGCATGACTAATCATTGGCACGTCCATGACCTCCTTCATGTTTGCCATTTTTTGCACATTGTTCTTGTTGATGCGTTATTGTTGACACTTCAGGAAGTGAGTCATCGTCTACATTTGGCAATGCATTTAATGGGCCAGCCCACCATTGAAGGCTCACCATCTGCGGTGATAGTCGCCCTCGTTGAGAGGTGGATTTCATAAACACAGGGTTTTGAATGTCTAATAAATATCCGTAGCATTTGTGAGTTTTTTGTCGGAAGGTTTGTTACTGGTTCCGGTTTTGCCGTCTTGTCTTTGAACTTCATCCTTTGTGTTGCTGATGACCGTGAACTTTTCTAGCACCAGTAGAAAGCTCTCTCTTGTCTCTCTCTGAAGCTCACAATTCAGCTCTTAGGCAATGGTTTTGCAGTAGTGTAAATACGCTTCTTTGGAACAAAAAGTCTCTGACACCGAATTTTCTCCAAGGTTTCTCCTTAAATAATTTCTGTCCCTCAACACATTTCTTTACCCTTTGTCTACAAAAGAAGAACTCCTTCAGTTTGATGGTAGAATGACTCACCCGGAAGCATCAGCCAGAATGATTCTCCTGTTGCTGCCCTAATTTAGACTATGTGAAAATGCTGCAATGTTCATATTAACTGTGATCACATCTTTTCCTTCCAACTCACTTTTGACATGGTAGAGTTCCAGTTTTTAATGAATTATTTGAATGCCCCATTTCATGTTTCTGTCCCTGATATATATACACTAGTTAGAGCAGTGATGCAACAGAATATGGTGGGGGAAAAAGTGAAAACTCTGTTTTTCATTCTGCATGGACGTGTAAAATTATGTCCACTTTTTGAAAATGTTTCTGCTTGTGTAAGTTGAATTTTGACAAGAGATAAAAAAGAAAGCCCTGTTTATACGGTCAAGTCAAATGATGTTTGTTACAATATTTAATGGTAAAATGACCACAAGGACAAGAAATAATTTGGAAGAGTTAAATGTAAGGTTTTCAACCCAAAGCAAAATGTACACGCTGTCAAAGCATGGTGGTGGCAGTATCATACTTAGGCTCTCTTTAATATTGGTACTGGGGTACTGGTGCACTGAACAAAGAGGGTGGAATGACGCAGGTCCCATTTTTAGAAATATTTTTTTTTCACCTGGAATAAGAGCTGTTCAAAAGAACAGTTCATTAAAAACCCTAAATAAATATAACAATGATGCCCATAATGACTCTATGTAAACTTATATGGGCTGGTAGTCAGAGAAGGCAGCTTGTGTGGCCACAGGCTATCATCTCATTAACCAGGGGCACAAAATGAAGGAATTCTGCTGTAAATAATACTGCTCCTCTTTTTCACTTCTGCAAAATATGGTGTGGCCGGGTCCTTGAATTTTCAGCATCCTTGTCAGCTATCCGGTTACACACATCTACAGTGTGTGACTGTGTGCAGTGAACTGTGCATGTTCCATGTGCAGACTGTGAAAACATTTTTTCTCTCGGGAGCACAATGAAGTAGCTGTCTGTCTAGCTATCCAGGCAGCTATAAATATTTATAAATAGGGATTAATTCAGGTTCAACGCTGCCTTTGAACTGATTTCTTTTGCTGATATATGGTATGTCTGTCAAAGAAAGAAAAAAAAAAACTCCATCCAGAGTTCTACCCCATTGACCATGATGAAGGAATCATACACTTCCAGAGTCTGTGCCTATTAATTTCTATTCAAGCAGTCCCACATCACTGAAGCACTTGTTGGTTGTAGGCTGATGTGACACATTAGAATGCGGAGGTTTCACTCACAATACTGATGTGGACTATCATCAAATGGTTTTGTGGGCTGCAGCGCCTGAATGAGGCCCTTTGTGATTTACATTCAAACTGCCAGATGCTTGACACCCAGGGAATCGTCTCTTATTCTAATACCAAGAGAAGAAATGCAGCCGTCTGGTGCGGGGACGCTGCAGTGCATATGTTTGTACTGTATTTGTGTGTGTGTGTGTGTGTGTGTGTGTGTGTGTGTGTGTGTGTGTGTGTGTGTGTGTGTGTGTGTGTTTGCTGCAGAGTTTATGATGCAGGCAAGTTTCAATAACAATGCCTCCACAAGCTTTTCATTTGGGCCCTTCTGACTGCACAGGCATGGAGGGGATAAAAAAAAGAAGCCCCACCCAAGAGGGAATTGGTATGATTTGTATGAATATTTACTCAGACTGCTATATGTTGTTTTCAATTTGTGTCTGGCTGCATTAAGTCTAATAAAGTGTAGGTCTTGATTTTGGTAAAGAACCGGACTGGCTCGTAGTCATAAATCAAAGAAACGGGCTGTGGACAGCTCAGCTGCTGGATGATGTAATTTTCCATCACTTTTTAGACTGGTGTAAAATTGCTTCGTCTGTCTTCAGGGAGCTCACAGGGTAATGTGCTGTCAGAGATAGAAAATCTGATATGGTGCTGGGGGAACTGAGGGAGAATAACAATGTCAGGATTTTTGTTTATTATCACGTTGAACATGAAGAGTACAGATATACAGCAACACAAACTGTAATTGGTACACCAGTGTCGCCTTGCATATTATGTTAGATGTGCGGGAGAGACGTGATTTCATTGGAAATACAATTGTACTGATAGATACTGAATAGGTGCTATTTGTATGTCCTCCACACACATACAAACACACACACACACACACACACACACACACACACACACACACACACACACACACACAGTTGAAACCATATATTTACATAGACTGAGTAAAAAAACACATGCACTTTTTTTCTCACTGTCTGAAAGTTAAATCAGACCAAAATTTTCTCATTTTAGGTCAGTTAGAATTACCAAAATGATTTCTATTTGCTAAATGCCAGAAAACTTAACGAGAACATTTTTTTAGAGACTTGTTTGTAACTCTTCAAATTCAGAAGTTTACATACATTTGGTCAGTATCAGGGATAATTGTCTTTTGAAATGTATGACTTGGTTCAAACCTTTTGGGTTTCCTTCCTCAGTCCTCTGATAGCTTTGCTGACACATTTGAGTTAGATGGAGGCACACCTGAAGATGTCTGTTAAGGTCACACCTGGAACACACTGCTTTCTATCTGCACAAGGACTTTGCACTGGCTTCCATTCATTTTTCATTCATTTCTATAGCCCACCCCTTGAATGGTAAAAACCAGGCCCTTGTTCTATGCTTTGCTTCATCCAGAGGGTCTAGACCCTCGGCTATTGAGAAACCATTACCTGCTGGAGGCGTGGACTCTGTTGAAGTTTTAAATTTTACCCAATCGCTAACGGTTGCCCGTGACATGTAATGCACCAGTTCAACACTATGAGGATTACCGGAAATTGCCTGCACTGTAAACAACCATCCCCCACTGCAAAGAGAGAAGTGCTGGGCTGAACGAGACGGCTGTTAATGTTAATTCAATATCTGGAAGCGTGGCCAACATGGACTGAATGGCTTCATTCTGCTGCCACTGTTAAAACTACAGGAAGACTACAATTCTAACACAGCGCAGAAAATCAATGCCATTGCTCTCAACTTCTTCTGTTCGCTGATTGGCCTGGTTGCAATTCACACCTCAGTCCTAAACCTAACTCCTAACCCAAAAATAGGACTTCTTATGAGGCCTGGACTTTGGGCTCCGTAAAGAGCAGTGGGTTTTTCACAACATAGTATTTGTTGGAAAAGTGGGTCTTACAAGGTGAGAAATACTAAAACACACACACACACACACACACACACACACATCCTCCCACAGCCTCTCACTACCGTTTTTTTGGTCTGTTTATTCATAGCCCTTGGACTTTTTCACATTTTGTCACGTTACAAGCACCCACTGCAATGTATTTTATTTGGATACCAGTAAATAACTTGGAAAAAAATCTGTCCATGGCTTTAACTTTTATTTAAAACTAAAAATGGAAAAATTCAGACCCCTGACACATTTGCTGTAGTTCCAATTCTTTTGAGGTTTCACTTTACACATCAAGATACAGAAATTTTACTCATTTGTTTTTTTGTTTTGCAAAATTCCTTAATCTTTAATCGAAAGCATCCAACATCGATTTTCATGTTGCCACAGATTCTTAATTAGGTGAAGTTCTGGGATTCTACTCAACCACTGTAAAACATGATCATGCTTTTATTTATATATTTACATACACTATTCCATGGTGTACCTACACTCCACTCTCTTGTCTCTGGTATTGTCTTGTGTTTAGGTCCACCCATTTCCCCATCAACTCTAACCACATTCCCTGTCCCTCCTTAAAAAAAAAAAAAAAAAAAAAAAAAAAAAAAAAAAAAACAATACTCCTACAGCATAATTCTGCCATCATGTTTCACTGTAGGGATGGTTTGATGTCCAGTTTTAATTTTAATGTAGGCCAATAAGTTTTGATCTTATCTGATCTTGGCACTTTCTTTCAAATGTTTGTTGTGTTCTCCACATAGCTTGTGACAAACAGCAAATGGGACTTCTAGTGGCTTTCATCCAAAACGTGTTTATTTTTCCCAGAAAAGGACACATTTGTGGACTGAATGAGTAATAGTTGTCTTGTCGACAGAATCTCCTACCTGATCTGTGAATTTCTGCAGCTCCTCTGAAGTCCTCCGGGCCTCTTGGCTGCTTATTTGATTATTGTAATTCCTGCCCACCCTGTCAACTTAGTTGGACAGCAATGTTTTGGGAGGTTTGTAGTTATGTCAGACTCTTTCTATTATCACATGATGGATTGAACATTACTCTGTGAGATGTCCAAAACAGGAGATCTTGTTTCATAACCTAGACCTGCTTTAAACTTCACTGAAACTTCATCTTGGACTCGTCTGGTATGTTCTTTGGTCCTCATGATGTTTGTTCACTAATTTCTCCAACAAAGCTTTGCAGAACAGCTGCTAGGTGACTTGTGACGACAGTTGCTTGCACTGGATTTTATTTAAGGGTATCAGAGTAAAGGGGGCTGAATACATTTGTGAATCACACTTTTTATGTGGTAACATTTTCCAAAACCGGGCATTTTTTTTTTTCCAGTTTGTAATAATGCTCGGCTTTACATGAAGTTTATGGTTTTTATAATGTTTAGCCACAACTGACAGAAGAGTGCTCTGCATGGAGTCCAGAGGTGTTTTGCTGTATTAAGGCTGCTACTGTGAAACCACTAGAAATTTGGTTAGCGTTGGTTTGCTGCTGGCTTGCACATCTGTCACATGCTCTCCATTCTTGACTGGGAGGTAGAATGAGCAGGTCTGGGCTTCAGATGGGCTGTTTGCATGCTTTCTTCAGCACAGCATGAAAAGTTGTCATTAAAGTTTTGCAGAGACTCACAAAACATCTTCACATTACAGAGGCAATAAACATGACCTTTTCACTAAACTAATGCTAGACTTGATGTATCATGTTTGGCACAGTCAGAAGTTTCAGCTTCAGAATATTTTCTTCATAAAAAAAATAAAATATTTAGGCTATGTTCTTTGTGATCTAGTTGTCATTTACTGCCCACTTTGACAGCAGTTTATCAGTAAATTAACCTGCAGAATAATTTCAGTTCGGACCAGCAAATACCTCTTTGTGATATATTCATGAAAAAGGCTCTGAGCTCTCTTTGAGTGTTAATATGTATCTCCTGGAGGCCATTTGCTCTTCCTTCAACCCAATCGTGTCGATAGCCTTGATGTGACTGTTTCCAACCCTTCCCATGAATGGATTTAATTTGTTTCAAATCCATCATTAACTAAAAGTGGGGCCTTGCCTCAGTGAGTTATCCTTCCTGTGTTCTCTTGTTCATTTTACATGTCCTCAAGTTAATTTCAGTCCTAATTAACTACCTTTGAAAGGAATCTGTGCGATAATTACCACAAGGAGGTGGAACGGAAGCAATCACACTCTTTGCAATTTATTCCCCCACCGCAGGGAAAACCCTGCAGAGTCACCCGCTGCCTTCCGATTTTTTTTCTTTCTTTCCTTGTCCTAAGAATCACCTTCACCACTCACTTTCAAATGTGTGGAAGCAGAGACACAAACAATCAGGTGGCTCCAGACAAACACCCCTGCTGCTTTGCTCACTGGTTCAGTCTATTTGGAGAAATGCATTTTGGAATCAGCACAAACTTTAATAGAGCTTAATAAAACTATCAAAGCTCTGCCGTAGCACTGAAAGAAAAAGGGGTGTACAAGAAACACAATATTTAGGGAAACTTTGGTTAGACTAGATTACTCATTCAATTGTGGTAACAGAGGCATCATAGGTACTTGACCCAACATATAAAAAAACTAAGTAGGCTGGCAATAACAATATCTGTATATTTTATTCTCTGTTTGACTATCTTTCCATAAAATCCAATTCTTAAGCTGTGTAATATTATTTTTACATTATACTGTATATGTCCCTGATGTGTGTGTGTGTAAACTTCTGATCAGAACCTTGGACTGTTTGTAAAAATGGAGGGGAAAATGTGCTTTAAAAATATCTGGAGTGTTCTAGCCTGAGTCATAGGAAAATATTGGGTCTTTTATACACTGATAGTTGAAGGACTTCAGTAGAAGTGGTAGTAGATGAATGAGTATTCTAACTTTAATCTTTTCATGGGCTCAGTGGAAGTTTTGAAACATCTATCAACTTAAAAAGTGTTGTCTTAGACGATAAAGTGAGTTTATGTTGCTTTAGCTGCCATAGTTTTTTTCAGATAACTATGACTTCCAGCTTATGTGAGACAAATGCAGATACCTTACTTTTTCTTTTTGCTTTGTTGTAATGTCAACTCCAGAGAGGCATTGTTACCTTCTCTTCAGCTATGACTTAAGCTTATATTTTTCATGCCTGTGCATCGGAGCTGTCTGTTAATGTATCAGCATGGGGTTGCGTATCATAAAGAGAGCCTTTAACTGTGGATTACAATAAAGTTAAGACCTGTCTCACCCAGAACACATCAAAACACACCAGTGGCACAAATACAATCTATAATTTAGGTGCTGTGTGTTTCATGCATATACTTGATTTTGTTTTTGATTTTGTTCTTGATTTTTGTTTGTTTTGTTTTTTTTTTTTAGCAAAATCTAGCCAATTCATTTTGGTCCCAAATGTCTATCAAACAGAAACTAATAGCACATTTAACAGCTTCACACAAAACTCTCAAAAATGTCAGTCTCTGTTTTCATGAACCTGAAGTGACTTTACCAACAATACAAAGGATGCCTCCTTCACTTCTCCCATATCTCAAGATGACCCTTTTAGCCCTGGTGTCAAAAGTTACATGCTTAAACGTTTTCCCTGCAGGCAAAATGTCACAACAACATTGTGATAATTTCCATCTAAACCACCTTCACTAACATTGGATGTTTGGATGACAACTCAAAATGAGAAATCAGGGATCATCTCAGGTCATGTATGGCTTGGCGTTGGGGGTTGCTGACCCAGACTGAGGATACTGCCTGTTGGTAGAAGGGGTAGAAGGGGCATTTTCCATTCACTATGTTCTTAAAAGAGGAGGCAAAACTGAGAACACAGTGGAAGGCAAGTCCATAGGTCACCAATGTGATCAAATCTCTCCATCAGGAGGTTATCAGCAGTGGACAAGATTCTTCCAGAAATTCTAAAGTCTCTGGACATTTCAAAGGCTGCTATGCAATGCATGTGGTGGTGATCCCAATCTTTAGGAAAGGGGATTGAAGAATATGTTTCAGTTATCAAGTAATCACACTTCGAAAGCTTGCTCTACTGTATGGGGAACCTCAAGAGGAGCTGTGTGGCTTCATCCAAGCCCAATGATCAGAGCTGAGCATAAAAGTTAAGCTCTCGAGTTACTGGTCTGTCTATGTTTCAACCCTTAACAATGGTCATGAGGTTCGGATCTTGGAAAAAGAACAAAAATGCAGGTTACAATTAGCTGAACTGAGCTTCCCCTGGTATGGTTGCTGAAGACAGGGTCATGGCTTATATACATTAAGATGGTTTGGGCAGATGACCCCAGGGCTGACCTAGAACCCACCTGGGAACACATTGGAATGCCCTACAATGAGCAGGGGAGTGTTCCTAAGGAGAGGGATGTAAGGTTTTTCCTCCTGTTAACTCTGCAGTACACAGAAGACAAGAGAAATATTGAAGTGAAAAATCAAAATACATCAACTTTAAATTATCTGGTGATATGTAAATGTGGTATCAAAAGTTGTCAGTCAAATGGGCCAACCAACTTAACTCTCAATCTCATTCTTTAAGCTAAATTTGTAAAAGGAAATGCGAGGTAAAAAAAAATTAAAAATAAAAAAAAAATAAAAAAAATTCCCTTGTATCTTTCTGGGCTAAATAAAAAGTAAGTCATCCAGTGTTTGGAAGATTGGTATTGGTGCTTGAAGAGCCAAAAGGACAAAGCTACTTTTTGTGGGATTATGACTGAACTTCTCTATGTCAGAATGCAGCCTTCCAATGATGATACTGTAGCACCATGGATTCTTAGTTGATACCCTCTCTGGTGGGTGTAGAGAGCCATGTATGATTGCGCTAGGTCTTAGGCCGAGGATGGTCGCACCTGTTTTGTCTCGTTGCATGTCGGGGGGTGGGGGGGGCTGAACTAGGGGCCTGAACTGGGGTTGTAGATATAGCACCAGTTTCAAAAATGACTGTTCGAATTTGATGATGTATGAAAAGTATTTCTGTGGAACTCCTTTTAGAAATGGCACACCTCGCTGCAGTCTGAGCCAGGATTAACGGTGTTAGTTACCCGGCTTGGCTACTAGAAAGAGGTGTTTGGTTCAGAAGTACCAGTGTTCTTGTAATTCCTCAGTAAAGTCCTCATATTGTATTTTAAAATACAGTATGAGTCCTTTTTTAAAACCCTGGATGACAGTGTTGTGGTGCTTCTGCTCTATTTAAAAGAATGAGACAGACAATGCTCAAATGTTTTTCCTGTTTAATTGTCTTGGTTGAATTAGACAATGTACCTCTGATCAGTTTTTGTCATAAATATAAAAAAAATGCTATTTTCTTTACTGTAACATGATTAAGGTACTTTACAGAAAAGTAACACTGAGACGTGAGTAAGTAATGTAGATGTTACTTGGAGAAACATTGATGAACTTTTGATGTACTGACAAATTAAAAAAAGAACTAGGATGTTTAAAAAACCATATCAACTGGTCAAACAAATGATGTAAGCAATAATATTAAACAGATTTTAAAATGCTAACTCATATCATTGGTCTCCTCTGCAGGGATCTTGCTACAAACTAGTATCTAAATTTGTAAAACACATAGTGTTTTTTCTGCTACAGTGAATTGTTCTTTCTATAATATTTACACAGTCTCGCCTATCTGTTCTTCTAATGGCTATGCAGTGGCTCACAAAAGTTTTTGAGCAACAAGAACAGCGAGAGGTCCCACAACAGATGGCTCACTTAGAACACTGAACTCATCATCTTGGTGTCAAACTGGGATTACATAAAGAGACAGAGGCAACTGAGACTGCTATAAGAACCATGACAGGTTTTCTAAGATGGTTTAAATCAGCTATTTATCTGGTACTTTGAGAAATAGGCCATTCAAAACCTTTTAAATGGATTTTTAAGTTTAAAGATTTATTAAGACTTACCTAGCCAAGAAGTTGTCCCTAGTTGGACAAATCAAGCTTCAATCAACTTGGTTTGTTCACCGCAATATTCTGCAATCTTCTGTCAAGATAAGTTTTAAAATTGGTCACAAGCTGGTTCTAAATTTCATACCTGAGACACCCAGCCTGTGGCAAACATTCAACAGCCTTCATTCCTCAGAGTAAACTCCCAAAGGCAGATGGCTGCTGTGTGAGCCAAGGCTGATGGTCTAATGAGAGGGAAATGACAGAACCTGGAGGAGAAGCCCAAGCTGCTTCTGAGAAACTAAACAGCAACTGGAAATACTCTTTTTATTCACCTATAAAAAAAAAGGTATTTTCCAGAACATGTCTAATGTGGGATGTCTTCCTTTGTTGAATTTTTCATTCTTTCCTAAACTCTCTCTGAAGTCAAGACAGATCCCAACAAAATCCAAATGACGTGGAAAATTATTTGAGGTCACTTGAATTCCAGAGAGAGAATGACTATTAAAATAAGTTTAGGTGATCATTTTGTGATCTTCTAAGAAAGTATTTTTAGGAGAATTAGGCTCCATGATGGTTTCTTTTTTAGACAGATTTTTCAAAGATTTGAGACTAATAAAAAAAAAACAATTTTGAATAACAATGATTATTAGTACATAAATACAATTAAGCATTCAATCAATTGCTATGGACCCACCATTTATGAGGCTTATCACGTCTCTGTTTCCATGCCATGTATGTATTGTTTCTAAGATTTAGTGAGACATTTTCTGTATCTATGTGCGTTTTCATCCCAGAAAAATAACTGTCTTCAGTCAGGGTTCAAGAAATATTCCATTCTTCTTATCAAATATAGTTATGTCTTATTTTAAAAAACAAATGACAAATGTCATGAAAGATAGTTTGTATAAAACTACATTTTTTTTTTGTTTGAAAATAATGTTGCCATTGGCAACCAGATAAAGAATATGTTCTCTTCTCTTGTAACACTGTGGGTGTTGCGTAGAACATTCCCTGTAACAAAGACCCAACATTTTTCATTAAAAGGCAAATAAGAGAATCAGGATTAACACGGTCATTGCTGCACAATGATTTATACTTGGACAACCATTCAAGTCATTGTGATGTTCTCATCCTAGTGCCCCAAAATAATGCACTATTTGTTTTAATTAGAATTCTGTCCAAAAATACTACCTATAGTCCAAAGAATTTAAACAGTGAAGTTACAGACTCATCCATTATATCCAGCTGAGGTTTATTTGAAGTCATAGTATGACTCAGGCTATTGGCTGAATAGATTTTCAGGGAAGATAAGACAAGAGGATAAGGAAGAAAATGTTGAATTCTGGCTCATTACATTTTCTTGTTCCAGCCAAAGAATCAAAGTTAGTGTAATGGAGAGGAACTTTGCTCTGCGATAGACATTTCTGGGGGGAAATGTCCAGTGTGGAAATCCATTCTGTGCAGAGGGAGCATCTCAGATGATAAAACTCCTCTAGGATGCTGCTGGGCTTTTTCATCACCAAGGTAACAGAAATGTAATTTTTAAGATGTTCTCTACTCTAGAAGTCCAATTTGCCCTTCACTTTTTAGGAAGCCTTCACCTCGTAAGGAATTGGGTGAGAGATTTTTGAGCAGGTTGGTTTGAAATGAACCCAGGGATTCCTTAAGAATTTATCGATCTAGCTCTGACGCCTCATCATAGTGGTTTTCCTTCTTCTAATCTTATATGAAAAAGCAAAACATGTAGAATTTTAGAACACAATGAATGTCTTTTCTTTTTTGAGACCCTCTCAACATGTTTTCAAAGATAACACTTCTATTTCTTGTGTCACAATATTTGTGTCGGAGCTCTGTGGTGGTGTGGGTGGGCCTGAGGCTTCAGCTGAGATTTAGAGCCACAGTGTGCCTTTAGTCCCCAGTGGTTGGGTAGGTAGTCACCCGGTGAAAACCTGTGCTCTGCTGTGCACATCTCCCTAATAAAGAGAGCACTGAGGTATGAAAACCCTCCAATGACAGTAAATGTTGTGAATAAATTGGTGCACACATCTCTTACTTCATCACTCCCCACCTCACCCTGCAACTGTGGTTTCATAATTTGATATGACTGGCTCTTGATTACTATTTACAGTGTTGTCAAGGTTAGGAAAAGGCTCAACATGGTGGGTAAACAGATTCACTGCCACTTTTCCACCGCATCTGCTGTTGTTGACTTTATATCCACTTGCCATTTCCCTTCCCCTCCTTGCTTCTTTCTCTTACTCGTCTCTGAAGACTGCAGTTGTGGGAGCTGTGAGTTGCTTTTAACACAGCGGTGATAGAACAGCAGACTGGATCACACTGCCTGAAAGAGACTCACAACCCTTTCAGGAATTTTTCTTGCATTTTGATTAAACTGATAAAGTAGAAAAGTATGCTTGATATGGGCATTCATATGTTGTGAAGCCATAAATTCAGCCTGTCGTGACTTTGCACAGATATTCATTTTTCCTATTTTTTTGTTACAGAATAGCAGGAACACCCCAGTCGACGATCTAAGACCAAGTTAAAATCCTTAGTAAACCTAACAAGCCTAACAAGCATATTTTTTGGAATGCTGAAAGACAACCAGATTGGTTGGTAATCTTCTAGCTTTGGGGGAACAGTGTAAACTACTATCCATATGCAATGGATCCATCAAATTTAACAACTCATAAAAAAGTCAAACTTTTTTTAAAAAAAAAAAAAAATAAAGTTCATAGTTCAAGTAGGTTAAGAGTTTGAAGATTCTGAGATTCTTTAATAATATCAGATCCTAATACATCACTTTTGACCACAAACCAAAGAGGTCATTTGACCACGGTCACACCTTAGGCAATGGTACCGACAGTGTTAGGAGTTCATTCAGTAATTGGTGGGTTGCCGGTTTAAGCCTCCATCGTTGTGTCCTTGGGCAAGACACTTCACCCGCCTTGCCTGCAAGTGATGGTCACAGGGCCTCATGGTGCCAATGCATGGCAGCCTTGCTTCTGTCAGATTTCCCCAAGGCAGCTGTGGCTACAATCCAGTAGCTTGCCACCATCAGCGCATGAATGGATGAATCACCGAATGCAGTGTAAAGCGGTTTGAGGTTCTCTGGACTTGATAAAGCACTATACAAGTACAGATCATTTACCATCTAAGAATTATAAACATTCTTTACAAACTATGCTCTTGTGCAGGATGCCTTGATGTGAGGAAGAGTATCTGAAAGAGATGCATGTTGTTTATTTCGCGGTAGCTGAAGATAAGACTTGCTTCAGCATATTTCACAGCTCAGAGTTCATCCACCATTTCACATATCCAACACCTTTTGACCTTTTGCTTGTAATGTTTTGGCGCATTGGTGCCAGTTGATCCAGAGATGTCAGCCCCAGTCAGTGAACTGTAGCATGGACCTATGCTTCCTTTGTTGTGGTGCCTAAGAAGGTTCAAACAGGATTAAGAAGAGCCGTGTCTGCATTTACAATGCAAGATGTCATTTATGTTGGTTTGAAATTCATATTTAAACGTTTATTGTTTTGATAAAACAGCAGGAAAGTTAACAAATCTAAATTTTTACTGTGTAAATAAAATAAAAGGAAATATTTTTTCATTGCTGTTTTCAAAAGAGGGAAAATGTGTTTCTTTATCTGGGTAGATAAGATCAATACTAGATAACATTGGATGTTTTTATCATGTTTTATCTTTTACACTCCCACCTTTGTTCTCAGGATAATGCATTGCACTGAAATTTCTATTTTTTATTAAACAAAGGTCACCGTTTGTCAGTTTCTTGCTGCCAAAACATAATAAGCAAGTCATTATTTGTGCTCATTGTTTAATTTTTGCTTCTTTGTGATATTTTCACCATTTATTAGGTTAGGATATACAATTCTATTCCAAAATATCTTCAGTCAAACCTCTTCTTGATCACAAGTTTTCACTGGAGGCCTCAGGGCAATGAAAATATACCTATGGATTCTATCACCTTTATATGTGACACTTAAAAAAACTGACTTTTTTGACACAAAAAAAAATTCTTCATAAATTTCTCTGACAGCCTCAGATAATATGATCTTATGTTACCTTACATGTGAAGATGACATTAAAGTGTAGCTTGAAGAGTAAAAAGGGTCACAGTTTCTCTTCATTCTTACAGGTCCTGTAGCCGTGATCAGTGGTGAGGAAGACTCTGCCAGCCCTCTTCATCACGTCAATCACGGGATCATTACCCCGTGTACTCTGGATGCGGGACCTGACGCAGTCGTGATAGGAATGACTCGCATACCTGTGGTGGAAAATCCCCAATACTTTAGGCATGGACACAACTGCAACAAACCAACCACTCGTAAGGAGTTCTTGTTGATTCTAACAAAACCAGTGCAAAAGGAGATTTTTAACTCTAGAAGGCAATAAAATCATACAGTGGAAAAATATTCTTACCTCTTGAACTATTTAACAGTTTTTGAAATATGCAACCTCAAACTTAATGTTACTTATTGGGATTTTCTATGACAAACCAACACAAAGTAATGCATTAAATCCCAGTGTAAATCCTGCTATTCTTTAAGCTGTATAACCTGGCAGCACCTCAGCCAACAAAAGCAATCCAAGTACATGCTATTTATTAACCAATATATTCATATTGTATATCCACATTATGGGGGAAAGGGTCATCTAAATAACAGAAACCATATTATCTACTTCAACAAGACCTAATTCTAATACTAAGCAGCTAAATGGAAAAGAATATAAATAGATGCTAAAGAGGCATTCCCGGAAAAACACACAGCAATGACAGTGCAGTATGTTCAGTTATGTTCTACTTTCTATTGGCCTTTCAAAGAAAATCCAAATAATACAAATAGGAAAAAAAAATCATGTGAAGAATTGTTCAAGGGGAATGAAGGCACTGTCCATTTTACATCTGATGTTCGTCTTTCATAAATCTTCTTCTATCAGTTGTGTGCTGTGTCCGTGTTTACTGTCCCTCCACATGGCATGGTCCCAAAATGTAAAGGTCAAAAGATGGAGATGGGGATGGGGGTCTTGGAGTTGCTGACCAAGCCACATTCAGTTTAAACAGAGCGTAAATTCTGCTTTAGATGCAAAATGCATCGTGTGCAGAGTGGCTTATATTTTGTGTGTTGGTTTGTTGAGGTGATCTGTCAGAATGCCAAGCACTTGTCTGAGAGGCACTCGGCACACACACGTTCATGAAGCTTAGTGAGACTAACTTTTACTGTCATATATTAGTTATAAAGTTTTCATTTTGCGAAGCATGATTACCATCCCCAAGCAAAAAAACATCAGTTTAGTCTCAGCTGAAGCTTCATGTCTGTGCTGCTGTATAGCATTAGCCTCAGGTGGAGAAATGCCAGACTCTTTATGTATTTGGGTGAAGACAATTTTCAGTGTTCCAATGACTAGTGTTTATATACTCGCAACCTCCCCTTCACCAAATCACCCGCCCTCCACAGGGACTCATGTTCCAAGTTGGGAAAAGACGAGACCACTTTAAGGCCTAATTACTCCCAATTAGATTGGCTGCTCAGGAGAATCAGCAGAAAGTAACTGTTCCAGCAGCAACCCGCAGCCTCTTTCCTGCTCCCTCCAGTCAAACTGCCTGGGTTTTAAGGATAAAGGCTCACTCCTTCTGTCTGATCGCCGTAGAATTCTTTTCCATAACCTATCCTGTGCAGTTCAAACCTGGAACTATCTCAAAATGGCTGCATGTCAGGCTAACAAAAGTGGGCCTCTGAGTTGTAGCCAATGAAAAGAGAGGAAATCCCATTTAGAGGTGATAAATAAATGACGGGTCTTATGTATTATGAATTGCATGAATTTTTAATGTCTAGCAGTTGACTGATTTATAACATCTCATGCCTCGGACAGGAGATCTGATTGCAGGGCTAATGAATAAATGGCAGTGGGTAGAAGTGAAACTTTCTCTCAATAACTATGCACAGAGAATTCAAAGTCAGACTATGTGTTCAATGCCTTAGCTTTGACCTGGGCCTTTTCTTTTTTCTTGGATTTAATTCTACATGCATGCACATAAAAGGAAACTGTAGGAAATGAGCCCTGAATTCATCACAAGGTCATAATGGCCACTGCTTTCTGCCACTGGCTAGAAAAACATCATTCATTGAATACGAATGGCTTCTTCACCCTCAGGTCACACACACAGGGAAGGGAAGTTTCTCTGTGTATCCGTGCGTAAATCTGTGCTACGTGTGTGGGTGTACTGCTGAAAATCAATCTGCGTCTATACTAGGATATAGGCGTGCTGTCTGTGTGGCTCCTAGATATGAAAATAAATTTTAAAAAGAATCGCTGTAATGTCACCTTATATTCCCTCACCTGTTCTATGATTTGATGTGTCTGGGGTCCATTTGGTGCCCCTTTGGTTCTCATTGTCCTGGTGGCCTTGCTCCATGTGATTGTTCTACACCACTCGCTTGGATACAGTATGTTGAGGCCATGTCTGTCCTCATCCATTAATCCATAATGTATTCATTCATTTACTTGAAAGCTTCTTATCCAAGAGAATAGCATGCTGCTAAAATATACACACAAACACAGTGAGGGTCCTGATTGGAGCGCTGTAACACCTGTCTTTCCTGAGTCCATCAGGAGTTTGCTAATGTGATGGTCAGTCTGTTGTGGTTGGACTGGTAAAATGCTGCTGCTCCCATCCACTTTCAACATTTAAAATGGAGTTCAGTGTTTTGGCCATCAGAACTCAATCTGAAATGATTAATTATTACCATGTTTTGTTTGGGGGTGTGATGGTAGGCTGCTTGAGACTTGACTTAAGGGCTCTGCATGATCAGACTTAACTGCCTGAAGTCAGCTCTCACTGTTGCAGTTGCATGACAAAAATTGTCATTTTATTCTCAGCCTCATGTCATCCACCCCTTCTTGTCACAACCCCCTCGTGAACTTTTCACCCCCTCTGCATGCAAAGCTACATGTGAATGGTAAGAATTTCATGGGTATGTTTGTTTATATGGAAAACAGTCCCAACTACTCAACTTCCAGAAGCCAGTTTTTTAACCAGAGAGCAGGATGGATAGTTTTGAGGAGCAATTGTCTGAAACCATGAGCATGTATGTACTGTTGGACTACAATACTGAACTCCTCCTGCTCAGTTCTGGTCCAGTCCAGCAGGCGAATGTCCCACCAAGGCCTTCTGTTCTTTTTTTTCTATAACATGTAAAATAAAATGAGATGTTGAAGCTTGTCAATTATTATTTTCTCCTCCTCCGAACTTGTAAACTCATAATAGTTGTACACTTGTTGTCTAAAGACTTAAGATTTGACTTAGTCTTTCAGTCTAATGTATCAAGCTATGACTTAGTGGTCACTTTGTGGCCTAAATACTCAAAATCTGACTTTGATTTGCGGTTTAAAGACTGAAGGATCGACTCAGACTGTTGGTCTAAGGACTCAAAATCTAGTGTAACCTGCTGGTTTAAACAGTCAATACATGATTTAGACTCAAGGGTATGAAACTCATGGGTCATAAGGAACCTTTATCTTATCAAGTTATTTTGAGAGCAAGCTGGTATGTAAGCTACAGGCCACAGCTCTGACAAGTCATGTGCACACTGAGTGAAAAGATGCATTTGATTTATTATCCAGGGATACTTGTTGATTGTGGACTATCAAATGGTCATAACAATCTATTTATGTTAGCTATGGCTTCATAAAATTGACCTCTCAGATATATCTCAAGCTGAACTGATTTCAGATCACACAGTTAAAGTAATGTTTACAAACACTCTTTGGGTTTTGAAAAGATTTCTCTTTATTCAGAAAATTGGGAAATTTAGCATTCAATCTTATGTCCTTACCAGACTGTTCTTCACTTTTCTTTTTGTATTTTTTAATGTATGTTGTTATACATGTAAGTTACTGCTTGGGCTTCAGGCTTTAAACAGTGGATTTAGTTAGCTGCATGATAGTAATCTTGCAAATCATCTGACTCATAGTAAGAAGAAGACAAAAACCCAAGATAGTACAAATTAAGGCAAAGGAGGAAGAATGAATTTGAACTGGGATAACTGTGTTTCTTCAAAATACAACCACTTCCTGTTTGCTTCATTTAGAAATTTGATATTAATTGGAGTTCACCTATATTTCTATATTTAGTTTTTCACTGAACAATAATGCATATTTAAATTACTAATGAGGAAATGTTATGCCATAATGAATTTTAAAGTAATTCAAGTTCATAACAGTTTTTACATGATGAATTAAATTTTCTTTGAAAGATAATTGTTAAATGTTCATGTGTTAAACTGGGCTCAAGGATGAAATACTTGATATAAATTCATAACCTAGAGTAATGCTGTGTTGTTGGCAGATGACATAGTTTTCATTCGATAAAAATTTTTTGCTTTTGGTCATTAGATACTTGAAACTTACAAAAAAATGAACATTTAAATCTTCAAAGAGCTATAATGACATTGATTCATTTCCGTTTTGAACTATTGGATTTGACTTTTGCTGGTCTTAACAGGCAAGTCATAAAAGATGATCAGCCTTTTGTTTTGTGTTTTTTTTTTTCTAAAAGAATTGAAAGACGCCAGTCCTTGGGAAATGTTACCGCATTAAGCAGATAAAAGCACAGAAGGCAAAGGACAATTCTTTAGCCTAATGATAGATCTATATCTATACCAGATCTGCTGTCTCCCAGCAAATGTCTTTATTTTATCACCCAGCTAGCTATTTTAATTACAGATTTGTCCCATCCTGCTGGCCAATATTACACAATAGCTTTTGATGTTGGAGTGTACCGTAAAGCCTTTCATTATATCCATTTTATTGGGGGTTTTACTTCTGGGCATAGCTTGGACAAACCTCTCTTCTTTGTCCCCCATTTACTTCTGGTGAAAGAGAGACATAATTGTGCTCAAGGTGATGTTTTTGAAGATTTTAATGTTTCCAGCAGAGACAAAGAGTGACTAATGTGGCTGCCTGAAAGCTTTGTAAGTGAATGTAAATGGACACTACACTGATTGAAAGGCAATTTTCATGTTTCAAGGCTATGATTCCATAAATTATAGCCTGATTAAAAAGAAAAAGCCCAGCAGCCTGGCTAACTTTGAATTCAAACAATCTGCTTTAGTTTTTTAGCTAAAAAGTCCAGGGGTTTCTCAGAAAATCTGTCATTTAGACAGTAAAACTTCTGAAAGTTCACGTTTGTTTTAAGTGTAGTCCTTTTGCCATTTAAATTAAAACATACTGAAACATCACAGTTTAAAATTAAAAATCATTCTATCAAATTACCTAGTACTGGTCAAAGACATTTAGGCAAGATATCAGGATCTACAAAGGTCTTTATAAGTTCCAAAACAGTTTCCATTATACTTGAAACACTTTTTGAAGAGATGCCAGAGATTGTGCTGGAGTTTCCAGAGTTTTCTCTAGCTTTAAAGACCATAGAATAACACAGCACCCCCACCCCTCACCGCCACTTATCGCTGTGCACACCTGTTCAGCAGGTGGAAAATAAAAACAACTACACATTACCTTAGCTTAACAGAAGGAAAGTTTTGGCTGTTTGAAAATATTTGATTGTACTAGAAGAGCCCAAGAGCCATTGCGCAAAAACTAAAGGCACCGCAACCATCATCCTTGCTAAAATATCAATTTTAAAACTACCGTTGGCAAAATACAAGCATCTATGTTAAGCAGCCAATTCCAGGCTTGCTACATGAGCAGATAGCTGGGCTAATTATTTGGTTAATTGTAGCTTTTTAAGTTGCTGGTCTTATTCCATAAACATTTTAGGATTATCCACTTGAAAACTACGACTACAACATTTAGGAGGTGTTCATTATATGCTTCTGCTTAAGCCCACCGGTCAAAGTCAATATCAACAATAAATACATGTTATAAGTGATATTTTTATAACTGTAATAATTATTATGTTTATTTATCAGCAGATTGCATGATATTGTCTTTGTTGAAATCCAAGCAAATATATCATGTTATACATTTGTGTTTTGAATTAGTGCAAAATTGTCTTAAAATTGTGTAAAAACCTGTATGAAAGACATAAATAGCACACTACCGGGGGGTTACCATACTATGAGGTTCCTATACCAAATGATCTCTAAAGACAAAAGACAACACAAGTTCATGTACTTATTGTTTTAAAAAGCATATCATCTACAATACAGCCTTCTTTTCTTCCTTTTTATGAACAAAAAGATGTTTAAATTCAAACTTCTGTCACTTCCTAATGAGTGTGACATGACAGTGCCGTGCTGATCAGATAGTTTTGTTCCCTAAGGCTCGACTCTAAAGTGTTTTAGCTGTAGCATAAAACAAAGCCTAATCATCAACACCTCTCCCTCTAAAAGTTCCATAAAGCATTTTTCTGCTTTTATAGAAACTCAATTTACACTGCATCTGTAGGGACTAGCAGCTCGGGGGGGATAGCAGGCCTCATCTTCACTAAGATGTCAAATATAGTTTGTGAAGACTTTTAAAGAAAGTCCCTTGAGCAGCTAGTATAAAGTACTTAGTGCCTAAATGTACTTAAAGCTCAAAGTTTAATCCAGCAATAGCACTGGGGTTATGCTCAGGGAGAAGTCATTGTCAAAGGACCTCAATTGCAGTTTTATCTTCTTATTCTATTAAAGCTTTTGCATGGAACCACTCAGCATTTATTATTAGATATAAACTGATTTTAATACCCAGAGAAGTGAAATTCTTATCTTTCAAGTGGAAGCTTTTTGGCTGCATATTCATAACAGTGTCATTTGAATATGAATTTATTTTCTATAGTTATACTATAAAAGCCAAACTATGCATCCAGTATCCGTTCGTCAGTCAGTTGTTGTGATAAGCAAGTTAAAATCAACTCCTAATTTTAAAATTAAAAATCATTACATTTTATCTAATCTGTTTGAGTTTTCAAAAGGTAAAGTTAATAGCTGTTCTAAGAATGTTTTTACTCACAGAATGATAATTAATACTTTTATAAGGGTCTGTATAATCTATGAGCGAGCTTAAACTTTGCTTGGGCCTGCTATGAAAAACAGTGATTAGCCAAGAAAATGTACTTTTTTTTTTTTCTGTATTCTATTTGAACTGCCACTGTCAAAAGTGCCCTAGTTAACAGTACGATTACGAAACATAAACAGATATTTGAATAGGAATGTGTAAAAAAGAATATCTTTATTTAATGCCAAAGACACCTTGCTCCTGTTTATGTAAAAAAAACACAAGATAGCATTTTCTGTAAAAAGAACCACCTGGCTTATTTCCTGCCCCCCTTTTTTAAGCCTTTCTGAACAAAGCAAGAGCGACAAGACAGAAATCGCGCAGGAGCAGCAGAAGCGCAGGGTGGCGTTCAGCCAGCAGGTTAAGAAGAGATACCCACAGAGAGTCAACAGTAAAAGCTGTCCTTCATGTCAAAGTTTCCCGTCGATGCCAGATGACGCAGAGCCTCTGAGCTGCTGTGAATTTGATGCCAGAGGCTCTTTTTTATGTTATCAGCTGCTGGATGAGTGCCTCTAATCTAACTATTATATTCACCTCCTATGGTGCTATAGGCAAGCAAAACCACAGGTGCATTACATCTGTCCCTGTAAATATGTTTCACTTTAATTTATTATGTAATAGTTACAATAGCTAAGCAAAGTGGGAAAGATGACTCTGTTATTTTTAAGTAAGTATGAACATATTTATTTTGTTGGTTTTATAAATAGTCCCATAAACCCATAAGTGTGAGTCCTGTCTCTATTATTCTAATTCATCCTTAAGGCCTTTTCCAGCATTTTTATTCATTATTTCTCAACTTTTTTGTTAATTAATGATCATTTTGGCTTTAAATGTTTGCAGGAACTCTTCTCCTGAAGTAAACCTTTTTTGTTCAAAGTCTTTTACATGTCTTTTAATTGCATTTTTTTTCACCATCTAAAAAAAAAAATTAATCAAATCTGTTTGCTTTGGTTGTATAAATCAATCAAACAACTTTCAAGCTTTAAATGCTATTTGAATCATTTTAATTGATTGTAGTATATTTTTTAAGGAGTACCAGATCCTACCTCATGAAACTTTTGTGGCCAAAAGAACTCCTTTGTGCATTAGTTTAAGCAAGGAAGATGCTGATTCTTTTCCAGTTTATTAAAGCAATGGGGACTGATCATAAATGCTCACACAGGCTCAGTTCAGCAGAGAAAAGGTGATGATTTCACAGTGAGACTATGTTTTAAACAATGCAATGATGTGTCAATAAAAGCACAATTGGCTTATTCATATGACATGACCTGTCCCTGTATCAGTTAGATAATTATTATCTAATAATTATTAGATAACCAATTAAGATTACCCAGACACTGTCCCAAGCAGTATGTTCTGTGCACCCCAGTGTATATGTCTAAGTGTGTGCGTAAGTCATGTGTGTTTGTGTCCACATCAGTTGTAAATGGGTTTTCAAAAAAAAACAAAAAAAACAAACAAAAAAAAAAACCACATTAAATCATACTTAAGATTTGAGTGTTTTATATTAAAAACACTCAGTTGTGAAGAAAACTAAACTGATTTACCATGCTTTAAGTACCTGGGTAAAAAGTGGTTTGTTCACAAGTACAAAATGGAAGTAGGAAGGAACTAATTGCAATACACAGGTATGAAATGGGAGTGCAAGTTAGCAAAAGAGTGAACTGACCTGCAGTCCACAGATTAAACCAAAACAAGACATGAACTGATTGTAAAATATTGCTTAAAATCATATATTTTTACAGCAGGTGCAAAATGTCTGAAAAGGGGGAAGAAAAAAAAAAACATCCACCAGTTGCTCTCATCAAAAAACTAGCGAGGCACACAACTTACCACAGTCAGTTCTGTTTCACTTCCTATTTAAAGAACACAGCTAGACTTCAGTTTATTTCACGGTTCTTTTAAGAAATTTTTATATTTTTCACCAACCACTTTACACAGGGAATAACAAACCCTGTATTTTATACAGTTCTTCTTCTACTTGTAATGGCCTTTGCATCAGCTACTTGAACACACTGCTGCCCCCTACAGGTCTGTTGAACAAATTCGTAAAGTAAATGAATGTAAAGCTGTCTTTAGATGAGAATTTGTGTAGATTTTCTCAGGAAAATTTGACTGAACTTCCACTTCTCAGAATTTAAAGTCAGAAAGCAGAATGTACACTGCTCATACTCATTCACACACCAAAACACACCCACCCACACACACCCACCTGAAAGCTGTAAACACACACAAATGCACAACCTTGACAGGTAGTTAGAAACAAAAGCACATTCAGATAGACGCATACACAGCAGAAAAAAGTTGGCATGTATCTGTGGTAAAACGCAAGCACACGTATAGACACACACACCACACGGGTACAGAACAAAGCCCTCCAAACATCTGTTCTCCCCCAGCAGCCTGACCTGACTAGCTGAGTAAATCTCAGTGCTGCGTTGTCTCTCCCTCCGGGGACAATGTTTGCTGGCATCGAGGCCGCAAGTGAGCCTGGACAAATGAATGATGCTGAGCTGCGGGATAGAGATTTAATCTCAGAGCTTTTCAACGTGCCACTCTGGGTAAATAGGCTGCGGGATGTAGCCTGAGTCCGCCTGCAGAGGAAACTGAAGGTTAAAGTAACTTGTCTGCGCCACTTTCAGTTGGCGTGCTCCATAATGGTGGCTTCTATCCCATCAGTAGAGTGGAACAAGGTGCTAGAGGCCCATGTAGAGGCCATGCCAAGCATACCAGATGAATTATTCCAGTGAGAAAGTAAAGAAAATGGGACAACTGGTGCAAATGTAAAGCAAAACAGGTTTTTAATGGAGTAGATTGTGAAGTACTGTTTCTTACTTTCCTCATTCCTAAGGCTATGTAGACAGTTCTTTGACCCATTTTTTCCACACAATGTCATGTAAACTCAACTATATTGTTGCATCATTGTCACCACATTGACAAGAAATCAAACAAGAAATAATAAAAAGTCTCCATGAGGTGTTGTACATTAGATATTGAAATGAAAATGCTGTTATTAACACGTCTGAGACAGAAACCATAAAGACATAAAGACAATTCAAAAGCTAAAGGAACAGAGAAATATCATTGAAGGTTGTAAGTATGAACTCCAGTGATGTGAATAAAATATTAGCCCAAGAGTACATCCACCACTCATCCTGGAACTCATGAAAGAATCCGGAGCAACATGTAAAGCACTGCAGTCATCACTTTCCTGTAATAAAGTCAATGTTCAGGACCCAACAATAAGGGAAAAAGACAGGGCAAATATTGCATCAGTGGGGGAGTTCCAAAGCTAAAGAGCATTCAAGAAAAAGGTCAAATCAACAACCAAACACAGTGGTGATAGTATGATGATGACTAATTAACTGGTAAACACTTATGATTAAAAAGCTCTTTTACAAATGAGTCCTGGCCAAGACAGCAGCACAGAAACGATTTTGGAAACATTTTAAAATATCAACAGATGAAATAAAGCTAAGCACAAGTTTAGAAAGGATCTAAAAAGAGATGTTCATATTTCAAAGTCCTTAAAAGTGTTCACAGAGGGTAGCTCGAGGAGACTGATGACAATCTGCAACTGGTACCCACTTAATGAACTTCTTTAAGTCGGTTTATACAGCAAGCCAATGGATCCACAGCACATGAGAAATCTCTCTGTCCATGGCTGACAAATAGCAGAATGGAGGTTTTGGAGTGACGTAAATCCAGTTGTCATGCTGTGGTATGGCCTAATCAGGTCTCCATTGTATCTAAATAAAAGCAGTTCTGCACAGAAAGCGGGCGAAAATTCCTATGTGATGTGATGTAAGAGACTCATTGCCAGGTATCAAAATCACCTGATGGAAGTTGATGCCAAGAGTGGCACAACCCATTATTAGGTTTAGATGGAAATTACTTTTTCACATTGGCCTGGTTGGTTTGGAAAGTTTTTTTGTTTTTTCTCAAATGAATGTATCTCTTGAAAACAGGTTTTTGTTTTTACTCTGGTTATCTGTCAGATTTTAAAATTCGTTTGATGATCAGCAGAAATCTCTAAGAGGGTAAATACTTCTTCAGTGGCAATATATACCTTGTTTGTTTTTTGCCAGAACAGACATTGGTTCAACCATTATTGGGCTTCATCTGATTTCCATTATATCTAAGGCAAATTCAGAAATGCTTAAAAAAGAAAAAAATACATTCCAGTTTTTTATTAAGTTAGATAAGACATCAGTATATATAAAACTGACATGTATCAGTTCACAGCAAAGATGAGAAGGAGAAACAAGATAAAAATCAGATGACAGCAAAAAGTGAAAGGAGAAATAAAGATGTATGCCTCTGCCATTTTGTCTTTCAAAATGTTTCCTCCCCTCAATCTGCTTATGATATCTTGCCCATTTCTTTTATTTTACTCATTCTCCTGTTCATTTCATCCAGAAAAGCCTGTCTATGAGAGCAACAACAGAAAAAAAAATATTTGAATGTTTACTGCACTCCAAACATCATCTTGTAAGGTTAATCATTAAATTACCCAGTTGATGATGAGTGACAGGAACTGCAGTGATCTAAGGTCTGAAGTGACATTTTATTTTGTGCTGTTAAGTGAAGGTTCAACAAAGTAGCAGAATTGGAGATTGGACTCAGTGGGGAATACAGACTGAAAACTCTTCACACCTTCGGAAGCTAAGAAAGTGTCAAAGACATTTGCCCCATCAAATCCTGTCAGAACACATTCAGAATTAAAATGTACATGTTCGGTCTGGGACTTCAGCATTTTAGAGGATCAAGCATTTGACAACAGTGATGTGGTAGAGTCCCTGGTGGGGGCTCTCGCTCAGCAAAGTGGCAGCCAGCTTATGCAGCCAGTATGTATGTATGTATGTATGTATGTATGTATGTATATATATATATATATATATATATATATATATATATATATATATATATATATATATATATATATATATATATATATATATATATATATGTGTGTGTGTGTGTATATATATATATATATATATATGTGTGTGTGTGTGTGTATGTATGTATGAAGCTAAGGTTTTGAAACAGTCTGTCAGAAACACCAGATGAATAGGTGACATTTTCATGAATCATCCTCCCAACATGTTTCAACCAGATGGTCATGAAAATCGGAACGGAATGGCATCATGTAAAAAAAATCAAACCCAGAGGAAATCAGACTGAACAACTAATCTCTGTTGTGACTGAGGAACTGTTTGAATGACCTGACCAAACATTTGGGGAATGTCTTTTTGGCTAAATCTTCCTATATTTTCCTTGATGAAATCTGCTTCAACTGTGAAATATTTAAATGTGAATTCAGATAATATTAGAAATATTGCCAAATTATGTTCTGAAAGCTTTGGATGTCTTTATTTGTGAATAATTTTCCAATTAATAGATTCTTTACATAACCACAAAAAAGGCTTTTTTAAAATTTTTGTTACCAAACAGGAAATCCCTCTTAAACAGTGATTAAAAAGGTCCTCATTCAAACTACATGCTTACTTGCAATCACTCTCAAGGTATTCCCAAGCTGCTGCTTTCTTGTGATAACCCCCTCCCCCACCAAACCAAAACAAGCGAACAAGCAAACAAACAAACAAAAAACATTTGATTTTTGGAACCACATAGTCAACAAAATCATGTAAATGAAAGAAAGGCTGTGGTGGGATCTCAGCAAGTCATTCAGTCAGAAAAATGTCTTGTTTTTTTTTTCTTGGACAGTTCATGGCCTTTTCTGAGTAACAAACAACAAGGACAAGACTGTGCCTGTGCAGACACCTTACAAGAGCTTCTCCAGCTTTCATGTACCACTAACAGCAGTCTGAAAAGCAGTTTTTTTTCTGCATTTGCCATTAGTTTTTTTTTTTCTAAAAAAAAGAGTGGAACAGATTTCAAATGTTAACCACATTTTCTTGTAACTTTGCCTTGTTTGTAACCAAAGGTAGAATTTGGTGTCCAGCAAATTAAAGTTAGATTTACATAGTGTGTTCGTCTGCTCATATAACATAATGGACTTACTGCACTGTTGTCAGATCCAGCAGCACTTTATCCTAATGTATGTTAGCAGTTTTATGTCTTTTTTAAGGAAAGCATTAGCATTCCCCTATCACCATAAAGCTTCTTTTAGTCGCTAATATTTCAGTGTTGGTTAAAGTTATAGACACTGTCTGCTCTACATTAAAGATACATGCTATGCATGTTTACAGGCTTATCTTGTGTTTACTATCTGAAGTAAGATGTGTGGGCGAACACTAGTTTTTGCATTCTAGATGCTACACTAAATGCAGCAGTCCTTTACAATTATGCACCAAGTATTCCCAGTTTCAAGTTGTATAAAACAGCTTTTAGATCATAGTTCTCCCATAAAATATGGAACCACTTGCTCTCTTTGTAGATCACTTTACATTTACATTATATATGTCGATCTATCAAGATCACAACCATATGTGTTTTCAGAGTAAGTGGCTAAAATCATGGAACCAAAGATGTGTGGCCTACAACTTATTAGCTTTGAATAGGATAGGTCAGGTATTTCCCCTATATTTTATTTAGCTTTGTGTTGCCATCCTTATGCAGGATCTAGAAATGCATTCAGTGCTTTAAAAACAAAACAACATTATGGATACCATAATCTGTATGGTCTTATTTGTGTCAGATTCTGCAGAAGGTTGTATTTCTCACACTGGACAGACAATGGAAGATCATTTGATAATGCTGCTCTGCTTGCAACCGTGTACTCTGCTGCTATGCCAGCTTCCCTGCTTTTTATTGTACCGCAGTGCTATGGCTCTGTGACTACCTCCTTAGGTGCATTAGAAGCTTTCCTTGACCCTCAATTCCATGTTATAACCTATTAACTTATTGTGAGGTGTACAGAACACGTGCAGTTTGTGGAATGAAGGTATGATCTGAAAGGGGCTATAAATAAACACTAGAAGGTTCCCTACTAACACAGATTCATTGCAGATACATCACAACATTACATATGTTGTAGAAGCAACTTGACAAGTGAAGTTGCCTCTACAACTTGGTGGCATTGTCACCGTGTCACATTCATTTTGCTTGAATGCCATGTAGTACTAATGCATCCTTTGGTTGACACTGCGATGTGCCACATTGCACCAATTTCAGTTTTGTGGTGGGTCATTTTTCAGCGATATACTCCAACTTCTCATTTATAGTTTGTTTCAAGCAGAGCACAGTTAGCAATTCAATTAAAGCATTCTCATGTCTACACTAAATTAAAACTAAACCTTACCCTACAAAGCAATCACCTTAAGGAAATTAAATGGTTAGTTGATATTCCTGCCATGTATTAAATATCTTTTATAGAACTGCTTTGCACAGCACTTTCACATTTTACACATTGACTACCGATAATAGAGCTGATAGATTGCCCGTGTCTACCTAGCAACAGAACTTGATGTATTCTCGGATGAAAAACTGAGTTCACCCAAGTAAACCAGTAAATTCTACACATATCAAGTAGTTTGTTGCATTTCTTTTAGAAATATATTTTAAATAAAGTTTCTGTATAATTTAGGTAAAAATATGATTTTTTTTTTAATTTTACTTCTTGATACTCTAACAACTATTAAAGTGTAAAGATAAGCAGGTTGGAAACATCATTTATTCATATCTACTATAAGAATTTATCATTTTTCATAAGAACTGAAAGCATTATGTTTATAAACCAAGAGTAAACCAAGGGAAGCAGGGTTAGGCCAACAGTCATTAGTAAAATTGTAGGGAGCTCAAACAGAAGAAGATTAAATGGTCTTCTGGGAATGGATGCAACACCTCATGTGCTCTAAGTGCAGGCACATAAATGCTTTTCCAGTATCAGTATATTAAATGCTGACTGCTTTTAGCTTGTGTGCAATTACCTACTTGATGCCATACTGTCCATCACGCTCATACGACAAATGAGTTTGATTTAATGAAACAAAAGAAGGCAGAGATGGAGGATGGATTAAATTACCAGATGTTTGCCACAGATTTATTAGATTTTATGATTTATCTTACAAAACAAACAAACAAACAAACAAACAAAAACACTTACGGTGAGAATAATGCAACCACATTTTATCATATGCAATGAACCCCTCAAATCAAAACATATCAAATCTGGTATAAAAAATTAAACCAAATATGTTATGAAATTAAGATAACAATAAACAGGAACATTTAAAAAATGAAAGTGGAAAACTACAGAAATACACTTGATGACTACTGCTATTTTAAATCTGCTATAATTATCCACATATTATCTGTATTGTAATTATCTATTTTTTTTTCTTTTTCATTTTACCCAGCTTTATAATATTCAGTGTTATCATGCTTTTACTGGTTTTAAGCAGCTTTTCCTTCTAAATTGTTTTTGCTGCTCTCACACTGTGAGTGGCACAGTTTAAAAATTAAAGCATGTCCTAGCGATGAACCTGGACTGTCTAATTACAAAGTCGGTAAATCTAACCTCTACACTATGAATTCTCTCTGCCTGAAGCAAGAATTTGGACATAAGAACAACAGGATAAAGCATGCAGTGACATTTTAGAGAAAGATGTTAGACGGTATTGTGTGGACAGATTATGACTGCAGGCTTTGGGGGGGAACCTCATCAGTTTATATTGTGTCTCCACTGATAAGTCCTCTCTTAGGCCTGGGTGCACACATAAAAGAAGCCAATTTTCTTCACCAAGAGCTGCTACAAGTGTGACTCTTTGCATGGATACGCTGTGGATGTTACTAAGATCTTACTAATAAAGGACCACACTGACAAAACAAACTTAGAATTTAGAAAATAAGAGTGATGTGAAAATTAACATGTTTATCAGTTTTGGGTAAAAAGTAATTAATCTATCAGAGTTAAAATTATGCGAGGACAAAAGCTTAAAGACACTTAATTAGTTAAATTCAAGGCATGTTTTGTAATTTCGTAACTCCACTGAATTTTAACCAAATATTACCAAGATCATTTGCTCATTTTTTCTGTCTGTCAGCATTTTTTTTAATTTAACCATTATTAAATATTTCACCCTAACATCCATCCTTCCATCTATTATTTATATCCCTTATCCATATCACTGACATCATTCTTGAATTTGATGTCAATAGACTGATTAAAAATATATTTACAGTTAAAAATTTTTACCTGTTCAATACTTATTTTCTAAATTAAAAAGTGCACACAGTAATATTGAAAATATTTTGAGGAATTCTACTTTAGTCTCTCATGTACATTTTCAGAATGATTCCCCCCCACCACCCCCATTACTTCCTCTGTTGCTAAGCATTAGAATTTCAGTTTTATCACAATACAATTTTATAATGGAGAGAACTGCTGAAGCTACTGTATGTTGTATTTGTTGTGGTTTTTAACCTGAAGTGTTGTGGAAGTGTTGTGTACTCATATGGGCACATCCATCGAGTGACTTAGCTTTCATGGTAAACCTACAAACCGTCATGTTTTATTCAGGGTCAGCCACAAAGAGTAGCTCTGTTCACGAGCTCAACACACATCGTCTTTTCTACACTCTGCTTTCCTTTCTTGCTATTTTTACCTTTTCCTTTCCTCCAAGTCACTTACTCGGTCATCTTATTCTGTGGCGGTTTTAAAGGATAATCAATAAAAGGAATAGGCCTTCATTCTCGTAGCACAAACACTGTAAGTAATGACACCAGGGAATGAAAATAATCTAAGGTCAGGAGCCAAAAACATAAAGTTTACAACGCTATTCTTGCTGCTGTGAGTTATCTGGGGGG
Source organism: Anableps anableps (assembly GCA_014839685.1). Classification (NCBI taxonomy): domain Eukaryota; kingdom Metazoa; phylum Chordata; class Actinopteri; order Cyprinodontiformes; family Anablepidae; genus Anableps; species Anableps anableps. The sequence goes on along the minus strand of CM026067.1, from coordinate 8,726,772 downwards.
GGAACTGAGACAAGAGAGTTTTTTCCTTCATTCTGCCCAGCTTCAGCTAGAAGTTTTAGATGTTAGTCGTAAAGATTTTACAATTTTGTTTTCATACTGCTCCACAGATCCAGTGTCGTCTGTGTGTGTATTTGCGTGACAAAGTTTTAAAATCTCTTGAGCTTACATGTGCCCAGCATTCTCTCTTAAGTAGCTTAAATGTGAGATAATTTTTTTTCACGCTGTTTCACTGCATCATATATATTCTGATTTTTTGTTTGTCTACTAGGTTTTACCACAAGTGAACAGTTGTGTTGTTCATCTTTCTATTACCCTTTAAATGAGTATGACATGTCTAATGTATCTTCAAAAATGATAAATGTAGTTTATTTTTGGCTTTTAAGTATGCATTTTGCCTACTTTGGAGCAAGCAGTTCCTTCTTGGTCTGCAGCTTCTTTACACATTGTACCATAAAACTCACATCATCAAGGACATTGACACTGGTGCTCCAGTATTTATGATATGTTCGAGCTTTGGTGGTTCCTTGGTTATGTTTAATGTCTGCCCCAGATGATAATCCAAAAGTATGATGACCTTAAAAAAACCTAAAAATTGGTTCTGGGATAAAAGAAGAGCATTAAAAGAACTTTATCTTTCTGCAAGTGAGCAAAATGGATAGACTGTGCTTAAAAGCTGCAAACATCCAGCCAAAATTATGCTAAAATCTTGCTAGCTTGGGGATTTTTTGTCAATATGAGTCTGCATGTATAATACTGTCTCTTTTTGGAGTAGACAAAAAACTTCTTCAGTAATTTTCAACTCAACAAATTTTCTTGTGTTTTAAACTTGTGAAAGTGAGTTGTATTATCCCTCCATACTGAAAAAAGAAGGCTTCAGATATATCATTAAAGGCTTGCGATTAATATGACATTGATGCTTTGGATAAGTGTAAGTAAATGTTTAAATAGCACCGTATTTATGGTTTCTCTGTGTCTTGTTTCAGTTGTGCAGCATATAAAACGGAGAGACATCATCCTGAAGAGGGAGTTGGGTGAAGGGGCATTTGGTAAAGTCTTCTTGGCAGAGTGTTACAACCTCAGCCCCACCAAGGATAAGATGCTGGTGGCTGTCAAGGTACATCTTAATTACTTGGTTGTCAGTGTGTGTCTGTGTTTCAGTGAAAAATGTGTCTAATGTTGTTATGGTGTCTAATAAGTTAATAGAACCAGATTATTTTATAACATTGCTTTGCTATCACACAGAAATGTTGCATCTTCAAAAATGGAACTTTTTAAGAAATTTTAAAAAAATCTTGATTATAAATGCACATAGTTAAGTCAAAAAGTTAAGTCAAATGGTCCTCTACATACTTTGTGTTTGTTCATCATTAATGAAGCCACAGACAGATGTGATTGGAGCTGAATGAATTTAGAATTAAGAAAATAAAAATGACTAAAAATAGAGATGCAATGATCAGAAGTACAGTGCCTGCACCCCCTTTGTTCAGAAGGGGGGATTTAGATGGCCCACATGAAACCACAGTGACGGTATGAGTCTGTGTTACATAAATAAGCTTGCTCCTATCCATCTAATATGCTAAGTTATTAAGGACTTGTGCATGTAGAATCATTTTACAAACCCTGCAAAGGAAAATCTCTTTTACAAAACAGTTCCATCATAAAGCAACAAAATATGGCAGTTTTGAAGTTGCTCTTCAATCACCTGTCAAACTGGCCATGTCCTGCAAATATGAGCTTTTACTCATCTGAGGAAGCATGAAGTGAAATTTAGCAAGGTCAATAGGGGGCCTTCTGCATAAAATGTATCTGCCATCTCAACATCTCCCAATCATATGGGTTGAACACATCAGGTTTCAGGTATACACACTGTTTTCCATTGTCTTTCACACTAAAGAAACTACCCTTGGCTGATCTCCTTTGTCACACACTTCAGAACGATGCTATCAGGTGTGTGTTAAAGGCAAAATGTGACGGCCATGACGCATTTCACTGTGGAACCCCTAGTGTGTCTCTACCTAAATTCTGCCAACTAGCTGGTCGGAAAGACCATCTGTCATCAGTACAAGTACATCATACTCTTGAGCTACAGAGCCGGCAAACACTTCCTTAAATCTTCTGCTATGGGGCCATCACTAACTCATTTGATGGATTAGAGACATAACAGTGGTGGGTTGACAACAACCTTCGACACAGACCTGGTCCTTTCAGAAAACACACAGATGGCTAAAGGTTTCTAAGTCCTTCAAGTGTTAATTGAGACCACAGTGACAGTATGAGTCTGTGTTACATAAATTAAATTAAATTATGCCTCTTGGAGTGATGCAGTGTACTTATACTTTTTCCTACTAAGATTCGTACCTTGGTTAACAGGATGGATTATTGGCAAATGAAAGTAGATATGCATTATGTTCTCTCTCAAGTAAGAGAGTTTGCATTAACTCACAAATGGCAACACAGCCAATCAAATGGCAGCCACTTAATGAATTTAGGTATTAAGGTGTGGTTAAGACAACTTGATAATGTACAAACTGAGCTTTGGAGTGGAGGAAAAAGGTTTTAGGTGATATTGAACGTGGCATGGTTGTCAGTACTAGAAGGACTTGTGTGAGCATTTCAGATACTTAGATGCAAGATACTCTGTCACAATAATCTCCCCAGTTTACAGAGAATGGTCAAAAAGGGAAAAATGGCAGTGATGTTGGCACAATCTCTTTTAGTTGTCAGAGGTCAGAGGAGATTGGGTAGAGTGACTCAAGATAATAAAAAATCAAAGTAGCTCAAATAACCAATTGTTACAACCAAGACATGAAGAACACCATCTCAGAATGCATAACACAGCAAACGTTGAAGTAGATGGGTTAGTCACCAGTCCCACTCCTGTCAGTTGAGATCAGGACACTCTAGACACAATTCACACATGCTCGTCAAAGTGGGAAAATAACAGACTGGAAAAACGTTACCCAGTCTGACTTGTCTCAGTTTCAACTGCAGTGTTCAGGTGGTTGAATCAGCCTTTTGTGTAAGCAACATGAAAGCCTTGTCTCAATGGTTTAGGCTTGCGCTGGTGGCGTACCCATCTTCTGATGGCTACTTCCAGCAGGATAATGCACCACTGCACAAAGATCAAATCATCTCTTCATCTTTTTGAAAAGATGATAATGAGTTCAGTGAACTCCGGTGGCCTCCAAACTCACTACATCTAAATGAAATAGAGCAGCTGTTGGATGTGGTGGAAAGGGAGATGTGTTTCATGAATCTTCCTCTGCCAAATCTGTAGAATGTGTGATTCTATCCTGTTAATATGGATGAAAATCTCTGTTTCAAACACCACATTGAATCAATGCCATTAAAGATTTAGAGAGTTCTGAAGGTAAAAGGGTGTCCAACCTGAGTCTTGCAACCTATACCTAAACAGTTTTCTTGACGTTCCGGTAAATATCATCCATTTATCTAAGTTTAAACTCAGAGTACAGTTGAGTTGGTTTTATATTATCAAACCTGTTTCACTGTAACCTCTTTGAAAGCCAATACTAAGTCCATTTTCACCTGAAAATGTTCCTGCCTGTAAAGAAGTAGGAAGAGATAGAGGCTCTCTGAACACACTCGAAGGTCAACCAAGGGAAAAATTCATCGCAGTGCTTTCCCTTAATTTATTGTTGGTAAGCACTTTGAAGGTACTGTTTTGGAAAAAAGCCCAGACCAAAAACATTTCCTCAAGAGCACTGTTTGATTTGGTAATAGAATTTTATGATCATTTCATCTACGCTGTCGTACATCTCAACCACCTCAAGCACTGTGCTGAAATAGTGGAGCACATACAAGTAAATGTATTTCCATCCTAAGGTCATTCCATCTGTGATAATGTTAGCAGCAGGCTGGGAAAACAGGACTCAAGGCTGAGGAGATCAGAAGTGGCAACTCTGTGTATTTTCCTGCTGCTGATGAAGTGTCAAGAGTCTTTTTTTTTCCTCCAGGAGAGAGACTGCAATAAGGCTTATAGCTGTTATTTATTTCTCTTTTCTCATATTGGAGGCTTTACCTGACACCCCATCAAGAGTTGGCATTTTATGTGCTCTGCACCCGAAAGGCAGGTTCAAGGCACCTCTGTGCGTCATCTTATTACCAATCAGATCAGGTTGTTTTGTGTGCAGTTGCTGCAGCTCCACCTTTCCATCCTGAACATTACAGCCATAGTGATTGTTGACCTCATCACTACAATATGTACTACAATGTACTACAAGCTGCTACAATGCTAAATTATAGAGAAAATGCTTTGTGATGAGGAAATGCTAAGTTAAGTAAGTTAAGGAGACAGAATTTAGGCTCTGTCCACATAAACATGAACATGTTGCAAAGCCAGACTATATTGATGAATTTGGACCTCTCATCCACATGGAGATGGTGTTTGTGGTGGGAGAAACAGAGACAATCTTCAAGTTTCCTTATATAGTGGCTTGAGGAAGTAAGATTGTGCTATTATGTGCTTTCAAACATAACCACTCTGAACAAGTTGCTAAACAATGCTATTTTCTGTTATTCACAGCTCATTTTAGTGGGAAATAAGTTGGACAGCACAGCAGATTTTAACCACACAGCTTCTGAAGGAGTTTAAGGGAAGGGCAAGAGTTTAAGGCTGTGTTTGCAAGCAGTTGCTGAAAGTGGTGCTTTACATGCTTTTAAGGCTCAGAGAAATGTTATAAAATATATGAATGTATATTTAAAGATATACAGTGTTAAGCTTTCTGTTGACAAAGCCTATGTGCTTCAGTTTAGTACTGGGGAGCCATGCCTTGCTTAACCCTGACCTGCCAAAGTGCTGCATGTAGTAGTCCCAGCCTGTTACACTAACAACCAGAGAGGAAAACCAGGAAACAACTGAACATGAAGAAGTAGGAGTAATGTTTGTCCAGGTCTATGGCACCCTAAAAGCCAATATATGTATGTCACTAAACTGTAAAAGAAACTGGCATATTTAGTGTTTAGTTATGCACTCAGATGGTGGAAGAAAAATTAGCTGTTGGACTTTTCTTGTAAATAGCTGAATACTGCTGAAAATGTAAGCCACTTAAGAACTGTCGACAAGGCAGGACAAATGTTATGCGTACAGAGCCTATTCATCATTTCATTTACATTTCACTCCTGAACGCATGAGATTACCGACAACAGTGAACAGCTGCTGTATAAACAGAGACTAAAGGTGTATTTCCCTTCCCCTACCAAACAGGCAACATTGATTTTGTGGTATTAAAACTGAGCTTGGAGATAATAACTGATCTGTGTTTTTATTAAATAGTCATTCTTTTTTTTGTTTGTTTTGTTTTTCCATACGGTTTCCTAAAAACAAAATTCAGCTGACCTTTTGTGAACTTCTCTGATGTGGAAACAAAGTTCATATGAAGATCAAGGGACCGGTTTTCTTCTTTTAAAGTCTATAGTCACAGTATTCTTCTGAAGACCAACAGCCTTTCATTTATGATGAAACTAACTTGTCATCCTGCCAATCAAATAAGGAACAGTGGGGGACGCCATGCTGAATCATTAGCATCTTACTGGAAGAAGAAAAGTATCTTAGGCATATTACCTGTATAAGTCATGTTGATCTTCTGTTTAAATAGATGCCTGGTTTAAGCACATCAGTGTTGGAAGCTGGGAAATGCACACGCCTAAAGATTTGAGTGGGTTTCACAAGGACCTGACAGTGATGGTTGGATGACTAGGTCTCTAAACCTGGCGCTCTTGTTCCATGTCCCGTTGTGGTCAGTATCTGTCAGACAGCAATAAGTTGAAAAGTGGTGAACCAGCAATAGGGTGATAGGCAACCAAGGCTCATTGTCGCAGGTAGGGAGCAATAATAATAATAATAATAATAATAATAATAATAATAATAATAATCATCATCATCATCATAATAATAATACATTTAAATTACTTACAACATCACATTTGGATATGGAGATATATATATATATATATATATATATATATATATATATATATATATATATATATATATATATATAGTTTATATTTGTATTATTAATATTTAACACCTTGGACGGAGTAGCTTGTCAACTAATAAGCAATTTCCCCTTGGGGATCAATAAAGTATATTCTATTCTATTCTACTCTAGTCTATTCTATAGCTGGGATGTGATCCACTCAAATGTGACCTGTAGAAATTAATTTTGGTTCTGATGGAAGGATATCAGAATACACAGTTCATCGAAGTTTCAGTCTGGATCTACATGCTTACCCTATCTTATGTCAAAAGAACGAGTGCATGAGTATTAGAATGGGACCATGGAGTAATGGAGAACAATGGCCTGGTTTGAAGGGTTTGAAGGGAAAGCCTATGTTTCTCCACATTATCTCAAAAGGCAGGTGCATGTGCATTATTTACATGAGGAACACCGCACCAAGATGGAGTATAGGAAAAGGCAGAGGCAGTGTGATGGTTTGAATAATGTACAGCTAAAAAAAAAAACTTGTGTCATCCTTGTGGATTTTACTTTAACTCAAGACATCTACCTAAGCATTGTTCCAGACCATGTATAAGCTTCCATGGAAACAATATACCCTGGAAAATCCAATCAAACAACTTTAGGATGTGCCGATGAAACAACAAACTCATAACTTTCTGAGCTTCAAAGGATCTGTTGCTGACATATTAGTGCCAGATACCACAGCACACCTTCAGAAAGTTCATACTTCAAAGGGTCAGAGCTGTTTTGCAAGCAAAAAAGGAACAACACTATTGGGCAGATGGACATAGGGTTAAGTCTCATCAGTGTATCATTCAGCTTTAAAACTTAACACACAATGAAACATGGGGAAAAGTTAGATATGTTGGGTTTTCGGTGTAGTTTACCAAATAGTGCCAGAAATACTGAGTACTCTTGTCATGTGAATTAATGATGTTCAAATGAAGCTTAATAAGTTATCCTCATTTGCTTGGTGCCTTTTTAACCAAACTGTGGCTCTGTAAAGACCAGAACTGGGCACAAACAGAAGAACAATAAACAGGGAGATCTGACTTGTTGGCCTGCAAAAAATACCAAAATAACTAATCGTATGTTCATGTGATCTTTTCAGATTTGCCCTCTTACAAACATCTAATGTTCTTTTTAAAGGCTTTCTCTAAGTCACTTCTTAAGAATAAAATAAAGCTGTCAGTATAATTATCAAATGATTTTAACAGATCTAAATTTTAACAGATTAAACACATTCATCAAACAAGACATGCACAAACACCTCTTGCAGGCAAAGTGTTTCAAAGAAACAGGGATTGGTTTTCTACAAAGATAGGTAAAAAAAAAAAAAAGTCACTCATATAAATCCTTTCATTTCCTCCTTTAGACACTAAAAGATCCCAACCTGTCAGCCAGGAAGGACTTCCAGCGGGAAGCTGAGCTGCTCACCAACCTGCAACACGACCATATCGTTAAATTCTACGGAGTGTGCGTGGACGGAGACCCGCTCATCATGGTGTTTGAATACATGAAACATGGAGACCTGAATAAATTCCTAAGGTCAGTGTTTCACTAAATGTGCATGAAAATACATTTAGTTTTATCATTAGTGATGCCAAGGTGACTGGTCCTGTTTTCAAACCACAGACAGGGACTTTCTGTCTTCATGTTTTCTCTGTCCGTCTCAGGACAATGACCCTAAACAAACAGTCAGAACTATAAAGGACTGGTTTAGATGAAAGAGACCAGTCAAGGGCTAGATCTAAATCCAAGAGAGGTTTTGTGGCCAGAAATTTGCTTTTCATACACCCTCTACATTCAGTCTGACTGGGTTTGAGCGATTTCACAAGCGAGGATGGGCAACATGCCTACATGCAGAAAGCTATGTGGGGCCCTTTATTCTAACCACAGTGCTTTGCCTTTGTTCTTATAAATGCTCTTCAGGCAGCTCTTCTCCTTTCCCCATATCAAAACCTAAGCTTTGGTCCCTCTGGCTTTCTGTTGGCTCAACTGGGTCATCCTCAGCCACGGTCTATGCAAGAAATTAGTATTGTTAATGTGTAAAGGGCTATGGAAAAAACATGCCATATCAACAAAAATATTTTCAGTTATTTACTGTTTCCTATAGTGACAGTGATTGACAGGTAATGTTCCGCGGATTAATGAGATGATGAACTAGAACCGCTGCACTGCGCATCTCTCTGCTGGATGCCAGAGACAAACGAAGATTTAATTTATGTGGGACTAATAGGGACAAGGCATTTCTTATTTTGCCACTGTTTGTTTTAGTTGCCCAGGCTTATTGGGTTGAGTTTTGCTGATCTCCGCTCTTCATTGTCAGCTCAGCTGGCCAGCCCTGCAGCGCTTGTTCATGTGTTACAGATCAGCTCTGTGGCCGCACGCTGCAGAGCTGATCTGTAACACATGAACTGGAGCGGAGAAGAGGTAGAGAAGCCATTTGATATGGCGTAGTTTAGGGCACAATAGCCCAGAAAAAGCATCAGCGCCTCAGGCTGGTGGTTCACAGGTTGAACCACTGGCCCACTAAGCCACTAATCCACCAGGGATTTCCCCAGTATTCCAGTTGGCCCCTGTCTGTCACATACAATCAAAATAAATTGTATTGCAGTTTGTGCTTGTAATGTGACAAAATTTGAAAATGTTTAAGGATATGAATTCTTTACAAGGCACAAATTGTAGGATTTGGAATACTATTTGATTCTTTTTTAAACAGAATTTTTTAACAGAAATCCAAGAAAGCTCAAAGTCCTGCCGGTGCTAAAATTTCCAGCCCCCCTCACAACCTTCAGCGTCTATAAACATGCACACTACAGTGCTTTTGTTCCATATTTGTCAGGCTGCACTGAAGGAAACGACCTCTGATAAGCCCCAACAAAAGCGACACGACGCCGCTACAGCGGGCGCTTTGGTAATGGGAGGCTTGACTGGAGCTGATGTCAGCGCGCTCGAGAGGAGTGAGAGATAGAAGCGTGCTATTTCAAGTGCGATGACTGCGGCTGTGTATGTGTGTGTGGTCTTTCTTGTTTTTAAATCTTGAGCAGTGGATGAAAAGATGACATGTTATGATTGAGTGTGAGAGTGAACGCGCTTGTGTGCGTGTGGACTCAAAAGTGCGTGAAGATTTTCAGTCGGGAAATCATTCCTGAAATGAAAGGCAATGTCGCGAGTGATGAAATTCTTTCATGCAAGGTGCAAGACAGGGTTCATTCTTCATCTACCGGGCCTTTTGGTCACATTTAAAAGATGTGATATGCACTAAATCAATGGGAATGAATCAGATCAGATGTTCGGGTCTCACTCAACCTTCAGATAAATTGAGGACACCCTGCATCTAATCAGACACTGCTGCATATGGAGGAAGGGGGGAGAAAAGAGGATAGAAAAAAAAAGCCACGCCATAAAAGCGCCCCTCTAATTCCCCTTAACTATCACACCTAAAGCAAAAACACAGAATGGGACTAAGATTCCAAAATGGAGATTGAAAGCCAGGCTGACAGAGCGGAAGAGCATCAGCCTTTCCTGAGCAGCGTCTGCTCGGTAATCACGCTGACAAGAAGGTGATGGGAACAGCAGGGACACTTCACAGGAAATGAGTTCTTCACTGTCACACAGAAACGTGCACTCAGCCTGTCCTGGTAAACGCACAGTAGCTGGATGAAATTCCAGAGCCTCGCTTTGAGTTCCTGACATGTTGGAAAAGTCAAAGTTTTGCTTTGAAGCTCAAATTACAGCCACAGAATTAATCAGAACGGTGCAGGCACAGAACAGTTTATCAGTGCATTTAAAGCAGCCTGAGCGCTTGCAGGTTCCAGTTAATTTGTTAATATTTCTCTCATTTTTCTCTTTATTATGCAAATTCTTCTGAACAAGCAGAATAGGACGTGAATGTGTTCTCGATAAGGCTTTGTTAATGTGGCTGTGGGTTACTATGTTAAAGGACACTCTGTCAAGCTGAGCACACACTTAGACGTCTGCATCCAGTTACAAACAGCAGCTATGATACTTTTAAAACCAAATTAACACAGTCCACAGTGTCTTTCATAAGCAATGACGTGCACACTTGTTTTTTAGTTCAGGTAGAGTTGCTGCAGCTCTGCCAGGTGTGTTACAGACAGTGCCTTTAAAAAATCATTCATACCCATTGAACTTAACTACTTTTTGTCACCTTATAATCAAAAATTCCAATGTATTGTTTTGCTACTGGAAAATTACAGGCCAATCTCCAACCTTCCATTCATGGGTAAGATTTTTAAAAAGCTGTTTCAACAGTTAAATATCTTCCTAACAATGACCGACCCCTTTGACGTCTTTCAATTCAGTTTCTGTGCTCGTCATAGACTGCCCTCGTTAGACTGTTCAATGACATCTGCATAAATATAGATAGTAGAAGAACCACAGTGTTGGTTCTGCTGGACCTCAGCACAGCATTCAACACTGTTGACCATGATATATTATTGAAGCAACTGGAGAGCTGGGTCGGACTCTCTGATACTATAGCTAAAAACCAGGGATGCTCTGCTATGAAAATCTGGGCTGATATCATTATTGCTGTTATGTTCAATAGCCAATATATATATATATATATATATATATATATATATATATATATATATATATATATATATATATATATATATATATATATATATATATATATATTCCACTACCCCTTTTGATACCTTGAAAGCAACGATTACACAGCTGACTTTACTACTGTTTCTCTGCTTCAGTTGAACTCCTCATAAACAAATACTACATGTCCTACCTCCTCTCCTACCCCTTCAGAAAAAAATCACAACAAGACTGCAATGAATATGTGTTGTTAAGATCAGACCAGTGTTATTTATCTGACCGATACCGATATGTTAAAAAATGACAAATATCAACTGATACCAATGTTAGTGCCAATATGTTGTGCACACCTACTAAAAAGTACTGATTAGGCCCAAAATCTGGGTGAAGTAATAGACCCAGGCCTGAATCTTCATTACTACATAAAGACTTCTTAGTTCTTGCATAAATGGAGCCCTGGCCATGTTCCTCATTCTGCACCAATCCGTGCCACCACACGGACAGACACTTATGGGGACAGATTTAGCATGCAAAGGAGTTTTTATACTTCAGTCCTTTGTAGAAATGTGCTATACAAAACTTGACTTGGCTCATTTCATTCCTAGGTGGTCATATGTCAGAAAAACAATGATTTTCTTTTTTCGTGCTTTCACAAATAGAAAAAAATGTCAGTAGTCTTAAACTGTGTTTTAAAGAAGCTCTATTCATTGTAGAATAATCCAGTTCAGGTTCAATATCCTAATCTTGGACACAACATCCCCACAGTGACAAATGGTGGTGGCAGCATCATTCTGTTGGGATTTTTTCTTCAGCAGAGAAGCAGGTTAGAGTTGGTGTGACAATAAATGCCTCTAAATACAATCCTGGAGAATAGCCTGTTAGAGGCATGCTACATCTAGATGTGCAAAGCTGCTAGAGACAGAGCCCAAAAAGGTTAACAGTATGTAAGTGCAGTGTAAGATTGTTGTACAATAAACTGACTCATCTGTGCTGAATACAAAACCACACCAGACTTTTCATTTTTTACGTTCAAAACATCAATTATTTCCCCCACTCTTCCTTAATTATTTTTTAACAATTATGTGCTACTTTCTGGTTTGTAAGAGGTGTTTCTAGTTGTACCATTCCTAAATGTGAAATGGTTTAAGGTGCGTTAGTGATTTTGGAAGGTACTGTAATTATGGAACGATTGTTAAAGGGGCAGTATAAAGTAAAATCGACTTTTTTGAGCTTTACATCATGTTATAATGTTATTCCTTCATCAAAAACATATCTGGAGTGCTGCCTTGATTCTTTCATGCATGTTTGAGAAATCATTTTATCTCCTGTGGTAACCATTCAGCTGTGCAACACCCCAGGATGGACCCAGCACCGCCTTCAGGGTATAGCTCATCCTTAGAGCTGCAATTTCCAAGCTTCCAAGCTTCCGCCTCACAGAACACCCCTCCCCATGACTTGCCCACTCAGCTCCTTTGGCCAGCAGCAATTAGCAAACACCTGGTGGAACTGCGCATCAGCTAAGCTCATTATAAGAGCTAATTCTCAGTGAAACGCTGGTAAAAACGTTGTTAAAGAGATAGCTGGAGTGGTGACTTCCTGGAGGCGGCGTTTCAAAAAGAGCAGGACTTTCTTAAAGAAACAGAGGCTCAATTTCAAGGCATAAAATTACAAAGTCAAATTTATTTTAAGTCATATTTGACATATACAAACAACCGAAGGTAACATTGTAATAACTTGATTGTGATATAAAATGATTCTATGTGCCAGGAAAATACATAATACTGCCCCTTTTAGTACTTTCTTCCCAATTCTTCAACTGTTTAAAGTGTTTCAGCCCACAGGGACTCAAAAATTGACAAAAGGCACCACATTGCATTTCCGCTTTACTGAATCAATCTGAATTGTTCTTCTTAACTCAGAGCCCACGGCCCCGACGCCATGATACTGGTCGACGGCCAGCCGCTGCAGTCCAATGGAGAGCTGGGCCTTTCCCAGATGTTGCACATTGCTACTCAGATCGCCTCAGGCATGGTCTACCTGGCCTCCCAGCACTTTGTTCACAGAGATCTGGCAACTCGCAACTGTCTGGTTGGAAACGGCCTCCTGGTCAAGATTGGAGACTTTGGCATGTCCAGGGATATCTACAGCAGTGACTACTACAGGGTAAGCCTCAGATGATGTTGTTTTTGCTGACATTAAAATAACCCTTTGTTTTGAAGTACCACAGTGACTGAAACCATTTGCGTTTTTGCAGTGTGTCTAAGGAGACACACCATCAAATCCAGTGTCCTTCAGCTGACAAAATTCCATACATTTTAATGCATGAAAACAATAAACTCACAAACTAGATTTAGTTTACAGTTCTGTTGATCCCTAATGAGACTCAAAACAACTCTAAATCAGGCCTCTGGGGCTCCCAAATAGCATCTAATTCTAATAGGTGGTAGCTGTTGCTCTGCTGTGTTATGTTGTTTATGTGTTTATGCTTCTAATTTTTCCTCTTCTAAGAAGAGTTAACAGCTCTCCCATCACCAGTGCAGCCTCGAGTCCTCTCACCATGCCTCTCGCATCCATGGTGGAGGATGGAGCGCTTTAGCTGCATGCTAGGAGACGAGCCTGCTGAGCCTGCAGCCTGACGCTTAGAGGCTTGTTTATATTGCTTGTGAATCATGTCTCCTCTACTGTTTAACACGATTAGCAACTATGAATGCCTCAAACCAGGCGGCAAATGCTAGACTTTTTTTTTTTTTTTTTTTTTTTTTTTTTTTTTTTTTTTGCATTTTTGCTGAGGAAATGATGGCTGCTGCAAATAGCTTGGCTTTGTAAAATGATTTTAGGTGTGCCAGATAGTGTTTTCCCATCGTGACAGCTGGGCCAGTTCAGATGCTGCTTGGGGCATTGCCAGCCCTTATAGAGCACTTGCCTGCTGTGGGAGAGCAGCCCTGCACCCATAAAATTATTTGTTAGGAAATCTAAAGGGAGATGGTTTCTGTGGCTAGCTCATAGCTTATCCATGCATGCCATCTGTGTGATTACTACATTACTCTCATAAAAGCAGAATATTTGCTCAAGTTTTGAACGTGTTACAGCAGGAGTCTGTGTGTCATGTTCAATGCAGATTGGGATTTAAAGAGAGTTTGGTTTCGTGTTAGAAGGGGCAGCAGAACTCTTGTCTGCCTGGTTCTGCAAAGGGAGGCAGATCACAGTTGTGCAGTGATGTTTAAAAGCTACTCAAACTAAACTAGACATGAAAATACCATAAACACAGATATAACACAGATTTGTGTTTCATCTTTAAATTCCACATTATATGTGTAAAATCATTTTCCCAGCAGAATTGAATTTCATTGCACGTCTCTATTTTTCCCCTCTGTGCGATTTAAGCTTAATGACATATTCATTTGGCGGCCATCCTTCTGTAAAGGCAATATTCAAAGCTTGTAATGGGTTTAGAATCAAATCTTAGTGAGGGAGGATGATTGGATGTTTGGACAACAGCAGCTTCCTCCAGGTCAGTTTTTAATGAGAACCAGAGCCAATTGTGGAGCATCAGTCTTCTATAATTATTGTGGTGGTTTTTCGGATAAAAAGAAAAATACACATACTGTTTTAAAACTCTTTCTGCCCGATCTGCTTATTTTGATATTTTAACAGTGAAAGTTTATGTTCTTACAGAGCAAGTCTGTGTCACTTTTTCTTGTTCTGCTGGCAATAGAGCCATTAAATGTGTTTAGTATAATGAACTAATCATCAGCTAACTGCTTGTTATTTATTTACTAATGATGAGCAAGTGATAAAAAAAGCTGCTGGCAAGCCATTAACTAATAAGATAACATGTATTAATAAAGTCCAGTAAAATTTGTTTTTAATAAGGAAGTAATTATAAACTAATGTTGAACAAACTGCTTCCTAACCATTAACTTTCAGTGACCAATGAAAAGTTATTAAACATAACCTCATCATAAAAACACCCCAAAAAAATTGTTCGTTCTTGATTAGTTAGGTAACATTTTCCTATAAGGGCCACAAAATGTGCCTTGTTAAATTATGAATTATGAATTAATCACAAACTGATGAAGTTGGGAACTGTTTTTAAACAGAGCTTTATCATCAGTTCATGGTTACCACTTGGAAGTTACCACTTCCTAATAAGGATTACAAAAATGTGCTTTGTTCATAAAGGACTATTTATGAATTAATCATGAACTTATTTTTACTTAAAATTAGATGACAAATTTTCAAAAGGAAGGTCAAAAGGAAATGCCTGATTCAATGGTTCTTACTAGTTGCCTAATGATGAGCTGAACATTTCTGAGTTCAGAGCCCTAAAATTAGGGAATGCTTACTCAAAGATCTGTAGTTTGTCAGTAGGACACCAATAACTAAACATTTTCTAATGATGAGGCTTTGAAAACAATTTCACAAGTTTATGAATAACAGATAGAAAAAACTAATGAATGATTCATTGATCAGTTAATTAGTTATGTGGTTAACTAGCAATTAGTAATCATGGTTGGTTCAAAATCAGTTCCTTTTTACCCACGCACAGTTTTGTGGAGCTTATCAGGAAGTGTTACTGTAATTTCGGAAGGATCTTTAAATCTTCCCCTCAGCTAAAGATCATGGAGTGTCTTGGTGATTACCACTGGGACTATAGATGTATCTCTTAGATCAGGCAAACCTCTTTGAATACAACAGCTGAATGTGTTTCCTTGTTTTGGCTGTAGAGAAGCTTATCTAATTGTGTCAGTCACAACTGAGTTATCAGGCAGATACCGCTCACTCGGAAGACTGGATGAGCTGGCTGTTCCCATCTCACCAATTACAAGCACAATATACTGTACATAAAAGTGAATAAACAGAGACGTTTTATCAAACTCACCAAAGCAAAAATGAGATGCATAGTATTTTTTTGTGTAGTTACTGAAAATACAGTATGTTAAGTAGGGAGTGCTAAGTTTTGCTGGCATGATACAAAGGTTCTGCTGTTTCTTCTTATAGTTCAGTCCTCACACCGGTTTTATTCAGAAGCGGCAAGGCAGCGAGGGAACGTGCCCTTGATTCCTGAGACTCCTGCTGATAGTTCAAGCTGTTTGTGTGATGGGAAGTAGACTTGGGGGTGGGGGGTGAAAAGGTTACGGTCCTCATATGCTCCTCACTGACAGATGAAAAGAAACAGCAGGACACTTGATGTGTAGCTGGACTCTAACCAGGACAACAGAGGGGGTTAGGTGTGAATCACTATTCAGCGTTTCAGCTGGAATTCGTAAAAACAGGGTCAAGTGGCGAAAAACAAAAACAGTTCATGTTCAGTTCAGGTTTTGTTTTTTTTTTCTTTCACATTTTAGTCCGTTTTTGTTCATTCAAACTCCAGCTATGCATTTCTGTTTTTTAAGACCACCCAGGGGGTATTTATCTCGCAAGTTATGGAACATCATCTTAAGCTTCCGTCCTGAAACCTCCTGTTTATTGTTAGGATATAAAACTGAAATGGGTTCTCTGCCAAGACTGTAGAAGAAAAATACCCATATAGCTACAGAATAGAAGTCAATAGAACAGCAATGTGTGAACACCATAAGTC
The DNA here is from genome assembly GCA_014839685.1 of Anableps anableps. NCBI lineage: Eukaryota > Metazoa > Chordata > Actinopteri > Cyprinodontiformes > Anablepidae > Anableps > Anableps anableps. The sequence goes on along the minus strand of CM026067.1, from coordinate 8,710,629 downwards.
ACCATTACTAATGTAAATCTGAGCACAGCACCTTCTTTAAGATTTTTGCAACATGTCATACACGACTTCTTCTGGCTTGTTTTCAGCAATGTCTTTCTTCAACCAATCAGAGTGGTCCTGTCAACAGATTCTCTCTTTCTCCCAGGTAGACATGGAGTTTTTATAATTAGCAACATTTTACAAGACATATTTTAAAATATTAAGAAATGAAATAAATTAGTTTTATTAGGGCAGTTTAATTTTAATTTTAGATGATTTCATACGCTGTTGATAGCATCACTACCTATGCTATACTCAGAGCTGAGAGACCAGGTGCTCTGAACTGTGTTGGCCACGTTCTCTGTGTTGAGTGACTATAAATAGTAGCATCCTGCCAGGGCTACAACTACCCCATGGCTGACTAGTTGTATGGAAGCTTATTGCCCTGCGGGACACCAGGAAACACTTTGCAGCAAGAGGGAGCAACTTCAAGATAGAAATGAATATTGTCCTAAATCCCACCCATCTGTCGCATCCTTCTGCTCCACCTGCACTGTGTTGTTTAAAAAGAGACAAGACCAGATCTCAAGCAGACAGACGGCAGCTCTGCTGGCTGTCTTTATCCATGTTTTCGCTTTTTCCCCACTTCATCAAGATACACTGAAAAAGTTTTCCTGAGTTCTGAATTATACATGTTTGGATATCTAAAAATGTTGCTGAAAGCTCTAAAAGGCCCTATGCATTAAAGACAGTTTTTATTTGTTTTTTAGTTTTTTTTTTTTTTTTTACAGAATAAAGGTACACAGCATCTCTGACAACACAAAGCTCTCAGATATGACTATTAAACTTATTATTTTCCTGTAGTGTAATGACAAGGTGTCTTTAAATTGCACGTCCCCTACAGAGCAGTACAATGTGAAGTGCGGTAAGTTTGACAGCTAATTTTCTTCTGTCATTTCTCCTAAAATACCTATTTAAAATTCTGCAGTCTCCATTGGTTGGCTCGAATGAGAAGTCCAGGACAGCTGCTCCCTGATTTGTTACAATAATGAAGTGCATTTCTGTAATTTGTGTCAAATTTTGGTCTCTGCAGTCTGACAGAAAGTTCAGGTCCCTCCATCAGGTAATTTGATTTTGTGAAGTCATGCTCATTTTACAGATTTCAGTGAGACCAGACTGAAATGAAACGATGTTTAAAGTGTTATTAAAAAGAGGTCATTGCACCAGGTGGGATCGAATCTCCAGGAGTCTAAATGAGGACCTTGTGTTCGACTGAGCCTATGCTATCACTGTGCCTGCCTATACATTTGCTAAAAAAAACCTTAAAAAGAGCATTTTTTTTTGTCTGAAAAATAAATGAAAATGTAAGTTGAGAAACACAAAACATTCACTTTACAACCACAAATGTCAGTGTATTGAGATTTTATGTAATAGGCCAATAAAAAGTAGAGCATAAATGTAAAGTTTATGGGAGATAAATAATACATGGTTTTCAAGATTTTTTATAAATAAAACTGAAAAGTGTTTTCACTGTGATTACAGCTGCACATCTATAGATTGAAATTTCGCTCATTCTTTTTAGCATAATAACTCAAGCTCAAGTTTCTAGTCTGCAAGTCAACTGCATCTCTTGTTATCTCCACTCAGGGAGGAGATGGAGGAGATGGATCTTTTCACAGATTAACTGTCTCATGACGTACTGTCACAGCATGGTGACAGTTTTAACAAATATGTAAAAAACATATTTTTGTAAAAGTTACATACTGCAGCTTTAAGGATGATTAATTGAACAGTGCTCTTTGAGATGCTCAAATCTTAGAATATTGCTTGGTAATCCAACCCTGGTTTAAACCTCTCCACACCAGTCTGCTATGTTCCTTGGTCTTTATGACACTGGTTATTCACTAATGATCTCCAGCAAACGTCTGGGGCCTCCATAGAACACTGAAATTAAATTATACACTGGTGGACTTTTTTGTTGTTATTTAGGTGACATCTGGAGGCAAATGGCTCCACAGTTTTTGGACTTTTAATGGTGAACAGTTGTGGTTATAAACTGTAAAATGACAAAATGTGTAAATCTTGAAGGGCTATTAATAGTTTTCCAAGGAACTATAGTTTTTGCATGTATTGTGATTATTTAAAATGGACTGAGGACTACTAAGCATACTAACAATGTCACAATCTAATGGCCCACCTTTAAGAACCTGGTCTTTTCTTCTGATGCTGCCAAGAAACCTTGCTTTCCTTTGAAGGAAAATGGTCCCCAGCTTTCTCTTGTCTCTGGGATCAAACAGACGCTCCATCACTGCATTATTTATCAAGAGTGAGCTCCTCGAAACCGTATACAGCTAGGTGCTGATGAGTACATAAACCATATTTATTACATCTGCAAGACACTGTGAAAAAGTGAAGAAAAAAAAATCGTTTTAAATGGTTAGGCTCTTTTTTGCTTTCTTGGCCCACCACAGAAGTCTGTGATATGAGTGCTAGCTCAGCAAGTTTAAGAAATATCGTAATTTTCTAGCTGAAACAGAGATGGAGTGTGATTGCTCTCTGTGTATCTACCTGTGATAATATAGTCATGATCTAGTTTGGAGAGAAAAAAAAAACTAAGAAGAGAGAAGAGAAATATAAAGGAATAAACATGTAACATGGTTGCAGTGTTTTTACCAATATATATTAAAAAAGATGTGTTATTTAATAAATGTGCTCAACTGACAGAAAATCAAATCATTTTGGCCAGTGAGGAGGCCCCTGGTACTAGGCTTACGATGACATACAATACAAACAACCACAGTCATGTGAATTTTACCAGAGGCTACTTTACTTCATAGGAGATATGGGGGATTTTTTTTCTTTTGCGTTACCTCGCAAAAGTATTACATTTCCTCACAATAAATGTTGCATTCCCTCGCAATAGGTTTTGCGTTCCCTCACAATAAATTAGCAAAAACGCCGTGGTCTATTTTGTATACAGTCACAGTGATAACAAATGTCAATTTAAAATTGTACATATGTACACCTTTAAAGATCATAGCATCAAAATTATATTGCAGCAGAAAGACTTCACAGTACTCAAGGTGCCACAAGAACTGACTAGTATATTATCTGGAGAGAATGTAAAACCTGTTGTGAGGGAACACAAAAGAAAAATTTTTCCCTTGTCCCCTATGGGGTTCCATAAGTTCCCCACCTCCATCCTTCCTCCTGCACTCATTAAAATTTTTACCTTTAAATAGGTTTTGATAGCATTACTGATTCAATGATTCTGCTTTGTTCGGTATTCTGCAGAATATTTAAACCAAGTTGTGGTTCAATATTCATGCATTTTTCTATTTGCGGATTTTTCTATGGAATGTGACTCCAAATTACTGACGGAAAACCCGCCTATTCACAGAGTTTTCTGTTTGCAAACTTTCCATTCGCAAAGTAACCAATCTAGGAGTGCCTTTATTTTCCTTTGCAGTGATTGGCTGTACCCCCAAGAGTGAAAATAAGGAAGACTGTGTACGTTTTGTAGTAGAGCTAAGACTTTTTCCACTGTGTGTTAATGCACATGAAGGTGTTTGAACTATTAAAATCAGCAGTTATAAGTGTTTTTAAAGGAGGTCTCAAGTGTTTTGTGGCCCCTAACCCCCACGAATACCAGGGGTTCTCTGTATATATAAAGCAGAGTCTATGTGTATTCCCTGGAGAATGTATAAATGGATCCTGACCTTAACTCTGAGAATGCTTCCACTGTTTCCAAATCCAGCTTGATCCATGACACTGGTTGTAAGCTTAAAAGAACAGAACATAGTAACTTTGGTGTACCCCATTCAGCTTTTCTGTTATCTGCTGAAAGTCTTCTGTTGTCTCCATATTAATGATCTGCTTGTATGCTTTGGTGTAAAGAGCCTTAGATAAGGCCTTCATATACTCATTTACTGTTGCAACCCTTAACAAAAGCCATTGCAAACATATTTATCTCCCGGATGAGAGTGGTGATGACCTAAGACTAAAGTGTTCTTCTTCTAAATGAATACACTAAACCGTGAGACCTCTGTACATTGAGAATTCAGTACAAATACATTTACTGTTGCACCCTACTGTTTACCTGTACAAAAGAACAGATATATTTAGTATTCATGTCCTGTTTTTAAAGGAGAAGTAACAGAATTTATTCTGGTTTCTTCACATCTAATTACTTGTTGGCTAAGTCATGCAGCTCCATGTCCTCTTTGCCACTCACTGAGAAGAGTCTGGGTCAGAACCATTATAACATCATTTTAAATCTGCCTGGCTCTAAATTTGCAGAGTGTGCAAATTCAAATCCTTACTGCATTGCTTCAGTGACAGCTCCTCCTTCCCACTCTGTGCTTACAGCAGGGACAGAGAATAAACTTACCATGTTTTTTTTTTTTTTTTGTTTTTTTTTTTTCTTGTTCCTTCTGGGGGAAAAGTTTAGTGTCTTGAAAGCCCTTCCTACCTTGGATGAACGTTAGTTAGTTTGGAGGTGTTGGTAGATTATCCGGGGAAGAATCAATTAACGTGTGACTGAAAAGGGAAGCTGACTGCTGCACTTTATACACCTTATCAAGATAAGGAATACAATCAGGGTTTTAGTTATTCATGGGTACACCACATACAGATGGAACTCAGAAAATTTGACTATTATCAGAAAAATGATTTTTAGTTTTCATTAGCTATAAGCTGTTATCATCAAAGCTAAAACTTTTAAATAGGCACTTAATCAAGATTTTAAGACCAAGGAAGAGAACAGAATTTTAATTTTGTTTGTGGATCATAATCAGGTTGTAAGATGAGCCATAAAATGCAAAAAGAAGAAACAAAAAATCAAAAGAGAATGAAATTGCAGGCAATTTTAAACTCGAACAGACCCATGTACATCAGCTGATCAAAAGTTCAAGCCAAAAAGTCAAAACTGGTGCATAAATATGGCTTTCTTGGCATTTTCTGTCAGGAATTTACACTTTTATGGACCCTGGATGGCAAAGACAAAAAATACTTTCTGACTTTCAATGTGGCAGAATTGTTTAGATGCATAAGTACGGCCCTTTCACAACAGTCCATTTCTGCTGAGGTTGGATGAAGTGGGGGCACTATTTTACATTTGAATAAGACCCTGAACAGATTGAAACACAAACAACAACTAGTAGACCACCTGCACTGAGCTGGAGAATCTGCTTGACTATCAGTAAAGACACAGGCAGAACATTCAGGCCTTTACTGATGCTAGTCACAGCTCAATAAATATAAGAAGACATCCACAGGAGAATGGGCTAAAGAACAAAAAACATCTTCAAAGACTATATGTCATCTAGCACTACAAACTCTCCTGTTTTGACTTTTAAAAGCAGGAGAGAGTTCACAGTGGTGCCCCTATGGGCAGCTGGGGGTGCTGCTTCTTAAGTTACTGTGATCATAACAAAGAGATCTTATTGTCTTACTGGAGATGTTTTTGAGGGGGTTCCATCATGATCTGGGAGCTTTTTCCTTCAATGGAAAAATGAAGCTTCAGGTTGTGCAGGGGTGTCAAGTCGTGGCTGATAATGTGTATATGGGGACTGAGGGTCCCCATCTCTCCAGTGATGACAGGGTCTTTCAACGTCCATGGGGTTTTCACCACAGATTGCAACGCCCACCTATCAAAGGACTCCTTCAGGGAGAACAGCTTCCCTGTTTTGGACCGTCCCACATGCTGTCCTGGTCTAAATCCCATTGAAAGCATTGGGGATGGATGACCTTCATGAAGCCATATTCACTGCATGAAGCAATGTTTTCACTAGTCTGCAGAAAACTCTTGCATCAAGCATGTACAGACAAATTTTAGATGTATTCAACAAGAGCATTCATCCTCACTACTTAGTCCTTTTCTGATACTTTTAGTTTTGTTTTGGGTTTTTCATGGGCTGATAGTATACTGATCAGCTCACGAACCTGTTTGAGTTCAAATCCCATTTTCAGTGGACTGTCTACTCTTTCTTTTGTTCCTTAGTCCTCCTGCTTTTTTCTTTTAGCATTTTCCAAGTACAACATAGTTACAATCCAGCAGCACCAAACATGAATGTAACTTGTTTTCCAATTTTAGGACTTTGGTCAGGAATGTTTAATCATAATAGGGCTACCTCATCTTGGTTTTGACTGTTTGAGCAACATGTAAAGGGTCTAAAAATTACTTTGGGAACTGAGGAGGCATCTCATTGTTTTAACAACCTGTTGAATTAAGAGACAAAAATAACCACAACATTAGATGCAAGCAACTGCACTTTGAGTGTATGCATTAAGAAAAAAAAAAACATATAGAAAGTTTCACCACCCACCACCACGCACCAGGCAGAGGAGATACCACTTTATCTCCACTTGGCAGCAGCGCAGCAGGGAGAACCCTAATGGACATCATAGCCTCTAAGAGTGAACCTGTGTTCGCTGTGTTCCTCAGCTGGGAGTGCAGAGATAGCAGCACGGTTAGAGCAGGGAGTGTGAGTGCGTCTAGATGGTTATCAGGGACCCTTTAAGATGTCTGCGGCCTCCCAAAGGCTCCCTACAAGGTCCGCACAACGCCCATCGAAGAGCCCGACTGGGTTCGTAATCTATCCCTCTGCCATGCTGCTCTGCTCTCCACACCGTTAATCCAATCACTCCCCTGCCACGGTGGGACAGGCAGAGCACTAATCCAGTTTACACAGCAACAAAAAAAAGCCCCAGACTCATTCCTCTTTCCCTACAGAGCTTTGCCAGCTTCTCCATGTGACATTGAGTGAGAAAGATGAGGATAATTACCATGGCAATTATTTAATTTTTATTATATGTTCAGCCTTTTTTTATTTCTTCTGTCTCTATGTCCCTAGCTAATTGCCACAGCCTTGTCACAAAAACCCAAGGTGATCGCATTCTATCATTTGCGAAGCAGTGAGTAAACCAGATTTAATGTCCCTCACCACAGTACAACTAAAACATGTATCATTAGTATGCATCGGATGAGGTTGAGCCTTGCATCCAGTGGGCTGCCTTGGCCTCAGATAAGTCATTTAGAGTAACAGAAACATAATTAATTTGGTGTAATCTTTACAAACCTTCATGGAGAGACACGCTGCTGGACAGCCCCTCAACAACTCCTTCCCCTCACTCAGCCCACCTAGCACAGCACGACCCGGAGGTTCTACACAGTGGGAGGCAAGTGGTTTTTGTATCAATATTGGGTTAATGCTGCATACACTGCTAAAACATGTCGTCTGTAATGAGACCAGGTGGGGTGTAAGTCATTGTTCATTTAGCCATTAGCTTGAAGTGAAAGGCTGGTAAATGAGTTTACTGCTACTGCCAGCCCTCCTCACGACTGCAAGATTCACACTGCCGCCTTCGACGGGGCCTTTGTGTGCTCAACATCCAGCGAAAGGGCACCTTACTCTAAGCACCTTTCAGATTTATGTTTATCTTAATTACTGTTTTATCTGTGCTGCCACAGAAGAAAAACAGCAGCTTTGATTATTCTCCAGGGGCGGCGGACGAATCAGACTTGTTTAGGCTGTGAGCCGGTGGGGCAAGGCTTCAGAAGTTAGGAGGGAATCGAGGTTTCTATCCAATGCCTTGGGTGCCCTTGGGCAAATCATACAGTGGCAGGATTGTGACAGGAGGATTTAAGGGGAATGACACAAAAGTGTGTTCTCCCCACTTCACAACTCGACATTGGGATGCAGTTGAGCAAAACGCGTAACCCCGGATGAGATTAGTAGAAAACTGTGGCTGCACTGGGAGTGGAACATAAATGTGTGCAAGTTTATAACTGTAAAGACCTATTGAGGTAAAAAAAACCAGCACTACTCTTGTACTCAAAAGGAAAAAAAAAACAAAAAACAGTATAACCCTTTCTAGTTATTTACCTGTAGCTACATCATTTTTGCTCTGCATATTAGTTTGGACATGTTTTACACTTATATTTACAGGCTTAACCAGATATATACATATACTGTATAAAATTGTCTGACAACAGACTGCCTGACTTGAAATCAGACTAAGCTTTTGCTGTTTTCAGCTGGGGTTCTGTGTCCCAGAGATGAACATATTTTGGGTGCAACATCTGCAAATCAACAGCAGAAAAAAAAAAAACAAACAAAAAAAAACCTTGAGAACAGGTTGGCTGAATCTGGAAAACAGTTTTCTCTTCCACAATAAATTGAGTGCTGCACCACCAAGTTCAAGCAGTTCAATCAGAAAGGAAGAGGACATCACTGCAGAAGCAACATAAAAGGCCAGCAAGATCATAGTTTGCAAATGTATCATGAGCAAAGGCCTTCATTTTAAAACCATGTATCATGTTCTCATAAAACAGCAATTGAAGTGTTTGTTCATAATGGCCATCATTACATTTGGAGGAAAAATGAGGAAAGCTTGTAAGTCTCAGCAGTGAAGTATGAGGATGGTAGCTTTATGCAGAAGAGAATGATGTACTTCATCATTCAACATACATAGGATAATAACGTCAAACAGGAAGTTAAAGCTTGGGTGCAAAGGATCTTCCAACTGGAAAATGACTCCAAGCATACCATCTAGTTAGTTACAAAGTGGATTAAAGACAACAAAGTCAATGTCTGGAGGTGGCCATTCCAAAGCCCTGATCTCGGTCCCAGAGAAAATTTCTGCGCTGTGCTGAAAAGATGTATGCCATCAAGGCGACCTACAAACCTGACTCAGATTACTTTTAACTCAGTTCTTTAACAAACAATACACCAAAATTCAGGCCAATTATTGTGAAAAAATTGTAGAAGGATACTCAGAATATGTAAAAGGCTATGCCAACAAATACTCAGAAAGTGTGTGTAAGCTTCTGGTTTCTCTGTTCTGATATGAGTCATTGATAATTCACCTTACAATTAGTTTTTTTGTTTGTTTTTAATGTTGTGTGGACAAAGCATACAGAAAGGGTTGTTGTTCTCCTTCTGAATAGAGCTTAGCTTTGAGCATTATAGCTTCCAATGTCTAGTCCTATATCAGTGTGCTGCACTGTGTTCATGTCTCTCCAACACAGCTGTTTGTTAACTTACTCTAAAACTAAGGTTTGGACAAGGTCTGGGCTGACTTGAAGTTAAGTTTGGATCCAGATCAGAGTTCAGATTTTGAGAAATGTTGGTTTGTTAAATCATCACCCCAGAACTCTGCCCTTGTTCTTTTTGGAAGAAAAGTTTATGTCTAGATTCTGGTGTTTGTTAGATACACTCTCAGTCATGCTGTGATTGCCATGAAATACATCTTGTATTACCTTGTACTGTGTACTTTCCACTGAAGTTATAATTGTTATTATTATTATATATGCATGTGTTTGTTGTTGTGGATTCTTGGTTTTGTTTTTTTTCTCTCTCTCTGCAGGTCTCGAGGCAGACTTCAAGGGTGTTGACTTGTTTTATCTCTATCCTTTTTTTCTCTCCTCTACTTCTATCTCCTTTTTTCTCTTTAAACCTTTCCTCCATCTTTCTTCAGCTCCCCTTTTTTTCTCGTCTTTGTGTCCATTACATTTGAAATAAACCCAAAGCAATTGTTAATAAAGCTTCATATATATACCAAGGGGAACATCATGGCGAAAGCCGTAATGCTCCGCTTGTGAAAGCAAATCTGTTGGGCCTTACCTTGACATTCAGATGACAATTCTGAGTGCCACACTGCTGGACAGGACACATTTATTTAAAAAAATCATCACCCCAGAACTCTGCCCTTATTCTTTTTGGAGGAAAAGTTTATGTACTGTCTGCCATCTTACTGTTGTATGACCTTTTTTAAATTGACATTTTACTTTGATATATCAATGGTGTGATGGGGTTTACCATCACACCACCACTACTGTGTATATTATGCATCATTATCAATTCCCTCAGGCTCTTGCTTGAACCAAAAAAACAAATCATTTTGGCTCATCTTTCTCAAGTTAATTGAATAATAATCCACTAACTTTTTGCTTATATCTCCAGCAGGCTGGGTCATTTTTTTTTTACATGGACGCAGTAGTTTTCTCCTCACAAGTTCAGTTATCAATGCCATTGTTATTCAGTAGTTTCGTGATGGCTAACAGTTGAACATTAGAGTTCTGTACAACTTACTTTGGGGTTCTGGTGACATTGCTCTTGGGAGAATAACAATGTATTCATTTTACAGCCTGTTTTTGAGGTTATCAGATTTTTTTCTTCCTGTGACACACCTAAACAACAAGCTGTAATTTAATCAGAATTACAGAGATTTCATCCCAGGAGTTTGCTGTGAACTACAACACTACTCCAGACTATGATTTTTTGCATTTTCACACTAGTTTAAAAGCCTTGGAGGACTTGGGTGAATTAATCTCCTGACATATGATAGAAAAAAAACTGTTCTCAGAGCTTCAGGTCTATGTGCAATAAACACAAAGACAATTTGGCAGAAAAAAAGCTCCTCTTCACCTAAAAATTGAACTCTTAAACTTAGAAAGTGGCACCTTCCCACAATATTGGAAGCAGCTGTAGGCCTTTTTATTTTTATTCTTAAATATTACTACTTTGAAATTATTTTCCTGTTTTCTTGTTTACTATCCTTTTTTATTTGGCAGTGGGCTTTTCAATTTTCTATCTGAATCACTCCACTCTGCCTGTTCCATGCTCCAAAAGACAAAAATACCCAACTTCCAACCAGAATTCCTAAGAGGCTCAGACCTGGACATATATGGCCTATTGGACACAAAGAACAAGTTTATAACCTAAGATGATTTTCATACATTTAGCTTTCCCTCACAAAACCGGCAGTCAACAGTCTAAGGCAAAAGAAGAACATAATTAAGATGCGCACTGGTGCATCCGCTGTTTATTCTCATTGTGACCTAAATCCATAGTCAAGAAGTGCAGCAGAAACTGGTAGAGGAGAAAAATACATTGTGTTGCTGTAGTTTGACCAAGACCTGAAAAAATGTGTGATTGAATTTTATTACTTTATAACTATATCTGCAAGAAACTTTGATATATTTTTTTATATTCCAAAATCTTATCTAATTTGCAAATTGATTTTTCATCAAAACTCAAAATCCTCAATATTTTACTCTCGCTGCTAATAGTGGAACATAACAACCATGTAGATGGTATATTAAACCTTTTTATTTTAGTATAAAATTATCCTGTTCAAGTATTTATTTTAAATAATTCTCAACTATTAGAAGTTAGCACTGATTTGAATATTATCATGTTCACCTGATTGAGAGATAATTATAGCAACTGTCTGGGACTGTTTCATTTTTTGTCCTAAAGCTCAAAAAAAACTTCTCTAATGGGAATGGTAGTTGAAGGTAAGAAATATCATTACGAGGTAGCAGTAAAATATTATGGCCAGATGGTATTTAAAACAAGGTCATATGTGAGACAAAATCTACTCAGTCTATTTTAGAATAGGAACTAATCTTAGAGATTAACATTTTTGACACTGTGACATATATTAAAGAATTAATACCTTTGTGTGTTCTGTAATCAATCAACTGAACACAGTATGTTTTTATTTTCGCATCTCTTTATTTATTTGTTTAATTATGGAATCTTATACCCCTATCACTGTCGCATATTTGCCTTGTGTGTCAACAACTATGAAGATTTGCAGTTTTAGGTAAAGAGCTTTTCACCTTTTGAGACAATAAATATCATGCATATTTGTGTCACTGCTATAGAATTTATGCCATTCAGTTAATATGTCTGTGTTGATGATGATTTACTCTCTTCAGCATGCTGAATGATTGAAGTGGCTCAAACTAACAAGTCAGTTGATCTTAAAGTATGACAAAGGGAAAAAAATGAGATGATGTTATTACCTCAAAACAAATGTACCTTGTCCTCGTGAAGTGGAATGCTATGAATTTTACACCTACTTCATCCTGATATACATACGCTATATGACCAAAGGTGCATCAGAAGCAGTACACTTGCTTTAAAGCAGTGACAGGACTTGATGTTGCATTTAATTTTCTTATGTTTACATCCACATAAATCAGAAACGCCAATATACATGGAGAGATAAGAGACAGTGACACAATAGCTATTTTAGAATTCTGTTTTCATTGTTGCTGATGCTGAAGAGGCCTTACTCAGATGTCTTTTCAGTTGGGGATGAATGGAAGAGAAATGATGCTTCACATTTGTTTTGCTAAAACACCATCATGGTCAAAAGTTTGACTTTGTGGAGGTTAATGGGCTGTGATTTTGACTTTCAGTCAGCATATATGTGTTAGTGCACTAAACTGTTTCTAACAGTTCCCCTGCAGGCTCTGTGTACACCTATTGATTTCTGGTAAATGGAAAGACTCACACAGCATTGGGATATCATTGCATGGGAAACGGTATACAATGGGTATTGACTTGTCCAAGGCATTTAAGAAAAGTTGCTACACTGATGAGTTACAAGAGCCAAAAAAAGATATTAAATCCAACCAACTAATGACTTTGTCCTTCTCTGAGGATACTTTTTAGCTGTGGGCTGAGAGCATTACTTCATTGGGGTGAAACAGAAACTAATGTTCCTTTAATGTTTGTCTTGTGTAGCGAAAAGCTGTAGGGTGTTGTTGCTTACATACAGAAATATGACTACCATGTAGAATAACATACTGTTTATGGAACTTTACATTGACAAAATGAGATGAGGAACTACTGATAAAAAGTTAGGGTAGTTTCACTTTTAATTTACTTTAGAGACAAACTACTGTGCTTTACAAATGCATTCACTCCCTTTGAACCTTTTCATATTTTGCATGGACAACAATTAACATCAACCTGAACAACCTGAACATAGTGGTGGCATCATCATTCCCCTTTTTCAATCTTGGGCTGAAAAAGAGGTTCACCTTCCAACAGGAAAGCAACCCTAATCATACAGCCTGAGCTGCAATGGAATGGTTATTATTTTCATTGTTAGAATGGCCCAGTAAAAGTCCAGACCTAATTCCAATAAAGGATATGTGGGAAGACTTGAACATCTCTCCATCCAATCTGACTGAACTTGAGCTTTTTTGCAAGGAATGATTGGCTGACATTTCAGTTTCTAGATACTTAAAGCTGGTAGAGATATATCCCCAAAGACTTGCAGCTGTAAATGAAGCGAAAGCTTGTTCCACAAACTGTTAACTCAGGGGAAACGAGTACAAATACACAACAGATTGTTCTGAATTTTATTTGTAAAAGATTTTTATAAAACATAATTTGCTTCCAGTTCAAAATTATGCACTACATTCTCTATTACTTAAAATTCCAGTAAAACACACTGAGGTTTATGATTATGTACATCGCTCCACATTTCTCTCCAGCACTGTTTACTGCTGTCTGATAACTCACAGTGTTGAAAGACAGCACAGGGAATGTGTTTTGTGGCTTTTTCTACACTGTATATTGTTCATACTGATAAATGTTGCTACTGTTGGTCTCATAACTGAAATATGTGTGGTTTCAAAGTGACATTTCGGCAGTGAAAACATTATTTAGAAACAGCTTAAAAGTTATGTTTTTTTCTCTAACTTCCCAGAAAACATCAATTTTGATCTAACCTCATGTTGTAAAACAGCTTGAAATCTGCCAGTGGTAAGTGGTAAGGCAGGGCCAACATGTACACTCACTAGTAGAATCAAAAAATACTTGTAAAAGCCCAGCTTCAGAGAGAGTAACAAATGAAGGACAACAAACAAGCCTAATACTAAGGAACTAAATTTAATGAAGTGTAGAAACGAGAAGATTCTTTAAATAAATGCTAAGAAATAAGCAGCCTTTTGGCAGATTGACAGTTTTACTTTAGAAACATCCACCATATTCAGATGTGACATCAAGCTGACACAGATTTGACATTCAAAGGAAATCTGCAATGAGTGTGCCACAGAACTAGGAGGTAATTAAAAACACTTGAGTTGACTTTTTTTTTCCCCTTGACTCTTAAACATCCACGCTGTACTCGCAGCTGATGGCACACAGATGTCAGAGCTGGTAAATGGAGTTTAGAGAGGAGCTTGTTATGATTAAATGAATCTGATTGTGTTCTAACCCAGAGGTACAGATAGGAGGCAAGTGAGGGTTTATTTACCCTCACTTGGTGAAGGCGCATACATTTTAGGCCTCATTACTGGCTGTAGATTTGATTTGATGTTATCTTTAAGCCCAGAAAATTAGCACAGATGTTTGTTTGGGATGGCCAGTGCTTGATGGATGAGTGAGTGCATTGATGGGTGGGTGGCTTTGATGATGGATGGATTATAGGTGTGTATCTGATACACTGCAGGAGTATGTTTGCTGCCTTGTAGATAAAAAAACTCCAAAGTGGGCTTCAAAATCATTTTTTTTATATTGACAAAACTGTCAAAGTAACAGTAGCAGAGGTGAAAAACCAAACCACAGCAAAACATGAAAGACAACAGGAAGTGAAAGGAATTCAAATTCCAGGCAACTAGTAATGCAGGTATTGAATCCCAGTGCCATATACTGTCCCGGCCACATTTACTTGCAACCCTCATATAGATGTTTAAAAAAAAAAAAATCCTTAAAATAAATTCATCTTTGATTGCAGTAGTATAATCTTACACACAAAAAAAACGAGAAGAACCCAGACTTTAATTTGAATACATTGAGTGGGGGGAAAAACATATTAATAACTATTTTATTTTGTCATTTGATGATTTTTACAAAATCCCCGAGGGTGATACTTTTGCCAGCAGGACAACAGTTCGAGTCTTTATCTATAGCATTTCAAAACATTGGAGTTTACAGAGCGAGGGGTCTTTGCACAATCTTTCTACATTATTCAGAGTTCTGGGTCCTCACTTACTCTATCCTCTCCTCTCAAACTCACCCCACAGGTTTACAACAGAACTTAGTTTTAAAATGGCTGTGGAAGGAGGATGATTTTGTGTCTGGTGACCATTTCTGTGTTGATTTGGTTACACGTTTAAGATCCTTAACCTGTTAAGGACCTAATGATGACCCATTTTTAGTTTAGAGTTCGCAGTTTTTTTTTTAAACATTTGCCCCTACATGGTTTTATGGGCCTTTGGAAGAAAAATATGCTAACAGCATCATAAGTGTTCTACTGTGCTTAACATAAAGTAAGCATGAGTTGTTTTTTTTTTTTTTTTTTTTTCACAATAACCTGTGTTTGTTGCTGAAAAGATCATCCAGTCCCAGTGCTACATTTGTGACGGTAGGATTCTTCCCAGACAACCAGTTGTCCTGTAGATAACATCTAAAGGTTGATGTGGAGGCTCGATGTCTGCCCAAAATGGCACTCTTTGTTGTAGTACTAAAAAAGTGAGCTTTGGAGATTTGCTTCCTCCTGAAGTATGTTGCTTGATGTGTCTGGTGGCAAGATAAATATGGATTCTCGTCCAGCCTAGTGGTCCATAGATAAAAGAAGTATTGGCTCTGTCACATCATATTTATAGTATCTAGGAAGAAGTTAAAAGAAACCTTGATCGACTTAACTGGTTGTAGACTGTTGCATGCCTGTTGATGCATATTTAGCATATAGCAAGGATTATATTGGAACCACTTTGCCACCATCTTGTGGTTGGAGTAATGCCCAATCATGCCTAAATTTCCCAATTTACATTCTAAATAGTTAGATTTATGTGTATATATTGCATGTTATATTCAAATGAACAACTTTTACTTAATTTAGGTCCTGTTAACAGCAAAAACACAATATTTTTTATAAACATTTGTAAATAAAATTCATTCAAGACAGGTTAAGAAATACTAAATTATAAATTAAGAAAATCCTTCAGTTACATTAATTTTAAATAGATTTTTAGGGGTTTTGATAAGTGTGCCATCAGTTTTGTTGAAAACAATTATTAACATAAATTCCCCTCCAAATAAATGTACTCAAATGAATGGTTAGGTCTTTCCCGAAAAAATTCAGTATGGAATTATTCTACTGCAATTGAGGATTATTTTATGTTAAAACTTTTTGTGCATCTTTTTACCAGGTTAGCTAAATATATGACCAGCACCAAATCCATGGATTGAGAAGAAATTCCGTTTTTACCTAAAGTTGCAGCGTAAACATCAAATTTCTTGCAATAGAGTTGATGTTGAGAGTCAGAAAAGAGGATTTTTGAAGGTGTAGTTTCAGTTCTGTGTACATAAAATTAACGTTTGTTCTTGTGAAAAAGTAACATCTATTGTCACTGAACCGTTTTTTTAAAAAACATTTCCAAACCATTTGAATAATTATCTAATCTGTCATTATTATGACTTCAGCAGGCTTCACTTTGGTATCTAACAGTATTAAAAACATTATCTGTTAGAGATATATTTGGACTCCTGAACCCTATGGTAAATACTGCCATTATAGGTCATACTGTCCTTGTAACTTGAAGCAAAACCCTCAATACTTTGCTTCACATTCTCACGTTGGTCTTGTCCATTTACTCTCTGGAATGATTAAAGCACTGCTACTGACACAGATTTGGAATAAAGGCTTATGGTTAATGAACAACTGTTCAATCGATTAATGTCCAACCACAAAGGGTTTTCAGCAGTGGGAGACTTCATTTCATGTTTGGCTAGTTTGAAGACATCAACATGCCTAAAGCAGATAGCCTCAGCAGCTATCTTTCTCTCTAAAAACCTTCTTGTGAATGCAGAAGGTCCGTATCCACAATTAAACAGCTATTTTTACATTACAAGTCATACAAATGTTGTATACTATTGAGGATCAAGATTGGATTCAACATTTTGTTTTATCATCTCTTTAAAGACATTGTAAAAACCCATTCCCTCCATGCACTAAGTCTTTGATCCTCTATTTATTGCCAGGACTAAGAAGTACTGAAGAGCTTGCTATCTTTCAGTCAAAGGAGAGGGGGTTTAACGCCATATCCATAAATGCACTGACATCAACTGATCCAATGCATAGAGAAGTGGAGGCAGATGAGTCGCTGTTTTCTTGCATTGTGTCTCTGTCAATACCCCAGCAACATGGCATAGAATCATAATTACAGCCAACAGATCAGTTGCATTTATAGGCAGCCAATCCTTAAATGATCCAGGCATGCTGTATTGATGATTAAATATCGAAACCTATATTTTAAAAACAGCATTTCAGTTTGCAGTAATAATCTCTCTCCCTTTCTCTTTTGCTGTCTTGTCTGCTCAGGTTGGAGGACACACCATGCTACCTATTCGCTGGATGCCTCCAGAAAGCATCATGTACAGGAAGTTCTCTACGGAAAGTGACGTCTGGAGCTTTGGGGTCATCCTTTGGGAGATCTTTACCTATGGGAAGCAGCCTTGGTTTCAGCTGGGTAACAATGAGGTACAGCAAACCTCCAGCATGTCAATGAACATCCACAAGACACAGCAGGCTACGTACGGTGTACTGGATAGATGCGTGTGGTTTGGAACAAGGGGGTAATGAACACATCGAGAAAGTCATAATGGATGACAATTTTGGCAAAGTGACAGATTAAAGAAAGGGATGATGAAACTTCTCTCTAAATTTATTTAGGATTTTAAATCATGTGAGATTCCAATGAAACCTTGTTAATTATGATGCCACATGCAAACAAAGACATGTACAACCAAGAGGACCAGATTTTACAAACCAGGATAGGCGATGAGATCATATGAGATCCAGTCTCACAAATTTTTGTCTTCAGCCAATCTATTGGTGGTTCTGGTGTGGGTAGTTTTCAACATAGCAGTATTGACAGGCTTGGAGAGGAGGAAGGAAGCGATACCTTTTGAACATCATGTTCAAGGTTGTCTTTTTACTGACAGTGTAGGACTGGAAGGTAAACAAAAACACCTATTCTTATAATGAATCTAAAACATTCTTAGAAAAAAAGGAGTCTTACTCATAAGCCAATTTAGGACTATAACCTTGTTAGATTGAATTTATTTTCATTACCTTTTTCTCAGACCATAGAGATGGATGAATGGATGGAGAACCTATTGTTTATATTGTAATGGGTAGTTACAAAAGAGTGCTTGTAACAACAAGGAGTGTGTTCTGTGAGCTGTGTGTGTGTGGGGGGGGGGGGGGGCTTGGTTAGACGGTGGAGAAACACAGTAACAGTGATGGGGCTGTGAAAGAAAAAAGACGGTTTTCTTCCTTGAGTGTCAACAAACAGCTTAAGATTGTGAGTTGATATTAGAATGGATTTAAGATAGGGTTTTTTTTTGTTTGGTTTTCTTTGGAAAATTGGCATTTAATGAGTTTAGGACTGCTACGTTGACAGGTTTTATTTGTTTTCTATGACTTTTGTCCCAAGCCTTGTGCTCAGACTTGAAATTTATATGTACAGTGCCATAAACGTAAGTGTTTGGTCGCTTACAGATTCATTCGGCTTTTGCTTTTTTTAATCACACATAAATTTTATCAAACTGACCTGGCCCTATGTGAAAAAGTAATTACCTCCTAAATCTAATAACTAGTTGTGCCACCCTTAGCACCAATAACGGACATCAAGAGTTCTGTCAAGGAGTCTTTAATATCACCACTGCAGAATTTTGGTCTACTCTGCTTTGCAGAAATGTTTTAATTCAGCCACCTTGAATGGTTTTTGAGTATGAACAACATGTTGTAGCGTTCATATCTGAAATGGATTTAAATGCTGACTTTGAAAAGGCTACTCCAAAACTTCATTGTTTTTTTGGTGTCTTCTTTCTCTTTTGAGTAATTCAGAGGCAACCTTATGTTTATCCTTAAGGTCCTGCTGCATAACTAAAGTAAGATTGGGCTAAGGTCCTATATTGATGGCTGAACTTTTTCTTGCTGGATGTTCTAGAGAACAAAATTCATGATTCCATCAATTGTGTCAAGTCGTGCAGGTCTCAAGGAAGCAAAGTAGCCATGTGTTATTGTCAGCATGATGCTTTGTTTCTGAAATGCTGTATCGTAATATGTTTTTGGTAAATGTTAGATCTTTGTGTTGTCAGCAGGGATTCTGACCTTGAACCACTCATATGGAGGCCATTTTTGTCCAGTTTCTTTTCTTATTATTAAATCATGAACACTGACTTTAACTCAGGCAATGAGACCTTCAGAGCTTTTTGTTGTTTTCTGTTTTGTTTTGTTTTTTTGTTTGTTTGTTTGTTTGTTTTGTTTTTGACCTCATGGTTGAATCGTCTTTATGCTCTTGGAGTCATTTTGATTGACCAGCCTCTTCTAGGAAGGGTAGCATGTTTTCTCCACTTATGGATATGGTTCTCACTTTGGTTAACTGGCTCCCAAAGTCTTAGAAATGACTTTGTAACCGTTTCCAGATTGATAGATGACTTTGTTTTTTCTGCTGTTGTTGAATTTATTAAAGATATGTGTTTTTTTTGAGATTTTTCAGCCTTCAAAGAGGTTGTATTTAATGATTTATAAATATCTGCTGTGCAGAATTATAGTAAGGCATGGGTTTAACTTTTGAAACTGAGCTCAACTTTCTGAAAAATCTAGTTTAACCACAGTTAATTCATAATTTAACAATGTGATGGTTATTTTTTCAGAAAGGGCTGATTGCCTTTGAAGAGTTTTTTCACAGCACTATATGTATGGCTGGATGGAATGAATTTCCATAATGGATTTTATTCAGACACTGGAAACTATCTCCAGGGTATGACTTTTACAGTTTAGAATATAGATGTTTATTGCACACTATGGGGGAACTTTACTACATAAAGCTTTAGGAAATATAAACAACTGTCTTTTATTTAACATGAGCCAACCCCTTGCTTACTAATAGCAGATGTAAATAAAATTGTCACCTTGAATCCTGATCCAACAGCTCTTTCTTTTGGCTCTTTCTTCTCTTGAGATGCTCCCCAGGCCATCAATAACTGAGGTCACTTGATAGCAGATGGGCATATCACATAACACCCATTATTGGCTTCTTTCTCTGAAGTCTCTTCTACCAATCAATGAATTTCTATTAGGATTACTTAGCAAAGCAGGCATGTTGCTAACTAAACTTGACCAAAAGAGTAGACCGTACGTGGCTTGCATTGCAAGTTTTAGCTTGACAGTAAACTGGGATTTCTATATTTCTATTATATTACCTGAAAATAACAACTAATTAACCAGAAACATCAGAATCAACCTTAATGGACAAATTTATGTGCACAAAAAGGAAATTTTCTTTGGTTTCAGATGCTACAAACAGTGTCAATGTTTGAGGACCAGTTCAGGTCCTGAGAAAGGTGGTTTCTAGGAACTGGAAGTGATCCACAGTCGATACAGTGTTGCTGAGGGAGGTGGGGGTGTCTTCTCTGAATGTCAACCATCATCTCCACAGTCTTGAGCAGGTTAAGCTTTCAGGTGGTTCTGACAGAGCCAATGGACCAGGAGGTCCACGCTCTGTCTGTATGCCGATTCATCTCTGTCTTGGATCAGACCGATGACAGTGATGTCATCTGCAAACTTCAGATGACACCTCAGCAGACAGGTCCGCTAAGGTGCACTCATTTATCTTGAGGGAACAGAGAGGAGTGGGGATAGAACACGCCCCTGGGGGGTTGCCGGTGCTTATGGCTGAAGATGCTCCCCAGCCTCACATTTACATTTTCCAAAGGAATGAGTAATTTTAAAAAATTTTGGTTTTTATGTAATTAGGTTACACAATGATACATTACAGCAACAATTATAAATGGACCTGAGTGGCTAAGAGGAAGTGATAGATTATTACCTGGGTACCACGGGAACTTGTTACAAACATGCTTGTCTCTCCTCTGAGCAGGCTCCTCTCTGGAGCTGACACAGTAAAATTAGCATCTGCTTTATCTGCCAGCCTTGCCTGTTGGCCCACGTCCATATATTATTTCATTTTGTGTAGTTTCTGAGTTAACATACAGTATGTGCAATACCCACTTGTATCCAAAAATAGAGCAGACAAAGCAGATATTGGACATCATTACTCACTGTCATGGTGCCACACAGTTGTCAATCCACAACAGAAAGCGAATGAAACACAATCAGATAGGTGCAACAATAGACCTCAAAGACTTATTCATTTTTGTTGTAACTCAACAAATCATCCACTGATGTGCCTATTGTGACTCTCTGGGCTATGATAACAGTCCATTCTTCGCCTTTATGATGGAATTTCTGCACAACGAGGAGTAAAACAGGTTATTGTGCAAGCTCCGCTTCTTTCTTAACTCAACAAGCACATGTTTTGTGCAGCTTAACAACAACATTGATTTTCACATTAATTGTTTCAAACTCTTTTTTTCAGTCCAATTGATTGTAGATGCAAAAATAACCGGGCTAGAACAACCATTTTCTTACACCATTAAGTATGCCCATGAGAGTCTGTCACACCTGATCTCATATGTCCGTGGATTTGCTGGCCGATAACAACGGTTTTGGTGAAAGAATAAACAAGACAGGAGCACTAACCTGATATAGAGTACAGCAGCTCTCAAAAGTGAACATCTATAAAAAATGAGCTATATCTTGCTCAATTTAGGTGAAAAACAAACATATGAGAAAAATTTAAATAAAACATATGTAGTGATAATTTTGGTTGTGCAAACAATGTGGACACCTTTGACACTTTGCTGAAGCACATTTTGATTCAGTTCCAGCATTCAGTCTAGTTCAGTTCAAACCCATCATCATTTAAAGTGAATTTCAATGACGTTCAGCTGTCAAGAGAAAGGGACAAAAAGAATCCCACAACATTGTGTATACAGCTTTGTACAGGGAAGTCAGTTACCACTCTTAGATTATGTGCCCCCAAATCAAGGCAGCACATTCTGATTTGAGCAGCTTAATAAAAATCAAACTGAAAATGTATATTGCTGTAGGATACAAATTTTGTATATTTTTATGAATGTGGAAAATCTACAGTTTTTCAGCCCATTGTTAAATTTGTTGCTGTTTTCACAGTCCAACAAGGTCTGTGTTACTGCAAGAAATTAAGTATTAATTTGCTGGGATAATTTCAAAACAATGGCAAGACCTGGAAAAGCACATAAACATACCATCTTCAACCTAAAGTTTAAACTTAAAGTAGGGACTATTATGTAAAATCAACTTTTTTGAGCTTTATGTCATTTTGAAATGTCATTCCCTCATCAAAAACACACCTGGAGTGTTGCTTTGACTTATTCATACATGTTTAAGGAATCCTTGAATCTCCCGTGGCAGCCATTCGGGGGTGCCATAACACCTGCTCCTTAAAACTCCGCATATTTCCCCAAAGCTCCGCCGCACAGAGCACCCCTCCCACCACTACTTCTTAGTCTAGTCTTTTTTGAATAATGGCCTCAATGGACAGCATGGGGAAGCTTTGATGCTGGCATGCTGAAGGGGGAGTGTCAGAGGAGGAGGTTCTTAATGTGACAGAGACCAATTTCAAGGCATCAGATACAACTATGATGCAAAGTCAAATTTCTTTCTTCATAGTTGTTTTTGATACACACTCCTAATCCTAACAATTTAAGGTAACATGGTTACTTGATTGTGTTATCAAATGGGACTATGTGCCTGGAAAATACATACCCCCTCCTTTAAGAAAGGTTCACACTGTGTGATTATCAGGGATTATCACCATAGACAAAATCTCTTGTGAAGGAATTGAAAGCAAATCTAAGGTCATGAGCTGGTGTCTGGATGCTCAGTTTGACAGACACACTGACGGCTTTAGTGCTCTCCTGACCATAGACGACCTGCAATGAATTTAAAGCAACCATGAGTGCTTTCACACCTTTCTCCTTTTCCTCATCCTCCTCTCACTGTTTCCACAATTAAAAGCACATTAACACAGCTGTCCATTTATTCTTGCACTTATATCTCTGCTGCTGCAATAATTAATCATACAATGTGATGGAAGATACTGTCTTGATTTTGTAATGTTGAACTTGCACAGTGACATGTTCAAACCAAGCATGATTTTTGAAATTGCAGAGTGTGTTCTGGGATTTAGTAAGACTGATGAGTTGCAGGAGATCAGGCAGATTGTTACGACCAGCAGCCTTGATCAGTATTAAGTGGTGCAACACCGATGTTGTTCTGCTGAGAAAATGGCAGCAAACACACCAGTGATTTGTTATTAAAGTGTAGAAGTCTAATTTCAAATTTCTTACATTAGCTGTTAACCTCTTTAAGGGTTTGTTCGTTTTTCTACAAACTCACTGAGATATGAGATCTTTCTTATGTAGATACAGTGACTGATGATATCCTTATCTAACTTCAAAAATTCAAACTATCCCCTTTAAGTGAGGAGACTTGTTTTTGTTTTGCTTTTTTGTATTCCAAAAGTTGCTGATATTTCATATATCTATAATGCAAGTACAAAGGATATAGAAAAAGCAGCCAAGTTCTCAAAATGATTAGCATTGTAAGGATGGAATATGACCTAACTTAACCTAAACAAATGCAACATCACCCTGTAGACCGACTCCCAGTAATGCTCATGAATCAGACAGATTCTCAGTCAGTGCTGCTCTGCGTGGTTAGGTGCTGTTGCCAGGAGACTGCAGCTTCTGCTGCTGCTTCATTGTACTGTTTGTCATTGAGGAATTTATGCAAAGAGGCTCTGTGTGATCCTCCATCCCACCACTCCTCACGGTCGCCTTATTTGCCATGTCTGTTTTCTGTTGGTGGCAGAACACAACATAGAGATTCAGACAATGTAAGGAAACTGAAAGCGAGGAAAAAAAGACAGCAGCGTTTTCACAATGGATTTGTTCTATTGTTGTGAGGACATTTAAGCACAAATGACTATATTTAAATGGAATAATTCTGTCATACAGTTTACAGGAAATTAGGTTTCAGATTTTAATGGATTATCAATCAGATACATTTTTCAAACTTTGTACTATTTTAGTTTGCTTGCAAAAGTATAACATGTACTATAGTCCCATGTATTTCCCCATCTTCATTTGTTGTTTTTGCTTTTTTTTGTTACTTAAATGTGTCAGATGATTAACAATTCCTAATTTTGGACTAAGATAACCAAAGTAAATAAAAGATGTGGTTTATAATAAAGATTTTATTTGTTAATACATTAATCGAAACTAACCTGGCCCTAAACCTTATAACTGGTTCAGCAACCAAAAGTCTGCCATGATGTAATGCGGTAACCAACAATTAGTCTTTTACATCTCTGTGGAGGAATTTTGCCAGTCGTAACAGGGCACACACCTTCCTCTGAGTTTTGTGTGTGTGTGCGTGCATGTGTGTGTGTGTGTAAATGTGAGATGGGTCTCTGTGTTATATTTGGTTAAAACTTTGTTCAGGCCTTGGAACTCTACCATTGATGCCATTTTTACCCACTCTCCTGCATTACTGAATCATGAATACTGTCCTTACCTGTGGCAAGTGGAGCCTGCAGTTCTTTATGTTTTGATCTGGTGTCATTTGTGACTACCTGGATAAGTCCGAAAAGAGTTCACCGCTGTTGCATGCTTACTCTGTTGTGGATAATGGCTCTCACTGTGTTTCAATTAAGTTACAAAGCCTTTCTAAACTGATTGTTGTCAGTGACTTTGTTTTCTCATCTGTTCTTGAATTTTGTAAGACATGATGCTTTTTGAGATCTTTTAGCCTTCTTCAGGATTCATGATTGCATCAGGATTATTTGTCAAATTTAACCAACCAAATGTGGTTAATCAAAGTTAATTCATGATTTAACAAAGGTCAGTATAATTTCATTTTGATTTTCATTTAAAAACTTCTTTTTGTACTGTATTTACTCAGGTTATCTTTGTCTAATATCAAAATTTATTAAGTGACCTCAAACATTCGACAAGCATCACACAAAAAACTGTCGAGTTTCCTAAGAGGAAAAGCTGAGTTTTTCTATGAAAAGCAGTCAATGCATAGTTTAGGCAGTTTAGATAATGAAGTCAAATTGTCATGACAACAGTGAATCACCTGACTAACTGCTGCACAAGCCTAACAAACAAATAATCAGTCAGGCTTTCACACGTCCACCTTCACACACACACACACACACACACACACACACACACACACACACACACACACACACATATATATATATATATATATATATATATATATATATATATATATATATATATATATATATATATATATATATATATATATGTTTTGTTTTATGATGTGGGACAGGAAAAAATATCAAAAACAGAAATCCTGTTTCCCCTTTAATATCGCACTTCTTTGCCGCTGAATTCTTTCTGTTTATTTCTTTTATTTCAGTTTCATTAGCTCAAATCTCAATGGACAATCTGCTCAGTGTCAGCACTTTCTCATTATGAACAAAGCAAAGCAATCAGTCTGTGAGGATGGCCTCTCTCACTCCACTGCTCCTTCTCCTCTGCAGGTTATTGAGTGCATAACCCAGGGTCGGGTGCTGGAGAGGCCACGGATTTGTCCCAAGGAGGTTTATGACATCATGCTGGGCTGCTGGCAGAGGGAACCACAGCAGCGACTGAACATTAAGGACATTCAGAAGGTCCTGTTCGCCATGGGAAAAGCCACCCCAGTCTACCTGGATATCCTAGGCTAGCAGCAGCCCCCATTCCCCAACAGACGGAAAGATCGACAGAGACAAAATGAGACACAGCGCCCCACACGAATCCAGGAATAACCAAACCAACCTGATCCACTGTCGAAAAACACCTGCTTTGTTTGGGAGGGACTTAAGTGCCTGCAACACTTTTGGATATAGTGGATAAAACATATTAAAAAAATAGAAAAAAAAAACATGCACTTTTACATTTTGTTTACTTGCGTATAAGATGTACATGTTTGAAGAAGACTTTTTTTTTTCCTCGAAAAAAACTGCAAAAATACACAAACATGGAGAAAGGCAACTGGGCTGGCAATGGGATAATGGCTACTGCTTGATACAATAGAGAGAATACATCAGAGTTTAAAATCTATACTGGGTTTGGTTTTATGAATATATATAGAAATATTACATATATTTTATATTTATTTCTTTTCAAGGTCTGTCAAGGTGTTAAAGGGTCTGCCATTTTTGTTGCCAAGGGCTTGGCCCTGTCCGAAATCACCACCAACTGGCAGGGACTTGAGATGAGGAAGCCTTACATGCTCTCTGATTGGCTGGCTCTGAGCTTTCAAAGGGAACTGCAGAATAACACTGGATGGTTGGAGAAAAGCTGTGCTCTGTAGAGGACCTATCCAATCAGACAACTGACAAATCTATTTTAATTTAAAAAATAATGTACATATTGTAAAATTCTATGTGTCAGAATTGTGTTAACTTATTTTTTCCGATGTTATTTTGGTTCCTTTCCTGACTGTGATCTGGGTGACTAAAGTATTAAGCTATGGTCCTTGTTTTCATCCTAATTCAGTGGAGATTTCTCTTGGGGATTTACCCACGTCGGTGCTGGTTAAGTTGTTGAAAGTGGAGAAGGTGAACAACAGTGAATCCAGTTCAAACAGCCCACTGACAACATTTTATAGACTGTGGAGAGTGTGGGATGACTCAGAGCCATGGTTCACGTACCAGAGGTGCTGAAGCCTCACTTTTACTTTCCACTTCATTTGCTTTTTATAGCAAGAATAATGAGTTGATAAGTAATCTGCCACGCCACAACCCTGAAATACAAACACATGCTTTGTCACTTTCAAGCTTTTTGGTGTGAAACTGCTAAAGATAACATTTCAGTAACTCCAAGCATATTCATCTTTTGGTATCACTGCAGCTGTATTGCGTCTTTAAAGGAGTAGTTTGATGTTTTGTAAAATATGACTATTTGCTTTCTTACTGTGAGGTCCATCACAATGCATTGTTGGTCTACACCAAGAAATCAGTGAAGTTAGCTTAGCATAAAATAATCAACAGGAAAGCCAGTCTCTGAAACTGGTTGGACAACATTCAGAAGTACATTAATACTAATATTACAAATAATTTGGAATTCCTTACTGCATTCAGATTTAGAATTTTTAAATGTTTTCGAGTTAAGTTTTTTTTTTGTCATTTCATCAAAAAAAAAAAAACTACTATTTGCTAATGTAGTTTTTTGCGAACTACATTTTTTTTTTTTTTTTTTGCAAAATTACATTTTTCGTTATCAAGTATATTAATTTCTCTTACCTTTGTTTCACTAGTTTTAAAGAAAATCAAGGATCCACTGACTTAATCTAGGTTATTTCTGTAACTGTCAAAGCCTCATAAAATGACAGTACAGTGTGAGCTTTGCTCAAACTTACACCAAACACAAAGAATACAATATTTTAATCTGTGTTTTTCTCAGAAGAATCAGTGTATTTTTTACACCTCTTTAAAATGAGAAACTTTCTCAAACTCTTGTTATAACAAGATATAAACTTCTCTTGTTATAACAAGAAACGTTCTTGTTTTAACGAGTTTTGCATCTCATTATAACAAGTTACTGCTCCTGAATTTAATTTTCAACTTCTGGAAGTTAAGCGCTTCAGCAGAACAAGAATTCCTTGATTCTCCTGAAAAAATTGTGTTATTACAATGCTTATAATAGTGTTTTTATAGTATTTATTTGCTATTTTAATTTTGATACATAGACATATTTACAGACATGTTTATGGCAAGTTTAAGTTAAAAATATTTTGAAAAACTAAGGATAAGGAAAAACTAAGGATCATAAATTTTAAATCAGTGTCAGCTAAACATTTTATTTTATTTTTTGACTTTTGTTGTTACAGATGGATAAATACTCAAGAAAAAATTAGAATAAACAACAGTTGTATTCAGTCAACGTTTTCAAGTAAAATATTACCACTTTTAGTCCTATATATAGAATATCACTGGGAGTATAGCCAGCTCTTAATTTAGCCTCTCTACCCTGTTAGAATGCAACTGTAAGCCCTTTTAACAGTAATGGACATAGCTCCCTCTATAACCATGCCATAACTTTCCAAACAGCAGATTCTCTTTCTTGTAAACAAGAAATATGTGACAGACAGTGCGCCAAGGCAGGTAAGAGAGGAGCAGCACTGGGTGTCGAGTCTCTAAGCACTGTCAGACAGAATTTTAGTCAATCTGAAAAGTTCTTTACTATCTCATTAACAGAAATTTAAACTATAGGAACACTAAGGCGAGAACTTTAATCGTTTTGAAGGCCGTAACTTTATAAAACCTGTAACACTTTGTTATTTGCAACCTACCAATGCCTGTTATCTACTATTATCTTGAACTTCTGAACCGCATTATATTCCAATGGTTTTCTGACTTGCAGCTGGAACAAAGTAAGATTGAATGTGACATCATTCCCAAGCTTCTTATAATAACCTCTTAGAATTGTTTGAAAATGGAATGAAAAAAAACACTGATTTTATTATAGCTTAATGTTAACTGCAAAGAAACTAATGCTGGCAAATAAATTCCAAACAACATCACTCTGTTCCTTTTTGTTAACTCTGTTTAAAGTTTTGAATGCTGCATTAGCTTCTATGAGTTTTTTGTGCTAAGCTTATATATCTCCGGCGCAATCTGCATTTTGACCATAAACTCACAACTGTGCTATTCCTTTCTATTTTCTTAGTAAGAAAGCAAATAGTACTTTGAAACTTAAACTTTAAATTTTACTGGTCAATACCATCAAGATCTTGTGATTACTGTCCAAAAAAGAAACAGTAAAATAGTATGAAAGAAACAGTAAAGTATGAATCATGTTTTTATGATACAGCTATTTTTCATCAGCACTTCATGCGTGATGATTATTTTACACCTGCTGTAGCTGACATAGAAACCTCTTCTGTTACTATCACAAAGTTATTTCTGAAGTATGTAAATACTTCAGCCAAATCAGCTAATTGTTGTTATTATGGAACATTATCATAATTACAGTCAAAAATGAACCCGGTAACATAAGAAGTTTTCTTCCTGACAGAGGAGGCTGAAAAAAAAAAAAAACTTACACCCATAAAATCTACAATAAAATCAAAATTGTATTAATTTTGAAGGTTGAACTTAAAAAAAACATCCATAGTTTCCAATTTTCATTCATTTTTCACATCCTCGAGATTTCAATCTGAATGACGAACCTCAGGCAACTGTTCTATTTCATGTTGTGTCTGAATATATAGTAGTTCTGTGTGGATCTCTTTACACCCCTTTCTTTTTATCTTGACATGACTTCTCACAGTATCACTGTGTTGTCACTGTTCGCCTTTGGGACTATGTAAAGCATTAATGAGCATTCAGTTATTTCATGTTTTTATATGACAAGCGGAATCAAATCCATTGAGTTACCCAAAGTATTGAGTTTTTGTGTATTCTCTTGTGGTAAAGATAAACGCTTAAAGACATTATGACACAGACCGTGAGCATTTGCAGGGTATTGTAATCCTTTCATGGTGAGTTAAATATTGTTTAATACGTTTTTCTTTTTTTTCTTTCTTCTTGGATGAACTAACTGAACACTTTTTGAAGCGAAGTTGGCATATTACCATGTACACATGTTACAGAATATAAAAATGTGGTATAATGACTGCAGTATATAAAATACTGGTATTCCATGATAGATCTTTGTATTAATGTGACTCTCTTAAGAAAATGTCTTCAAACAATCAGACGATCTCCTTTTCCATTTTGTCCTGTCTTATAAAGATATGTGAATTTGAAAAGCTCTCGTCCTTCTCTAAATCTCTGAGAGAGATTAACGGCATGTGTTCTGTATGTGTTTGTGCCTTTTGCTTTTCCATGCACTCCTGAGCTGATGAAAAATTACTTTTTTGCTTTGGTCTGTAGGAATTTGAACAGTTACATGTATATCTATCTATCTATCTATCTATACTATATATATATATATATATATATATATATATATATATATATATAGTATAGATATATATATCTTTTTTTTGGGGGGGGGACTTCTGCACATTCAATTTCAGATAAAACCATGAATTACTTAAAAAATAAAAAATAGGTGCCAGGTTGGAGGTTTAGGGTCCATTCACACCAGCACTGTTGAGTCCACTTTAATCAAACTCTAGTTCATTTTCCTGGACATTCTGGTTTGTTTGGGGAGGTGTTAATGCACAGATCGAACTCTGATGCGAACCAAGAAAGTGAACTCTGGTCTGCCTAAAAACCTAGGTATCGGTTCGGTTGAAATGAACTCAGGTGCGGTTATGTGCGGCATATGTGAATGCCAAGTGTACCGGAGACCGCTCCAAAAGCAGGAAGCAGACCATAGCACAGGGCATTATGGTTAAATACAACCAAATACAACCAAAACAAAGTACAAGTCTGGCACTAGAGGGATGACTCGTGGTCTTTCACCAACGTCAAAAGTGAAAATCCTACAACCGCAAAAATCGGACGCCACTCCATTTTTGTTTACGTTTTGTGGAGAAGGAAGTTGCGCTTATGTCTTCTTTAGAGGTTTTCGTGTCGTTTTCTTCAGTAGTTCTTGGTCCAGTGCCACCACAAGCAGTCGGACAGGTTTTTCAAAGGGTTTGGTTTGTTTGATACAGTGCAGTGTAAAAGCAAACCGCACCAACTGAAAATGTAACAAATGTTGCAGTTTTGGTCCCCAATCAAACCGAGTCTACCAGACTATCACACTAAGTTTGTGTAGGATTATATGAACACAGAAAAAAGCTGCAAGGAACCCTTCTCAAAACTACGTTAACTCTCTGGTCCTTTCACATTTGCAGATGTGTGTGTCTTTCTCTATGGACATCTTTAACTGCCAGGTCTTGGTAAAGTGCTTTCTCAATTCTGTCAGACCAACTGACCCACCTACCTGGCAAAATTCTACCTATTTGCCCCAAAATATGTGGTTGCATCGTTCATTGATCCAATAGTAAGAACTCTAGTGATATTCCTCTTCAAATGGCTGCATTCTTTATGAATAAAAGGTAAATGTGCCTCTCAAACTCCAGATCTACAACAGGACCAAGACCACTCATTGAAATAAAAACATTAAGCACCATAAGGGAATCGTCCACATGCAAACCTGCAACTGGTGTGTAAAAGATTTAGTTTGCAAGAAGCTGGTTCACTAACTGAGGGGGTTCATGCATCTGGTCAGGATGCTTCCTGAGCACCTTCCACTGGAAGGAGACCCTAAAAATACATAAAGTCTGGCCTCGGAAATAATTGGGAGTGCTGTGTTTCCGTCTTGAACCTTTTACCCTTATGACCATGTCACAGGTAAAGGGAAGATGACTATGGTACATCTATTATATCTCCTAATGTTATAAAAGGGTAACATAATGAGCAGAGCCGCACCATTACAGGTAGTTACAGAACCATCTGACAATCCCTGAAAATAGAGGTGCTTTATTGATTCATTACACAGCATCACCCACATTTGTTAAGTTTATTGGGGTTGCATAATGAGTCCACATGTCAGGTTGTTTTATTGTGTAATATCTCAGTAGGCCAGATGTTAGGTTGTTCTATGGTGCAGTGTTCAGGGACTGGAACCTTCAGAAATTGTTCAGGTTGCCATTAAATATTCATTGGCTTCCAAATCAGACTGCTCTGACATCTGCATGGCCCACATTCCCCAACAGATGTATGATACGACCATCTGGACTGATGTGTACCCAAAATGGGACACCTATCAAAATCTGTCAAGTCATAGTAATTCGGTCTTCAGAAGCACCCACTGTGTGTGGTGGCCTTCCCTCACTGTAACTATCAGACAATCAAGTCTGTGGTATGGTCTGATACTCTGTAGAATCCAGTCTGTAGTACAATTACTCAGCACTTGATGCCAACATTTACACGTTTTGGTCCCTGCTATGGGTGTCACTTTCTTTCAAATGAAAGCATTTACAAACCCATCAATCTAAGTGTAAAAACTTGTGTCCACAATGGACCATCATCTTCTGGTTCTTTTCACCAGTGTATTTTTTTTCAAAGCACTTCTTTGTCTTGCAAGTTTTTGTTGTGGGTTTGGTACTTTGGAAACTCGGCACACATTTTCATCTAGTGTCAACTGTTCAAAGGTTCTACAATTATGTCTCACTTACAGACAAAGAAGCTGTTTTGAAATTCCTCCTTGGTATCATTCTGGTGTTCATGTCCAGTCAGAAAGCATTAGTTTTCACCAGTCTCTTGAACACTTGCTCATCCACAGTTGGGGAAAAAGGGTTTGAAACTGATAAAAAAAAAAGGTGTTTTTCCACAAACCTTTCTGTTTCAGTGTCATTAGAACTTCTTATCAGATAATTCTATAGTACAATGAAATTCAATAACATTTTTTTAAGTTTGAATTATTTTTTTTTCTTTTTCGAAATACCTTAAAGTTATGCAAACTGTCAATAGGTTCTCAACTGAATTAAGAACTTGGGAGTTTCCTTACAATGGCCACATTATCTTAGTGTTTTGATCCCTGTGCTTTCTAACATGGTGCTCCATCATTTTGGATAAACATTGTTCATCACCAATTTGCATTTTAACTGTTCTTCATTCATAAAGGTGTTTTGAGGCAAAATAATAAGTGAGGGCACCAACTTGAACAAGATGGAACCCCACACATCAAGGTCTCAAGATGCTTCAGTGTGTCAAGACTCATCATAACATTCACCTTTTCTTCATAACGTCCCAAACAGTGTGAAGGATGCTTTATCTGAGAATATAACTTTACATCAGTCCTCTTGAGTCCAATCCTGGTACTTCCTTAAGAAAGTTAACATATCTTTGATATTTTTCTGTGATAAGAGTGGTTTCTTCACTGGCCTTCTTTCTCTGGCAAAATCCTAAATTATCCCCTCCCAGATGTTACTCACACCTGCCTGCTGCCATTCCTGAGCAAGCTCTGCACAAATGGAAATGCGATCCCATTTAGGAGAATCCTCTTTAGGAGATGGGCCCGGTAGTTGCTGGCTGGGCAGGCTGAAGTTTTCTTTTTAGTATTTGAGTCTCTCTTTTTGTTGTTCTTTATGATAAATAAATTGTTGATTTAGCCGTAATCTTACCAGCAGCAGTATATTTGCTTGTAAAGTCCTTCTGATGCAAAGAAATGATGACAGCTTGTGTTTCCTTGCAGGTAGCCATGGCTCCCAAAAGAATAATAATTTTAAGCACCAATTATTTTTAAAGCAATGGTTCTGCTCTTTAATTTCCATCAGAATAACAGCGTGATATCAGTGGCCTTGTCTTTATTAACACATTCTCCTGACCTTACTGAAAGTAGGACTCAAACACTAAAAATTAGACCGTTGTTATACAGTTTATTTTCTGCTTACTTCAATTAACAGGATTTCAGCTGAGCACTTTACATAAAAGCTAGTCTAAATTCAAATTTACATCTTAAAATCTGAAGCTGTAAAGTTTGTAAAACATCAAGATTTAAGTTTTTTTAAAAACAGTTGATCATTTTTTGTTTTCCTTCAAAGAAATTTTGGCAAATTTTCTGCCTCATGCATTTTCTTACAATTAAGTTTAAGGGTCAGTGTTTTTTGCCCCCTACCCAACTTTATAGGATGGTTGCTGTGCGTTTGATCTTTTGTGAGCAGTAATAGTTTAATTAACCAGGAACTGAATGATTTATCTTATTTTATTTTTTTAATGATTTTATGATGTCTGATTTCATAGTTGGGCTGATTGAGAATGAAAGTAAAAACCACAGATCAGACAATAAAAAATGTTCTATACATGTATTTTTCTCTCGCAAAACTTCAGCAGCAAATGGTAGCAGCAAAATCAATTGTTCAATTCAATTCAAAAATACTTTATTTATCCAAAAGGAAAATTATATGTTGATGTAACTCATTTAATTAAGGAGTTATTGTAGATTGTGATGGCTGTGGGCAGAAAAGTTCTGTAGCGGTCCATTTTATCTAAAACCATTTTGTTTCTCTTGTTTTTATGTGATACTATTTTCAGTATCAGAGTTTTGAATGTTGCATCAATATCACTTACCCCTGAGTGGAATGTGAAAAGGATAAAAATCTAATTAATTTAATTTGATAAAAACCTTTAGTTCATCATCACTGTGCTAAAACTTTCATTGCAATATGTACAGTTAATGTGATTTAACTGGATTCCAAAGCTTTACGACTTTTCCATGAAATACCTTAGATACTTTGCTGATTTGAAATGGGTGCAATCAACTTTTACATGAACAGTAACTACAATTTCTTTTCAAGGCCCAGAGTTTATTGTTCACCTGTAAACAGGCAATACACAAACAGAAACACATTTTCTAACTGCTTCACTCTTCAAGCCTTTGCTGAGGAACGTCAGTGTTAAGCGGCAGCTACATTATCCCGGCAATGTTTTAGCTGCCCCGACAAACAAGAAAATGGAGACGCAGCCCGCGCTGAGGGATTTGAGGTCAGTAAGCAGCGTGTTACGTGATGGTGGTTTTGTAATTGTTTATTGATTTACAATTACAAAGTGTTTTGTGTGCTTAGGTTTCACTGTTTGCCTGTGAGTACGTGTGCTTGTGAGAGTATGTGTGCTCACATTACAGT
Source organism: Anableps anableps (assembly GCA_014839685.1). NCBI lineage: Eukaryota > Metazoa > Chordata > Actinopteri > Cyprinodontiformes > Anablepidae > Anableps > Anableps anableps. The sequence continues at coordinate 8,676,300 of CM026067.1, read as the reverse complement.
AGACTGGAGTGTATCAAATATCCCTGTTCAGCCTTTGTGCACTTCGCTGCCCTGCTTGAGGAAAACTACCATACTGACCAGAGCTAAAGCTGAGGTACCTTTTGATAAAGAATAAGAATAATATAATATAGCTGAATCAGCCATCGTGTTGCATCATAGGTTGTTTGCAGCTTAAAGGCTGCTTTGTTTGACTATTTCTGTTGTGACATAGCCACCTTTTGAATGGAAAGTTTTATAAGTTGAAGTGAGGTTCTATGAAATTATTGTCAGAAAAGGTTTCCCTACCTGCACTGGGCAAATATTGTCTTAGTAAGTTTCTTGAAAAGTGAATAAATTATAAGGTTAATGATTAGCCAGACACACTTCCCCATTTCAGCTGATTTAAATAATTTTAAGCAATCTCTCTACTGAAAATGTTAATATAAGCTTTAAACACACTATGTTAGTGGATTTTAATCATCTGCATTTTTACAAAAGTCCATTGTAAAGTTTGTCAGTGTTTTCTCATTGGCATAGTAAGATCTGTTGCCTTGATTTGGTACTGTAACATACACAATCTGATCAACATGTCAAAAATATCCACAATATGAGCATTATGACGCTCTGCAATCTCATAAATACCACACACAGGCCCCCTGACTAATGGAGGAAGGGGAGTAAATTCCACATCATATTTGCTCCCTCATTTTTTTTTTTTAAATAGGGGTGCAAACTTGTTTTTTTGCCCACCCCATTTTTGGACCCAAAAATGTCTGATCACTCCCTTCAGTCTGACAGTTTTTCAAAGTTTCTGTTAATTCTCATTTTGCTTTTATTTAAACTACCAAGCAAACAATAAATATTAGAAATAATTGCTGAACTTTAGCCCCACCCTCCTTCACCTCAGTTTTTGTTCCAGCTAACTCATTGAATGAAAGTTGTTTCATCTCAACCCTCTTCACACGAACAGTTTACAGCAATGGACAGGAAAAGCAAAATGAATCAAATCACAATCAGGTTTTTGAGTGTTATAGCAGTGTTAAATCTCTCACTCACCAGAAATGAGATAAAATACAATAGAAAACGCTGCTGGGCTTTGCAGGTGTAGTATGCAAGTAGCTCAGTCCTGTAACAAATCTGCAGCAGAGCCACCAACAGCAGCAACATGCAAACACTGTTGTTCCTCACCTCTGATAGAACTTGCAACACAGGTTCTATTTTCCAGCTGCATCTATATGAAATGGACTTATAGACAAACACATAACCAACACAGCAAAAAATAAAATAAAATACAGAGATCTAAACTCTCTAAGTCTGTAACCACTATATCACCAATTCCATGTTCTGTAATTATTACTGGGCCATGTTAATAAGTTAGTTTTGTTTCCCTGACATTGTTCTAAAGGCTGTAATGGGACTGGTAATGTAATGTACTTATGCATCAGATGGATTATTTATTTTTGTATGCTTTTTTTTGGTGGGAGGAAACATACAAAATGGAGGTGCATTATAAGCATTATTATTAATAATACAGCTTTCCCTAAAATTACTCTAATCATGGTGCAAATTAGGTTTATTGGCAAAATTTTAAATTGTTCAGGTGCATGCAACAAACAAATTAATTGAATCATCATGGCTAAGATGAAAAAAAAAATTCATACTCACTATTATTCATAAAGTAATCTTTTAATTTTATCAACATAGCGCTTCTAATAACAATGTAATAACAACGTAATAACAATGTAATAACAAGGTTTTGGTGCAGCACAGCCAGAGACTTGTATATAATAGAGAATAAATAGAAACAGAATAGAAACATAAATAAAAATAATAAATCAAAACAGCAGTGGAATCATGTAAAAAGGTGGTCAGCAGCTAATAAATATTATGGATTCCTGAAACGTCAAAGATTTTTCAGTTCATTATCTAGAAGGAAAAAATAACTACAGACATGCCTTTTTTTTTAATATCAAATGTAAATGGAAACACATACATAATTTGTTCATAATTGATACTTGTTGAGTTACAGTATTTTTGAAAAATGTCTCAATTGTCAATAGAGAAATATTTAAAATACTTATTGGCATTATAGTAGGAATCAAGATCAACATCTTATATTTATTGACCAGATTTTTTTCCACGTTTCAACTGGTATGTTGAAAATTTATTTTTGGTGAGCTCCAAGTATTTCAGGTTAGAAGGCTTTTTGCCATCACCCTAACCTTCAGCTCCCTCCACAGATTCTCTATCAGGACTCTGCCTGGGATTAATAGGATTTCCATTCAGGAGAAACATTATGGTCAAATAAAACATCAATTTAAACCTATATCTGCCCATGGTATGAACAGTTTTGGGCATACATCTAAAACCAATAATAAAAAAGAAATATAGCTTTAAGAGAAAAAAAATAAGTGCAAAAAAAGGAATGACCTTGATAGATCTGAGAATTTTTTTGCAAGATTTGGTGGGACAATATTACCTATTTAGGATGGGGTATACTGATAAACCCCAACCAAACAGAACTGCATTAAAAGGTTGTTCAGGGGTGGTGCAAGGTGTAGCATTATAGAAAGCACCCAATATACGGAGGCTATTAGCACTCAACACAGGTGCCTGGAATCAGATCAGAGTACCACAAAATCTTAGAAAAAGGTGGTTTAACAAATATTGATTTAAAGGAGTACACCCCTATGAAACCAGGTTAATGCAGTTTTGTTTTATTTTTCTACAAATGAAATATATTTGGATTCTACAGGATTATACAGTCACATTAAAGGAGAAAACAAGTTTAAAAATGTGTGTTGTTGGTACTATTTTTTTTCACTGGTGTGTGTAAATGTTTGAAAACCACTGTATGACATGTAGACTTCCCTACAGACTGAATATAGATGCTTGTGGGAGTCCCCCCAATTAAAGCTGGCCTATATTCTCTCCAGGTTAGACAAAATATAACCATGTTTACGCCACATACTGCTTACCTTTAATGGAAATGAAAGTAGTTCTGAAATTTTCAGGCTCAGCCTGTGAGCAAACAGACATAATATATTAAAAATTGTCTGGAACTTGACCTGGATAGAAATAATGCAGACAACAACTCTGTGAAATAATATCAGAGCGTGTCAGTGGCAAAAACAAGCAGTGTCCCTTTGATGTGGAAAATAGCCCAAAAACTTCTCTACATCCTGTTGTATTGCTCTCACTCAGTGTTTGACCACTTTTAAAATGTTTGGTCCAAATTAATTTACAAGCCCAAAAAGAAGGATAAATCTTTTCACTCCTAACTCCTGTGCACTTGGGGCCATTAATTCAAATCCACACACCCGAATATAATGCACATGTTTTGACATCCAGTGTGATTCACACTCTCTGAGGGTCCTTCTAATTTCCCAGAGATAAAAACTAAACAGAAACTTCAAGATGAACTCTGCAGGCATTTAACTTCTAGTTCTGAAGCTATGTGATATAAAAAAAAAAAAAAAAAAAAAAAATCATGACGTGGACTGCAGACACCCCAGTTGCATGTGTCCCTCTGTGATGTATGATAGAATAAGGTCAGTAGCGTGATGAAAATCAATGTAACATAGCTGCACAGAACAGCTCTTGTTTGCTGGACTATACATACCACCTGGTCATCATGTATTGCACATGACATGGAAGCTCTAGCTGAGGGTGTATTTAAAGTGAATATGTTGCTGCGTGTTTCAAGGCAGATTGCCTTTTCCTGTGCCAGTATTGCTTGTCAGCATCAACCGCTCCAACGCAGCCTTAGCAATCTGAGGAACAATCCAAGCCCTGGTCTCATCTGTATCTTTTAAAAACACAAAATGACTACAAGGAAATTATTTTCCATCCTTGCCGGGGATGGCCTGTCTTGTTTTGTTAAGGTAATCCTGAAGTGAATTCAGCTGTGTCAGCTCACCTCAGATAAGCAGGTATTGGACTTCATTGATAACTACGGCAGCTGTGCAGGAACGCACAAGCACAGGAAATGGGAGATGAAGGTTCTCTGGATCGGCTCTCTGTTCTGCAAATATGAGAAGGCGATCTCATTTGCGAGGAGGCAGGCTGCGCAAATAGAAAGAGAAGCCGCACTCCTACTCATTATACACACGCCGGCTGGTTTATTGGGTACAACTGCTTGATAATGCATCTTCCAATCACATAGCAGCAACTTAATACTTTAGGTGACAACATAGGGTGAAAATACCTTAGTGAAATTCCAACTGATTTGATTTGGACTGATTAATTCAGAAACTGTTGATTGGCTTGTTTTTTTATTAGCAACCATCTCTCTGGTTTACAGATAACTCTCCAAAAAAGAGAAAATATCCAGTGAGCTGGAGTTATGAAACATAAATACCTTGTCGATGTCAGAGGAAAATGGGCAGATCGGTTTGAAATATTAAAAAGGCAGCATTTCCTCAAAACTATCTCTGATCTGACAAACCACATCAAACCCTGAAGAAGATGGAAGAACACGAAACTGATGTTAGAGTTTGCAGAGGTTCACCAAAACTGGACGATAACATGTTGGAAAAACCTCGCCTGGTCAGATGAGTCTCAGTTTCAACTGTAATGTGATCAGGCCCAAAATCTGGGTGTAGTGATGAACACAGACCTGAACCTTCAGACTTACATAAAGGCAATTACAAAGTCGGCCTTTTATCACCTGAAGAACATTTCCAGAATCAAAGGACTAATGTCCCAGCAAAGTCTTGAAAAAGTCATCCATACGTTTATCTTTAGTTGCGTTGATTACTGCAACAGTGTCTTCACAGGTCTGCCTAAAAAGCTCCCATTTCTTCTGGAGTGCCCCAAGGTTCCATCTTGGGTCCAGTGCTGTTCTTATTATATTTGTTGCCACTAGGGTTGATTTTTTTAAAAAAAACATAACATAGTTTTTATTGACATGTGTATTGTATCCATATATATCTATCATTCAGACCAGACACCAAGTGTCATATTCAGGATTTGTTTGACTGAGTGAGATCAAATCCTGGATGGCCAGTGAATTTTTTTACATCTAAATAATAACCAAACTGACATCATTCTGTTTGGGCATAGCCACACCCATAATATCCCTGGTTGCCTAGGTCTCTATTCCACTTTTCTCCACTCATCTGTCAAAAACCTTGGTGTGACATTTGATAGGGATTTTAAATTTGATAAGCAGGTGAACTTAGGCATTAAGTCAAGCTTTTACCAACTCAGACTTTTAGCCAAGATCAAAGGTTATGAAGAGAGTGATCCATGCTCTTATCATCATGGCTGGATAATTGTAATTCCCTTTATTATGGAACTGACCAGGAATTAATTCATCTGCATCTACTGCAGAACGTAGCAGTCCATCTTTTCATTGGTAAGCGAAAGCATGACCATATATTACCAATACTGGCTTCACTTCATTGGCTTGCAGTAGGATTGATTTTAAAATGTTGTTGGTTTTTAAATGTCTTAATGGACTAGAGTTCCAGTACCTCTCAGAAGTGCTGAATTTTTATTATCCAGCCAGAACACTCAGGTCAGGTAACCAGCTGCAGCTCAAAGTCCTTAAAATCAGGGTGATAACTTGAAGTGACTGAGCCTTTGGGGCGGCTGCTCCTAGACTCTGGAACAGCCTGCCAATGCATATTAAATCGGCCCTTGAGACCTTTAAATCTCTTTTATTTCTTCTTGGCCTTTAGTGTAGGTTGAGCATGACACTCACAAAGTATCTTTTTATTTATGTACTTTGTTTATTTATGTACGTTTTTAAAATCCTTTTCATCTCCTTTTTGTTCTGTATTTTATTCTATGTTTTGTGTATTTATGAACGTAACCAAGTCCAAAATTAAGGTATTTTGTACTGAGTTCAGTTCATATAAGGAATAATAATTTAAACTGTGTTAAAAATGTTGTCTTAAATATGAGCACGGTTATTTCATTGCATGTGTTTTGCCTTACAGTATATTCAGACTTTATTTTTCCTAATCAGAGCCATATTATTGGGTAAAAAGAACAAAAACTGCTAGTGTCCTGTTACTCTGGGGTGAGTGAAACTCAAAACATAAGAGTGTGTACAGAAGTTGTAGGATATGTTTATTAGAATTATTAGTTGTAAGCTGAGTTAATGGGCTTAACGAACTGAGGGGCTCTTACCTACTTCAAATGGGTATAGGAGGGCTACATTAACCTCTGTGAACTTGTTCAGCACCTTGGTCAGCTTTGGTTGTTTTTAAAGTGCTCCTTAAACAAACCATGACTTGAGATCCTTTAAATCCCCTGTGGTTTAGAGTTGCCTTCGAGTAATCAGAACTGGAACATTTTTAATTGTACTCTGTAATCCAACCTTTCATCACTTTACTTCATTTTGCCACTGCACTATAATGTTTCTTGCTCGCTTGTTTTATTTTTTGCATCATGTAAAGCACTTTGAATTGTCTTGCTGCTGATATGTGATACACACAAAAACTTGCCTTGCCTAGTAATATTCAGATGGCAGTGTCATATCTAGCTTAAACAACATAATAACATGGATCCATCCTGACCTTTATCAGTGTTTCAGGCTGGTGGTGGTAGTAGAATGGTATGTAGAATATTTTCTTGACACACTTTTGGCCCCTTTGTACAAACTGAGTGTCATTTAAATTCAACAGCCCACCTGAGTAATGATTCTGACCATGTCTATCCCTTTATGACCACAATACTATGTCACAATGCTCAGATTATTGCAAACTGGTTTCTTGAACATGACAATTAGTTCCATAGCCTTCAGTATCATGAGCTTTTAATCCAAGAGAGCACCTTTGGGATGTGGTAGAACATCATGGATGTCCAGCCAACAAATCTGAAGTATCAGTGTGATGCTATCATTGCTTAATCTGTAAAACAAAAGGCAAGGCATACTCAGTAAAGTGATTAATGAGTGTATATTATGATAGCTTTTGTTTCATCAACTGCAGACAATGAAACAAAAGCACTGACCTTGAATAAAAAAAATTGCTACTTCTGTTTCACCCAAAACAGCTTTATGATAAGCTGAGAAATCCCAATCTTCTGTTCTGCCTCAAAGCAGTCTCCAGTACTATCTCAACGTAAACAGCATTTGTGTTCAGCTCCTGAACTTAGCCTTGCATTCTCAACACCCAGGCAGAATGCCTTTGACTAATCCCCCGGGCTTTCTTATCAAGTGTGATTGAATACTGCCCTCAGTCCCCGGAAGACAGACTGGTCCTTATCTCTTTATGTTCTGTTTCTGTGTCTTTCACTTCTCTCCACAAGAAGGTGTTTGTGGGAAAGCAGAGACCTGTTAACTGTTTACCCCCCACCAGTATGCACATCTTTTTCCCAGTGGGCGTGTGTTTGAAACATGAAAGGCTCTGAACAAAATGGAGAGTTTCCACTTCATTTGACATGCAGCCAATCAGTGCTCAGTGACCCAGATACGGAGTGCGATATCGATGATGACAGCAATAAAGATGTATTTTCACCACAAGCCTTCCTTCTAATTAGAATGATCTGTGGCAAAAATAAATGAATTTTGACAAAATGAAAAAGAAGTGTCGTGTTGGGAGAATTACACAAGTGAGCTGTGGTGGAAAGGGAGCTGGAGGTGAGATGCACAAGGTTTCTGAGGGTTAAGTGACTCCACTGTGGGGGAATAGGGGGCAATTACCAATGAAATGATATTTCATGGCTGCAGGTGTGTCCAGAAAAAAAACAGTGATTGGTCAAAGTTAATGTTTAGGGTCAAGTAGGTAATAATTATCCAAGAGCCTTTGGCTGTTTTTGTGTCCCTTGATGAGCTTTGTTTGTGCATCATAAGGACAGTGTGGTGAAATAAAATTATAAGGTTTTATTTAGATGGCTTGTTGGAGATTGTTTATGTCACCTTTTAAAGGCACAGTGATGATTCTACTGTCAATAACCAAGCACATGTCTTCTCTATATTACTTAAAATAAAATATGCTGAAAATACATGCTCTGTATTAAACAATATATTATTTAAATCAAAATATCCTTAAGTTAACAAGTAACATGAAGTCATTACAACTGGTTTTAAATCAAACTTTGGCTTGACTAAAGGTACAACAAAACAAATTGTTTAAAACAGCAGCTGTTAAGACATATAATTTGTGTTCTCATATTCACTCCTCTATTTTAAATAATCATCAGATGGATCAGAGGGATAGAGTCTATGAACAGAAATTTTAAAGTATTGGATTAATTAATTAATCTGAACTTCAACCAGGTCACTCTAACACATGCATATGATTTGATCTAAGCCATTTTGTCAGCTCGAGCTGTATTGTCAGAATTGTTGTCCTGATGGAAGGTGAACCTTCTCCCCTGTTTCAAGTCCTTTAGAGACTAAGAAGTTTTCTTCCATCATGTCCTTGTTTTTAGCTCCCTCTTCCAGTCAATTCTGACCAGCTTCCCTTCCATACTAAAGAAAATCATTGACACTGCCACCATTGCGTTTTACTATGGCAATGGTGAATTCAGGATGATGTCCACAACACATAGTGGCATGTTTCAGTTCAAATGAGGATACACATGCAAGAATAATATTATTTCCAGCTGTATCATCTCTCTTTCTTTGTTTTGGAAGAATTTAGTTTGGTGTGTCCTGAGCCTAAATATAAAATAGCACGTTTTTATTTTTCACACAGTTAATTTAGTGTGTCCCTACCTGTTGAAGTGAACATAGACACCATGGTAAGATCAAAAGAGCCCTCTGAGGTAATCAGAAACAAGATTTTAACAGCTGTTGGACTTTTAATTCCTGGTTGAGGTTATTTATTTCTGATTTTCCTGTTTGCATGCCCTGGTATTCTGTTATTCTTGGTCTACCCAGTACTTCCCCCTCAGTGCCTTGCTTCCATGCTCTCCTACATCTTTTTATCACTCACCTGTGAATAATTTCAATGATCATTCTCCCCAGTATAAATACTATTTAATTCAGACACTCCATTGTCAGATCCTCTGTTCCCTGAATTATGTTCATCATTAAATCTGTGTCTCTGCAAAAGCGGAGGACATTGAAAACAACCGATAAGATGCCCAAGTCCATCCTGAAAGCAAATCGCAAGATGCTAAAAGAAATCTTGAAAAACACAATTGTGTTATCAAAGGATCTACACTAGGGGGTTGCTACTATTGAAATAAATGCATCTACAATTAGATAGACTTCACAAGTTTACTTTTCTTGAGACGTGTGAGGAAGGAGCCTTTGCTCCCTAAGAAAAACATTAAGACCAGACTAAAGTTTGCCACAAAGAATGTCAACAAAGATCATGACTTTTGGAGTAATGTTTATTGGATGGATAATTTTGAAATTGAATAATTTAGATACCAGACAAGGGCATGCTGAGCATAAACCAGATACACCATTCCAGAACACCATACCAACTGTGAAGCATTTCCAGCTGGAAGTATCCTAGAACGGGTGATCCTTCGCTACAGCATGACCTAGCAAGTTCAGCATCATAGAACCCACCATTAGTTGTACTGTGTATTGAGGGGTGCTTGAGGAAAATGTGAGACAAATGGCAATAATCAAAGCTGAAGAAGAACTGGATCCTGCAACATGACAGTGACCCAGGACATATCAATAAATCTACCAGGGACTGGCTGAGAAAGCCTAGATCGCGATACCATTAGGATGCTGTGGAGCGATGCAGGCTGTACAGGCATGAAACTCCTCTAACACCTCACAGCTGAAAGCGAGGAGTTGAGCAAACTTTCCTCTGATTGATGTCAGAGACTGGTAGATGGCTACAAAAGTGTCCTGCTGAGGCTATGTCAGCCAAAATGCAAGAATAGTAGAATTGACAATTTTTTCAAATCTTTTGTTTGATCAGTAAAATATGGTTACTATTTGGTTACCATTAAATCACATTATTTTCCAAAGTAAAATGAAGATTAGGCATTGATATCTGAAAATATATTGAAAGAACTGAAATTTTAATGGGGGGTTCTAACTTTTCCGTATATGCAGTTGAAATTAAAGACAATAGAATCTCAATTCAACTGGAGCAAAAGTGAAGAATTTAACCAAATGTTGACACAGGAAAGTAGTGCTCCATTGCTGTTAGAGCATGTGTTGAAGTAACATCAGACACTTTGAGTTGTTATTGATGTTTTCCTTCTTGATGTACATTTTCTGCAATGTCTTTACTGTTCTGAAGACTTCCACTGTAGTAGTGTCCCAACCAGCTTTGCACATTTAGAGACTGGAATTATTTCACCTTCTTCTTTACAAAATAGATTAACTTAGGTCTGTACTCTGTGTAGTCCATTTGAGCACATGAGTAGGCTTTGATCTAAATCAGTTCATTGTTGCTCTGGCTGTACAGTGACACTAGCATTGGTTCAGCAGGAACTTGTAGTGTTGGGATGACCTTAGAGATTCTGGTGGTGCTGGAGGTCTATGCCACATGGTATGGTACTGTTTGTGTGGGGACCTGGGAGATGTTGTGGCATGGTGTGTTACTGACTGATCGGTGTATGGCTCTCATGTCGGGCTGACTGTGTACCATGGGGACTGGGCTGAGATCTGGTGGACATCCCTTCCTCTCTGCCTTGCCTTTGTTCCTTCTGAGTTCTGGCTGCCACATTGGGTTGACACCTATTTGGTGAGTTGGGGACTCTGGGTGGGTTTCTTCTCCTCTGCTATGGGTGCTTTTGCCACATGGGGCTTGAGAGGGTGCCTGGCCACCAGCATAAGAAGACTCCAGGCTTGGGCTGCACTGGGCGAAGTAGCACTAGTGCTGATTTGGGAGCGCTTGGTGCCCTGCTTTTCTCCCTGTGCCTCACTGACCTAGGGAATGGAATTGGAGCAGAACTAATAAATTTAAACTTGAATTTAACATTTCCAAAACTAACCAGCATGAAAAGCAAATATCCTCCTAAAATCAATGCAACACACAACCTTGAACAAAAGGTGACACAAGAAAGAGCTGCTCTGCCACTGTAAAAGACTGCCCATCAGAATCTTTGTTATCAGTGTTCTCTGCACACTTCTGCTACACTTAGATTTAATCTCAAATTCACATTAAAGTCAAATTTATGATTTTCATTTAAAAAAAAAGTACCATTTTATATCAGTAAGAAACATAATGCATTGCAAATCAAAAATAAGTGGTATGTAAAGAGGGCAGGTTTTTTTCTATTAACATAAAGACAAGGACATTTTAAAGACTTTAATCATCAATTTCAGTGTTAGCCCATGCAGCTCAAAATACTCTGATATCCATTTAAAGATTGACTCTTCCAACTCCTTTCAGTGGTTTCTTAGAGGAATAATATGGGTAAATTTGGGAGCGCGACCAGTGGGTTGAAGGCAATCAAGACAGCAAATAAGCAGGTGGACAGCCAAAGAACCACGAGAAATGTTCATGGAGGGAGCACTGAAATACCACCCTACACACTTCGTCTTGCAGCGAGGGAAGCATCAGATGCCACCATTAAGTTTCCCAGCAAAGAGGAAGATAAGGATGTCACCCCACAGCAATCTGCTGCACACTCAGCAGGTGTTGACATCTAGATTAACCTTGGATTGCTGGACACAATTCCCTCTGGAAGGCAGTTTCGTATTAGAATGCACACAGAGAGCTAATATCCAATCCCTGGTTTCTAGGGCTCCCAGGTACTCCCCCTCATTTGCTGGCCTCTCAATCAAGGAGGGCCATCAGAGCACACTGTGGCTGCAAGGACATGGGGAACTTGGCGAGACTTTTAACAGAGGTTAAATTGAGCTGGAGCTCTCCAGGGCTCAGCCCCAGCACATGCTCTATCATTATGGACGCTTAACTCTGCATATGTTCAAAGATATCCCTTTGAACTCGTTTTACTGCAAGCAAACACAGCACGGAACCTCCTCCTCCCTGAGTCTGCCAAAGAGCTGCATGCCACGCTTTTTATTGAGCCAAGCATTAAATTGAACTAATTCAGACCTTTTTCAACTATTGTTTTAACAACAGTAGTTTTAAAGCTAGAGAGACCTGCTTATGGGGTGCACCAAGGAACATTAATTAGAATTAACTTCCATACACACATATGAATTAAACTCTTCCACATACTATAGTGAAAACCTTGCACAAGACTAGTGAAAAGCTCTCATATAAACTAGAGAAACATTTAGCTCTTATATAACCTACTGAAAAGCTTTCATACAAAAGTAGTGAGAACTGTTCATATAAACTGGTGTGAAAAGCTTTACCTTTCATACACACCAGTGAAAAGCATTCATACACGCTAGTGTGTATGAACAGTGTGATGGCCCTCTATTTAACTCCATCATCTTTCCGTCATATATGACCAGCTTCCCTATCCCTATTGAAGAAAGAATCTCCACGGCATGATACTTCCACCACCATGGGTCATGGGAATGGTGTTTTTAGGGTGGTGTGAAGAGTTAGTAACTTTGATGAGGTATTCTGGGTATACAGCTGGGTCCTGTACTGTAAGAGTGAATTAAGTGCTTTAAAATGCTTAACAGACTATAAAGAGAGTTTTTTTCTATGCAATGACAATTCTATATAATTTGAGTAGAATTTTTTTCAAAAATTTTTTTTTTTTTTACATTCTTCCCTCATAAAAAGTTTGTATGATATAAAGTTGAAACATTTAAAAACTGCAGAATTCTTATTAAAATGTCTATTTTTTTCTTTCTGGCATCACATCAAACAACTTTAGATGGACAACATGCCGTTTGGCAGATTATTTCGCTCAGCATTTTTATAGATCCACCATTTTACAATTAGTTATTCGAGCTGCCTAGTATAACTAAAGCTCTTTAATTATTCGGAACAAAATGTTTAGGTCATGGGTCTACTCTGTTCATTATCCTTGATTAAAAAGACTGATGTTTCACATGCAGCTGATTAACCAGCCAACCATAATCTTAACTGTTTCTAACATTGTTAATCAGCATTTCATTCAAAAAATATCCTCTGTATGTGAGACAGTGCGTCTTAATTAATCTATAAACAATGATAGACAGTGACAGCAGGTGAAAACACAGACCCCACAGCTGAGGTTATGCAGTTTGGTTTGTGTCGATGAATAAAAATAGCAAGCAAATTATTACCTTTTTCATGAAGCTGAACAAAGTAAAATGAAGCAATTAATACTCAGAACCATTCTTCAGTGATAATAAAATGTGATAATGAAGTAGGTATTATTTTATCATCACACTTGTTCTTCATAAGCCATTAGGCTCCTCTCTTTGTGGACCTGGTAGGGTTTTTTGTTGTTCCTCTTGCTCTGGGAGTATCTTTAGGTTGTGTGTTATATAAGTGTACAAAAAGTGAACTGAAATCGTGGTGGGAAATCACTCAAGCTTCTTTCTTTTTTGCACCCTGATAATGCCCTGAAAGGCAGATCATTATCAAGGAGCAACACCAACACAGCCTGCACATCTCATTCAGCCCTCAATTATTTTTGCTTGGCCTAAAACTGTTTCTGGAATAGCAAACTGCAGATTTAAGATAATTAGGTATTAACCCTTTTCCCCCCAGTGAGATGAGGGTGATGGGTCAAGAGTTTAAAACACATATATAAATCATTAGTTTTTCAAATCTTTCAGCAAAATATTTTTTTATCCATTTATGATTGTATGTTTTCCATTTACAATTCTCTCTAAAAACACCTAATATGTAAATGCCGAAACATATTCACACTCTAAAATAAACAGCCTTTGATTTAAATACACTTGGTGTTTTAGCAAAAAAACAAACAAAACAAAATGCACACACTTAAGAAAACAATTTCAATAAAATCAATGTTAATGAAGCCTGTTTTAAGATCATATTTAATGTTTAAAGGTGATCAGTTTCTAACAATTTTTATTAAGTAATACATGACCTTCTGTTAACTTCTGGGGTTAATGTTAATGATATGGCATGAAAGAGGGGCCCATTTCACTAGCCACTTCTCAAAACAGGAAAGACAAGAGAACATGCCATTCATGTAAGCTTGGTGTTTGTTGATTGTCATACATCAAAATATAGCAACATAGTTAACTATATTAGCTACCCTTCCGAAGATCGAAACCTTGTCAAATTGCATGGCATCAATCTTTGAAGTACTTGGAGATTTTAAATGAAATCTGGTGGCCTCTGCAATTAACTGAAGATAGGCTCTCACTGGGTGTTTTAGGAGGATAATAAAATCTAAAACATATGAGAAAATCAATATCAAAATGTTCAGTGAATACAAACTCAACCTTCTTCTGTGGTCATCACTGTCCCTAGTCCTAAATAAAAATTGTTTGGGGTGAGCTAGAAAGAAGAGAAAACAAGGGTTGTTATAGATCTGGCTCTCAAACTCCCCTAAAGCAAGTACCTCCTCTCGGGTCTACGTTTCCAAGGGCAACTATTTTGTGCATTTTAAAAGCAGTACCACAACAGGATTAAGACTTTCTCCATTTGTTTGTTTTACTAAAAAGAAAGAATGGAAAAATAAATCCTATCCATTTCGACTGCACTTTTTTTTCCCCATATGCCCTGTCTTGGCATTTCATACATACCACATTGAGAAGATGGTTGCCCTACATGGCCCAGGGCAGATTGCTCTACAAAAAGGATATCTGAAGACGTTATACTAATTACATGACTGGCTTTAACAAATCAAGACTAAATCCCAACATCAAGGTAGGCAGCACACATTGATGTAAAAGTAACCTGTGCTTGTACAAAAACCTTGTCTTGCTAAAGTGACACATTAGGTTTTAAATATAAACCGTCATCCAAGATTGAGAGAATTTTTCTGTTTTTTACCCAAATATAAGAACTCCCTCAATCTTTCTACCACTCCGTTCTTTTTTCAACTTTTTTTTTTTTCAAATTTTTCTTTCACCTCAATTCAAATTCTATATCTTCTAACAAGTGTTGAATTTTCTCCGATGTAGACCTGCTGACTGGGTGCTCGAGTGCCATGAAAGACATGAAGCCTCACACTAAATCCCCGTTGCAACACTGCACTCGTCTCATGTTAAAATGCTCAAAGTCTGACAGAGCACATGTTTCTCATGAGAAAGCAGAAGATCAGGTTGTGTTCAAGTTACTCTCCAGTGGTCAGTGTGAATATTATGCTTCAGTACAGGACCCTGGGAAGATTAAGTATTGCTCTTCCACCCTACAGACTAAGGACTATTTCTTTTTTTTTTTTTTTTTTTTTAGTTGTTTTAGTTTGTTTGTTTGTTTGTTTTTTTTTTTTTTTTTTTTTTTTTTTTTTTTTTTTTTTTTTAGATGATTATAATATGCTGGCCATACTCCTTCAGACTACTCTTTCACTTCTAAGCTAGAATCTTCAGAATGGGAATAATGGGATGATTTCACATTATTTTCACACAGTCTTGTTCCAAAATAAATCTAAATAAATTCATTTCAAACTTGCTTTTGTTATTAAAAATGCATTTGGGGACGTTTAGAGAAATACATTCACATCTCAAAATGCTGGCGAATACTTCCACATTGTATCCAGGTTTAGTATTCTTGCCCATAGGCATGAATTCCTATGTGATAATAATCTTCAGCACAGTTTAATTTAATTAACACAACATTTTCTTAAAACATGTAAAACAAGAACAAACTGATTTTTTCTTTTAAAACAGAAATCAACAATTATCCCTAATACTGCTAAATGTTATATTCATCATTAGTGCTATTATCATGCTATCTATTATTAAAATAAATTATTTTGATGTTAACAGAGGCAAACATTTGACATAAGCACCTGCTAATTTTAGTAGCAGTTTCGTTTAATATCCAGGCTTATTGTGCTGTATAGTGTCTTTTTGTTGTTCTACTCTTAACTGATTCAAACAAGTATAAAAAGCTGATATTAGCTAGTTGATTAGTTGGGCTATCTACTTGAATACCACTTCCAATCAGTTGCTTAATATTTCTGCTACTCTCAATTTTGCTCACTGTAGTTTTTAAAACCTTACTTTAAAAGGATTGGAAGGTGGTGCTCCAATACGCTCCTCTTACAGTGATTCCTTTCTTGTATGCTGACATATTGAAAACTGCATGGGTCCAAACATGAGGACATAAAGGGGATTTTGTGGAATTTAAAATCCTGTCATGTCCTCAAAGTGTGTGAGCTGCTTTTGATGTACTCAGGTTATGAGCAGTGCTTGTGTAGTGGGATCAAAGGTGTAGAATTCCCAGTGTTCTTGTGTTTCAAGAAGATGTAGGTCACTTTTGTTGTGATTTCATCTTCACATGTTACTCATTTTATATATCAAGAATCAACTGCTGCATGGTAATTGCATTTCGGAGTTGTAGGAGTGCCCTCATGAGTGTCAAATTAATCAGATATTGGTCAACCTGACTTTTTACTTTCAAGTCAGCAAGCCGAGGTGAGTAAAGATCGCAATGTGTTGAGTGAGATTAGTTCAAATATTTGGGTCATTTAATTCTGTAGTGGATGTGCATATGTGTAGTATACATGGCCTGTAAGAGCTGTTGCACTCAACTTGGCCATTGAAAACAATGGGGTATACACAATAGCGTGATATAGGTATTTGTTTAAATATTTACAAACAGCTAAATTTCTCTGTTTGTAAGCAAAGGATATGAAAAATCTTTCAGATATCTGACCGACAGTGTGCAGCAACAAGTTGCAGAAGTGGAGAGCTGCATTACTCCATGCTCCATACAGCCAGAGAAAACTGGTCGCTCATGTACTTCCTTTGTCATCTCATTAAAAAATGTTAAACCGTATGATGGCAAACTTTACTGGTTTTGAAAACCAAGGTTTTGAAATGTTATGGTTGATTCCTGTTACTAGCCCATCCCTACTTAGATATGCAGAAGATACTGACCTAAATACATGTATGCCAGACATTAAAGTAAGGAGTCTAATCATTTATTTATAAACGTCTCCTCAACTTCACTGGTGTAAAAAAAATCCCAAGTCTTTGGCCCTTATGGGCATTTTGATCTGGGATTATGAATGTGTGATAGAAAGGATTAGGGCCAAATTAACTTGAGGGGAGTGAAGGATGATGAAGTGTGCTGTTTCTTTTCTTTTTAGACTCTGTGTGTGTGCGGCACTATTTCACATCACTTGGTGCAAATATCTTTCAGCTTCATCATCTATTAACAACAGGATCTCCACCAAATCGTTCCTCACACAGCTCACAGGCATTTTAGATATTAAGCCATGCTGTGCATGAACATGTGTTCATATATGTGTATGCTTCGGACAGAACTGCCCTTTCTGTTAAGCAGCGAATGCTAACTTTATCTTTTGGGGCGATATATAGCTTAGACATGTGATGCCTTAAATTCAAAGGGCATCACAGCTCAGTGATGCCACTCAATGTGTTGGTGGGTGTTTCCATGAGGCTAAGCATATGTTTATGAGAGTCTAATAAGATTTTGCTGTTAACAATCAATTTCCCCTGTTTCTCTTGGCCTCTCAGACTTGGCTGTGACATTACTGTGAATAATTTTGTCGCAGTACAGTAGCATCACGTTGGACTGAAAAAATGCGTCTGTGCTCCTTGGAACCAGAGCACTCTTACCTCTCACACACACAAACACATCTTTATCTTTTATCCTAAACTGCCTCTCATTTCAGAGATTGAAATTTACCACTCAACTTCTGCCTTTGTTGAAAAATAGAACACTGCTTTCTGCCAGTAACAGCTAAAGAAGAAAATATGCAACAACTTGACAGTGCCTTTCACAGCAGAAAATAGCTTCTTTTTCCCTAAATTATGTATTCAGGTTTAGGAGACTCTCCCTGGCCGTGGTGGTGTTACTTTCTCTGTATTACTTATTCAGCATGTCTAACCTTAGGCCCCATTACAGATGGAGAAGAAGAGCTACACTATTTCCTGAGCCGCAGCTGAAACCCAGGGTGAGTCATGTGTCTTGCCTTTCTTTACGTTCCATCTGCTGCTCTTTATTTCATCGCTTAGGTTTCGTACCTTTAAGCAATAAGTGGAAAGTATTGCCAAGTGTAGTAGAGTCCTAGGATTCTGGATATTTGTCACCAGGAGGTGTCATCTTTGCTTTGATGGCCTTTGATCTGCCATGTCTTTTTATGTTGGTTTGTCTCTGTGAATCAGCAGCTCTGAGCAGAGTTTTGTTCACTGAAATATGCAGAGCCCCAGCCGTCACCTGGGTGAAATGATTAATGTATACCTCCAACTGTCATGGTGAGCATAATACCTTGAATGTTCATTTCATATCATGATTCCAAGTCTTATACAGTGACTGAATGTGGACGCTCATAACTCCTTTGTGTCTGTCCTCCTTTGACGTGTTGTCAGGGCAGAAAATGTGCTGCGACCTGCCACTCTTCCTCCAGCAGCCTCTTGATGTGCCACAGCGAGTGTCGTGCCATGAATAAACATGCAGATGCACAAAGGGACGAGTGTTTTTTGAGATGAGATAGGCAGTTTACATGTGTTTGAAAGGGAGGATGGGCAGAGAGTAGAACGACAGGGTCATGGAGAACAAAAAGAGAAAAAGAAATTACAATAATAAAGGAACAACAGTTGCATCCATCAAGATCAATGGGAATCTGAATGGTCGAGACACGCCTGCTGGAAGGACACGTTTTTGACTTCGTGCCTTTGCTGTAGGATTTGAAAAATCTACAGAGTTTTTCAAATTTGAAACATTTCTCACTTCTGGAAACTTGACTTTCTGAGTTGTAAAGACAAGCTGAGCTGCCAGCATTGTCAGAAACAATCAACAATGCTCTCCAAAGTCTAAAACCATCAGAAAGAGAAAAGAGTTGGGACTTGACAATGAGCCAGTCTTAAAGATCTGAGAGAATTTAGTGAGCACTAATAGCTCACAACACTATTACACCTAAACAGACAGTTTCTATGATTTAAACAAATGGCCCACAAGCGTACTATTCAATTATCTCTGCATAGCAGACATGGACAAATGTTCTTAATTGTAAAATCAACATGAAAACAGACATGAAACAAACCTAAGGAAAAGGCACAAGTGGTCACCATTGCTTAAATAAAAGCAGAAATGCAGCAAAAAAAAAAAAACAAAAAAAAAAAAAAAAAAACTGTTTTAGTCACTCGGATTCCTTTTGCACTTTTGGATTAATCTATCAAGAATCCATCCATATACACCCTAAAGTCTCATTCCAATTGTTAGCTTACACTGACCTCCAGGTTTTTAATTTTTCGTGACTTTAGTTAAACAGCCAAGAGTCTTAAAGTTATTCCAGTTCCACACAACAACCAGAGACTGAACTCATCCTTTCTATTTGATGACCCAAGTACATTAATATTGTTTTAGGGTTTAAACATCTTGGAAATAGGTAAAAATAAAAAAATAATAATCTGCAACAATGTTGCACCTCCCCTATTTGTACCAAAATGTTTTTGTTTTTTGTTTTTTTAATTCAGCAATACCTCCATTTCCTATAATTGTTTATAGGAGTATCCTGGGCTGGTGAGGAAAATGCCCCCTGACAGCAAGTCCAAACTTGACTGGCTGTTTAAAACATTAATCCAAATTTATACACACACACACACACACACACACACACACACACACACACAAACACACACCCTTTCCCACTACCACCCTGCAACAATTTGGGTACACAAACTCTTCCTGTTGACCCAGGTGTTTTTCCTGACCCAAATAGTCATAAGGGACTCTGGGTGAAGCTCATTTTACATTGTTATTTCAAAGAGAAACAGTCATCTGAGAATTATATATTATTTTAAATAATTATGTATGCCAGTAAAATTTTATTTATTTACTTTTGTGCAAAAACCAGGGGCCTTCTCTGAATACTCCAAAGGCCAGTGAGGAACATCTCACTAGTACCAGTTTGGACCCCCTTTTGCCTTTCTTTGCTGTGCCCTAATTCTTTGTGGCAAAGATTCTTCCAAGTGTAAGAAACATTCCTCAGGATGTTTACAATGAGATGGCTCTAAGATGGCCTTCTGGTGGTGCAACAGCAAACCGGTTCTTTTATAGAGTTAGTTAAGAACCGGCACGACCACCAGTCCTTGTTAAGAACTCAAATCTTTTTGATGGAATAGTCAGATTATTTTCCAGTTTTGTTGAGTCATTGCTACAAAAAGTAAGCCACCTGAAGTGGTCTGCTGTAGATCATCTGTTTCAAAATGTGATGTGTTACACTTTTATTGATGGTATTCTGCATACACTGGTTGTAATGAATGGTTATTTTCTGGTTGTGCCAGAAAATCCAAGTAAATCAGTTGTGTCTGATATGGATATATAAAATAATGCATATGATATATTAAAAACCTTAGTTTTGAACCAAATCAGCAAACATCTCCTTGCAGTACCAAATCAAAATATTCAAAGGAACCAATATAATTAATTAATGATCAATATTAAATGCAGGCTCAGTGAGTTTTTTTCTCTTTTATTGCTACCACAAGTCAGCTGCAATATTCACTAGTTTAATATTACCAGACACATCCCTGAGCATTTTAAGCAGATTATCAGCTGAGTCTCTCATTCATCTGCTTTCACATGCATGCAGCACACACTCTCATCCTTCTGGGTGCTGAATGAATGGGATGAAGTGGTCAATAGAGGGTGCTGAATGCTATGGTGGCAAGAAAAGAGGCAGGGAGAGATTATCACAGGGAAAAATACTCTGTCCTGTTTGATTTCTGAGTGATGTCATGAGCTACTCTGACTGCAGAAAAGCAGATAGTGTCAGGGAGCCATCAGACGAGGCCTGAGGGACTGTCCGCTTAGAGATCAACCAGTAAGACAGACTCGCTATGACATGCTGTCTGACCATGTGCAAATGCTGACTGTTTTCGCAAGGCTGAATGTCTGAATATTTATACAATGTAATATTGAAGCAAGGGAAATTTATATCTAGTGAGGAATCCATCTTAATAAACCAAGTTAGTGCTGCACCACAGAGAAGAATTCCAATATCTCATAGTGAGTGGCCATTGATTTACTCCGTTTGGCCAAATTAAATTCAGATATGGGCACTGATACAGCAGGAAATGTTTTCCCCTCAAGAAGACACATTCCACAATTACAAGTGAACTGCAAACCATATTCTAATGAGTAGGAAGACTAATCACTCACCATTCCTAGACTGTCGTATTTGGTGTAAGGCATTATTTATTTGTATTGTTACAAGCATGAAGAGATGAGGACTTTTATTACACTGTCTGTCTACGGTTGTAGTTTAAAACAGGATACTATTCTAATTGGTTTCCCATTAATGGTGTCCTGTATGGATCTGTGAGTTCCACAGTATTTGCAGAGATTCAAAGGAACTGTGAGTTGCACAAAAACCAGGAACATTTCTCTGCATTTGCACTAACATGTATTTATTCATTTTGATATGCTTTTTTATTTACCATATTTAGCTAAATATAGCAGGTTAATGTAAATGCATTCTTAACATAGACAGGCAAAAAGCATTCAGCCAGTAATATATATATATATTTTATGACTGATTTATGCAAAAATATGCTGATCTCTCGAAATCTATCTGGCTATCCGTCCGTCTGTCCCTCCATCAGTTCGTCCCTCCCGCAACTAAATTTTATAGCCGGTATAACATGTTCAGGATTTTCTCATAATCTCTATTCAATGATATTGCCTTCATAAAACTATGCAAATTCATTGGAATATCTCGCATTAAATAACGCTAGTGTGTCTCCATGTAGGATACACACAGACTGCACCATATAAGCAGAACTTGACACTGTGCCTGGTCTTCTGATCACAGCACTTGCTAGTACAATTAGCAGCTAGTAATGAGCACAGTGCTGTATTTAGCATTTTCCATCTCTCTGGACCACTGCTGAAAACCAAAGTTAGAAAGGGTGAAAATACCAGATCCATGTTCTGCAGATGATTAGCAAAATTTTAAGTTACTGTAACCTTAAAGCTGGTGCCACTATTTGATTTAGAAAACAGCATCTTGTTAGGAAGAAAGGACTTGGAGGAAGGAATGTAAGTAGTTGTACAGGAAGGGCCTGGCTGCAGCCACCACCATCTTGTCAGGGGTGAAGCATTGAACAGTCATGATCCACAGCTGTTTTGGTACTTACTTGTGCTTGTACTGAGGTGACTTTCGTGGTATTGTCATTCGGGTCTATACATATTAATTTATTCCTTTGTGTTGAGTTTCTTAGTTCTTTCTTGTGTCCCATTCTGTGACTTTTGGAATACTGAAAATGAGTCCTTAGCCTTTGGTTAGTTATAGCTTCTGTGTTTCCATTTAGTTTCTCCTGTGCCCATTATTCAGCCCTCCCTCAGTTCCCTTATTAGTCTCTCCCCCAGCTGCTCTGAATTTTGTTGATTAGCCTCACCTGGTTCCCATGTCACAATCACATCTCTACTGTATTTAACCTCCTTAGTTTCTTTATCTCACTGCTGAGTTCTACTGTTGCGCTTGCCCTGATTCCTGTGCTGATGTTCCTGATGTGTTTCTGTAAGTTTCCCCATTACTGAATCCATTATTCCACACTTCACCATGCTGCCTATTGCCACTTGGGTCCTTGTAACGCCACATTATGTAACAATGTAGCAGTATGTAATAATGTAATAAAATCAACCTTCAAAATGTAATAAAACATCATTAAAACCGTATTATGTAATAATCAACAAAAATGTAATAAAAGCCTTGAATGCATTTTGTAATATGTTCTGCCACATTATGTAATAACAATATTATATTTTGCGCCGATTATTACAAAATGTGGAGGCAGTTCTGTTTTAGAATTAATAATGTAATAATGTGGCGCATTATGTAATAAACGATAACAAACCACTGTTTGTATTAATCCTAATCAATATAGCTCTTTAAACATAGCTGTGCTCTAAAGCCAGTCTTCATTAAAGAAGCGCCCCCTGCTGTTCAGCATTCATATTGACCCTGTGTAGAATATTAATTGCTGTTATAATGGATAAATAAATGTTACATTTATAAATTAAATGTTATTCATAGTGTTGTTTATCATTTTACTATATTACTGTATATTACTGTATTACCTTTTTTATGATAAGTTGTTGAGCTAATAAAAGTATTTAAAAAACACGTTGGCATTCTGTGAAAGTAGTTTCTGCTTTATTTAAATAATGGCAGTCCTGATTTATGATGCAAATCGCAGAAATTATGCTTGCTTGTTTTTCGGGCTTATTTGTCATATAGCTACTGAATAAATTTGCACCTGGCCTTGATGGGAAAAGGTGCTCATCAGTGGTAATGTTGGCACCGGCCATATAGCAGGCAATACAGTTTTCCACAAACTTGTTCCAGGTAGCTGAGGTCAATGCAAACCTGTAGTTGATGTCGGGTTTCCTTATCAACATGGAGAAATTTCATAACTTCTTTGAATTTATTTTTGGACATCATGTCCTTGAAAAACTGGAAGCTCCATTTTTCTGATCAGAGACTGCCCAATTCCATATTTATTGTTCCCTGTGTTGCTTGGTTATACAAGAGGCTGATGAAGGCTTTCATCTCAGCCACGGTCATGTCCCATGAGATGTCACCCTGATGTTGATGTGCCTGGGCAACAGTGCACCCTGCTGTGCTTTAGCATGCAGTTGCACGGCTTTATGTTTTTAGCCTGATTAAACAGGCAAATTGTAAAACAGTCAAAATGACCATCATGGCTGTGTTAAGCGTCAGTAAAAGTGAAAAAGTGCAGTCCGAAATATCTTTGCTCTCTCTCTCTCTCTCTCTGTCTGTCTCTCTGTCTGTCTTTCGGCCAGTAGTCTCTGTTCAACAAGTCACTGACGGATGCTGGGGGTTTAAGAAGTACATTGCAGATTTTCTGGACAAACTTACCACAGATTTCTGTGACCCTTTCACTATCAGCTGTTCACGGATAATTTTCCATGAACAGCTGGACAACATGGCAAATCAGAATGTCCTAAATGTATTATACAGGTTGCTTAAGGCTACGCTATCCATGATGCTGAAAATTCGATTTTTATTGAAAAGAAAGTGACCTAACAAACCATCATTAGTTTGTTCTGCAAGGTAACAAACCATGCCTGGATGTTGTATCATCACACATATGTAGATGTTTAAGTCTAGGAACTTTTCTTGGTTCTTTTCAATTTGCATTAAATTGTTAGATCATATTTTTCTTTTATTTAAAGTAAACAGAAACACTCTCCTTTGTTCTGAAAGGTAATGTGTTTAAAAAAGCTGTTTGCGTGTCTTGATCGTTTTGCCTTAATTTAATACAGAGGGTTCTAGCTGTGAGTCTGAAACGGCAACTAAATGACCAAAAGTTCAGTATTTATTGACAAAATTTTCAAATATTTAAATGCGTATAGGATCTACAACATTGTTATTGGAAGTATTGATTAGGATGAACACAAACAGTGGTTTGGGATCGTTTATTACATAATGTGCCACATTATTATATTATCATTTCTAAAAAAAAAAAATAAAAAAAAAGTGGTACCAACTATTTTTAATCCCACCTCCTCTCCATTGCTTATTATCACATTGTTTCTTGTTGGTTTCTAACTCCTTTATAACCTGTTATATATATTAGTCTGGTCAGGATATATATGCACATAAGCATGCATTCATGCATACATTAATAGGTAGTTGGTGTGATCATCCAAAATAATCCCTTCTTCCTCCCTAGACCTTTGAAAAACCTGATTTTTGTACCAGTTTTTAAACTGGGTCATGCTTGAACATAGTCTGTTCCATAGCTTCCCTCCACAAACAGAAATGCAAACAGTTTTTAAGCAGGAGGCTGTTTTAACTTTAACCCTCCCCACTCCCTCCAGATTGTATCTTCCCTCTCTTTATAGAAACAGTTTTACAGTCATATCTGGACATTTATTTATGGTTTTAAACATCATTTAAATGGTGTAAAAGTTAACTAGATGAGTCAAGTTTATTATTTTAAATTTAATAGCTAGTGGATTTCTGTCACCAGTTTTATGGATTATCCTTAGAAACCTCAACTCTTGTAAAACCAGTGAACATTAATGAATGTGGGGAATCTTTTTTACTTTACCCAGTACTAAAATGCTTCTTGAAATCTTATGTTAATCTTTTGTATGAGTTTTCATTTCATCATCTATCATTAAAATATTAAATTTATTTTTATGACCTCTTTCGATATCCTTACCATCTGTATGTGTCCACAGTTTTGAATTTATTGTACAGTTCCAGAATAAATTCTATTCAGTTTTACTTAGATTTAAGGATAAGTTATTTCTATAAAACAATTTGTTTTTATTTTACACCTTTCTTAAGTGACCATACCCAGCAAGTCCTTTAAATTTCCCCTAATTACAAAATATTATTTTCATATGAAAATAACACTGATTTTATTATGTCAGACACCTTACATATTCATATTAGAATCAGCTTTACTGACTAACCCTGTGCAAAAAAATGAAGAATTTGAGTTCAGTTACACTTTGCTCTCAATGTCCAGATGTTTTATTATAAATGTCAGAATCAGAATTCCTTTTTTAGTCCCCCAGAGGGGAATATAACTATATACTGTTTATACTGAGGGGAATATAAGTGTAACTGTTTTATGAGTAGTGGTAGTGACGGTGGTAGGAGTTTGTCTTGTAACCAGTGGGTTGCAGGATCAAGCCCCTGCTCTGTCTATCTCCATTGTTGTGTTCTTGGGCAAGACACTTCACTCACCTTGCTTGCTGGTGGTTAGAGGGTCCGGTGGTAGAAGCTGTCGTCTTCAATGTGGCTGTTCTGGGTTCAAACCCCGGTGTCAACCCATTTGCTGCACGTCTTCCGCTTTCTCTGTTTCCTGTTAAATAAAGGCCCTTAGTGCCTAAATGTTTTTTGTTTTTTTTGTTTTTTTAAAAAAGATGTACCTCCAAAAAACAAAAGCAGTTTGAAAAAAACATTTTTTCACTTTGTTGCTATATATGGCAAATATGTAAAGGCATACATAAATGCTGAACAACACTGGAGATGTAGTTTTTTTTTAAGAAATGCTGAAAAGGTAACAGTCCAATTCTGCAACTAGAGCAAGATTTTGTTTTCCTTTTTCCTATCTTATTTCAAAAGTGGCCATGACTGCAATCAAAGACTATTTCTCCAAATAGCTATCTTTGACTGGATAACATCAACTTCAAACCTTTTTTCCTCACTGGGAAATGTTACTTTATGAAATTCAGAAAATTACCAGCTGAAGCAGATGTGAACAAGCCCTTTGAGGAAAAAGTCATCATGCAATAAAGTGAACAACAGGAATGGGTTGGCCATGATAACATATGTGTCTATGAGTCTGGAACTATTTGAAAGTGGAAAAAAAAACATACTTTCCATCTGTTGCAATGAACATTTACTGATTTATGTTTCAAAAATAAGAAAAAAAAAAAGAGGCTTCAAAGTACAGATTAGAGTTGAAATGCAGATTATGTTTTTGAACAAGGGTTGTTATGTTGTCCCCATCCCTGCCTTAGTCCCCCTTATCACAAGGGAAAGCTCATAAGAATCTGCAGCTTCTCATCTTCCTTCCACACTTTAATCTCGACCTAAGTGTTTGGTTTATAGTGAGTGAAGTGTGTCGTTTTCATCTCAGAGAAGGAAAAACAAGGTTCTGTTCAGAGCCAGCAGGTCTGAGATGTTTTTTGATGATATGTCTTAAAGGAACAGCATGTGAAAAAGCATTATGTCCTTTGACGGATTTCTTCTGTTTGTGGTTTTTGGTAACACACAAACATAACCTGAGTAAATAAAAAAAGCTGCTTTCAGATGATAATTTTATTTATTAAGAGAAAAAAAGCTATTCAAACCAACCTGGCCCAATGTGAAAAATGAATTTCCCCACTTTTAAATCATGAATGACATGTGATTAACTGCAGCTTTTCATTCAGTTATTCTAGCTACACTGTACCAAAGCCTGTAGAGTCAAGAAATCACTGGTGATCACTGGTGAACTACAGTAAGCTAAGATCTCATAAAATCAACCCAGCATGCCTTAAGCTAAAGAAATTTAAAAACAGGTAAGAAAAAAGTCATTTACATCTATAAGTCTAGAAAGGCTTACAACCCCATTTTTGAGACTGTGGGACTCCAGCAAACAACCATGAGAGTCATTATCCACAAATGGAGAAAAGTTGTAACAACAGTGACCCTTCTAATGAGCGACCACTCTACCAAAATTACTCAAAGACAGCAAAGACAGCTGATCCAGGAGGTCACAAAAGGACCCAGAACAATATCGAAAGCACTCCCTCAGTTGCCTTAGCTAAGGTCAGAGTTCATAATTCAACAATAAAACAGTAACTGGGCAAAAATTCCAGCCATTGGATTGTGCCAAGGCAAAAACTCTTGCAGATCTGTGTCACACTTGGTCAATAACATCTTGATGATAACCAAGACTTTTTGGGAAAATAGTCTGTGGACTGACATGGCAAAGATGAAACATTTTAGAATACCCCATTACATCTGGCATGGAATTAACACAGCCTTTCAGAAAAAGGATATTATGCCGACAGTCAACCATAGTGGTGGTGGTGTTGTGAAAGTGCTGTGGTCTGGAAGGAGAATATCTGGCCATTAGTTTATGCATCAAGCTCATTTGGGTTATGCAGCAGGACAATGATCTAAAGTCCACAAGCAACTCCATCCTCAAAAACCTTCCAGTTTGACTGAATTAAAATAACTCTGTAAAGGATAATGCCTCAATGTGCAGTGATGTAAAAGACTGATTCCACGTTTTTGCAAATACTGGTTGGTAGTTGTTTCTACGAAGGGTGACACAACCAGTCATTAGCTTTCGTGGACATTATTTTTTTGACATAGGTGCAAGTTGGTATGGATAGATTTTTCCCTTAATAAATGGAATCATCATTTGAAAACTGCATTTCATATTTTCCCTTGTTGTCTTTGATATTAAAGCTCATTTGATGATCTGAAACATTTAAGTTTGACAAAAAAAAGTGTAAACAGATTAAACCTGCAATGGTGTAAATACTTTTTTGTACTTGTCATTACTTGGAATATGAGCATTGAAGGCAGACAAAAAAAAAAACACGTTGAAATCTGTTTAACCAATACTTTTTATGACTATTATCCTCAATGATACAAAAAAAAGCCATCATCAAAGAATGATATCAAATATACCACCTATAAACTTGTTCCCATTTACTCAGTGTAAACAGCTTTTTCTTTTAATTTTCTAAAAACAAATCTTAAGAACTTACTTTGGTAAATGATCAACAATGATACAGCCAAATTTGGGATTGAGAAAAGAAAAACATCTCATTGTCAGGTTGCAGTCAAACCCTCGTGACTTTTTCTTTCTTTAATAAAAGGTGGTCTTACATTAATAAAGTTGTGCACCCAGAATGCTTAAAGCCAGCATTGACTTTTTATCTGTTTACTTGACTGCCTTTCCCCCAGAAAGATGCTGAGGCCAGACATGAGTTTATGATGCCATCGAACATTAGCATCATTCTGCAGAGAAACTAGGTCTGGTCCCTATGAATGAGGACAAATTAGCAGTGAGGCGAACTGAAACATTGCTGCTAGGGGCAGAGTAGTGGCAGAAGCTACGCCATCAGGTTCAGTCTTACCTTATTATACATGAAATAGAAAAAAAGGTGATAATGACTGAATTCAGAGTGTTGAAATAACTTAAATGAGGTTAAAACAAGGTGAAAAGTAAAACGGGTGAATTGTGGGTTAGGGTAACCCTAGTTCACTCAAAATGTTTCTACTCAAGCTGTCGCAATAAAAACATCACATTAAGACAGGAAAAAAAATGCATAATGTGATCAATTTTTCTTGCAGGTAATATTTATAAGGATAGTCAGTACATTAGAGATGATTTGAACACATAAATTTGAACACATAAACACTTTATGACTAAGCATCAACTAATTGTTGGTCATATTGTCAATAAAATTAGACCTTTATCAGAGGACTATTTTTGCACGCAAATTATAGTACAACAGTAACATTGAAAGAGACAGGTGACAGTGAATGCAAGTGACTCTGATTACTGTAGACCCCAACAAATTGCCAGAACTAAATTGAACAAATTCCTGGGGGGTTTTTTAGTGTAAGAGAATTTAACTCCAGAGATATTACACATTATACCACCTTCCCACAATTATGTATGTGCCCTGAGTTCCAGTGCAACAGGAGGATCTCATTCAGAGCAAAGCTGCCATTATTTGGATATGCCCAAACATTTCATAGGATGAGTATCACAACTGAGAGCAAATATTCACCACATATGGGAAGAGTTACCCAAATGTTACAGTAATAACCCAGTATTAAAATACCTGCTACCCAAATATGTCCTTAATATTCAGTTTTCTGAACTCCCACTAGTTGTAAGCTTTGATTCCCTCAATTTAACAAAGATACATGCTTGAAATACTATATGGCACTCTGCATAATAAATCTATAAAATCTGATATTCTATGATATTCTTTTTTTATGATATTCAAATTTGTTGTCATGCATTTGTGCATAATTTCCAATAAGATTGTTGATTAAATCTACCCAAATAATTTGAATGCAATATGTTATACCAGTTTTAACAGTGTATGAAAAGGACAAGTTATTTTAGAAGTGTGTTAATGAAACTGAAAGCTGTTTATATTGTTATATCAGACTTACTTATTTTGTTACTGGTGGATACAGTATGAACATTTACTGGATAAATATGAACCCCACAGACAAATCCAGGGTGCCCTAGATTTCCTTTCCATGGAGGCAACAATCTAACTGAACAAACACTAGTGCAAATTTCCATTTCTCATTTGATTAGAGTTTGGAGGGTAATTGCAATTATGCTCAAAGTCAAACCCAACATGGACGGTTAGTTCTCATTAATTTGGAGACTTAATTGACAATGTGGAGAAAAAACATGGAGATTTTCTCCCCTTAAATTTGTCCAGGTAGTCTAATTCTAATTGGTGACATTTTCACCAGTCCAGCTTTCTAATCTAAAAGCCACCAACAGACCCAGGATAACGCAGCCAAGTTGATTTAAATTGGACTCTAACAGCATGATGAAGTGGAAGGCACAGTGCCAAAATAACTACATCTGCAGTAAGTCCCAAATGGGGATGGTGTTTCACGGAGACAAATGAATACAGACACAGAGAGAATTGGGAACCTCCGACTTAAAGACTAACCACTGTAAGGATTGGCCTAGATTGAGCCTTTTTTTCCTCAAGCACAAAAGCAGCATGGTTTTTCATGCCTAAATCCTCCATGGACTGTGTGAGCAGATAAAAAATTATGTCTGCATTTTTCCAAAACCCATTTAGTATGCATAGTGCTTTATCTGACCAAAGAACTACTTTGGCTTTTTTTTTTTTTTTTTTTGGCTCTTTCAGTAATTTAAAAAATACATACGCAAAATGATCCACCTGAATGATTGTTATTAAGAGCCTGTGAACTCAAAGTACATTTACACTGTTCTGATAACTGAGGAGTCCCCAACTTTTTTGTGTGTGTCCAGAGGACAGGAACTTTAAAAGTCAGTTTTATTGGATCTTTAAAGTTCATACCTCACTTTAGGATATATTTTACGCATAAAAGGAGCTAAGGGACATAAATGTTCAATAATTAGTCATTGTGCTTTGGTTAAAAACTCTCGTTATGCCACCTGTATAAGATAAATTCTTGCAGTATGGTCTTTGAGGATTTGGGATCTATTTTGTCTGAAAAGGTCAGCCGACAGTGGAAGCTCTGGAGGTGGAAACTGGTTTACAATAGCGACAACAAAAAGTACAATTCTGCCCACTGCTGTGCAACAGAAGAATCAAATAAGGACTGTGGGAGAACTTGCCAATCAATAGGCTTGTTTTCAAATTCCTTTGGCTAATGCTGCTTTTTTCTGCTCCAACAACGTAGTTTTCAGATGAAGATGCAAAAGATAGCCCCAGGACTGACCATATAACTTTCCAAGAAGTGATAATATAAGCAAGAAAATATTGTGTGACTTTCAAGTAACAGGAAAGCCCTTATGTGAGACTTTGCTTTACCTGTACAGAAAGGAAAAGAAAAGCATAAACACCATAGCTTCTACTTCTATAGCTGATAAAAGTATAATACAGTACCATGTTTCACTTTAATTTTGTGAAGTTGCATTGATTAGATTATCTATCTGGTCATAACTGTTATAGTCTGTATAGACTTATGTGAGGAGCAGAAAACCAGAATTTAAGCAAATGTTGAAGTACACTATTAGCCTGGCCATCATCTTCCTACGCAATTCGCCCCAGCTCTCATTTCCCTTCAGTGCTCTATCTGGGATTTCTCCCACTAAGCTTTCATCTTGGCCAGTCAGTGAACAGGAGGAGGAGTTGTGAACGATGACGTCGATTTTTTTTAGCGCTATTTTAGAATTGCAGTTTGCCTGTGGTTGTGGTTTGACAATGACAGTGGAGGAAACGAACGAAGCCATTCAGTCTGTGTTGGCCATGCTTCCAAATATAGAGCAATTAAAGTCAAAGTCAGAAGAATGTTTAAGACATATTATTGCTGCAGCTCTCATTTACAGCTATCTCGTTCAGCTCTGCCCTCTCTCTTCACAGTGGGGGATGGTTGTGCGCAGCGCACGCAATTTTTTTGGTAAGCTGCATAGCATAGCTTCCTTCACTGTCGAGCTGACGCATGACATGCGTCATGGCCAAACATTAGCATTTGGGTAAAATCAGATCTAATCATTTAAAACTTCAACAGAGTCCATGGCACCAGCAAGCAATCAATAGGCGAGCATCCAGATCCTCTGTACGATGCAAAGCGTAGAATAAGGGGCTGGTTTTTACTAGGCCAGTACTGTCACCAGTCCATGCTAGTAAATTATACCATGATTAGTT
Organism: Anableps anableps; assembly: GCA_014839685.1. Taxonomy (NCBI): domain Eukaryota; kingdom Metazoa; phylum Chordata; class Actinopteri; order Cyprinodontiformes; family Anablepidae; genus Anableps; species Anableps anableps. The sequence goes on along the minus strand of CM026067.1, from coordinate 8,644,525 downwards.
TAGAACAGGGTTGGACAATTATTTTTCCCAAAGAGCCACATACATAAGTATCACTGAAGTTGATTCAGAAAAAATAGCTAAACTCAAATATTTCAAGATTGTGTTTGATTAAAAATTCTACATATGATTTGAATTGGGTGCTGGTAACAATAGTCATTGCACCTGAAAAATAACAAGTGATATGTCATACAGAGAAGGGGACTTCAGCCTGCAGCTTAATGCTGTGTTCAGACCAAATGGAATATGAGCATCAGGGGCCTCTGGTCTACATGCAAAGTCTATGGTGGACGTGTGTCTTGGGGCATCAAGAAGACTCGTGGTGCATTTTGCTCATCTAGTACGGTGCATTTGGAAGCCTTCCGAGCATAGGCCAAGAGCCTATCTACAACCAGTCGAGCTATCACTACAGAGACAGGAATAGAAAGGACCTTTCCAGGGGATTAGCAAGGAGTCGGAATCTCAGGTCAAAACATTGTTACCACGGTAAACATTTCCCCCCATTTGAACTAGCCAAATCCATCCAGCACATTGAACCACTACTAGTTTCACGGTGAAGAATTCATGTGTTTATTCAGAGGAAATGTGCAGTAGATGGTGGAAAAGTCTATGCAAGCAGTCAAGTCAAGAGGCTCCTCCCAATGAGCATCAAGAGCGATTCAAGCATCTGACTTTAAAGCGCACAAGCATCCAACTTGAGGCGTTGGATGCCTTTTTGATGCGTGAAATGCGTTCGGTCTGAACACAGCATTAGGCCTTTCACAAAAAAATGCAAGGCAGGAATAAGATACCTTTTTGCCAGCTCTGTCTGTTTTGTGAAAAGACCGACTGCAAAGGAGGTTAAAGTCAACCCACTCCCTGACTCGGTAAGTGATGAGGTGTCACAGTCTTGTATTAGCTGACTTGTGAAACGATAATTCAGTGTTGTGACTTGGGTGTGGGATGTAGGGATCACAGGTAGTCTGTGTGACCAGTTTGCCAGTGGATTTTGGACAGAAAAGACCTCTGTGCAGTTTCTATTTGACACACATCATTTCTTCTCATAAACACACATTGGGAAATTTGGGCTGAAATGTGTTGAGCCAGAACAGATCATCAGACTTCAGCTAAGTGAAGTTTCTTCACCAGTAGTTATGCTCCAGAATAGAAAAATGTGAAAAGGTGTCCTATGTCACAGATCCATTTACCACCTTGGGAGTTATGACTCTTATTTCATGAGTCTCGCCTTTGGTGCCACAGTGCCGGCTTTATTTCTGAAATCTTGTGTGTGGGATATTGTCAGCTTGATTTGGAATTAATGAATGAACAGAAGCAAGGTTTATGAACAGAGGTACTAGTTATTTTTACTCAGCTACATTTACTTCGGTAACTTTTTGAAAAAAACATACTTTTAGGAGGAATTTTTCTTCTTCATTCTTTTCTCCAGGGTTCCCTGGTCTTTTTCATTCTGTTTGTTCACTAATTTTCTTCTCAGGCCTTCACAGAACAGTTGCGTTCTAAGTTGTAATGTGGTCATAAATTTCTGTAAAGTCACAGCTGAAGGCAGAGCAAGTTTCTCTTGTGGTGGTCTTTCTTGACAACCATTTGCTGTCACAGAAGCTTCTTGTGCTGTAAAATAGAACAAATGTGACTCTTGAAAATCAGTCAGTGTGTAAGGAGTTACTTCATTTCATAGCTAATATTCAACATCATTGAAAATATGTCCCCCAAAGACTCAGTAAGCTGTCCTTTTCTGCAAGGGTAGGGTTGTAATACTGACTATAATTTTTATTGGAAGCCTACAAGTATAGGAGAGAGGCATGTTTGAGGTTACATTTTCAAAAACAGACAAGCTTCCTGACGTTCAAACTATAAGCAACAGAAAGGCAAACATATTTGGCATACATTTTGCTATCAATGTGTTTATATTTTTTTACAAACTGCAAACCAGGTCTTCTGTCTGTTTGGTCTGGAGAAAAGGCTTTTAGAGGTATTTTCTGCCATTACATATTGCAGAAATATATATCAAGACCCACACTTCCTCCAGGAATGTATTCAGCTGCAATCCATAAACACTCCAAGCCATGTGAAGCACATGACAACTTGCAGGTCTTCAGCACGCACATCACATCCATGTCTGGCTTGATAGATAACTTTGTGGCACCTCAGTAGATTTCAGCAAAGCACTTGACCTTTATGGGTAAGGCCCACTCCTACATACTCAGCAATGAAACACTCCGTCTGTTTAATACATGACTGCTTTTGTGAAAAGCTTGTAGTCAGGATTGATTAATCTAGCTAGAGTTAATATTAGAAATACAAGACAAAAAATTCAATAGTAAAAGATGAATTTAGAAAAAAAAACTTTGTGTTAATTCATCCCTTCAGTAGTGATTTCAAACCCACTAACCCCATTTCAGTTCTTTTACTTCCATTCTTTACCCATGTAAACTCAGTTTATTTCTCTTGGTATATTAAGGTTAAATCCAGATATTTTATTACACTGTATAAAAAGACACATATTCTTTGTTTCTTATTCTCAGACATTAAATCAAACTAAACTTTTCAAGTTTTATGTCTGGTACAATGACTAATATTATTTCTATTATCCAAATGTGAGGATGTTGAGAAAAAGTTTTTGGGAGAATTTATTTTTACTTTGTTCAAAATTTGGAGGTATACATACATTCCCTTAGTATTTAAAATATCCCACTGTCTGACTTGTGTCAAGTGGTCTGGGTATCCAGCATCCACTAAGGTCTCACAATGGTTGCCTGGAATTTTGGCACGTTCCACCATAGAGAACTCATGTAATTAAGTCAGGTTTGTTGGCTGCTCCTTTGTAACAAAGTTGGTGGTGTGTTTAGGGTCACTGTTCATTTGGAAGACCCACTTGAACCCAAGCTGTAACTAAGTCTTGAGATCTTCCTTCAAAAATTCCTCCTAATGGTTTCCTCATGATGCCATCAATTTTGTAAAGTGAACCTGTTCTTCCTGCAGCAAACGGATGATCAAATCCTTACATTTTAGTTTCATCAGCCCACAGAATTTATCTCCTAGTTTAAGGTGTTTGTCCCAACTTCATTGGCAAACTGTCTTGGATTAATGGTTTCTTTTTTATTTCACCAGATTACACTAAAGACTTGTTATTGTAGCAACCTTCCAGACCACACCTGTTTTGAGATGCTTTTGACCCCCCTCCCCTTATTAACATTGACCAACATACTGTGTTTGATGTGTACTGACATTTTTAATAATGGCACTTGATAAAGTGTAATGTTTGTTACTGGTTTAAAAACCGGTGACTGATGTGTTTATGATGTTTTCATGATGTAAAGCACTTTGAACTGCCTTGTTGCTGAAATGTGCTATACAAATAAACTTGACTTGACTTTCAGCCCACATTGGCTGGGGACTGATTTGACTGTGAATAATGATGCTATCTTACCAACATCTTCCAGCACCTTTTGCTTTTATCCTGGGGATGACATACACATTTCAAACCTAAATATGTTCATGTCTGAGAAACTAAGGCCATCTCATTCCTGAACAAGACGATGGCTGGAGATTCACATAGTGTTTATACTTGCATATGATTCTTTGAATAGATGAACATGGCACCTTCAGGTTTCTGGAAATTGAACCCAAAGATGAACCAGACTTTTGGAGCTGTGTTTGAGATGTTGCCTTAAATACATTCACAGGTGTGTCATAACCTTTATGGACAGAATTTCTAGGTGTTAAGGGTTTCCTTTTTGGTGGCCTCAGATCGGTTCTCGGGTGTTTTGCTGACAATGTGGTTATGTTGGCTTCATCAGACCATAATCTACAACTTTCACTGGAGCAGTTTGCAGAAAAGTGTGAAGTGATCAGGGTTAGAATCAGCACCTCCAAATCTGAGCCCATAATCTTGAGTTGAAAAAGGGTAGAGTGCCCTCTCAAGTGAAGGAGTTTAAAAAAACTAAATCAATATTTTAAAAAGATTACCATTGTAACATCATCTCAGTCCTCAACCTCTGGGTGTTGACAGTGTGTTGAAGAGTTATGGACCACAACGGGTCCAGACTGGTGCATCTGAACCACCGGTGTGGAAGGCATGCATACTGCAGGATTTCCTCCTGCTTAAGCAAGGACTTGAGGGATCAGGAAATCCCTCGTTCAGAGTCTTGCTGACTTCTGATCTCTTCAATTTCAGAAATGTTACCTGATTTTAAGACTTTGACTGAAGTGGAGCTTGTAATTCCAGTACCCAGTGTGGCAGCAGAGCATAGATTCAGCCTCCAGATCAACATCAAAACAACGGGTGCACAAAATTCAGGTCCTTGTGGACCAGGAGGATGCTGTGAGACTGTGCACTCAAGCTACAGTAGGTGAATCATTCATCATGCAATTGTTTAATTTCATTGTTTATATGTAATTATTGGGGCCACAGTTAGTGGTTTTTGTCACTGTGGAGAAAAATGTTGCACAATGTGGATCCTCTGTTCTGCTTGTTCAGACTGAATATTAATCAAAATACATGAAAATTAAATGCAATTGAATATGTCATTACTGTCAGTTTTAAAAGTGACTGGGAAAATAGATTATCACAGTATTTTTTAGACACTATTAGACAAAATGACAAACAACAAAAAAGTCTAGTGCAACGAAACCAATGTGGCATGCTTAGCGTAGCTGGATAAAGGGGGAGCAAATTGAGAAAACCCATTCATATAGAGGAAACATGCAAACTCCCACACACAGTGGCTCCACTCAGGATTCAAACTAAAGACCGTGTTGCTACAGAGCAACAGCAACAATAACTGTTCCATCATGCAGGCCATTTGCAGTTCTGAAGACAAATAGATTTGGGTCAATGATTTTGACCCTCTCTATTACTATGAGGGAGGCTTATTTTCACTATGGGATCTTGACTGTAAAGAAATGGGGTTGCTAAATGCCAAACAAATGAATGATACAGTCTCTGTAGAGCCCTTACACTCCTAGACTGTGTGAAATGTGACTCATATCTCTGGGATAGACCAGCCAGCAGCAAAGCTGAAGCTTGCTTCACCCGGAGCACTGCATGAAGACAGAAGTGTAGGTTTGGTTGTAATTGGGTTGGCTTTGATCTCTGTGCTCAACAGGAGGCTGTTTATGATCCATCCCAAGAGAGACATTCATCACTGTGGGCCTCCATCTGCCCTGAAAGCTCCCAGTTCTCATCATGTCCCAGAACTAGAAAAGGCAAGTCTACTAGCTAAGTCTGTCACAACACAGCTTTTCAAAGCTTGAAGCTAAAAAGACAGTTGTGTAAACAGAGATATTTACTGCATATTTTGATTGTTATTGTTGACATATCAAATATAATTTTATGGGGATATTTTACAATATGTTTACTCTATAATCTATACCTGTATCACAATCTTGAAAGAATTTTCCAAAAAACTGTTAAAATATACTTCTTTATTTAATTGCATTCCTAATTTCCCAACTTCTGCATTGATTGACATTAAGCAGTTTCCACATAGCATGATTTAAAATGTTAAACGCAAAATATGTTTTAACAGATGTCAGTGAAACATGCCAAAAATATATCTATGTTTGAAATGCAGGGATAGTTTGCTTAAATCGTTGCAATTAACTTTTAGTTTCTTTCAAAAATTGCTTTTAAAAGTGAAAATTCAAAACCAGCTTTAGTTCTAGTGTATATTGAAAGTGCATTCTCAAAGAAGTCTTTAACATGCATCACTGTGTCAATGTGTTTTATAGGGAATCTTGCAAAAGTGGTCATACACTTTGAACTTTTAGGTGGTTCGGCAATAAGACAATATTCCACATATTCCACACTTTCAGCATGTCACTGTTATCACTGTTCAAGCCATCAACCCAAAAATTTACGGGTATTTGTACAACACCAACTATATGGGAAAGAGAACACTAATCAGAGAAGCAGCAAAAAGCCGCAGAAATCCACAGCTCAGGTGGAAGAATCTGTCAACTGTCATTAGCCTTGAATCCAGCCTTTTTGTAAGGGTGACAAGAAGAAAGCCATAGCTTCTCAGATAATTTACAGGTTGCCAAAAGTCAGCTACGAGACACAGCAAGTTGTTTTTTTTGTTTTTTTTTAATTAAAAAAAACTGTTGATCATGATTCATTTGTAAAAGGAATTTAAAGGGTAAAACATCCAAGGGGGTGAATACTTCTTATAGGCAGCGTATTTGCACCGCAGGTAGAAGCCTTAATATATTAAGGGTTAAGGATCTAACATGAGGAACACATGGACCGATTTAAGGGGTTTGAATACAGTTGCAAGGCACTGTATCTGTAACAAAACAAACAAAAGAAAAACATTGTTCATCATAGACTAACATGGTCTCATGAAATGTAATATTACAAAAAACAAAATAATATAGTCTTATACATGTCTTTTTGTGACATGAACCTCCAAGAAATCTAGCGCTCTACTTTTCAGTCCTACTCTTTTACTGTTTCAATTTGTGTGCTTAGTATCAGCAAGTTGCACACATTGATCTTATATAAAGTGATAATATACGACTGAATATATTCTGTAATTTGACAGAGTTTAACCACTTAGAATAGTTTGTTTTGCAAAGAGTTGTAAAATTAAACTCCTTAAAGGTCAGTTAGAGTAACATCCTAAGATCCAAACTGAGCCACTATATTAGCACTGCATTGCATAGTGATGATCAATTTGGTCTACTCATCCAGTCAAATACAATTATTAGTATTATGGATCTATAATATGCTGATAGTTGTTGCTCAACACCATGGAATCATTGTGGTTATTAGTGCAGAAAGTCTCAGGTGAGTAATGTTCAGTTTCCTTGGAAACTGACTTTTTATTCAATGTTTAATTAGTGACAAAAATACTGCAATGAGAAACACGATAACATTCATTTCATTTGCAAGGGATGAAGTCCATATTTAAAGGTCATGATGATTTAATGGTGGTAGTCCATGCACAATTATCAAGATATAGATTAGTATTTTAGAAATTATGTTAACTAAAATATAACAAACTACTGATTTATAAAAAACTAGTTTTTAGGTACTCAACATCTAGACAAACACATCTTATAGTTGTTTTGTACATGGAGGGCTTCATTCTCCTTAGCTCTGTCTTTTTTTCTGAGGCAGCATTCCAGTAGATATCACTTTTGTCCTACTTGCAAGTACTAAGAGCTGGTGTGCTGTTAGTCTGCCTCCCTTAGAGAGAGACTGTCATTCATAGCCACACTGTTTATTTTTTGACCTTTGCATTTGTTGTATGTGCCTATCCTTTGGCTGGCTTCGCAATTGGAGCTGTGTCCTCAGAGACGCGGCAAAGAGGGTGAGATGAAAGATTTATACTGGCTCACGCGGCATGAGGGGAGGTAGCAGGAGAGCTCCACCGGAGAGAGTTAATTAGTATCTCTCTTTCGCAAGCAATCACTCCCTTCTTGACATTTCATCTCACTTTTTCCTGAACAAATCTCCCTATGACTTGAGGAGATGGCCAGAGAGACGAAGAGGAAGTTCTCGACCTTGGTCTGGCGCTGTGCTGCTTCGATGCTTTCAGTGCACTGACTCACGATAAAGTTAAACATGAAATAGTGGAATTAACTCTAAGAGTAGGAGGCTGCCTCCTATCATCTGACTTGGCTTCTTGGGAAAGTGTCTTGCAAAAGTATTCACATTTCTTGATTTGTTTTCCACATTTAGTCACTTTACAACCACAAACTGTAATGTAGTTTATGTAGTGATAGACCAACACAAAGTAGTGCATATTTGTGAAGTAGAAGGAAAATCCTGAATAGATTTCAAAGTTTCTCTTGCACTCTTCCACTTTCCACTGATACTTCCAAGTTCACTTTAGAGGTCATCTAATTAAAAAGTAGAACCCACTTGTGTTTAATTTAATTTCAGTATAAATCCAGCTGTTTTATGAAGCCCTCAGAGGTTTGTTAGTGAACAAACAGCATCATGATAGCCATGGAACACAGCAGACAGGCCAGAGAGGAAGTTGTTAAGATCTCTGTTCAATCCATCATCTGGAAATGGTACAACTGCAGATCTGTCAAGATAAGACTATCCATCTAAACTGACAGGCCCATGGCATCTCTGGAAAAGCTGCAGAGATGCAAAGCTCAGATGAAGGAATCTGACAGAAGAGCACATATGGAAAGCTTGCAAGACGAAAGCTGCTATTAAAGGGAAATCATATTATGTCAAGTATGCAACATGTAATGTTGGGGACACAAAAGACATGTGAAAGAATGTACTCAGATCAGATGAGACCAAAATGTATTTTTCTTACATATCTAAAAAAGACGCCATGTGTGTAAGACATACTAATACTTCATATCATACCGAACAAATTTATACAGGGAAACATGTTGGCACTATCAAATTGTAGGTATGTTTTTCTTTTGGACCGGGAAGCTGTATTGGAGGTATTGAAATTATGGATGGAGCTAAATACAGGCCAGTTATGGAAGAACGCGTATTAGAGACTGCAAATGACTTGAGACTGGGTTGAAAGTTCACCCTCCATCAGGACAACACTGAACATATGGTCAGAGCTATGGTCGAATGGTTTATATCAAACCACATATTTGTGTTTGGATGCCCCAGTCAAAGACCAGGCATAAATCTAGGTTTTTCACAAGACTTAAAAATGTGATGCTTACATAACTTTGACCTAGTTTGAGGTACAGTGGGACCCCGTGGATTCACCTATTTGCAGATTTTTCTGTGGAACGTAATTTTAAATTATTCAAGGAAAATCCACAGATAAGCATTGTACAGAATATCTGAAATAGTCAAAAGAAAATGCAGCTTTAGACACTGAAATAGCTAACTGCAACACTACTTGACACACTGCTGTCCCGCATTTGCAAAGCACCCAGTCCAGTATCATCATTCATTTTTCTTGTCATTGATTGGCTGTAACCCCAAGAGTAGAGCTAAGGAAGAGTATAGATGTTAGCTTCTGCAATAGTGCTAAAACCTTTTCCACTGTGCATTATACATGTCTATTAATGCATATAAAAGGTGTTCTAACTATTAAAACAGACAGTTATAAGTATTCTAGAGGGGGTCTCAAGTGTATGGGGATTTTAGTTTTTTGTGGTCCCTAACCCTTGGCAGAAAGATGGTTTCTACCATGCGTATTAATGGATATTAATACCAAATGTATTTGGTGTTTGAACCAATAAAACAAGGCAAGTGTTTTTAGAAGGGGTCTCAAGCATTTGCAGATTTTAGCAATTTGTGGTCGGCTGTGGTTCAGCTGCCACAAATACCAGGGGGTCCACTGTGTTTTGCAAAGAACTGGCAAAAAGTTCTGTGTCTAAATGTATGAAGCTGGCACAGACATACCTCAAAAGGCACATGTGGCTGTAATTGAGTAGGGGAGCTAAATACCAAATGCATGCTATGGTTTATAGATTTCATTTAAAAAATGCTTTTGAAAAGCTTCCAATTTTCCTTGCACTTCACAGTTAAACACTACTTTGTTCTGTTGCATCACATAAAATCCCCACAAAATACTTTCAGGTTTGTGACAGTAGATAATGTAAAAATATTAAGAGTGGAAACACTATAAACAAGAATAACTTACCTAAATTCATGTTTTGAAGTTCATAACAAAATATTTTTTGTTCTTAAATAAAAGGAACTTTAGAACAATTCTTTCACAGTTTGACAAACATATTATGCCCAGAAGTGAGGTTCCAGAGACTGCAGCTTTAAAATAATTGAGTGTAACAGACTATCAACACTTTGTTTTTAAGCCAACATAGTCATAACCTCGCTAAATTGAAAAAAGCCCCAGTGTTTAGTGTGAAATGGAGATTTGATGATCAAACCATAACAAGAGCAAAGACTGGTCTGAGAGCAAGTGAGAGTGTGCGTGAGAGGAAGTGAAATGTGTTTATTGTCCCCATATCCCTGTCTGTCATATGAAATTGGAGAAGGCAGACTGTATTATTGGACACCAGTGCAGGTCCCAGCCAATGATCTGACTCTGATAGATCTCTTTAATGTGCACTTTATAGCTGGCAATCCCCTGCAGAGGATTTTTCAGAAAACTGACAGAGTGGTTACGGGTAACCTTCTCGCAGAGAAAGGGGGGAAATTGCTGTTCAGAAATGACTCTAGCCCCAGAGCTTTAAAGTAAGCTTTCAGTCCTCAGATTCTCTTTGGCCAGGCTGAAATAGATGACAGAATTTCCTCACCTCTCAAAGATTTCATCACGATAGGAGCCACAAAAAGACAACAAGTAGGAGTGTTTGTGACAATAAAAGGTGAACTGTGACACACTGCATGGCCTCTGACAAGGTTTTACAGCCATTTTTCCTGTTTATATAGAGTCACACATCAAGACATTTTTTTCATTGAAAGGCTGGCATTACTTTTGACAGAACAGAAGCTTCTTCGATTACTGCTGTGGAAAAGGATCTAAAGGGGTCATAGGGTCAGTGATGGGTATCTAAAAACAGCCTTTGCTAGAATCCTAGCTACGTTACCGAGTGGCTCATTAAAACCTTTGAAGATCTGCAGGTCAGCTGGGTTCTGACAGGTGCCAGCAAGATGAATGACTTCATCATAAATAGGAAAAAGCTTCTATCCCCACCACCCTGAGAGGGCAGCCTTGCCAGTATGAACAGTAGCCATGCAAATGAGGGTTGTTGACCCTGCCATGAGTAATTCACAACTCAGCTCCAGGGATGCTTCCCACAGCTGATTGGCTGTGTTTTGACATCAGGAATAATGACATGAGAATTACATTTTTGATTCATTTTGTATGATATCTTCAACTCAGAAGCAAAAGCCTTATGACTGACTTATGACTTGCATGACTGAACCAGTGACTTCGATGAGGAGCCCAGTCTGTTAACCTCTTTTTCCTTTAAGCTTTTAATAATTATTCTCATAGTACTTACATTATCTTACCATGATACCTTTGGTATCTATAGGTACAGTATATAGGTTTTGATGCTTAAGATACACTAGACAACATTTATTGCCTTTAGTAAGGTACCAAAAGATGGAAAAGGAAGCTTTGTTTTCAGGTTGGTGACTAAATAACAACAACAGAGTTGGACCATTGTTGAAGGACTTTAAACTTTTATACAAAAGGATAAAACATTATCTATTTCATTATCTAAATCATTATCTATTCAGACTTTTTTTCAAAACCATAACCACTTTTAGCTTAATTTCCATCAGCATTCATGCTGAAATTTCATATCGCTGCAAGTTTCTGTTTTCTAAGGGGAAAAACTATTTAATTTGTTCTTTTGGGGGGATGGAGGAGGGTATTTCTTTGGGCACTGCCATCTTGAATCTCCACTCTACTATATATGTCAATGCAACATGGCCTGAAACAGCCTGTTTCCGTGTCACTGTATAAAACAAATTAAGAATAAATACATATACCTTTTGGCACACAATGGAATGAATTTCCACCTGTAGAACATAAAACCAGTCACACCTCAATTTTTGGTTTGGGCACGTTAGGCACTTGTTGAACTCATTGACTGAATTATCAACTAAGCCTAAAACAAAAAGTATAGACAATTTTATTTAAATTATTATTTCTTCACCTTAACTGGTGCCACATTTGTAAGAAAGCACATTTGTTGGTTGACATCAGAGTTAAGTATGTGCTGCACCCATGAAAAACTTTGATTTGACTCAGAATCTCCTTTAATGGAAAAATGTCAACTCTTCCCCCTACAAAGCTGGCTTTCTGAGAGACTACCTGGTTTTTAGGGAACACCACCATTGGATTCAATTCCAGGGGTATTATTAGTCTTCTTTCACAAAATACTATCCATAAAGTTGCTTCTTGAATGTTCAATGTTTACAAATGACCATAAATCCTGTGGCAGTCAGTATTTTACTAAATTATGTAACAGAATGCAAATCCAAAATTCAAGTATTCAGGTTAGAGTTCATCATATTGATTCATGCAGTGTTTAGGAAACATATTCATACCCCTTGAACTTTTCCACATTTTGTCTCGTTACATTCAAAAGTGTTTTTAAATTGAGCTTTTAGCTGATAGACCAACACAAATAAGGGCATAGCTGTAAACTGAAAAGAAAATTATACATAATTTTATACATTTTTATGAATAAAAATCGAATAATGTGGATTGCATATGTATTTAGCATCTCCTACTCTGATAAATAAAATTCAGCACAATAACTTCCCTACAAGAATTGCCTAATTATCAAACAGAATCTATTTTTGAGCAATTTAATCTCAGTATGAATCCAGCTGTTGTGTGAATGACAAAGGTCTGTCGAAGCTTAAGCTGCTGCAGAGATCCACAAATCAGGTGTAGGAATCTGTTGGCAAGACAGTTATCAGTCCTGCATTCAACAAGTCCATCTTTCTAGAAGTAACAAGAAAAAGGCCATAAGAAATCCCTTTTTGTTATTTTCTACCAGCAACGTAGGGACACAGCAAATAAGTGGAAGAAGGTCTGTGAAGGTCTGTGTTGTAAAACTAATCGTGCACTTTACCATGAACAAATGATCTATTTGGTAACACATGGCAGGAGCAGCATCATGCTGCTTTTCTTCAGAATGGAAAGTGTAACTGGTCAGAGTTAATAGGAAGATGGATAAAGCTAAATACAGGGCCATCCTTAAAGAAAATATATTAGACGCTGAAATAGACTTGAAACTGATATGAATCTTCACCTTTCAGTAGCACAACTGTAAACACACAGCCAGAGTTACAATAATACGGTTCAGGTCAAAGCATGTTTGTGTGTTAGAATGACACTGTCAAAATTCTTGAATTTGAACTTTTTATACAAACAATTCACAAAATTCGAAATCTGTAGGAGTGCAAAGCTGTTAAAGATATAAATCCAGAAGACTTACAGCTGTAAGATCAACAAAAGCTGGTTCTACAGAGTGTTGACTCAGGAGGCCAGTTACAATTGTGAGCCACACCTGTAAGATTTTCAGTTGTTATTCTCCATCTACTTACCAATAATGCACTGCTTTGCCTGCACCTATTATATAAAAATTAAATAAAACACATTGAAGTTTGCTGACTTTGGATTTTAGCAGCTGGTAGAAAATTTGCTCTTGCATTGGTGCTGTCAGGACTATCTCGTTACTTGACTCCTAGAATATATTCCGCTTTATTCTCTTCACTAAGATTGCACTGATCAACTACTGCAGGTAAGTAACTACTGAAACTTACTCCACACATCCCTACAAAAAAACCTGAATAACCCCTTATTTATATCAAGGTACAATAGCTCATTTTTTCGCTACTCACCTCATAGGCTTTAGGGTTACAAAAGCTTGCAGATCTGGCGGTACCACCTGCGAGACCAATTCACTTGGTTGCTCTAGTTCTTTCCGGGTCATGCACCTGTCTGCTGCTGGCAGAAACACCATGAAATAAGTTAAAGGACATGGAGTGCTTGTCAAAATCTTTCGTACTTACCTGTGCTTGCCAGTCTTCCATTTGTCATTGCCAATGCACTTGATACGAAAACACGTCAACGTCTGGGACTTGCCTTTTAGCTGACTGTCCTCTGGAAATTTCATGTGGCAGACAAAATAAAATTCCATTCTAGGCCAATAATCTCACTATATTCAGAAATTTTGCGTGGGCTTTAATATGAGGAAATAAAAATGAAAACTTGTTGTCACCATGGTGTTGAAAAGCTTAAAAAATAACTGATGTTTGCCAAAAGGCAGAATAATCAGGTCACTTAAAGTAAGAAAAGGAAGCACTACAACTTCTTTTCAAGGCAAAAATGATGATGAGTGTGTTGTAGAGTTAGTCTCAATGTAACAATTACATCCCCTCGGGTACAATTAAAATGATTTTGATATAAAATCCCATAATTAAAGATCCCATTCCATTTCAAGCCACTTTCTCACCCGTTTCTTAAGTCCGCAGCTTTAGCCTCCCTTTCATCACCACACAATGGATTATTTGCAGCTATGAGGCTCACATCTTGATAAGGAGTCCACCCTTTTTGTTTTTTTGCACAGACATTTCAGATAATCCCTCTCTTGAAGGAGAGAAATAGTTAATATTATCAGTTTCCCTGCAATTAATTTGGACATCAACTGCAATAAAATGTACTCAAAGAGAAGTAAGTGACACATTATAAAACTCGCTAATTGGTTTGATACATGTTGGATTTTTTTCTGTCTTTGCTCCCTTTTATGTCTTTTCTTGCTGCAGTTGACTTGTTCATCAGTGGCCATATATTCTGACAGCTTCTTCATACAAAACACTGTTCAGTCTGCCTCTTGCAACAAGGTGCCAGATGCTTGCTTTAAAGCCATCTTGGCTTATAACTCAGAAAATCATTAATATTCAGTGTCTCACTCCTGACCTCTTTCTTTGTTCTGAATATTATCTACATTATGACCGGATATTCAAGTTCCATTAAAGATGTGATTCTTAGTCTGTCACATAGCAGGATCCCGTTTTACTAACTCACTGATATCGCAAAAAGAGATATTAGAAGTTACATCATATATTAATTGCATTTAAGGGCACAGAAGTTTTTGGTCAAATACCATACCTGATTAATAAACTACAATGAGGGTCAGAGGTTTATCTACACTCATCATGAGGATGAATATCATTAATTTCCTTAGTTGATTAACTTTTAAAAGATGGATTGAACTGTTCTTTTTTTCATGTAGAATGATTATTCAACAAAGTTCAAACGTATTCAAAGCTACATTTGAGTACACCACACTCACATCATTGTTCACTTTCTATAAGCCACACAGGTACAAAATTAGACACAGTCTGTCACCCTCAGAAATTTGGTGTTAACCTGTTACAATCTGGAATATGCAGGAACACCAGTGTTACTGTCTACCGAGAAGCCAGTTTAACATCGACATAGACTCAACATAGACAAAAGCCCCAAGTCTAAATTTAACACCTTTAATGTCAGTTGAAATCTCAAGCTGCCTCCACAGACCATCTAAGTGGCTTCTGTGAAAAGGTTCTGAAGTCAGATGAGATGAAGAGCAAGCAATCTGGCCACAATTACAAAGCCTGTTTGGAGCAGTCATGGGCGAAGCTTTCGAACCAAAGAAATAGTACCAACTGTCAAGCATGGTGATGGTAGCATTATGCTTAAGCTCTGTTTCACTGTTAGTAGTGTCAGTCCTTTATACAGTAAAGGAGAAGCATTTCCAAATTGTTCAACTTACCATATCCACAACTAGCTGGATGAAACTTGGGAACAAGAGGGTATTGCAACAGGAAGGTCATCCTGTATAGAGCCCAAAACTGGTTTGTCAGAGTTGGATAACAAAGATTTAATCAGGAATGTGAAATATTCCTGACATCAGCCAATTGTAATATATATGGACTATGATCAAAGACAGGTCCATTCCAGGATATCAGTCAATTTAAATTAACCAATTCTGACAGGAAGATTGGTAAACTATCCAGGTGCAATTTCACCAAGGACCTTTTGATGGTTCCAAGAAATGTGCATTTTCCAAGCCATTTAGCATGTTGTTTTGTGCCATTTTCTTTTGAATTATATTTTCAAATCATTTGGAAAATTGTTACTATAGGTTTAGAAAGTATGCTTGTGCTTCCTAATCCAAGATTTCAACTGCTCTTATGTGCGATGTAATATATTTTCAGTAGTCTAGTGAGCAGAGTGCTTCATAATGAGGAAAGGCATTGTCTAAATGAAATAAGTATGGACCATTAAATTAAATATAATTAATTAAATAATGTGTACCTATTTAAGATAATTAATTTACTATATTGAGTCAGCGATGAATACTGTAACAGAATTAGAACAACTCACCCACCAATGGGGTCATATTAGGGTTAGGGATGGTTTAGGTCATAGTACATGTTTTTATAGTTCTTTCCCTTTGTGTAAAACAACCAAGCAAACACGTTTGCATTCCATACCAGAGACAGCACCAGTTGTTTTTTTTTTCCTGCAGGTTCTATAGGGGAGGTTCCCATCTTCTTGAGGGTGCTATGAAGTGATCATAGGTCCCCACATTACTCTGTAACACTTTCAACATACCCTACAGTCACCAACAGTGTGCTTAATAAATACAATATGTAGACAAACTCTGTTTTTTTAATGATACCATATAAGAACAAGACCATTATAAACCATTTATAGAGAAACAAACTTGGTCTTCAAAACCAAAACTCCATGGCAGGTAACAGATGTGACATTTTTTTAACTTAGTGTGAGATCTCGTCACAACAACAAAATGTGGCTGTTGTTGTGGTAGAGGGCGAAGGCGTTAAAGAAATTCTGTCTTGGTCTAGGGTCTTGGAGATTTTTGGCCAGGTCAGTGGTTCAATTGTCACTGTTCCTCTTATAGTTTTTTCCAACAAGACAAACAAGTTAAACTGTGTACATAGCTCACTGATGAAATGGAGATGTCAAAGACACAGAAATCAACATATTGAAGTCTAAAAATATGTCTTTGTAGTGCTGCATAATATATAAAGACTTCTGAGTGTCATAAACGGCACATCCGTCCCCTCTTTGCTTTGCAGCATCTTGCTAACCTGGTGGAGAGCTAGTTCTCTTCACTGACTACATTGATGCAACATTAGCAGAATGTAGTTTTTGATAACTTTTTCTGAAATGTCTCTATTGAGGATCAAACAGACATGGTGGATAATTTTTGCAGAACTGGTCTTTCGGACTGTATAATCACCAAGCAGTCCAGCTCCATGACCCACTTGTTTATAGGATGTGAAATGAGGTCATAGGCTCATCCCCATTTCCCATTGTCGTTCCTTTGTTGGTGTTAATTCATGAACATATTCATTATACTGTTTATAAGGGAATATTTTTGCATCTAGGTTCAGTTTAATTCCAATCAGATTTTATAAACTATTTCAACACATAGAAAAAAATTATTTTTTTTTTTTATTTTTTTTTTTTTTTCATTTTTATTTTCTTGAGAATGCTATGGGGATGAAATGTCTGATCTAGGAGGATCAGCACCCCCTAATCCTCCCTTGGAGCCGCCGCCACTGTTCCATACTAATGTGTATTATTGACACTGTCTTTCCGTGGCTTATTTCGTAATCTATGGGATAAAAAAAGGATTTGTTACATATAAATGAATATAGGAAGTCAACATATGACATGCTTTTCTCAAAGGATCAAATCCTTATAATTAAAAGTCAATATGTAAATTATCTGTTTTAGACAAAGTGCAAAGGGCTTATAAGTGACCCGTTAAATAATTTGATTTTGATTTTTTTTTTTTTTTTTTAAGCAGCACTTTTATTATTGCTATAAAAGTTTTAAATACATTGTTAAGTGCTTTTTATTCTGAACAATATTGTGCCGCTTTATTTTTAGATCAGTCAACGGATTTTGATGTGGTCAAACACTCAGTTGTGTCTGATATTTTATCTCTGGAAAGCTAAGCTATTTGATTGGCAAAAAACACTAAATCTTATAATTAATGGTACATTCTGCCACCCCCTGAATATTCACCATGGCATCTTCGGGGTTCATTTTTGGTCTTGTTTTACCCAACTATTAGGATAGATAACTTGTGAAAATTTAATGAGAAGTTTGACTTCTATCTAAGTTATGTAGTTCTACTTCATCATTAGCAAATACTATGAAACATCTGCAATCTGCCTTTTTTGTATTGATCAGAAAATTTTTCAAAAATAGAAACTTATATTCAATTCTGAATTAACTTAATTGATATGTTTTTTTGAATAGCAAATAATTCAGAAGATAATGGTTACAGTTAACAAATATTTTGGATTTTTCTTAGAATAGAATTTGTCTTTTAAGCATCACATTGGATGTCTTATGAAAAAACACAGGGTAACATTTCAGTTTTTACTTAGGATTCTTCCTTCAGTGTGAGAAAATAGCTTTTATGTGCTGGTGATGCAGTTGGACCTCAGTCCAGACATGAAAATGGCAGCTGCATAGAGATCCTAATATCAGGTTGAAAATAGGATTAAAAAATATTCAAGTTTTATATGTTCTGTTACTGAAGGCTGCTGATTAATATAGTGCTGTCATATAATTTTTTTAAATGTTTTAACTACATTCGTAGTTAATAAATTAGAATATACATTCCGACAAGCCTCGTTTGTCAGTTTAAAAGTACCTTATGAAAATAAAAATCATTATGCAGGTATTAAACATACTTTTCATTAAGCCCACATTTCTTTATTATTGGTCTGATGTAATATTCTAATCTTAAATTACATGTTTTCATTAGCTGTAAGCAGACAATCATCAATTACGGTGCTGCCTTGGCTTGAAAAGACTTGGGGTTTATTCATAGTACAATAAAAATATATAAAAATGAATATGAATCCACGTAATCATTTATGCTGGCATTTTTGTTTTTGAAATTATAAACAGACATGGCAGACATGTACCTGACTGTGAATTAAATGTGCACTGCAAGATCTTAGTGACCAGAATCGGAGGCCTATTTCTTTTTGACATACGTGTCTCGTCTATAAGCTCCACAGGGAGGAAAGCAAAACATTTTTGGCAGGAAGAGATTGATGTTTAATGCCCATGTTGTGCTCCCCAGGAGAGAAAATTTGACAATTTCCTAAAGGGAGAAGAAAGTGGGAAGATTCAACAGTGCAAGTTGGATGTGTGAGTAGTTATCATGGTCATACTTTCTGTACTGTTGTATACCTACAATGCATGTCCCCCTTTCAGAAGCCATTCTATCTTTAGATTGGCAGCCCTCAAAAGTTAATAGGCTACTCCTGTTCACTTGGGATTGAGGAAATGATGAGGTCAATTGTGGTCAACCAGAGACACAGCAGCAGAGGAGCATGCTGATAGAGACTGTACAGCAGGGAGGCATTAGAGGACTATAGCAAAGCTCTCTAAAACACAAATTATAAAGGGATTACACTTTACATCATTTGGTTCTTATACTTTAAGTGGAAGGAGGAAGGATACATTTTAGGCTCAAATTTTAATGTCTTTTGTTTTTGTTGAAAGTGCTGCAAATAAGAAAAAAAAATAAAAAGGTAAGCCTGAACAGGGTTAGGGTTTGCCTTTATAATTAAAACATAGGAGTATAACTAAATCCATTGTCATTTTCAGTTAAGAACCATAAAAGTAATTTGTGCAAGACAGTAGCAGATGTAGAACATTTTACATGGTGGGCCAAAAGAGTGCCTGCTCTCCCCATTTTAGCTAAACATCCCAGAACCTCATGTTGAGTGTACTTTGCATTTCTGGGACTTGAGGCATCAGATTTGCTCATAACATCTAAGCTCTTATGAAATGTATCTTGTTTATTTTTTACATTCCAACTATTCATAAACTATTCTTGTGTTTATTGTTTGTAGAACTAACTAGGAAAATATGCTAATGCAAAAACGAGTGAGTCATTGTGGTCAAGCAATTAATGGCTGTATTAAACCATGAACGTCTGTCAAATACTGAAAAGGAAAGCATCAAAATCAACGCACTTAATTCAAAGACATGACAGGACATGATGTTTTACCAAATTTGCTTGATTTCCTTACATATAGACCAAGATAACATGTGATTTCAGAAATAACAATATACAAGGAACAGCAGCTTTACTCTCACATGAATGGTCACTGGGACCATAGAAAAAAATGAATGAAACTGTCATTTCTTTTAATAAATACTTGAAAATTCTGTGACTTTTTACATAATGTTTAACATCCGCAACCCTTTACCTTTACTTCACTCCTATAGGTTATCACAACAATAACCTTCTCCCTGTGGCTGCATCCACAGTAATATGGCATAATAAAGGTGAACGTTATCATGTGGTTTTCACTGAATACTCACATTCTTGGGTAATCCTCTGCCTGCTGTGCATGAAATTCTTTTCCTTCATGCTTATTCAAAACAAAGACTCAGTGTGAATCAGGTCTGTTGCCCTGTCTCCCCACAGGAGAAACTGTCATGATCCAACAATCTCACTGACTGAATATATTTCCCAGTGTGGAAGATGTCTGATTTCTTTGGGGGAGGACAGGATAAACAATGGTATTGCACGCTCTGTTGTCAAAGAAGTGTTTCTTATATTTATTTTCCAGTTCCTCAAACAGACATATGTTATTTTATAATTTTTCTACCTTAATGTTACCATCAGAGTAGAACTGATTTATACATAACTTTATAAACATGTTTCATCTGACTGATAAATAAGGGTAACATTTTGGAGCGGCACAGCCAGAGTGCTAACATGAATCTATTTGAGAATTTGTGGACTGAATTAAAGATTAGGGTGATTGTCAAGGAGGGATTCCAATCTCAAAGACTTGGAGCTCATCATCCTAGATAAATTGTAAGAAAGAAAAAAAACAGTAAAAAATATGCAAAGTTGATCATTAAGAAGGTTATAAATAGTATTTAAAATACCATTGTTTAAATAAAGTAAATAAAGACAAAAATAATTATTGATATTGCTTCGACATTTTTATTTTTTGAAAAAAGTGTTTCATTTCCTATAAGAAATAAATCTTTTAGTTGAATAAAAAACAGTTTAAATGGGCTGTTGCATGGTGCAGTGGTTAGAGTGGGCACCCCATATACAGAGGCTACAGACCTCAACATGGCTATCCTGAGTTCGACTCCCATCCTCAATATCTTTGCCGCATGTCTTTTGCCTCTTTCTGTCATATTACTGTCAAATAAAGGCCACTAGTGCCAAAAAACAACATCTTAAAAACATTTTAAAACTAAATATGTCAAAGTTAATGATTTTGAGAGTAACTGTATATTATGACAAACATTTCCACTTGAAATAATATGACTATAGGGGAGTGGTTCCCGATAGTTTTTATTTTTTTCCATCACAAATAATATTCATGAAAAACAAAATTATACAGCAACCATAATAGCAAACTCAAAGTGCATAAAAATATTAGTCAATAATAAGCTCCTTCTAGAGCCTCTACACTTTGCATCTAGTGATGCAGTAAAGGCCTGATATGGAAAGAGAGGGTGAAAGCTGACCCGGCAATATTACACCAGTGATCTACTTTGGAAGGTAGTCACAGACACGTAACTG
Source organism: Anableps anableps (assembly GCA_014839685.1). Classification (NCBI taxonomy): domain Eukaryota; kingdom Metazoa; phylum Chordata; class Actinopteri; order Cyprinodontiformes; family Anablepidae; genus Anableps; species Anableps anableps. The sequence goes on along the minus strand of CM026067.1, from coordinate 8,623,495 downwards.
CCAATAGCTGGAAGGGTAAGATGACATTGTGAAATGAGCGTGACAAGAGGATATGACACAAAGAAAGCTAAAGAATATTTGCATGCATTTGCATGAGGGCAAAACAGAGCAAATATATAAGAAATACCAGACACACATTTTATGCATATTTCTATGGAGAGAAAATTGACTCAAAATAACTTTGTGTATGTAATACTTGATTTCTAAACTGTGTAAGCCTGTCTGTGTGTGACTTTAGGTACTTGTATGTGTAAAACATGATTTGTAAACCGTATAAAACATTTTGCGTGTAACTTCAGGTACTTGCAAATGTGTATTCAAATACACATACAAATACTATGAAATTATGAATGCAAAATAAAAGTACACAAATTTGATATTTATGAATTCAAAAAGGCTCCAATGCATACAAATCGTTAAATACGTGTACACGAATCGCCTGGTACACACGGACAAAATGACAGCTACGCACAGATCAGGTTACGAGTGTACGAGGTTTTTTGAGACACATTTCACGCTTCCGGAGAGCGCCCAGATTTGTGTGTAAATTCGCACACAAAAAACTTGGAAAATTTGTTCTTAGCAGTTGCAAGAATCACTCATGGTAAAAGTTTTCAGAATGTCGTCTAAATGCTGGTGGAAAGCTGGGTCATATGAGTTTTGTTCGGAGTCAAGTGTTTTTATTTCACTCTGTACTTGTGCTGAAATTGCAAAGATGTTTTTATGTGGAAAATGGGATACCTTAGCACCCCTTAGTTATAACACATATAACAACCTACATTTAATTTTCAATACTCTAGGTTTGTTTATATGGACATATTATGCCTTTTCAAGGTGTACAAACGTAATTACGTGGTTAAAAAAAGGACCACTTGGTGGTTGAATGGTTCGTTTGGCTGGGAAAAACAGGCAGTCAAACTAAGAGGCAAGACGGAGGAGCATCTCGGTGGTCTTCCCTCAGAAGTAAGTAGAAGTTAAACCTGCACGCTTTGATTTGTGATTATAATGAGACATCTAGTATTTGTAAATAATTTCAGATTATGTTTTATATGTCTGGTAGTTTGATAACCTGTCCTCACATTTTTCTGATAGCAGGAGCTAATGTTTATGTGAACAATGTTACTTCAGCTGTTGGTAGCTAAGTCCTTGTATTTTTTGTCTCGTGGTGTTTGTTGGCAAGATGGATGCACATAAAATATCCTCGTGCATCATCCGTAAACATTCATTGCACAAAAACTGACTCGTTAATCATCTCCAACAACTGTGTCTCAGAGTCATTGGCTGTGATGCCTACATGCATAGTAACAATGCTTGCTGAAAGAGAACCCTGTAATATTAATAATAATAATGATAATAATAATAATTTAAACTGTGGCCTCTCCTGAGAATACACAGCAAATGTCCCTTAAAGGGTGGAACATGGCATGGTGCTATAGAGCAGGTGCCCCATATACACAGGCTATGAGTCTATGGACAACCATATGCAGTTTGAGTCTCAACCTTGGCATTACCATGTCTTCCCACATTCTCTCTTTGCCCACTTTCTGTCGGATTATTTAGATTAAAGCTCACTACTGCCACAAAAAACTTGTCGCTTGAATCAACTATTCACTGATGGTAAAAGTTTCTTGGTGTTAGCAATACAGTTAGCCGCTGAGTTTGATGCTCCTTGCACAGTCTTATTTGTTGGATTGGGCAGGATTCATTAACTGCTTCTGTCTTTCTAGTTAGCGCTGTACTTTGTGTCCATCTGCCAAAGCTATTTTGAAAGCTTCATAACCTTATTTAGTTGTTTGTTGTAGTTGTTATGTTACTGCTGTTGTAACACCCAGTGTCTTTATCTTGGTTGAGACCTGATCACAGTACCCCAAAACAAGGAACAGGGAAAAACGTTGAGATTAACTTAATTTTAATCTCTATTTTAAAGCAGTCAATGACACATAACAATCAGTCAGTATTTTCAGTTACAAACAGGGAGTCACCAAATTGTCCACAGTGCTAAGCTTCTACAGTACATCTTATGGATGGACCGAAAGAAGCAAAGAGAAATTGCAGTATCTGTATATATCTAACTAAGCTGCACCCACTTTTGGGTTGTTCTGTATGTATCAGTGTGTCTATGTGTGACCAAAACTAGTCTTAACTGGTTTACAATGGTTATAAGTGTGTAAACTGCAACATGTTGAATGTATGCAGGCAACTACAATAGCCCTATCTATGGCTGCACAAAACAGCACTTCCTCAGAGTTCATCCTGTGTCCATACATCCAATTTCCATCACCCCAAAGCAAACGTAAGCTATATGCTTCTGCAGGATTTAATCCTTCATACCACATATTCTGAAAGAGGGCTTAGTCCATCAGAATTACCTGTCGGTATAAACTCAGTTTATGAGTATGACTTTTTATATTTTCTGATAAGTTATATCTTTTTCTTTGACATTGTTGGCTCTTCCTCTGTGTCATCATTGGAAATTGTCCGCTTTGAAAAGAAGCTCTCAAGACACATTTGTTTTTTACTAATTTTAGGACCTAATTTTTGTTATTACAAGATTGATAAAGAGACTATTCCTTATTTTCAGGGAAAGACATGGACAAGTCTAAGCCCAAAGCATTAACCTAGTCAATGAACAAATCTTCATACAACTTTCATTTGACATCCATGGATTTAGAGGCTCCACACTGCAATTTTCAAGGTTATCCCATATCCGTATCCTACTAAATTAAGTCTGAAAAAAATGTGTTGTGGATATTATCAATGATTTTATTTCACACTAAATACAGTCAGGATACTAAATACAGCATGATCTACCCAGTTGGTATGGTGGTTAAGACGACTCAGCAACAAAGTTTTGACACTCAGTCTAACTCAATGAGTTATCTATCCTTCAGATGAGAGACTACAAAGCCACAATACATAGAGTCCATTAACTTTAGTCAATTATTACAGTAATTATTATTCGAAAGATAGGCTTCTTCATTTTCAGTGTGTACCATCATTCCACAGTTCCTCGTCCCTAACATTGGATTGATTTCTCTGACTTTTAATTCTTCATTATCATAATTATAATTATTTATCTGTTTGTGTGTTTGATTTGCTAGTTTGGATAAATTTATTATTTGTGTCTTTAGTGGTTGAAAGTCTGTACTGCTGTTTTAAACTTCTATAAAGCACTTTGTGTTATAAGTGACAGTATGGCATGTGCTGTATGAATATATTGATTGAGTGATTGACTGAGTGATTCTTTTTTTCCGGTTTTTCTTCTAAACTCCACATTTTGATCAACTGTGAAATTAAACTGAAAATAGAAGTGTGTGTTCTTGGTTGTGTTTCTCACATGTCTTACTGGCTTGTGTTTTTACAGCAATTTGTCCATCGTGCCCACTGCCTCTCAACCAGTGACAGCTGGGATAGGCTCCAGTGACCCTTAACGCCATAAAATGGGCAAAGAAAATGATTGACTGAATAAAATGAGATGTACAATCAATTTGATGTGTTGCTTTTAGCTCAATAGGGCATGTTTTACAACCCTCAACTCATCAAGTAATGACACATGGTGAGTTGTAGTCCTTTGGGTCAGTTTTCAGGGCACATTTTACCCTTAAAGCATCAGTTTTTTGAGGAAGCAGGTTTAACTTGACTTTGTACTGTTATTGGCTGCTTCTTGTACATTTACTGTATGAGAAGTTTCATTACAAATGTTTAGACATAAATAAATGGGGAAAAGCATTCTCTGGGTTGGCAGGAAATATACAAGTTTCCTGCTATAAAATATTGACTCCAGGACATTGATTTTTTGAAAAAAATATATATATAAAAAGTCTAGCATACATTTACATACAGCCCTATTTATTGCGATACCCCTAAATAATATCCAGTGTGACCATTTGCCTTCACAAGTCAAGTCAAGTTTATTTGTATAGCACATTTCAGCAGATGGAAATTCTGACCCACAGAAATATTCCCTGCTTGATGTACCCCAAATGTCATTTTGCATTGACTGATATTATGGACACACTTTGGACTTTAAATGAGTCATGCAATGAAAGAAATATAAAGTTGTGTGTCATCAGGATATGTGTGGCACAATAATCTGAGCTAGGAGGAGCATAGATTGAATAAAAGTGATATGAGAATGAAGCTTTGTGGAACACCACAAGCGATCTTTGTCAGATTTGTAATTGTAAGAGGACACAGAAGCTGTCCCATTCTACACTGTAAGATCTCACCCAATTTAGAACATAAGCACAGAATTTCACCCACTTCCCAAGAATATCAAACATCTTCTTATAATCAACTAAGTCAAAAACAGCATCTTGATTCAGTAACACTTAGACACAGGTTTTTGAAGCATCGCTTAGAAGAGCTACACCCTAACAGTGATGCATCAAATTTAGAGAGATAGTTCTTGTTACTAGTGGCACAGCTACTGCTAAGGAACTGGCCAAGCAAACTTGTTGAACAATACCCTATGGCTAAAGTGATATGGAAATGGCACCCAATAAGAAAAAAACTACTCAAGTGTTGTGTAAATAGTTCAGGATTTTCTTGCCAACTTATACAATTAATGTTCTACTCAAATCAAGTGATCTTTGAAGCTTTTAAATTAAGTTATATCATAATCCAAAATATAAATCATGTAGACAAAATGCTAAGAAGTAATTTATTCCAAAAATTGATTTCCTAATTTCATAATCCCTTTACCTGCTCATTCTGTCTGTCTGTGTCTCTGTTCAACAGTTAGGAGACAGAAATATTCCCTGCTTGATGTACCCCAAGTGCCATTTTGCTCATTTTTAAGATTTACTGTGACTGCATTCTGACAGCTGTCTTTCCACATCACTGTCTAGATTTGTCACTTGTGAAATTAAAGCAACTACTTGAGACTATCAAGTACTAACTGTCTGAACATCGAGTAACATTCCATAAACTTCCTATGCCTTCTCATTGTTAGAAGAGGACCTTTCATCTGGTATTTGTGGATAGAAACAATAAATTAACTCAATATACACTGTACAGCAGGTGTATACAAAGTCTGTGTGCAGCTCATTATATAAGAATGGCTCAAATTTTGCCCACAAGCACATGATTGATGCAGATGGATCCTTCTTAAAATGTATTAGGGTCAGATTTCTTCTTCAGCCTAAAAATACAAAATCTTAGGTTCAACACAAAGTATTTATCTTTTATAAGCCATGCTTAGTGCTTGCATTTTAACTTTATAGTCCCTAGGACCAAAGATATTCAGCTACTTTTATTTAAAAACAGACTTTGGCTCACCAATTCTTTAAACTCTGCTAAATACAGCAATTACAGAAATTTTGAAGAAAAAGTGACTCCTATCCAGACTTGTTTGTTGCTGAGCCAAAATCATTGTGTTTCTTGAATAGAAAAATAGAAAACATTGAATCCCCCAAAATTAGAAAACACCATACCTTCTCTTTTAATAACGGAAATGTTCAAGACCCCTTTTATTTTTTGGATCTCCAATAATTTAGAGATCCCTTTTCTACAAAAGTCAGACTATTTTTTTTTGTTTAAATAAAACACTGCAGGTTTATTGTCTAGCAGGTAAAAAAAAAAAAAAAAAAAAAAAAAAAAAAAAAAAAATCACAATAAATTTACTTTTGTGTTCTGAGAATCTAATTTTTGTGGCCTGCTGTTGTATAGCAAGGTGTGTTTTTTTTAAATATATATATTAGTATTTTTAAATCAATAAGTGGTAACGAGCACTTTGAGCTTCTCCACAATTCATCCATCAACATCTCAGGGGTCCATCTCCATCTATAAAACACCAAGGCAATAAATAGGATTCACTGCAGCAGGGTACCAGGGGTAGATAAAACACATCCAGAGGTGCTGAAGACTCTGGTGCTGTTGAGGTTGATAGACCTCTTAAATGCTACATAGGGGACTTGAATAACACCCGGAGAGTGTCAGAGGGGGTTGATGGTCCCAATTTTTCCAACATTCACCCTTCCCAGTGTTGGACAGAAGGCTCTGACCAATTCTCAAAGCTCAAATTCAGCAGGAGTGGTGTGGCCCCGTTCTAGCCATGACATAGTGAATCACAACTTCATACTTGTGAAACTGCTAAAGGCTGTCTTTGGAGTTTGGTTGTCAAGTCAAAATGTGTTTTGTACATCTGTGAAATGCTCACAACCATGTCCCTCTTATTTACTGGTTATCTACATGACTTTATGTTGTAAAAGCTGATATTTATTCTTAAAGAATATATTTCCTCTGAAGAGTTGGGGGTTGGAGGTGAAGGTGGAATAAAACATAATACAGAAGAGAAAGACTAAATAATCTGTATGTAAACACATCAATATTTAACAAAATACTGGTTCATAAGCTGTCAAGAAGTCATTTCAACTTTGAGTAACTGTTCCAACTGCCATCTTTAACATCTCACCAATTATAGGAGAATTGTAACATAAAGTATCAAAGTTATCTACATGTATACCTAAAACCACAGAGGAGGACTCATGGGAAGAATAGAAAATGCTGCATGGACAGTTGTTGCTGTTTGGTCAATGATGTGCCCACACTGTGAAACCCTAAAACTTACAGGAATCATGACATTCCAAAGGAGAAGCATATATTTGCTTGGCTGGTTTATTGACTAAATAAATTGAAACAACAATTTCACTGATTTGACACAATTACTATTTAATACCTCTTAACAAATGATCAGGCAGACAGTAGAGTTAAATGGATCTCAACAAATTGCAAATGGCTGTGAAATATAGGTATAGTTTGAGTTGTGTGGATTCTGAAATGATGAAAAATAAAGTAATGAACAAAATATGTCCTAAGGCATTACTTCAGAACTCTAGGTTTGGATTAGAAATGTCCTCTAAAATCTTATTAAAAACACAGTGAACAACATTTCATCATATTTATTATTAATTATTTATTGCAAACTTGAGATACTGAAACAAAAGTTGTTCTTCAGTAAACCACAAGAAGATGTCAATGTCCCAATAGCTTGTAATTGTCCTTGGGTATTTACAGTCTGACAACATCTCATGCTATTGAAAAGTCAACATTCTGAGATATAGTATTCCAGTCTTTTTGAAGGGCAGCCCTCAGGTCATAGAGGTTCTGGGGTGTGGGATCCCTCTACATGACTTAGTTTATCCCAGAGGTTTTTCTATGGTGTCCAGGTTTGTAGAAATTGCAAGACTCTCTATCTGAGGTACCCTCAGCCTCCAGCAGCTGTTCCCTGCTGATGTGACCTGAATGAGCTTGGGGATTATTATCCATGAAATCAGGCTCATGTCACTCATGTAGAAGCACAATAACTGGAGAAATGATGTTATACAGTTAGTATCAGTTGTCGAAGTACCATTTATTAGATGTAAGCTAGTTCTAAATTGACTATACCCACCTGCTCAGATCGTAACACAACCACCTCCAAATGTTTGTCCAGTGACAACATTGGCTTTGGCACAGTGTTTTCCTTGACGTCTCCAATAGCATTTATGATCATCTGCTTTGAACAGTTACCAAAACTGAGGCCCATTGTTTCCTCATCTAGTGCAAATGATCCCTGGTCCATTTATGACGATGACACGTGTCTGGTGGTGTGATCAGGTCCCCTTGCAGGTCATCTGGCATGGTGACCATTCTAATATAATAAGTTTTGAATGTGACCAAATGTCTGATGCCTTCAAATAGAAATATTAATTGAAATTCTTTTATTGTTCCACAATGGGGAAATTCCGGTGCAACAGAAACAAAGTGACAGGTAATCAAAGCAAGAAGATTTACACAAAGATAGAATATAAAATATATAAAAACAGAACAAAGTATAAATATGACATAGTAAGGGCAAAATTTCAATATAAATACAGTGCAAATTATATACAGAAACAAGACAATGACAGGACAATATACCTTTTAAGATTCTAGTATGGCCTTCAGGTTTGACGTGTCACATCCAGAATGTCAAAGGTCTTTATCTCGTCACTATTTTTAAAACTTTATGGAGGATTCCCTGTTTTATTAGACTGTTAAACTCCTAAAGATGCACTTTTTAACTTGTCTTGATATAAATAACTGCAGTGTACAGATTTATTATTGTGGTTTCTTGGTATCAATGGTAAAAAAAAAAAAAAAAAACGTGCTTAAGTTGCTTGAAAAATGTTTTTCGTTGTGACTGGCATTATATGAAGACAACAGACTGAACTATATATCTTTTTGGGTTTTCAGAAGCATCCTGACTTCCTGAAAACCTTTTAAATCCCTTTTTATGGAGGAGATAGAGGGATATTTTCCAAAAGTTAAAATAACAAGAAAAACAGTGACAGCTAACATAACTTTGTGCAGATGGTGTGCACTCACACAGCTTCATTAGGGACTTTTTGAGGCTTATGTTGTTTTAAAGGTGCTGTCATAAAGGTCCCCTTTGCTTATGAGTGTTAAAGAATGCACAAAGAACCTGTTGAAGCTGAGGCGGAGAAATAACACAACTGGAAGGAGATTCAGAAAAACAATTTGTGCTAAAAGCACCTTCTAAATTGAGATATATTTACAGTCTTCATGCAGTCCTTAGTTACTTTATTCAAAGTGAAAATGGTGATGGATGTAAAATGTGTCTGACCTTAGATTGTATATGAGAGAGTGATTTCCAGTTTCTGGATTACCAGTGGGTCGGTTGTTATAAGCATTAACAGCCCACAGATTTCACACTGTGAGCTCTGAGTCTGACTCAATGCTATTCTTTACATTTCTTTTCTGAGCACAGTTTCTGATATTTAAGATGATGATTGTATGCTAAAGTGAAAGAACAAGTCACACAATTCCTTTTTAAATAAAGCTCTTCATAAGGCAGAAGATGCCGAATTTACAGCAGAAGGGAGTGCATGTTTTTATCTAAGAGTCTAATGACTTCTGGTATCTGCCTTGCAGGGTCAAAGAAAATGTACGCCTTTCAATTCAATTTCAAGCACACTAAACAAATTTCATTCAATGATAATACACATCAATAATCATGAGGGTGTGACACAGAGATGAACAAAATCTGAAATTGATGAAAGTTTTTCCTCTGTCTCAGGTGGAGAATATGACAATTCATCCAGGATGTGAATCTTGGAAAAGGGGATGTTTATTCCCTTGATACTTCCTGTTTCTGACTCATTAGTATCATTTTCTTTTAAGGGAATAACCAGGCATTACACTAACAGATGCACTGGTTTTGAAAGAAAATCAAACACTGAAAACAACAAAGAGCATCAGACCAACAAATCCCTTCCATAATAATAGCACCCATGTAAAATGGTTAAAGAATAATCAGGAATAAAAATCCATGTCCTAAAAACCATCTTAAGATGCAGGCAACCAGCATCTGTAGGCTCCTGGTGTACCCCGCGAAACAGCTTGTTTTGCATCCAACTTCAACATTCCTCCTCCCAAATGGTGGAATCAAATGGAGCGGCCTCTTGGTGGTTTTCATTGGATGTTCCTAATTAAGGCTTTAGCTGTCTCATTTTAGATTTTTTAGGTGTTTTTCAGCTCTGTGGGTATTAGATTTGCTGAAAGTTTGTGAGCTCTGCTCATTATAGCCTCAGCAACCTCCAACAACGCTCTTTGATTTTGTGTGACCTACAACTTTGTTGCTTAGTTGATGTCGTCCCCAGTTGTTTTTACTTTGCTATAGTACCCCTTTGACTATGGACTGCTTTGGAGTGAGAACATTTTATCACTGGAGTTATTCCACATGTCACATTTTATCATGATGCTGCTGTGGAATTCATTGAAAGCAAGTAGTTTTTTTTCCCAAAATATTTGTGGAAGGAGTCTGCATGTCTAGAAGTTAGATTTTATATACAGTGGCCATTGAAGTGATTGGAGCACCTGAATTCAATAATTTGGAAGGCTAAGTGAGTACATTTGGTAATGTATGTTAATACAGTACATCTGCACGAACCAATAAATAAGAACTACCACCAGTGGAAAATAGCCGACCTTCAATTTCTAGCAAATCTGTATTTCGTTAGATCAGACAAAATCATGTGAAATTTAACATTATTTAACATTCTCTTGTTTTGAGTGTTAGAAACCTCTCAGCATGACATCTAACAATATGATAAATTGATTCTAGAAACATTTGGAGTGCTTGAAGCACTTCCTGGTCATTTCTTTTCCTCTAATAGATGGGTGCAGAGAGCCAACGGGATGCCAGCCAATTTGGCTTGTAAAATTCTTGGTTAGACATGCTTGACAGAGAAAAAGCAAATCCTCTTTGGAGTCAGATTTGCTGTAGTGGAAGATTTCTGGATTCCTCATGGGAGAAGCTTCAACTCACAGTTGTGGCATCTTTTAATCTGGTGATCAATTTGCTTGTACGTTTTCAGTGTGCAATCATTAAAACATACCACATTTTCTCAGATGGTTAAAAAAGCCCTTGTTCTGTTTGTACTATTTTATATAAAGACCATTGTTAGATTAAGGTAGTTATCACATATCAGTGAAAAAAATATTTATGAGTAATTTAAACTGTAATTTTAATTAACTTTTTTTTTTTTTTTTTTTTTTAATTTAGCAGAAAAATAGGGTTACTTTGTACTTTGACCTTAAAATGACACCAGTACTCACCTTGCTTGTACTCAGTTTTTTACAAAACATGACAGCTTGGTTGTTTCAGGCTACCCCTCTGTGGTTTTTAGCTTTTTCACTTCTCTGTTTGTGTTCTGTTTATCTTATGTGCACTGCCCCCCAGGCACAGATACTCGTATGTCATGTAGAACACCAAGGCTGCAGAAACAACTGCATTAGTCATCCCTGATAATAGGTTCCCCCAAATAGCTCCAGAAACAAAGGGTATTAATTGCAGCAATTGGGCAGCAAGAACAACATGCTGATGACAGAGTCACCACAAACAGTAATGTCACTGTTAGAGTGTAACAATATACCAAATGTCTCAACAGTCAACTGAAAGTCATTTGGAGAATAAGTAGCTGTTGTACATAGGAAATTCTTGTAGAGGGTAAATCCAGCTTTCAAAGTTTCAATTGTTTTTTTTAAGATGATCTTGTCATGCTGTTTATATCTGAATGAGAAATACACCAGTCAGGCATCACGTCATGACAACTACCGGGCAAGGGCCATAACACTGTTTTTCTCTTCATCTTGTGACCAAGAGGTCCCAAGATTAAGTGGGTTGGACAACAGATGAACATTACGTCCTTAAAGAAAGGGCATTATGTAAAATCGACTTTTTTGAGTATTATATCATGTTATAATGTTATTCCCTAATCAAAAACATACCTGGAGTGTTGCTTTGATTCTTTCATGCATGTTTGAGAAATTTTTGAATCCACCTTGGTAGTCATTCTGGCATGTCTAAACGCTTGCTCTCACAAAGCTCTTCCTTGGAGCTGCAGTCCCCAGTCAAGGTTCCGCCTCGCAGAGCACCCCTCCTCCTGCTCCTCCAGACTAGTGGACTAGTGGAATAGTAAGGAGTCTGCGCGGTTCACAGAACACAGCAGCGGTTGGCGATGAAAAAATCTGAAGGCCATCCGTGACGGATTACAATTCACACAGGACCACTTCGTGGAGACGCAACTTTATGCACAGAAAACATCGCAGAGGTAACTAAATCAAACAATAATAAAAGAAGAAATCCCATCCGATCATTGTCTCTGACCTGGATGCTTAACTAAATGTATCTCCCACACATAATGCACTAAATACAGCTTCATCTCACTTTTTAAACTTTATTTATTTATATATTTATATTTTTTTAGGCTTCTTGAACTGGGACCTGAGTCCAAAATTTCATACCATAAGTAAAGCAAAGGTGAACTGAAAGGTCAATAAAAATACTTGAATCTGGCAATCCAGGAGCTGACAGTGCATTGAAGAGTTATGGACAAGAAGCTTTGGAGTGTGTCTGGTGCAGGAGTGCATGCTGGGGGATTTCCTCCTGCTGCCCCTCGTTCAGAGAGTTTGACTTCTGATTGCTTCAAATGGAGAAAAGATATCCTGATTTCAAAACTTTGGCTAAAGTGATGCCTGTAATTCCAGTTTATAGTGTGGCACCAGCTCGTATTCAGCCTGCAGACCAACATCAGAACCCTGAGACATTTGATTATGTACAACTGGTGCGCATTTCATGTCCATGTTCATAAATAAGTTTGATAGTTTCATTTGATTGTTTATATGTCGTTACTGGTTCCACATTCAGTGGGTTTTGTCACTGTGGAGAAAAAATTTCATGTTTGCCACCGTGCCCCATAACTAGTTAAAGATATAAAAAAAAACAGGGTGAAGAGAAAGGAGAAAATGAGTGGAGTGGTCAGTTCTTTCAAGATCTTGGTCTGTGGTGGTCAGGATCTATCTAAAGTGATCCAAGGAAGGAACTGTGGTGAACTAGCAGCAGGGTCATGGGCAGACAAGGTTGGTTGATGCAAAGGGGGTCAAAAGCTGAACTCCAGCTATTGGTTCTGATAGAAAGGTGTCAGAATACATAGCACAAAACATTTTGTTGCATATGTGAATACCTTTCTATAGACCAGTAGGAAGGTGGCTTTCAAACTTTCATTTCTTTACATTACATGAGTAGTTCCTTTTGCCTCCTTACTCCAGTTGTATTGTGGAAATTGGAACACCTTGGGCCCTGCCATCCATATGGATGTTACACATACCACCTAGTACTTTCCTTGCATTTTTGCAAACCAAGGACGATGTCTGATTACTGTGACCCTTTTTGGTAGAATAATGAACCATGCTGTAACGCAAAAATGGGTCAGGCATGGTTTTAGAAGCACAACGAGTTTGAGTTGCTGACCTTGCCTCCAAATTCCCCACAAATCCATCTAAATGAGCATCTGTGGACTGTGCTGGACAAAAAAGCCTTGCTGGATCAGGGCTCTTTTGGCAGAAAAAAGGGAACCTACACACTAAGGCAGCTGGTAATAATACCTGATGGATGTGTTTGTAGCTAATTCGGGTGACTGATTCGTGGAGAGAAAAAGGCTTTCGTGGTATTGTATTAAATAATGTTTTTATCGGTCACCAGTGACATGTCATCCTGACCATAAATAGTTCAACCTTCACTATCCTGCAGGTCAGCATTATGAGCACTGACTATATACTTGTAATAGCTTACTATGCTGAAGATGATTTCCCCATGATTTTTTTCTTTTATTCATTCCAGGACTAACTTAGTTTGTTGGTGTCTATTGCCTATACTAAGTATTTTATTAATTATGTAAATATTCTGTCTTTCTTCTCCTGATTAATTTCATTGTTTTGCTTAAACGGGTTTGTTCAGTTTCTCTGCTTTGGTAAGATCTCACATATTTATTAATCGTTTGCCACTACAAAAACACAGTTAATAAATTCAGCTAGTATTGCATGTGTCGTGTTTAATAAAGCAGGTAAGAACAAGGACAGGCTGTATGTGATGAATTTGCTCTGCAATGCACAGCCCGGTTGTCACAATGTGGGCCCCTTGATTGGACAGCGCTTGATTTCTGTTTTTACAGATGACCTCATTTTAAGTTCTTTGTATTCATACTGTGTATAGGTGCTGATGGAGCTCAATTCAGAGGTTGCACTGTCATGTGCACAGAACACAGCAACCAGCTTTTTCATCTCTTTCTTGGAACATGACTTATGAACTTGTACATGTGCTCTGCAGCTGCAGGATGGTTGTTTAAATTGTTAGGGCTGTTGATGCAATTCCTGGTTAAATAAGTTGAATACAAAATATGCTGTTGTCTCAGAAAGGGTCAATAATCCAATGGAATGGTAACTGCAGTAGAGATTTTTAGTAAAATCCATCCACCATCGTCTTCTGCTTTTTAGAGTTTGAGTTGTGGGGGTAACAGGTCCAGGAGGAGATTCCTTTCAAGACAGAATATATAGTCTCTCCAGGAAGTTCTTGGTCTTCCTTGGGGTATCTTCTGAGTAGGATGTGCCTGGAAAACCTCCAAAGGGAGGCACCCAGGAGGTATCCTGATCAGATGCCCGAATCACCTCAACTGACTCCTTTTGATCCGGAGAAACAGCGGCTCTACTTCAAGCTCCCCCTGGATAATGGAGCTCCTCAACCGATCTCTAAGGTTCTGTCCAGCCACCCTATGAAAGAAGCTCATTTTGACCCATTCTATCCTAAGATTTATGTAGTTTAAAAATCTTAACATCAAAGAATCAATTATTAAACTTAGCTGACACATTTACAATAAACTCTAAAACCATTACTTTTTATTTATGTACTGCATATGTACTAGAGGCTTTTTACCGGCCACTCCCAAGCCATTTTGATCAGTTCCCATAATCTGGAAAAGTGTGATGGGCCTGTGCATTCAGCCTCTTTTACTCTCATACCCCTAAATAACCTCCCAAGCAAGCAACTGTCTTCAGAAGTCTGCCTCTTAGAAAATAAAGTCCACTTGTGTGTAATTTAATTTCAGTATCAATAAAGTTGTTCCGAGAAGGGTTTAGAGGTTTGTAAGAGAACATTATTGAACAAAGAGCATCATGCAGACAAAGGAACACTGACAAGTCAGAGAAAAAGCTGTTGAGAACTTTAAATAAGGATCAGTTATAACTCAATGTCCTAAGCTTTGAACATCTCACATAGGTCCGTTTAATCCATCATTTAAATTTGGAAAGAGTTTAGCACAACTGCAGACCTTCCAAGACATGGCCGTCCACCTTTATTGATAGTCATTAATCAAAGAAGAAGCCAAGAGGCCCATTTGAACTCTGGAAGAGGTTCAGAGCTCCACAGCTCTGTCGGGAGATTCCATCGAGGGGCCAACCATCACTGAACCGTTTGTTAAGAAAGAAACATTCAAAAATTGCTAATAGCCATAGAAAGGGCAGAGCAAACCACTGGCTATATCCAGACTTGTGGTGGTGCTATGCTTCAGGTATGTCTCCTTTTAGCAGGGACAGGGAAGTTGATCAGAGTTGTTATGAATACAGTCGGAACTAAATACAGGATTAAAACTGCAAGTAGCATTGGCAGCCCTCGCAGCTCAGCACGCTCCAGGCTTGCAGCGATTGCGGGAGCTCTGGCACCGCCACCCTGTCACTGTAGTCACCGCTCTCATGCCATTCCTGTACCCGTCCACTAGGCAGAGCATTTAGGGAATCCCCCAAATCGCCTTCAGTCCAGTTAAGTACAAGTCCAGCGACAAGTCTTAAAAGTTTTGCCAAAATCCGACCTTTCAGACAGGAGTTATCAATACTTCCTGTCTTGTGGCGAAGGGTTGGCACATATTTCCTGTATGCTGTTTAACATTTTGTGTATGGTTATCAAGAGTTAGTGGGTACGTCTTCTATTAGTTTAATTCTGTATGAATCAAAGAGTAAATGCAAGACAACCAGCAGAAGAACAGCTCACTTCCTGTTCAAAGAGGGTAGGGCTAAGATGATGTCACCAAATGAGGATAAGAATGTGATTAGTGCTGATCTGTTATGACACACGGAAAGTTTCATTAAGCCACGACCTTGTATGTGGAAGTTATTCTACCTTAATGATTTATGGCGAATGGTCAGATTTTGAGGCTTGACCACACTCACATGCTGCGATGTAGCAAAAAGTTTTTGATAAATTTTGCCCTTCGATGCTTCACAACTGCAGAGTGACTGTGAAGTCTCCATGTTAAAAGCTGTAGGAGGAGATTGCTTGGACACAACGTGTAAAAGAGACAAAATGGCGGTTTTGATCCAAAAAGCCAATTTCCTGTGGGGTTTGGAGCAGGGCTCCAAGATACTTTTTTTTGTAGGTCCTTGCACGACACACGTGCTTGTTTCATGACTGTCGGTCAAAGCATGGCTTGGGGCTGATTTTTTAAAGATTTCTAGGGGGCGCTGTGGAGGGATTAGGCCACACCCACCAAATATTGGACTGGATTCCTGTTGGAGGATGGATTAAGATCGATCATAGTAAGTTTACTGCAAATCGGCTGAAATATGTAGAATTTAGAGCCAAACATATGGAAACAGCGTGATGTCTGACTTCACCACACCGCCACGGCCACACCCTCCACCCTCCACCCTCCACCAAAAACTCTTTAAGTTCTTGGTGAGTCCATTAAAATACTAAAATTTCACTTGGGGGACAATTTTGGGTGAAGTTTGGTGAGTTTTCATATATGTTTAGGCCTCCAAATTAGAATTGCTTGTGTGTCAAGAATCATAATAATAAGAAATGCTACAATTACAATAGACCATCGCAGCACTTAGCTGCTTGGACCTAATTATCCTCCTCAAAGAAGTATTCCTAATGAGATGTTTGCATTTTTTTACTGTACAAACTGGCACACTATATATAGAGCACAAAGGAATGAAGTTCTTGAAATGGCCAACTGTTTCCCTCAGAGTAATTCCTAAATCATTGCATTTTAGTGATTTCTTGCATTATCACATAAAATGAAGTCGACATTTTCTCAATCTATTTTCCATCTGTTTAGCTTTGATTGCTATATCCTGCAGTATTGGAAACTATTAGGCATGCAGCCCTACCTGTTTTTGATTCACAGAATCAAATCCAGTGTGCCATGTGGCTAAGCATTAGCAGGCAAACAACAGAAGTCTTTGCTGGCTGTGTTGAGAGCAGAGAATGTACCATGGCTCCGTCACAGTGATGGGTTGGGATTCTAGAGTGATAAATTCAGTCACTCATTCAGTAATCCTTTTTGCCTCCTCAGTATTGCTCTGAAACTTATCGCCTTTCTTGAATCCTTCCACTAAATTGTGTTAGTTCAAGTTACTCACTTTCAGAGTTAGCTGTGTGAGCTCTTTTATGGCATGCTACTGCCTCAAGAAATGCTCGAGCTGCTGAGTTTGCAAGTGATGACATAACTGCTTTCATTTTCTTTTCAAATCCTCCGAAATCACCAACATATTTACAACACTAGTTGACACATTCCAGCAGAACATTTTACAGCAAATGACTGATTTCACAACACAGTAGACAAAAAACCTTGAACAGGTATCAGCACTTGGGTCCAGTCTGCTACTTGAGTTGATCATTCAAAATGCCTTGATCAGGACCCTGAGGTGATACTTGAGATGTTAATGGGACTTTCAGAAATTAAGGCTTGCCATAAATTCAACCTTGCAGACTCTCTCCAGCTTACCAGCATTATCCATCACTGGGTCCATGCCTCCGCTGCTGCCAATTAGCGTCCAAGATTCTGGATATAAGCCAAGAGGCAATCCATGGCTCCACCTGCTCGCTAGCCAGGCTTCATCCCACCTCCGCCCCGTCTTCACCCTCGTCCTATCAGGCTCCTTTGGGCTCACCTTCTCTGACTTCTGCTCCACCACCAGGTCCGGGCCCTGGGGGGAAGACGACCCTATGTTGTTCATTCATGCTCATGGTGATTCTCAGCGTACTCGTCTTCTGCTGGGGTCCGAGCGCCAAAGAACTTCAAGTCAATAAAACTCTCTAATTGTCTCTTTCTCTCTGTGTGGGTCTCTCCAGCTTGAAATATTATGATGGTTCCTGTTAGCATTATTTTATTCAATTGTCATCATCAATAATAAACAAATCTAATAGATGGTATCAAAGTAAATAATTATTAAAAACATTGACTGTGGTAGGTTGCTGTCCATTACCAATAACGTTTTTAGGTGAAATCTGTTCAAGAGAAGACTATTTTATTGATTGTTATTCACAACATTGAAACTCTGTTAGTGGAAAATTTTGGAGTTTTAATTGTAAATATTAATCAATCTACACTTCCTTTTTCAGAGAGAATGACTGCTTGGTTTTTGAATAACAGCAGGTCATTGGATAGGAAAAAAATCTGAAGTATGTATACAAAAGCACATGAACTAACAATTCAGTAATTTAGAAGGATGTCACCATTGTCCATGCATCCATTTTCTTCCACTTATCTGAGGTTGGGTCGCGGGGGCAGCAGCCTAAGCAGAGAGACCCAGACTTCCCTCTCCCCAGCCACCCTGGCCAGCTCCTCCGGGGAATCCCAAGGCGTTCCCAGGCTAACTGAGAAACAGTCCCTCCAGCGCGTCCTGGGTCTTACTCTGAGCCTCCTCCCGGTGTGACGTCCCCAGAACACCTCACCAGGGAGGTGACCATTGTTTGACAGAATATTATTTATGTTGTATTCAAACTGGTTTGACCCTTGAATAAAATCTACATTAATCTGGGTCTATCCAAGCTAAGACCAAGTGAGAAGTGATGAACACCTTGGAAGAACCCCAGGCTTTTAAAAACAAAGGTGTGCTGCAGGAGGGAAAAAATGAATAGGAATGTTCAGAAAAAAGCCAGACAGAGTAGCGTGGGTGATGTCCATTAGCTACTGTCTTGAAAGAGACAGCCAGGACCACTGTGGCCATAAAAGCCTGCAAGCAGAGGAGCATTTTTCAAACCTAAAAAGCATTTTAATATTTCATCCATGGTAACACACATATTACCTCAAGAACCACCATTTTTATTTCATATGGCCATTTTAAGAAAGTGTTTTTTTATATATATATAATCTGTGAAGCTGATGCCAGAGTGCTGCAGAAACAGGCTCCTGGTATTTTCAGTTACCATAACAAATTAATAAGGAAACATTGAGGCATGTTTTAACAGTCCTAAGAAAATTAATATTTATCCTGTTTTTATCTACACTCTTAACCATCACACCTGTCAGTTGGTAGCTTCAGGGAAGGGGATTCTGATTTAGAGCTCTGCAGAGATTGAAGCAGCCCCTTAATACAGAAACACTTATATCATCTCATATTTCAGAACATAGTAACCCCAAGACAGTTCTTCAGTCATACACTCAGTATGGAACAGGTTTATTGGCAATAATTCACAGAACACATTCAGGTCATTATGTTAGTGGAGAAACACCCAATACAATTATGAGCTGCTAACTTTTGGAGCCCTTTAAAAGCCAGCAGCTCATGTAACCCCCACACAAACTCTCCACAGTTTATATAATAACAAAGTAATCTAATACTGCAGAGAAATGAGGCATGCACATCTGAACGAGGCACTAATTATAGAATTCATTCATGTGTAAACTTGGTAAGCACATAGCATATAGATGGAATCACCATACCTGGATGCTCTCCCTCCCAACAGTCAGATGAAGTCTCACAACTAAATGGATGAATTATTGCAGAGGAAGGAATCTGTCCTGATGACAATAACATAACTAGTATTCCAGAGTAGATGAAAGTGGTTTTCAATGCATATTCTGAATGAGAATAGTTTTTGTATTTTTCAAGTGGGGAGTGTACGGAGGAGTCAGCATCTTACCTGCAGTTGTTGATTTAAAGTTCACACAATCACCAGCACCCTGAACCACAAATGAAAGTCATGATTGCATGCTTTCATGCTGTTTGTGTCAAAAGCTGGCCCTAAATGTTGTTGTTTAAATCACGAATGTTGTGTTTTCAATGATATTATTCCAAAAATCTTAGCTGACTAAGAACCAGTCTGCTGGTGCTGTCGTCAAGACCACGTCAAGACCAGAGTGTATCAAGACCGAGACAAGACCAAGACTTTTTGGGTCCGAGATCGAGTCGAGACCAAGACCAGTGCCCTACACTAATAAAATATGAAACACAATCAAAATTGATTCTCATTGATTGGAGAGATCCTGATTCCCATAAAAGCACCTACATATTAATATCTAAAAATTCATTTTACCCCAAATATAGTTTATTATTGTTTTCATGGTTGAAGTTCACAAACAAAGTTGAATCTGTATAACAAAAACAAAACAAAACAAAAAACAGTATGTTCTTGCAGATAAAAATATGTATATATTTTTATAAAATACAAAATTTCAGAAATATAAAATACCCATGTAGTGTTTTTACAGGTGTGTGTATTGATAAAAATTTTAGCGCTATTCGCCATATAAAAGGAAAATGTAACAAATAATAGAGGGAAACAAGGGACTTGAGTTGTTTTGTTAGAAACAATATTCCTCTTCTGCACCATTAAATATAACAATTAAGGCAACGCACTAACAGTAAACAACACTCAACTATTAGAAATAACCAAGGAGCAACAAGCAACCGAGAAGAATGGAACGCACTGTGACGGTCCTCGTCCGCTCAACCCGCTGCTTGAAGCCTGCATCAGTGGAGCAGCCAGGTAGCTCGCAGAGCTACGTACGTCTGCCGCCATGGCTGGTGACGAAAACAGAGAGCAGCGAGCATGCGCGCTGTGTGCTCTTAAGTTCTTTTATTTTATTTATTCACCGATTGAGTTAACATAATTTTAAATTAAATTGAATAATAATAGCTACGGCAGTGTGTGCATAGTATTACAAAAACAAACCATGGCTCTCACTGAGACTCGAGTCCTATCGTTCATAGTAAAGAGTCGTCCAAAACAATCGAATCATTATTATTATTACATATTACATACCTACTACATTGCAGACGTTGGTCACAGCGTTGTCGGACATGTGCGACACGTCGGCACAAAAATTCAGCGCAGACAGTTTTTTTTAACGTCACTTACATATACTAGCTTACCTTTCTTTGTGCTTCCTTTCTAAGTGACGATAAAAGTTGCACGTTGTCCCCAGTTAATTAAAACACGACTTGTTATAAGATGACCTATTTTCCTAGACAATGTTATGATTCTCTTAATGAATAATAATTGTCATAATTTAGTTCCAAGATTATAATTCAGCAGAAAATTGTGTACTGGACTCATGGGACTGTGAGGTATTTACACTATCAATACGCCCTCTGGTGGACTCATCACAGACAAAAAAAAAAAAAGACCGTCAGTTTTATACTCATCACATCTTTTATGAGATTAACTAAATGTGTTATCGGATTGTACAAGACTATATCACATGTGTTTATGGGAAAATGTATTCCTCTATCTTTCCTCATATTTGATTATTGTACGTGGACACATACATTTATTTTTTTTTTTTTTTCAGAAGCAGTCTAGTAAAACGGAGTTAAGCTATTTTTTTAATCTTTATTTCTTGTTATTCTCTTTAAATCATATACTATTTTTTGTAATTACAATGATATACAAAAAGAAAAAAGAAATAAAAATACCCTCCCTGGAAGTATTTCTTTCAGCATATGCGCAAATTAGCTGATGGTATGGATCATGTCTCCGGAACAGATCGTACAGTGACAAGGCTGTTTTGTCCACAAAAATGCTGCTATGTGGATATTTTCTCTTACTCATACCAGTCCCTGTAAACCAGAGAGATGACTTTGTGTCAAAGTCCCAGCACTTCAGTTGTTTCTGAGATACACAGAGCAATAACCATGAACATTCAAATTCACATAAAATCCCATTCCTTCAGTATTCTGCTGCACGGTTTAAGCCCTCTTCATCTCATTTTCATCATATCTAGATCCCTAAATGATGTTGTGTGATAAACTGAATTGTTGTTTCGGTTATTAAGTAACTGAAAAGGTGTTCAAAACACAGACCGTAGAGACATTGGTGAGTAAAGATGTGTATGGTGTGGTCAGAGAGGCACAAAACCTCAAAGCAGTTGTCAAAACCTGTGGTAGGTAAACTTTGTCTTCTGGTACTGTGTTTCCTAAAATCACATCACCTCTTAAGAAATATCCCAACTTCCATCTGGTACCAGCTGGAACCACATTAGAAAGCACAATAATTTCAATTTAATAAAGTATTATTCTCTTTCATTAAAATATCTAATTAACTTTAGCTTCTAGTACAACAGCAATGCGAGCTTCCATCAGCAAAGAAAAAAAAAGATCGGAAATCAAGATCTTAGATTAAGAAAAACGAGGAAATTAAAGAATGGATGTTCTGTGGACACAGTAGGACTGGATGTGAGGGACAAAAAGCTTGATGGAAGATGTCATCAAGAATAACAAACATTTTATGGTAGAACACACATGAAGTGTTCTGTTCTCTGGAAGGTAGTTCCCAAAACATAGGCATTTAGTAGAAAACTGATTGTGACGTGATTTTTTTTTTTTTCTCAGAAAATCGTAAATGAGAAAAGTTATACATAGGCATTAGAGAGACAGATGTTTTATTCAAGGTTTCTTGTATTCAGTGCAGCTGAAAGACTGCAAGACAAGAGAGAATTAGCTTGCTCCAAAAACCAGACTTTCTTTCAATTCTTTTTAAATAGAACTGAAAAGGTAGTTTTAAACTTTTGAAGGTCTTTAAACATGTTATTTTTCAGCTTTTGGTTTTCAGTCTTGTATTTTTACCCACTTATCACTATGGTCCACTTTATTTAGTTCCATCTTTTGCAAGAAAAAGAAGATGATGCAGAATGACAGGCAGAAAATCGAAAATTTACACCCAAGGTGATTTCTAAAGATAATTTAGCCCCCAAAAACAGTGTGCAGTAAGTACATGTATTGTCTCAAGGGTAATGTATTTCTTGGATCTTGTGTCAGGTTTTATTTTATTTATTTCTGAAAGGAGTTTCTTTTAGATACTGTTTATCTGCAGGAAGTATTTTTCACTCCATTAACCTCCTGAGTCCTCCACCCTCCAGTGTTTAGGGAATATAACGCATAAGGTCGAGATTTGTGAAGTATTTTAAGCACTGTAGGCTGCATGTTAAAAAATTGTTTAACCATGAAAAAGCCAGTAATCTTTCAGTAATTCTTCTTTGATCTATTGATGAAAAAGATAAAATAGATGAAAGTTGACAATAAATGGAATAACAGACAGGGAGATGTGAGTACCAGAGCATAAAGAGAGGGAATCAGAGACAAGAAAGAAGAAAAAAAGATGGAAAGAAAGAAGGAAGATCAAGGATGAGGTAGTGGAACTTGTAATAAAGAGATAGAAATAATTCTCAAACTGCTCAAACTGAGCTTATAAATTAACCACAATTATAGCAAAAACCAGATATTTACATACATTGCATTACAAAAATCTGAAATTCATCATCAGTGTTCCCTATTTTTAGTTGGTTAGGATAACCACAATTATTTTTGTTTGCCAAATTTCGGAATGAGACAGAAATGTTCAAATTCAGAAGTTTAAACGTAGATTACAATGCCTTTAAGCACTGGAAAGCCCAGATTATGATTTCATGGCCCCATACAGTTCTTATAGGGTAATTCACATTTAAGTGAAACACGTGTTTATGTATTTTAAAGCATTTCCACATTCTTGTGTGACATCATCAAAGTTAAAAAAAATATATATAGTGAAGATTTGTGGATTGTTACAAGTCTGGTTCCACCTTCAATACAAGATTAGATGCCTGAATTTGCTGTGGTCTTCTGTTTAAACAATTATATATGCATACACACCATGGAAATGCTTAGCCATCATATTGTTTAGGTTCTGTGTCAGAGGTTTTTGTGTTTTGGTGTCAAATGTGCGAATCAACCCCAAAACAATTACAAGAACTTGTGAAGGCACTGGTTGAAACTGATAAGAGAATTTTGTAATCCACACTGAAACAAGACAGTACTGACATGTGCTGATATGCCACACATTGAGGAAGAAGTCATTACTCAAAAAGCAACAGAAAATAATGATTACACTTTACAGATGTACAGATATTCAAACTTCAGCAGACATGTCTTGTGGTCTGACCTAGAATAAGAGAAGTTTAGTCCCTATTTATGTCTGATTTTATGTATTCTGCTGACTCTGTTGTTGAACTCAGATGCAAAGTGGGTAATTTTGATTCCCTGTACTGGTTCAAGAAGTAATCCTTTAATTTTACCAAGATAAATGTTTTAACTGAAAGTAGCATTAATGTTTTGGAGTGGCCCAATCAGAGTCTAGAACTGAATCAAGAAACATATTGGGAGGCTTTCCAGATATACACTTGAAGCTTATCACCAAAGAGAAATCATCTCAATGCCATTGGAAAGATACAAAAAATTTGGTCAGCAGTAAGAAGGGTTTGATTGCGGTAATACTAATAGTGATTCATCCATTGATCATTGGAAAGGTTATAAATACTATTCAAAATCTATTTTTAAAAATAAAATATTAATAAATAACAAACATGGGCTGCACAGTGGTGCAGTTGGGAGTACTGTCGCCTAGCAGCAAGAAGATCCTGAGTTTAAATCCCAGCCTGGGGTCTTTCTGCATGGAGTTTGCACATGTGCCTGTGTGTGTTCTCTCCAGGCAGTCCAGCTACCTCCCACATTCCAAAAACGTGACTATTAGGTTAAGTGGTATCTCTAAATTAGAATGGCAACCTGTCCAGTGTGTACCCTGCCTCTTGCCCAGTGACTCCTAGAGATAGGCACCAGCCCCCTGTGACCCTGTAAGGATTAGCAGATACAGACAATGGAGGTATGGATAAAAACAAACATTAACTGTGACTGCATTTGTACTGTTTTATTATCCTTTGAGGGTTACCTGTGTCATGTCCTATCAAAAGCAAACGTCTTAGTTAAATGAAAATAATATTAAATTTAAATCTGCGAGGTATATGAATAACATATAAGTCTAAAAGGGAGGCACACCTGTGGTTCCACTTCCATATGTGACATTTATGCATTTATGACATTTATAACATTTATGCATAAAATATTAATTGATAAATTATGTGCAAACTCACATGGTTTCATCACCTGTTTGAAGTTGTGAATTAAGTCTTGGCCTAACCTATTAAATGTATTCCTGACTAATAATGCAGCAAGCAAAGGGATTATTGTTTTATCTTTTCTTATGAGTAAAAGGTTACAAGCTTATCCACACAGCTTTTTTTCCCATTGTATTTTAATCTTGTTAGGGGATGTTTGATCCATTGCTCTCTGAATCTTTGCTGACCCTTTTAGCATCAGGGGCACAGTGGTTTTCTAGCAGTCATTCTCACATCTCCAGCTACTGTCTGGCTTAAAACTGTCCTCTTTCTGTTTGGCTGTTTTATGGGCCAGAAAAAGCCTCAGCTATGCAACTGTTTTATGATGCATTTCAAACTTGGCATTGAGAGGGGAGAACATTGTATTAGGTACTTGTAAAATCGATGTGCTGGGCCAGACTGGAGACAAAGCTGATGTTTGGCTGCTCTCATTGGGCCTCTGAGATCAATAGTATAAGAGATCATCCGTTTAGTAGTGCTGTGGCTCATCTACCCTGCCTGAACCTACAATAAGCGGTCACACTACATGATAATGTCATCCTAAAACGAAAACCCTGGTTTATTTGCTCTGGTCACAGTAGCTCTCCGTGTTGGTGGAAAATATTTGAAAGAAGTAGGAATCACATAGTGTTCCAAAAGATTTGTTTTGAAACAAACCAAAAGAAATACAAAGGAGACCCATTTGACAATCCCTACAGCCTCAGCAAAGCGGAAGTTTCTGACTTGCATTTAAAAAAGCAGGGTGGTGAAATACTAAAACTGAACACCACACTGAACACTAGGGATAGTCATTGCAGTACTGATCATAGTTCACCTTTCTTGTTAGTAGGGGCAAAATTTGTCCTATGTGGAAAAGACACATTTATAATAAAAACATAAGATACAAATCTAAATATAAAGGGACCTATGTTACTGTAACCCACATTTTTATCCCTTTTAAGACTTTTTTAATGTATAGTTTATGGTTTGAAGCTGTATGTTATTTCCCCAGCAAGAGGTAACTATAGTGATCACACCCACCAACAAAAAACTTGTTGTAAAATGTTTTTACAAAATTGTAATATGTATATATTAAAGGGGCAGTATTGTTCACTTTTTGAGCTATACATCATGTTAAAATATGATTCCCTCATCAAAAACATATATGGAGTGTTTGATTCTTTTACGCAATGCCTGAGGAATCCTTGAATCTCCATTCGGGGGTGCCTAAACGCTTGCTCTCATTGACCACCATCTTTCCCACATAGCTCCTCCTCAGCACTGTAGTCTCCAAACCGAGCTTCCGCCTCACAGAGCACCCCTTCCTTGCAACTCCCCCACTCAGCTCCTCCAGGCTAGTGGCAGCAGGAATTAGCAAACAGCTGCTGGAACTGCCCATCTGCTGAGCTTATCATAGGAACTGCTTCTCAGTACAATGCTCCTAAGAAAGATGTTAAAGGCTTAATGGAGGATGTTGTGAAGGTGGAGTGTCGGAAAGAGCAGAAGGTTCTTAATGAGACAGTGACCCAATTTCAACATGCTAAATTGCAGTAAATTGCTGTATATTAGCTGTATCCAAGACTTGAAAAATGAAAAGACTGTATATCTTAACGTCTGTGGTGGTGCTTTGATGGTTCCACTGTGTATTAATGCATCTTAAGGTATAACTGATGTTTCAACTATTAAAATAGGCAGTTATGAACATTTTTAGGGAGAGTCTGAAGTATTCACAGATTTTAGTTTCTTGCTAATATGGTCCCTAACTCCTGCAAATATCAGGGGTTCACTGGATAGAAATCAGATGCTTCTTATAGTTGTTGACCAGCTTTTAGCATGTTTCCCCCAGTATTGACAATAAGCTCTAAGTCTTTGATGCTAGAATGCCCACAGGCCATCACCTTGATCTTTAGCTCCCTTCATAGATCCTCCATCAGATTCAAGTAGGGACTCTGGCTGGGACAATCAAAAGAAACATGTTGGCAAAGTAAAAAGATGACTTTAATTTAAAATCTTACAGGGGTCTGAGTAAATTTGGCTGTAATTATGTATAACGTTGCCAGCTGTCAACCAGAATCAATGTCATAATTGCCTGCCTTGTCTGACATGATATCCTCACCCCTTAAACCAATAAAACAAAAAACAGTTTGCTTACTATATGCTTTACTTGCACTACTAACCCCAAAACATTGCCTCAAAGTCTGAAAATATGATTTTATACCAGGTTCATGGTGGTACCGTATAAATACTCAGGGCACTACTTAATCAATAAAAAAAATATATATTTCAGTCTCAGAACTTTCAGAGCTCTCCGTCCTTCATTTGTGAGACCAGTCTGCCGCCATCACAACTGAGGAGCTCATGGCACACTGCTGTTGCACTGACAATGAGGTTTTGCATTTACAATAAACCATTTCTCAGACCAGTCATACATTAAAGATTAAGCGCTGACATTATGTTGTAGAAAATTTGATATTCTTACATCTTTACATATCAACACAGTTGACAGTTTAACTTATTGAATGTGTCATAATTCCTCATTCTTGTAAGTCAATCGCACTGGATCTTGGGAATTAAATCAAAAGTCAGAGCGTAAGAAAAAGGAAAACACGGAGAGGGCTGACAGCACAGTGGGATGGATAAAATGAGGCATGTGCTGAGAGAATGGGAGATGAAAAGGAGGGAGACGTGGGAAGAGATGGAAGTTGAAGAGCTGTAGTAAATCAATGTGCTTGTCACATCTCCATCCCTCGGGATCCATGTTTTTTAATCTAATTAGCTGGTCTGGTCTTTGTGCTGCCTGTCTATCAGCAGCAACATTTCAAGGTCAGATCCTCCTTCTGAGGTCTGAGCAGGAACAGCGCTCCTGTCAGTATTCAATTACAGCTTAGCCTCACACTCTCCACCTCCACAGCAGACCTCTTTGTTCAGTGTAGCAGCCAGTGAAAACTCTCAGCAACATGTGTTTGCTCACATTTCCACTCACAATGTAAACACACACAGAGAAGACACTCTGATTACGCTAATGCACACTCATTACAACTTAGAGGAATATTTCAGGGCTGCGTTGAACTCTGCATGTAAAACTCAATCATTCTATCAGACTCAGAAAATTAGCTGCACCCTCGTCAGCAAATGTATTTATATACAGAGAAATCTGCCTGGATAACCTTTCAGATGCCTAGCTTCATCTATGGCCTCTTAGGGTTGGTTATCTACATCAAATTAATTTGACAGTGGTAAAATGGTACTGTGCTTGATTCATGGTGCAGGGTGAGGGGGACGGATTTGACATTCAACATCCATTCTAAGGCTTTGTACACACAAAGCTAATATCAAAGCTAATATCTCCGCCACATCGTTTCAAAAAAAATAATAGCATACACATGGGATTGGTTTCAGAAAAGTTTTCATCCACATGAACCTGCAGAAATGTGGCCCTGATCATTGTTTTAAACATCCCAAACGCCTAGGGGGGTAGTGTAGTGCAAAGCTAAAACATATGTCAGCTTCCAAACAACCACGACTTCCTGTTAGGAATTAAACATGGTGCCATGTGAGGTTCATTTGTGTGGACAGATATATAGGTTGAATTACTTTTAAATAGCATATTAGAATATAAAGTTATTAAAACACAAGATGATGTCAGTTGAGAATAATGTCAAAGCAAGCATCTGGATATATTGGCTCATTATTTGTCGTAGACTGTAATGTGTGGGACCCTAAATTTACATTTTCCCATGTACACATGCAAACACAAATACAGAGCTTTTTCCAGTATCCACTTTGGTCAGAGTTTTTATAAATAATATTTTTTGTGATATTAAATGGAGTTTTCGTGTGAATGTCAGGCCAGAATGCATAAAAATATATTTGTTTTCCCAGATACACGGCTAAGTGTGGACTAGGCCTAAATCTGAATGTGATTATTGGTACAGCAAATTTCTACTTTACTAAACAGCCCTGGATGCAAACTATTATTAAAGCTCTATTTTGAAATATTACCACAAATTATCAATTGAATTTGGATCTAGGCTTTGAGTAGACTATTCTAACATGTTACTCTTCATTGATCTAAACCAGGGGTCTGGTCCTCGAGAGGTACCGTCCTGCAACCTTTAGATGCATCATTGCTCCAACGCACCTGTATCAAATGAATAGCTCATTAACAGCCCTCTGCAGAGCTGAATCACTGCTGATGATTGAATTCAGCAATTTGATTCAGGTGTGTTGGAGCAAAGAAGCATCTCAATGTTACAGGATGGTTGCTCTTGAGGATTGGGCCTGGGCACCCCTAAACCATTCTATTTTAGCTTTGGGTTTAGGTTTGTCTTCCTGCTGGAAAATGATCCCCAGTCTCTCAAAGAAAAAAAAATGTTTAAACAGCAACAGTAGCAACCATCCAGCAAGGCTATGGGAATTGCAATAATCATCACTTAGAGTTTATCATTATTCAATGGGAAATGGATGGAATTTATATATATATATATATATATATATATATATATATATATATATATATATATATATATATATATATATATATATATAAAATCGCTTTTCTGTCATAATATTGAGAATCCAACATAGGTAACAATCACTGATGCCAAGAAGTGGTTTGAAAGGTTTTTGATAAATGAGGTATGATGAGAAATCAGGCTGATTAATAATGAAGACTGTAAGCAGAGTTTTTACTGTCAGAGGAAGAGATGATGTTCCAGGGGGAGGTGAGTATATCCACTGAAGCTGAGGTTTGCAGGGGATTGTTGAATGGATTTTTTGGTAATAGTGTATCTGTTTGTTTCCAGGTTGGAGTTGTAGACAGATGAATGTTAGAGGGTGGACAGGCAAGTGAATGAGCAATGGAATGTTCCAGGTAAATGATTCTAGGAGGGCAACCAGAGGTGCTGAGGAGCAATCTCTAAACAGATGGAGGGAATTGAGAAGGCAAACACCAAGGACCAGAAACTAGATATCCACTAGGAACAAAACTATCTGTGAGGGAAAGATTGCAAAAAACTAGTACAAAGTACAAAGAACCAGAGCAATGAAATATCACTAAGAGTTGAGCTGGATTACCACTTGTGTAAGAAAACAATCTAACATCTGCAGGAATGCGACCAGGCTGATGGAAGCTGATGGCGGCGGAGCTGCAGAGGACAACCTTGGGTAACAGAGGTTTGGGGGAGGTCTGGACATAGGTCAGACTTGGAGAACTGGAACCATTGTACTTCCAACCTACGATGTACAGAGAGCACAAAGGTAAGACTTAGAGACAAGAAAGACATACAACTCAAATAATTCTCTGAATGTCCACTGCTGAAAAACAGCAGTCTGGATAAGTTGCTTTTGGAAAATCACTGACCAGTCACCAACCTTCCATTTATCAGATTTGTTAAATTATATACTTCATGCTACATGTACACACTTATGTATAAATAAAACCCTGAAACAACATTATGAGCTTTCTTCAAGTTCACAAATAATACTACATTAGCACACTAGAAAGTTATTGTTGGATTTGTCAACTCCATCAATTTACATGTCAACTCTTTCAAACATGTACACTGACAAAGTTGAGGTAAGGACAAATATTTTTTATAAACATGTCTTATAGACTGTAGCTGTTGATTTTTTCCCCCAGTTGCTAGCAGGATGACCCCACTAATATTCTTTCTTTTTTAACTGCTACTATTACTACCCACTAATATTCTTAAATTCAGTCCACTACAGTTTAAAAAGTTTTCATAACAGGGAGATTATGTTGGTGTGATCCAGCTGTGTGTCTGGCTTGAATAAAAAAAAAACAAAAAAACTTTAAACGTATTACAGGATACTTGACTGCCTTCAGCAGACCCAAAGAGACAGAAAAAAGTGTCCTCAAAGATATTGTCAAACATTCTATTGTCTGATTTAAATAGGTGTATATATATTTTTAGAGATGAAGGAACAATTCCAGTGTTAAGGGAAGAGTGGATAATAGTGGTTATGAGAGGAATCAATGTGGGGAGACAAGCTTTAACTAATACTGTGGGAAGAGGGTCAAGCTGGCAGGTGGATGATTTAGATTTCTGAATGATATTAGATACATCAGTTGTGGAAGGAAGAGTGAAACTTGAAAATAACTGACAGGGGGACAGCGGGGAGAACAGGATGTCAACTTCAGTGTTAGCAGCTCCTACAGGGTTAAGTTGTTGGTGGATGTCAGAGATTTTGACAGTGAAGAAAGACATGAGAGAGTTGCAAAAGCAAGCAGAGTACAAAAAAAGTCTGATGAAAAATCATCAGACAGCATGGGATTAATTTTCATTGTTATACTGATGATGCTCAGCTATATCTATCCATAAATCCTGATGAATTCAATTAAGTAGAGTACAGGCATTCCTTGAGGACATTAAAACTTGGATGACACTAAATGTTCTTTTAAATTCTGACAAGACAGAAGTGGTTGTTTTCGGACCAGACTCTCTGAAAGAGACACTGCTTGGTCAATCACTTGATCTGGATGGCATTAAACTGGCCTCAGATAATAAAGTAAAGAACCTTGTTGTTATTTTTGACCAGGATATGTCTTTTAATTCCCATATTAAACATGTTTCTATAA
Source organism: Anableps anableps (assembly GCA_014839685.1). Lineage (NCBI taxonomy): Eukaryota > Metazoa > Chordata > Actinopteri > Cyprinodontiformes > Anablepidae > Anableps > Anableps anableps. Next base: position 8,592,385 of record CM026067.1, on the reverse strand, counting down.
TTTCCTTCTTTCATCTCTGGAATATTGCTAAAATTAGAAATATTCTGGACTAATGTAATTCTTGACTATCAGCAAGTCCACAGAATGTAGTTAAAAGGCTTCTGCTGATCCAAAATGCTGCAGCAAGAGTTCTGATGAAAATTAAAAAGAGAGATCATATTTCTCTTATTTTGGCTTCCCTTCTTTGGCTCCCTGTTAAATCCAGAATAGGATTTAAAATTCCCCTTCTCACACATAAAGCCCTTAATAATCAAGCTCTAGCATACATCAGAGATCTGATCATTCCATATGTTCCTAACAGAGCACTTCGCTCTCAGACTGCAGGTTTACTGCTGGTTCCTAGAATTTCTGAAAGTAGAATGGGAGGCAGATCCTTTAGTTATCAGGCTCATTTATTCTTAAATAATTTCATTGAGAGAGGTTACAGTGCTGTGAAGAAAGCTTTGGGGCATCCAGGAAAATCCAGTAAGTGCCAGGACAGTCTCCTAAAATTATTAAAATAAAGCCCAGTACAAACTCTGTAATTTTCAAAATCATGTAGGTCTTGAACATTTTACACTATAGGAGCTCACCATTATAAAGTCTTGATACAAACTTCCGTAACACTTCATGATCAAAGATGCCAAATGGCTCGATGTATCGCTGTAGCAAAACCATGTCAGAAAGCTCAGACAGAGCTATCCGTTTAAAATGAATAGACAGCAAGTTATGGGTTTTATGTCTCTTGTTAGAATTGGAGGCTGAAAAGGGGAGACAACAGACAGCAGTCATGCTACATAATTTTACAAGGAGTTTTCTGTCAGTGTTTGATCATTTTCATAGCTTAATTTTGATCATGAAAGCTTTAAACTGGCACTAACAAATCATAGATTCAAGCTTACATCCAGAGACTTCCTTTCATGACAAAACATTTAGGCTAAGATGGCCAATAAAGATGAAGTACAAATATGTGCAGAGTTAAGACATGAATGACAGCAGGGAGATGAAAGTGTTTCTGTACTCATAGCAAGGTGGAAACTTTTGGACGCTGGGCTGGTGTCAAGACAGCCACTGCAGAAGCTATTAATAGAACAAATTCAGAATGAATTCATCAGAAGAAAATATGAGTAAAAAGCAAGTGAAAGAGCAAAAAGTACACTACAGATCTGATAAACTGCAGTAAGTCACCAGGATATTTAGCTTCACTTAAATGACACCCTGACAGGAACATTTACAGAAACATAGGTGGAAAAAGGCTCTAGAACACAGATGTATGCTCACACAGCAAATAGTTACCCTAAACTTCTTGTTGTCCTTATGCTTTTTAGCTATAATTTACTATATGTGTTTTCTTATTTCATAATGTTCCTTTAAAAACTACATAACAGCTGACATGATTAGTAATTTGTTGGATTACTTACTGTTTATAAATGTGAATATACTTTTGGACCTTCGTTTGCACCTAGTTATGATATCTTAATTCATACAGACTTTATTGTAGAGTGTTTGAAGAAACAATATCCTGTTTAAAGCACTGGAATACAGCTAATGTTTTTAAATGCATAGTAATAAAAGAGTGAGGGACTCCAGAGCTATAGCCAAATAAAGTTCTGAAGACTTTTTTCCTGATATGGATCAAATTGCAAAGCAGTTTATATTTCAAACATATTTACTATGTAGATTAACATAGCAATAAAATGAGTGGCCAAACTTGCCATAACCAAGAATAAATACAGAATTAAACGAAGAAAAAACGTGAGGAACAAAATATTCATTTAATTTAATAATCAATATAAAGAAATGTTTTCAAGCAAAGGACAGATGAAATAAACAGGTATATTAAAACATTAATGTCAAATTAAGTCAGACGATATACAACAAACTTTATTTAGACTTAATTATTTTATTTTTGTTCCATTTGTTGCCATATTAATCATTTTACTGAGCCATTTCTGTATTTCTGTATTTATTCCTTAATTTTAACAGGTGAGCCCATATCACCAAAAACAGTTTGCGTTGTTTCACAAACAGACAAGTAAGAGAGTATTCAGTTACAAAACTAACAAAAAATATGATCATATGTTTACTTTATTACACCTAATGCTAAATGTTGACTAAATCTAGATCAAAGAGATACTCCAAACACTGGCCTAAAATCAATAAAGAATGGTAAATAAGTACTCCACCAACAAAGTAGATTAATGTGGGGTTTTATACTCATTAAACTGAGTGGGGGAATTTATGTGTCCAATGTGGCAAATCTGTTAATTCAGTTTCAACAGAAATTGTCTCAGATGTGCCAACACATCAGTCCAACCCATTCTCAGCCATTACCAGCTCTGCTTGGAAAAGAGGTCAAGCTTATTTCCCACTCCCACTATCTAACACAAACACAGCAAAGAACACAGACAGAAACCACATTGAGCCAAATCCTCACACTATATAACAAAATTTATTAGAAAAGGTGTTAAAAACAGAAGTGATATAGAGAATAAAATATTGGTCTCCGAAAGTGAATTCATTAAGCAGAACAGCAGTATCACCAGGTTCATTAAAACACGATGCACTGTATTTTTTTACAAACTCGGGGGAAATTCAAGTTCAGAACAATATGTGCCGTATTTCTTTCTTTAAAAATTTATTGAGTCGAGTGAACTTTCAGCTCTTGACTCATTTAACTGAGTTTTGCAAGTCAAAAGATATAAAACAAGAGAGGCATGTTTTCAACATGTTCAGGGGTGGGATTATTACATTTAGGCAATTAAACTTTAACTAAATCTGATAACGTCATAAACACATAATCTGTTTATAAACTGGACCGCTGGAGATAGTCACCAGCTCCCTCACAACCCTGCATGAATAAGTGGATACAGACATGGATGGATGGATGGATGGATGGATGGATGGATGGATAAACATTTAATTAAATACTGACTGTCTCATAAATTAAATACCTTAACCCATATAGTTACATTAAGTTTAACAAAGAAAATATTCTGGACAACCTTTTACAGCATATCATTGTCATGTTAGATTTTTTTTTTTTTTTTTTTTTTTTTTTACTTTGATATGTTAGAATATCACAGACAGTGACTCATGCAACCTTAAGCTAGGTAGAGAATTTAAGAAAAAAAAACAACTGTTTACTTATTGAGTGATTTCTGTCAGCAGTTGGTTGTGGCAGATTTTGCTTTTGGAACATCAAATTAAAAGGGGTTAAATAAAAACATACAATACACATTTTAATTTGTAAAGACAGAACTGAAAACCATGTATCATTTTTGGGCTGCATGGTTATGCAAATGAAGAAGGTCCTGGGTTCAAATCCCAACTGTGGTGTTTCTGCATGGAGTTTGCTTGGGCTCTCTTCAAGTACTCTGAGGGTGCATTCACACCAGCCCTTTTTATTCCACATAAATCAAACTCTAGTTTGTTTGCCTAGAAAGTCCAGTTAACTTAGGTAGGTGTGAATGCGTAATCAAACTCTGATGTGGACCAAAAAAGCAAACCGTCTAAACACCTAGGTCTTGATTGGGTTGAAGTGAACTCTGGTGCATTTCGAATGCATATGTGAACGCCAAGCGAACCGGAGACTGCAGCAAAAGCAGGAAGCGGACTATAGTGCAGGGAATTCTGGATAAATACAACCAAAACAAATGTGTGTGTCTCCCGCAACCGTCAGAAATGGCTTGTGGTCTTTAGCCAAAGACAAAAGAGAAATCCTACAACCGCTAAAATCTGACACTACTTGTTTACATTTTACGAAGAAGGAAGTTGCACTCAGTCTGTTGTGCAGATGTTTTTGTGTTGTTTCCTTCAGGGGTTCGTGGTGCAGCGCCACCATTGGCAGGGAGAGCTGTAAAAAGGTTCCTCAAAGGATTTGGTTGGTTTGACACAGTGCAGTGTGAAAACAAACCGCAGCAGCTGAAAATGTAAGCGATTTCAGTCCCCAGTCAAACCAAGACTGCCAGATTATCAGGTGTGAAAACACCCTAAGATCCTCTCACAATCCATGAAAATGCACCAAGACCCTGTGAGAAGCATGTTTAGATCAATGGATCAAAGTAATATTTTCTTTCCACTTCATAGCAATGTGCTAATTTGTTTTTGGTGTATCACCGACAAATCCCACAAAATTACATTAAGGTTTCTGTTTTTAATTTGACTAAATATGAACAACTTTAAGGAGCATTCATACTTTTGCAAGGACATATACTTGCACTGATATAGTAATATATCCTTAGCACATAAAGTCAGGAAATTTGTGTTCAGTTAATGGTACTTCTTGGAATTAAGCTTATACTGTTGGAAAGCCTGTTTATTTTCCCCTTGTAAGGAAAATGCATTTGCAACTTGCAGACCCTTGAAAAACTTGTCAAATCCTGTCTGCCAAGGCCATCTTATTCTGGTATTGACACTTATTTGGAGTTGTTTATTGGACTGGATGATGGAAATTTGAAGAAAAAGGACACACAGATAACACTAGATTCGGAACCTCATCTCAATATCTCTGCATTGAGATTGAGTCCAATGAGGACAAGGCTTCTTTTTCCAGTGATGGAGATGCCACCCCACATCACCCCACTGCCTGTACCAAATGCTGCTTAGCTTTGGCAGAGAGAATTTGGCAAGTTTTTCATAGCTGCAACCCACATTCTCATCTCCACTGCTCAACATACAAATGAGGTATCGTGACAAATGTAGCCCCATCTATGTGTGATAGGTTGAAAAACTATTACTACATATTCAGTGCAGCTCTATGATTTAATACGAGAGGAGATTACATTAAAAAGGCTTAGAATAAATATTAAATCATATTATTTAAAATAAGCCTATAAACAATGTAGATACAATAAGAAAGTTAAACATATTTTTCATGTTGCATTGTTTGTATTATTTTTATTTTAGGTAATTGCAATCTATACATCAATAATCATCCAGTAAGCCTTTTCTGCGATTAACTGGTAGTGCCACATCCACCACTAGGGGCTTTTGTGCTCTCCTCTCATTCCATTAAAGTGCTGCATGAGAGAAGCAACTGAAAATCACTCTTATGATTCTTTGTCCCCTATTTTCAGGGGTATAACATATGGAGCCTATTAGTCCTTCAAGCAGCCATCTGGGGTTTGAGTCCTGACCTAGAGACCTTTACTGCATGTCTTCCCCCCTTCTCTCTCTGCCCATCCCCTGTCTGAAAATTGTAAATAAAGGCCTCTAGTGGCACAAAAACTTTAAAAGAACCCCCAAAAAGCTGCGATAGAAAGAATTAAGACCCATCATGGTTGTACTTTCCCCAAGCTACTTTTCACCAATTAACCCATCTCCTTCTAACTAGGTTTTAGGCCTTCTTCTCTTCTCTTTAGGAGGGAGAGTTAGGGGCATACCTGACAGCAGATACTGACAGTTAATCACTATGTTCTCACAGTTCGATAAGGGATTACTGAAAATTGCCAAGTGAGCAAACGGCAAATGCTTACTTTAAGATTATACAGAGTCTTGATTAACATATAAAAGATTATTGTCAAGATTTCATGACATCATTGATGGTTTGTCAGACTCCTTTTGCAGTGCGGCCTTGCAGACAGAAAGAAAGTATTGATCTTCCTTTCAAAGAGGAGTATAATCCTTATGAAACGTACACGTTTTATGATCCCATTTAATACAGTGAGAGGCCTGTAATTCTCCCAGCAGCTTAGAGCTTACAGCATGCCGATCCATTCACCAAGAAAGGAGTGTGAGACATTCTTCTGCCTGATTAACAACCCCAGTCATTGTCCTCTTTAATTACAAAAAAGTCAACAGCTCCATTGCTTCCTGTTCCCATCTAACTTTCATCCACGTTCTCTCTGAGGAAGGCAATGATAGAATAAATGAAAAAAAGAAAGAGCTGTTTGTACTGTACATCGGCAAAGAAAGTCTGAACTATCATCTAAACGTAACTTGAATTCAGGGGTTGACAAAACACGTTCTTGTGTTCTTCCTGGCAAGTGTGCTGTTTTGGACCAGAGCTGCCACTACTCTCCTTAAAATTAATTTAGTAAGGGTCCCAGAAGAGCGACAAAAGGCAGTGAGTTGGATGGTGAGCAAGTCAGTCAGTCAGTTGCTTAACCATCCAGCCAGTTAGTAAGACAGAGTTTAAAAGTTATCTTGGAAATAAAGACGTCACTCATTCAATTCAGACAGCTTTCCAGGTAGACAGTCTATGTTCAGGCCGCTCAGACTGTCCGTCAGTCTGTGACTGACTCTTAAAGAAGCATCAGTCAGTTGTCTCTGCTTCCTGTCTCCCAGTGGCTAATCTGAGTCTGGTGTACTTACATTGTGAAGCAGTAGAAGGAGAATGATTGATGACCATAACAAACGATCTGCTCCGATAAGTGCAGTTCTGTAGCAGCATGCTGACTGTTACTGCTTCCAATTAATGACTCTAACATTTAACTACAGCTGTATCACCGGGTAGTGTGGATGGAACCGCATTAAGACCCATGAAGATGATAGTGGTAATTTACTTTCAATGATCTCCCAGCAGGGGATCATTTGCGACATTATGTTTTATCTAAATTAGGGCAGCCGTGTGTGCTAGAGGTTATAGAAGCAGGGTATATGATTAGAAGGTCAAAGGTTTGGACGAGGAAAACCAGATGGAGAAACCTGAATGAAAGAAGAAATTTGTGCCATCAAAAAGCTGTTCAGCTGTGAAGAACTTTAAGCGAATGTTCAAACTTAATATTTTAGGGGGGGGGGAGAGTTTTAGTCCATTTATAAAACCGGGACTCCATACTGAGTACATGGTCTACTGAAGGGTGACAGATATTCATGCTCTCGATGTGTAAAATCACAGTAGTCCTGCAGAGCCAGGCACTTACTGAGCTGGGCCAAAAAGCGGATGCAGGACTGTGTACTGCAAGCCATCATGGCTAAAAGTGCTAAATGCCATAATACTACTTACATTTCTTTATTCCTCTGTAGAGCAAATAAAATGTCAAAGAAAATGAAGAAAATGGCAGCTCCCTTGATGTGACAGCAGACTTATTTATAAACTTGAAATATTTAGGAATATTAACATGCAGAGAGCTGATTTTTATTTGGTTTTTTACTTTGAAATTTAGGAAAACACACAAATCTGTCTTAAGTCTTTTTTCTGTGCACACAAAACCCAGCATTAATCTGTGAATCATTTAAATTCAAAAAATAACATAGACTCAAGAATTAATGTTATGTCCAGTCAAACAAATTAGCTTGGAACAACCTCAAAGTGTTGATTAGGATTTTGTGGAGTTATATTTAATTATAAGTAATTGCAATATTTAGTGTCAATAATCTTTAGTAGACAGATGTCATCTCACTCACAGTGAGTTTGAAAAAGTAAATAAACCCTCAGAGTTATACTAGGGTAACAGAGTTAGAATGATCCTCTGTTTTAACTTAATTTTGCAGTTCAAAACAACTTAAAGTGAAAATGTTCACATCTGGGGGAAACACTATATTAGTGATTTACACCTTTGCAAGAGATCATTAATAAGGTTTGTTTAGGTTTTTTCATCTAACCATCCAGACGGACTCTGACATTTGCACATGTAAGTCTGGAAAAGGGTGGGATTTGAAATCTGAAACATGTGGAAACCCTGTAGGATAAAAACATAGAAGCATTTTGCCTGAGAAAAAAGTAAAAAAGGTAATCTATTGCATACATGCTCAGTTTTCACTAGTACAGTGCTGTATCCCAATGATATAAATATTTGTAAGTGTTTGTTTAGTTCAAGTTGCGGTGGGATCCATCATTTAACAATCCTAACATACAGCCAGAGCTACAATAGAATGATTTGGATCAAAACATATTTGTGTGGTTAAAAGGCCCAGTTAAAGTCCAGACCTAATTCCAACTGGGAATCTAAGCCAGGATTTGGCTTAGATTCACAGACTTTTTCCATCCAGTCTGAGTGAGCCACTGGATATTCTAAAAAAATTGGATATTCTAAAAAATCATTGACTCTGTGGTAGAAGCACAGAATGCAAATGCAACATGCAATACTATTCACATCAATCCTCATAGAGACATTAAAGTTTGTGGTTATAATATGACAAACTTAGTCAGCTTAGGGCACCAAAAATGAATAAAGCCACAAAGGTCATCACATGAATAATCATTCATTGTTCATTCATTCAAACATAAAACTATATTTCATATGTATAGCTATCACAGGCCAAACAGGGACATACATGATATTTACATTTGCACGTACATCTTCAGTATGTCGAAATTATTATTCTTTTACTATTTCATTATTCAATAAACCTGGCTGCATAGATTTTGCTGACTTTGCAGCTGATTTTCAGTACAGGGAGCGTCCTATTTACCATCATTTCCAAACTATTGATCACACCTGAATATAAGCCACACCCACTAACTCTGAAAAGGAAAAAAAATAGACATACAGGCTGCACTTGTCTGTAAGCCACAGGTGTCCACATTGTCTGTACTTTGAGGTTTTCCTTTGAGTTTTTAAAAATTTTATTATAATTATTTCACTTTTTTACTTTTTTCCCATTACTTACAATTGTGGAAAAAAAAAGGTCTTTTGTGTCAAAGCATCCTGTATTTATGTGCGTCTGTGGGGGTGGGTGCACGTACACATGCATCCTAAACAAAAATGTAATTAGTTAGTTTACTTTTGGATATTTGACAGCTGGAGCTTTTTTCACAAGGTAATTTGTAACAAATTGCCGATGAGGCGTATGTGTATGCTGGGGTTGCGTTGTGCTCATTGGGCCTTGTGTGGGTTAGATGCACTGTTTTTGTTCGGCACACACATCACGCATGGCATATTTATTTGGGTCAGCAACTGACCTCCAGGTGCACGGTGCAACGTTTCTGTTTCTCTGTGCTATGTGCATTGTGCACTGGTGGCCTGTATTTGTGTGGGTCAGGTGCATTCTGCTGGGTTTGTGCACCATGTGCATGATGTGAGTTGAGGATGTGGTTGTGTTCTTGTGGGTTAGGCCCGGTGACGGTTTATGTGCGTGCCCTCCAATATCCTGCAGGCGTTCCTGGCCTCACACACACTTCCTCGGTCTCTCTCTTTCGTTGTCGCTCTCAATGTCACTTTCTTCTCACCCTTGAACTTGTGGTGTCCTCTTTGTCATGCAGTTGTCCAGCCTTTTGAAACCTGTTGGTAAAAATGCCGCATAGCTATGAGCTGCATCGCAGTGATAAGAGTGTGAAAAAAGTAGCAGCCTACAGTTTAGAAATCACGGTAGGTCTAATTTTACCAACTTAATGCAGATAACAGGAACAAAGAGAATTACCTACATTGTTTTCAAGAATAACATGCCAATGTGGAATCTGATATAGAAAAAGTAAGCATCTTAATCCAAGCAGCAAGCTTGCAGTTGTGTATTTTTACTTCCTTATTTTCTTCTTTAATGGCTAAATTTGAGCTCGTCTTACTGGGAGTTTGCCTCAGTTGCACATTGCCTTGGCCTAAAAACAGACAGTTGCAGAATGTCTCATTGTTGGATTTTGATTACAAGCATTGCAGGCTTTTAGACCAAGTTTTAAAATACTCATTGTATGCTGGGCAATATTACAAGCTTGTTGCAGGTGAAAAACGGTATGATTGTGCATAGAAACCTTAGCAGATGATCAATATAAGAAAAAGAAATGTTTTAATACATTTTTCTCCCTGTGGACCCCCTGAGAGTCATACAGCTAATGGATGAAAAATTTTAACTTAACTCTAATTGCTAACTTTCAGAACTTTGATCAGACATTCCTACTACTCAAGCTTTTGCTTTGGTATTCTATGATCCACCAGGCCAAGATGAATATAAAACGTTTCCTTTTCTTATCTTCAGCTCTTAATATAAAGTATTTGATAGCTTTAAAGCTGCTGTAGTTTCATCTTTCCAAAATCTGTCCGATAGTTTAATAAGATATCTAAGACAGAAACTACTCCAATTTTTCACTCACAAGTGATTTGAGAACCTTAACAAAGGCAGACAAATTGCACAGCTGTCTACAATTGTTCGGCTCTCCAGGGTCACATGCTTTAAGCGAGGAAAGGATAATAAGGTTGCTTCTATACAAAAGAAAATTCATTTGTCCAAAAAAGAGATTAAAAAGATGTGCCAAAATTGGTTCAGTAGCAGCAGACAATAAGGACGACCTCAGATTATACAAACCTGCTGTTTTTTCTGATGACTGTACGATGAAGTGCTGCAACACACAGTAATAGGGATTAAATCCTAAAGAGTCATTTACAGAGGAATCATTTCAGCAAAGATGAACTGAATTCTCATGAACAAAAGAGAAATAGCCAGAAAACCAAATGAAATAAAATTCCTCCACACATTCATCTTTCTGGACCTTTTTAATGCTATACTTGAGTATGGGGTTCTGGAACCCATCCCAGCAGAGTGAGGGCATAAGGTTGGGTAAACACTGGAGATGTTGCCAGTCCATTGACGAGCCAACAGAGATAAATACTCATGCATACGCACACACCACCAAAGGGCAAAATGAATTTCAAATACCCCACATAAAGATTTTTGGATGATTGGAGCTGTGAGACAACATTACCAGTGTTGATACAACTCACCTTTAAAACAGACTTTTTGTATGCACAACAATGCATAGAACTACTATGCATTATAGTTTTCAAAGTTTAAGATGGTTATTAAGCTAGTTTATAATTTATGCAAGGAAAAAAATTATCTTGGTTTGCTTCTGACATTATAGCTGCACTGCTTTCCTAGATGTTTGAAAAGCAGCCTGTTTTAGTCCTGATATTGTAAAGAATGTATGTTTTATTTATTTATTTATTTATTTATTTTTTTTTTAGCAAAGCTACCCTGGTTTAATTTCCTAACTTTGTTGAAATCTACAGGTCATTGAACTGATTGTGATCAAAACCTAGTTCTGAAAAGTTGGTTTAAGTTCTACTTAGTAAGAATTACTTTGGGGGGGGGGGGGGACACTGTGTTTCTGTCACATTCTAAATGTACTGATTAGTAATTAGCTCAAGGAAGGAAACTCCGAAATCCCTCTTGTCAGTGACGCTTTCCAACTCATTCCGGGGTATCCCAAGGTACTCCCAGGGGAAAAGAGGCAACAAAAGTTCCCCTAGTGTGTTCTAGGTTTGCCCTGGGGTCATCATGCAGGTACTTTTGTTGAGAACTGATTTGTTCCATTCATAGATTGACACAATTCCATACCAGCCATGACAGAATTTCTCCAGCAAGTCCCAGCTATGAGGTATTTTCTTAGTATGACTTAGCTGAAACACCACTCTACATAATAAAGGGTCTAGAAGGAATCCTTACCAGATGTTCAAACCACTTCAATTGCCAGCTCTCCATGAAAATGAGAAACAAATCTTTTCTGGGTCCCTTCTAAACAGCCAGTCTCCTTAATGTGAGCCTTTTCAAATCACAAACTTTTAGTGGATGAGTAGACTGAGTCTCTAAATGACACCATAAAGCCAGGTTTTCCAGGGCAGTATTGCCCTTGGTCAGTCTCCTGTGGCAAATTGGTGAAAAGCAGAAGGCTAGATTAAACTTTACAATAGTTTTAGTGCCTAGGGATCAAAATTACCTCCCTGAGGCTTGGGATACTGGGGTTTCCTCCTGGTCATAGGTCTTTGAGGTACTTGAGAATTAGTTTCTCTGAATGCAAATGTAATTTGGGTTGACAAAAAGAAAAATAATTGGTGTAAAAGCCCAAAAAGAGACATTTTCCTTCATAATTAAAAGCTTGGGCCAACATAACTAAGGAGAGTGGAGTATGTAACAGCAACAGAAGGTAATTGTTTCCATGGTTGCTAACGGATTAGGAGTTGGGTCACATACAAGAAGGAATAATAAAAACCGCAGTATGCCATATGGTTCCCATGAACCTTGTAATGGATGGGCTCCAGTGACAGTAAGTGAGCTATAGAGACACAATCAGATAGTGCACATGTCTTTCTTGACACATTAGCTGTGTGGGATGTTAAAGGTATGTAGTGGTAGGTCCAGGAAATTGCAGTGATATAGTGAGCAATTCAGCAATTTTCTGAGTTTTAGAAAACTTGAAAAAGAATAAGTCTCTCAATCAAAATATAGGCACACTGACACAATGACTGAGGCATTGTCTTGATCTTGCCATAACATAAGTGATGGTCTCATCTTTAAAGCAACACACAGCTAAACAACACTTTGGTATGTACTGAATATATTTAAGTGCAAATCTGCAGCCAGCCATCTGTAAGGAGGCATTAAGCAAAGCTTTGGATAAACATTCAAGCGAGCTGTGATTATTTTAATATTCCTTTCACAACGTTGCATATTTCCCTTTTCTTTTAATACCATAGGAAGACACTATTAATAGGAAAATAACATCCTGGTATTGTCATACTACACATTTAACAATGTAACACGGACAGTCATATTAAATAATTTTGAATATTATTGATCAGTTCATTTATTCAGAAGCACAGTTTACTAAGTGGCTTCATTACATTCATTACATTATATAGATTAATTACACACACCAGAATGAATTACTGACTTTATGCCACTGTGTTGATTCTTGCATTTGAGTCCTCTGTTTCTGTGCCGTACAACAGTGAACTCTTGTCTACTTAAAAGTATGGGTCTCATTTTATTTGAAGGAAAGAAAGAAAAAGGCAAAGTAACACACCTTGTCCTGATGCAACATAACACTATGAAATCCACATGCTTGACCCCAAAACACATGTACTATATGAAACAGAAGTACATAAAAAGTGACACATGCTTCAAATATCCTCTTCCCTTTATCACGTGTAAATGCCACATACCACGTGTTTTTCAATACACCACCATAAATAGTGAGGTAGAAGAGTTTGTCAGGAACTTAAGAATTGTTTTAAGTATAGCAGCCAAGCACATGAGGTATGATTCTTTCAATATGTTTTAGTCAGTGTGAATATAAATATAACATTATGGACCTGGCAAGAAGTTGTTTTTCTCTGTTTAGCAGACAAAACAGCAAATCCTCATATGTGCAAGTATTGCTATTTCTTCAATGCAGACATTGTGCATGAGTGGGGGAACACAGTGGGGGACTCATCTTGCAGTTCCAAAAGGAACAGAAAGTAACACAAGCACAAGCAGCAGGGAAGCACGTGGGGAGCATCTTGGAAGTTCTCAACCTCTTCTATCTCGCAGTTTCAGCTGTTGTGAGCACTCAAAGCGTCAAAAACTTTGGTCTAGATACTGTTTCCTTTTGTTCATTAGGGTTTATTCCCTATGTCATTGTTACAACCTGATAAATAAAACATGAAACCATTAAAGACAAGAAGAAAAATAATTAAAATATGATTCTTCTTTTAGTTTACAGCTCAATATTCTGGCTATTTAAAACATACCTAATATTTCTTATGTGTTTTGTTGTTTAGTTGTATTATTTTCTCTGAAGTGATATAATAAATAAGCTAAAAACCCTACTTGGCACCATAAATTCATGTTACGTAAGTCATTAAAAGTAATGTCAGATATTATGTGATTCTGTGTAACTTTTGTGCAAACTGAAATAAAATTACTCTAGTCGGAGGTAATTTGCAGCACTACATGGACTTATTTTATCTCTCAATGCTGTCCGTTTTTTTTCTGAAAACAGCTCTGAAGACCTTTAGTTCTGCTCACATATTTTATATTGCTTTAAATAGCAGTGCTCTGGTTAGAGAAAACAGGGCTTATTCAGACAAAGGTCTCCTGAGCTGAATTAAGTTCCAATTCTGTCCCTAAGCACAGCTATTTTATTAGATTTCGAAAACTATCATAAGAAGCTGCAGAGAAATTGTACAGCTATGTGTACAAAAATGATGAAAAAAATGGTGAAAAGTGAGACTTTATTCATACATCTAAGTAAATAACTACAAATCCTTACTCTTGGTCATCCATTACATTAAAGAAAAGATCACCATGAACCATATTTAGCAAACAGTATTCACCCAGCTATTTGATTTGTGAACATAATTGTGTGTGTGTGTGTGTGTGTGTGTGTGTGTGTGTGTGTGTGTGTGTGTGTGTGTAAGAATTCTGAAATTCTGTAGAAAACAGCTATTATGCATCTGTATTGAATCCTGCTGCTGATCTACTGAGTCCACATGGTGCTGTAGCATTTCTTTAAACAAAAACTTCAATAAATCCAATTTATTCTCTCCCTAATTGGACTGTGCTATTGAAATGTCTGTTCCTCTTTCTGATATTTATTTGCTATTACCTTCCTGGGGTGACATTATTTTACTGCTTTGTCTGAGCTGAAACAGTAGGGCATCTGCTGGAATTTCTGTTTCAGTTCCACACAAGCTTTGTTGTTAAACCCTGCCGTAAATTAGTTGTGTTATTTCCTCGCATTGTCAGAATCCCTGTGTAAATTTGGTTTTTTGGTCAGTGAAAATTCAAAATCAGCATGTACGACTGGATGTGCCAAAGAAATGGCATTTATTATTTTGTCATCTGTTTCATTATGAATATGAGTCATTTGTAACATTTGCTCATTTTGCAATCTCTAATTAGATTAGGAAAACAAAGTGGGAAAGTACGGCTAAAAGCAGCAACACAGCCTAAACCAAATTAGAAAATGACAACGTGATTCAAAGGCCTCTGGTGTGGAACAGTTAATGAACTCTGCACAGTCACTGTGATAACCACAGAGCTGAGGCTGGGCACAGAAAATAAACACAAACACTTTTGACTACAGATCTTGGGTAAACACTGCAGTTTAGGCTAGCTGAAAAACACGCTCTCACCCAGTAAACAACTTCTCCAAAACATGTTGCTCACAAACAGGGCAATATGTGCTTTTCGGAGAGAATTAGAAAAAAGGATTTGCAGTCATTCTGGCTGTTATTTTGATAAATCCTTTTTCATTTCACATTTTAAGTACCATTACTCTGTCCTGTAGGCTTGAAAGTCTGAATATTTGAAAAACTAAATTTGCTGGAAATTGCAATAAGACAGTTGGAAGAAAATATCTGAAGCCTTTTTATTTCCTTACTTTATTCCTCCCTTGCTTACTGTCTACCATTGAACCAGCAACCCTGGAAATGTATTAAAAGTTAAAGATAAAATGAAATGATGGTGTTCCGTATTCCAAATACAATGCCTGTATAAAATATTTCCTCCTATGGATATTTAATAGATTTCATAGATTTAAGATAAAGATTTTGAACATAAATGTTGAAGAAAATACTTTTTATTGTCAAAGTGAAAAGAGATATTTACAAACTAATGTTTGTGTCTGAGAGAACTAGTTACTGCTTCTTTAGTGTTCCTCCTACAATTACAACATGAAGGCAAGAGAACACCCTAAGTAACTCATTGAGATGACTACAAACAGACATCTCAAGGAGTTTATTTTAATCCATTACTTACAAAACAGAAGGAGTTTCGGATTAAATCTGGAAAGACCTGGCCATCCTCACAAAACGAGTGCCTAGGCAAGAAAAAGACTGGTGATGGATGCCAACCAGACACCTATAACGACTCTGAAGAAAGTAGAAGCTTCAGTGTCTCAGACGGTACATACATACAGCTGCTGTTGGGGTTCATCACCAGTCAAAGGATAGTAAAGCTCCCATAAAATTTCGCCCAGAATTCACACCCAGAATAAGATATGGGAAACCCAAAGAACAAGGTTCTTTTGGTCTGATATAACAAAAACGAGCTTTTCTATCATCTGACTATGTTTTATGCAATGTATACCAAACACTGTACATCATCAGAAACACACCCTCTGCATGCTAAAGCATGCAATGGCTCCATCATGCTCTGGGGATGTGTTTTCGCAGCAGGACTTGTAAAGGTAAAGGAAAGCCTGAATAATGAAAAATATGGCCAAATCCTGGAGGATAATCTGACTCGGCGTGGCAGAGAACAAGACAACAGTCCCCAGCATAAAGCAAGAGCTACACAAAAAAGGTTCAAAGATAATAATTACTCCAAGCCCAGATCATACAGTGTCCAGATGCGCCATCCTGATTGAGATATCCACACAACTTATTTCTGTGACTGCAGCCAAAGGTGCATCTAATAAATACTAACCTGAAAGGAGTGAATAGTTACGCAATCATTCACTTTACAGGCATTATTTTGTAAAAATCCATTGTAACTTTCTCTCCTAGACAGGTGTGGATTTGTTGTGCTCTTTTAAGCATTGAATGCATGCTCACCTGAGATGGTCTTTATAGGCAGAAGCTACATTAACTCAGCCTCTGTTCTCCTTCGCTGTGCTCAGGCTCAGAACCAGAGACCACCATCACTACACAGCTTCTGGGCCCCATTTCTTGTTGGTGCTGACTATGTATGATGAATCAATCAAGCTTTAGATTTAATTTGCTATGTAATGCAATGTGATGCAGGTGACCTTTCTGGTGTTATCTCATGCTTTTATTAAAGGAGCTGTGGAAATTGTCTCTCAGCTGAAAAGAAAAGACAAAATGTTGACCCTAAAAGAAAACACTACTTCGTCTTGGTTTATCACATAAAGTCCCAAGAAAATACATCAAAATATCTGCTTTTATTGCTTTAAGAAGTGAAACAGTGTGAGGGGTATGAATATTTTGGTGGGCTATGTATTTAGAGGAACTGTACAGGCAAAGAAGGCAAGATATTAATTTAAAATAGCTGTCGATTAAGCATATGTTTGTGCCTTTGTGTGTCAACTTATATACAAAAGGAAGCATTTCTGCTGGTGGCTGTCGTAACACTCAATAGCCTTGTGTGTGTGTGTGTGTGTGTGTGTGTGTGTGTGTGTGTGTGTGTGTGTTTTTTTTTTTTTGTTTTTTTTTTTTTTTTTTTTTTTTTTTTTTTTTTAAAAAAAAGACATGCTACAGCAACAGTTTTTAGTCTAAAGACTCTTCAGATTCAGAGCAAGACTGATTGCTACCAGAGATTTCTGCCAGCTGCCCAGGTGTCCTTTCTCAGGAGTCAATGGGCCAGAGAAAGGGCAAAACAGAGACTAGCATTGACACTTATAGGGAAGTGGCCAATTATCTTTTGGTTTCTTTTTCCTTTTGTATATGCTGCTGTCTGTTCCTCAGTTTTTCCCATTATGTCAGTACTTTCCCTGTTTTGGGATTTTCTATTATCCTTTTACTAAAGTTGACTAATGCTTTATTGCTGCTGAATGCTGAAGTAGTTTTCTTCAAAATTGCATTTCAGAAGAAGCAAACATAAATTATTTTCATGAAAAACTTCTGATCAGGTCTATTTGTGGAAAAACACATTCACCATAATTGCTTCAATCAGGTCCAGATTACTTAATCAGAGTGAGAAAACAATAAGGTAACAAAATAAATCAAAGCTTAACTTCTAACTGAACATCTTTATAAAAAATAAAAAATAAAAAATAACCCTTTGTGTTATTTGATGTTGTTGATTTTCATGCTATAAATATTTTAACAACTGAACTGACAATCTTTTAATACAGATGGTTGTGAAATGTAAATGAAAAAAGATAAAGGTCTCCAGAGAGATGTTAGGCCTCTAAATGTGGTTGTGTATGTGAAGATAAACCGATTCATCTAAACAAAAACATCCCTTTGGCTGGTAGAATAGTTCATTTGTATCTTCCAAAGGGGTTTTTCTGACGTGCTATGGTAACCTATGATTGAAAGTAATTCTCCATATTCTACTTATAGTCTACCAGTTAGAGAAAATGGAAAATGGTTATGTATGTGACCCCAGTAAATAATATCTATCCAGCCATCCATTGTTTTCCTCTAATCTGAAATTTGGTCGTGTGAATAAAAGGGGATCCCACAGGATTCCAAGGCCAAAGGGGAACTAAGTACATCATATTTATTCTGGTTCTGCCCTGGGGTCTCCTCCCAGTACCACATGCCCTGAAAACTTCCAAATGGAGGCACCCAGGAGGCATAATGATCAGATGCCAAAAACACCTCAACTAACTCCTTTCGATGTTGTGGAGCGGGGTGTCTTTACTCCAAGCTCCCCCTGGATGATAAAACTTGGCATGTTTAAACTTGTACTTGAGGCAAAGATTGATCCCCGACCAGGAGGGAGCAGCCAAACTTTTTGCAGTTTCAAAACGACAGCCTCAGAAACAGAGGAGGTGACTGTCATCCTAGCCTCTTCCCACAATGCTAATGGAATGTTGTGGCTTGGAGACACAAACAAAACCACATCATCCACAAAAAACAAAAATGAGACCCTCTGGTTTCCAAACCAGACACCCTCCTCTCTACAAATACACCTTGTAATCCTGTCCCTAAACAATGCAAATATAATGGGATGTAAATTAAATACAGTGTTGACAAGTTAAGTTTATTTGCACAGCACATTTCAGCAGCAATGCAGTTCAAAGTGCTTTACATCAAATAGACATCAAAATTAACACAAAATCATCAAGCAAATATACATCAAAATCATCAATACATCAAAATCATAAAAATCATCAAGTTGTTTGGTGTGTGCAAAGTTATGTGTACTATTTTGATTTGCTGCAAGGTGTTCTTTCTGGATTCCTGGGCTATTTGGTATTTTATTTTTGAGAATTCTCAGCACAATTAAACAGTTTCACTATCATCATTTTAACAGGAAAACTAGTGTTGCATCACATGAGTCAAAAAACAAAAAAGCAACCTTTTAAAAGTTTATTTTATTATTAAAAATCTTTTAATTTAAATTATTTTAATGGTTACTCTGAAACTCTTGCAAAGCCTCACTCACTCCTTTCATCCTAATGAATGAAAACAACGAACCAGTGTAAATAAAGGGAAGTAATGAGTCAACCTGCATCAAATCCTACCATACACCATGGTCTTGTGCACACATAGCTGGGTCTGTATAAAAATGAATATCTCCACCGGATCATTCATATCGTACACACAAACTTTTCATCCACACGAATCCACACAAATCCACCCATGAGCGTTGTTTTAAACATGCCAAACGCAAAGAGGCAGGGCAGTGTAGCGCAAAGCTAAAACCTATGTCAGCCAATTAGATTGCCTGAAAACAACCACGACTTCCTGTTAGAAAGTAAATATGGCACCAGGAGATTCATTGGTGTGGACAGATATATAGGTTGAACTACTTTAAAATATTGCATTAGAATATAAAATTAATAAAACACAACACAATGTCAATTGGAAATCATGGAAATCATGTTAAAGGAATGTGTGAATATATTGGTGCATTATTTTTCACTGACTGTAATGTGTGGGACCCTACATCTCCGTTTTCCCATGTACTCACAAAATCACAAATATGGAGTTTTCTCAAATCTCCATTTTGGTCAGAGTTTTGATAAATGTTAGCTTTTTTGTGATATTAAATTGAGTTTTTGTGTAGATGAAAGCCCCAAACACATAAAAATATATTTGTTTTCCCAGATATCTGGTTATGTGTGAACTAGACCTATGACTCACCTGTAACTATTTGTACCCCTGGTTTTCTCCTCTGGAGGGATGTAACACCATTTTCTTTAAAGACAGTTCCTTATTTGTTGTCTTAGTGATGGTAAAGGAGAATCCAAAATTCACAATATAAGCTATCTTGCAATCTTACAACTGATTTCAGAACTTGATTCATCTTTTGCATGAATTTTATTGTTACCATTTCATTCAGTGAACCATTGTGCCTTATGGATTTAGGAACTGTCATCCTGGAAAAGAATATTACCATCAAAATGAAACAAAAAGGTCACTGTAGGAAAAAAGATAGATAATTGTATTGTATTGATCAGTAAAGTCCCAAACCATGCTAATGGACCACCACCGCTCCACACTGATGGAGTCCAGGACCAGAATTTTCCTTTACATTTTCACCCTTCTGTATAAGGACACCTTGAGGCTTAATAGTTCAATCACCAGAATCTTTGAAATAAACAATTTGTCTCTGAAAGGCTGCTGTCAAATCAAAAGTAAATGAACATGCCCTGACCTTGATGTCACAAAGCAAATCATCTGAAAAGGCAATGCAGGTGTCAGTTCTGCATAAAGCTAAGCGTATGTACACAGTTTGAGTGCATATATGGCAGAGTCATTTTCCTTTGGCAGTAATAGGATCTTTGATGAACATTGACATCAGCAGCAGACCTAATCAGTTACTGTTCGTATAAATTAACAGGGAACTGCCAAGTTGCAGCCTTCAGTATTATAGCTTTGGGTCAGTGCCAGCTCACACCTGAGTGGTGGAGAGATGAGATTAGGACAAAGGGAGTAAATGAATCTGGGATGTAATGAATCTTAAAGGACATCTTACATATTCTGATGAATTAAAGTTAGAAACAATTTTGTAAGTGCATTAATAACAGGATGATGGTGAGATTTAAGATGGTCACAAACTGTTCAAATCAAACTTTTTGGTCATTTGTTAGAATTTTACAGATCATAGGAACAAGGATCACACAAATCAAACTAGGTTTTAACTAACTAAATGTCAGTATTAAACTTACACATTTCCAAAGTCCTAATACATTTACTGGATTATCTATGTATCGAAGAAATCTTCTAGATTTAAGACCTCAGGGTCTTCTCATTAACATTAACCAGAAATGACATGAAATTTCAAATATATTTAAAGTAATATTTTCAGTCAGTTGGTCTTTACTGGATTATTATGTGAGTTAAATAATTTCACACCTTAAATAAGTTTATGATGATAAAAATCAGAATGCCCATTTCCCGTTACATCTGCCGCCCAACTCACACCAATCCCAACCTTGTTAATGTCTTCCAGCATATGGTGGGTAAAGGTGGAGGTGGCTTCATCTGTCTTCTGATCTAAACCTTGCTGAGTCTCAGGAGATGAGGTTCCACCAACAGGTGCTCGAGCCTCTTCCCCAACATACCCAAACCCTTCCATTGTGTTTGGGTGGCAACCTGATCTTGAATAAGTGCTAAACTGGCAGTGTAGCACTTATTCTCTCCTGGACTTTCATAATGTCGGATATTAGGGCAACAGGTCTATAGTCATTGATGACTGATGGGTGAGTTTTCTTTGGTACTGGAACCAGACAGGATGTCTTCCACAACAAAGGGAGCAGTAGCAGTAGGGAGGGAGCAGCAGCATCTCCTGATTTGGTTAAAGACAAACTAGTGGAAGCAGAAGAGTCTATGACTGAGGTTGAGGATAAAACATCTGAGGTGTGACAGGAAAGTTGTGGGTCAATGGAGGGTGGGATGTCTGTTTGGCTGGGAGTAGGGGGGAGGATGGTGAGCTTGTTCCTGAACTGAACCTGTTAAAGAATGTGTTCAACTCATTTGCTCTGTCCAGACTTACACCTATATGATCCTCCTTTTGCTTGAAGCCTGTGATCTTCTTCATCCCTGACCACACATCTCTAATATTGTTCCTCTGCAGTTTACTCTCCAGCTTCTTCCTATACACCTGCTTGCTGTCTCTTATCTTGACTTTGAACTGTTTTTGTATACTCCTCAATAACTCTCTGTCTCGCTCCCTAAAGTCTCTTTTTTTCCTGTTTAACAGTTCCTTTAGCTCACTGGTGATCCAGGGTTTGTTATTAGGGAAGCATCTCGCTGTTCTGGTGGGGATGGTGTTGTCTACATAGAAGTTTATATAGTCAGTCACACACTCAGTCATGGCATTAATGTCTTCTCCATGTGGCTTGCAAAGAGAAATCCAATCGGTTGCATCAAAACAACCCTGGAGGGCTTCTTCGGCTTCCTGTGACCACTTCCTCATGGTTCTTTTTGTTACAGGTAGTCTCTGGACAAGGGGTTTATATTCTGAGCAGAGAAAAACAAGATTGTGATCTGATTTGCCCTGAGGAGGTCTTGCTATGGAAATATATGAATCCTTGACATTTGTGTAAAACAGATCCAATGTGTTGTTTTCTCTGGTAGAGTAGCTGACAAACTGTTGAAACACTGGCAGTATAGCAGAGAGTGAGACATGATTAAAATCACAAGATATTGCCACAAAAGAATTGGGTGTTGTGTCTGCATCTTAGCAGCAAT
This sequence comes from Anableps anableps, assembly GCA_014839685.1. NCBI lineage: Eukaryota > Metazoa > Chordata > Actinopteri > Cyprinodontiformes > Anablepidae > Anableps > Anableps anableps. The sequence goes on along the minus strand of CM026067.1, from coordinate 8,570,438 downwards.
GGAACTGATGACATCACATGCATTGTCGGCAACAGCTGAGGGTGGAATGTAAACAGTCACCAAAATAACACTGGTGAACTCTCTTGGCAAATAATATGGACGAAAACTTACTGCCAATACTGCAATGTCTGGACTGAGGAGACAACACTTCAGAGTAATGTGTCATGAATGACACCATCTGTTGTTGACAAGCACTGCCTCCTTTCCTTTTCCTGCTACTCTTTAAATCTCTGTCCGCCCATATAGTCAGGAAGCCCGGACGTTGGAGTCAGGGATATGATGCTGCAGCCATGTCTCAGTAAAACACATAATATTGCATTCCTGATACTCTTGCAAAGTCCTTGTCAGGGCTCAAAATTCATCCAACTTGTTAGCTAATGATCTCACGTTGCCCATTATGATAGATGGCAGAGATACTTTGAACTTCCTCCTTCTCTCTCTCCTCTTTGCTCCTGTTCTTTTCAACTCCCGTGGGATTTCTGGTTTCAGTTGTCGTATTATTTCTGCTTTTGCAATGTTAATCAGCTGCTCCTGTTGTAAACCACCCTGTTGCTATTGTTATGCATCATAACAAAAGAGCAAAATATAAAAAGTGTTGGGAAAAATCAATGCAGCTGCACAGCATCCAAGACAAGAAGGAACAGTTGTCCAAAAAAAAGCAATTTTTTTCCAAGAAAAGCAGGAATGAAATTTTAAAAACAGAAAAAATCTCAATGAAAGTAACAGAGCTACTCCAAAGTGCTGCCACCCTGAGCGGTGCAATTCTAGAATGCAATTCTAGAATGCAATTCTAGAATGCCATCATTATAAAACAGCATTCTATTTTATAAATAAATATAAATAGTTATAAATATAAAAAGTTATAAAAGCCAGCATGCCTGAAGAGAGCAAAAGAAATTTTAAAAAGGGTAAAAATACTCAAAAACATCAGAGTCTAAGCACAGTTTGGGTTGAGTTAAATGTTTTTGCAGTTTGAGCGGATGGCTCTCAGGTGTATGCTTTGGGAGGACAGTAGTTTGGCAACATCCTTGAGGACGCTGGTTTGTACAGGTGCATTTTCATCTGTAGTCATTCGTATTTGGGAGGACAGATATAGGTTTGGATGGTTTTCTGGCCAGGATGTAAAAAACTGCTGGCACACTGGAAGAAGACTATTTAGGTGTATTTAATTTGGTTCAAATTTGCATTTAGCATTAACTTTGCACTAAAATAATCCAAAACATATATCTATGATTTTTATATATAATACAAAGTATCAAAAAGAGGAAATAGAAAACAATTTACTGTTTCTTTCAGGTAAGGTGCCTCGCAATACTTTTGCACATTTTGTCACATAACAAACACACACTTTAATGTTTTGTAGTGATATTTTATGTGACAGAACAACACAAATTTGTGGACAATTGTGAAGAAGGAAAATAATGCATGGTTTTACTTCAGTGTGTGGCATGCAATTATATTTAGCCCCTTTACTCTGATACCACAAAAAAATCCAGTGTAAACAAATTCATCAACAATTATCTTCAGCTGATTTTAAAATTAAGCTTAACTCTTTGGACAACAAAAGACAAAGGAAACTTTTGCAAAGTTTAGCAGCAACAGCCTGGAGAAGATTCCTCTCGAGCTTTGAGAGTATTTGGCAGTAGTATAGGAAGGAGCCTGACCGTGCAGGGCCATGATCAGGAGTGATCTAAGCTCTTCTTTTGGTTCAACCTAAGAGGTCTGTTGCAGAATTTTGGGCCAATTGAAGGGAATCAAGGACATTTTTTTGTTGAAATGTGAAAAGTGCATAACAAAAGTCTAGGTGAGAGGAAATAAAAGCAGGAATAGATCTTAAGTTCCTGTTTTGACACCAACCGTCTTGGTTTAGAAATATTTCTCAGATATTACAAACAGTTTCAGACAGGTAGCTTTGGGTGACATTCAAAGACATTCAAAAGATACTGAGTGATTAAAAAACAAACACCTAAGTTTAGCTTGATGACTGAGTTCAAAAGTCCAATCTGTTGCCTGATGAGAGGAACCATGCTCACTGGGTTAATGATCATTCACTTGGAGTTCCCAGAGTTCAATTTCTTTACTTTACTTTAGGCACTCAAGCGTATCAAACAGTTAAAAAACATAGAATTCTTGAAGGAACAATGCAACTGAGGCAGGCCCAAAACAAATTAGATCAACACAATCTGAAATTATGTGGTTTCTGCTTCTCTGAGAAATGTAAGATATGCACCACTTAGACCAGTTCCAGAGATCTCCTATGAAGTCTATTAATTAGGTGTGATCTGAAGCACCAAAGGCTGATGAAAGGTCTAACAGGACTAAAACAATAGATTCTTAGTGACTGAGGCCATCCTCATATTAATGGGCACTTTAAGCAAAGCTTTCTTGAAAAGTAATGTCAGTAATGTCCTGTTATTGCAAAAAAAAAATCAGTTGGGTTAACACACTTTTTTCTATTATTTTTGAAGTAAGATATAATTTAGAAATGGGCCAATAATTATTTGGCTGAGAGAGTCCAAGCTGGGTTTAAAGTTTAATTGGAATAAGTTCAACAATAGCATGTTCGAAAGGGGAAAGAACAGAGGTGGTCTGGTGGGACAGAATAATATTACTTTCAATGCAGGAGCCAAGAAGATGGGAGAATATCAACTAGGCTGGAAGAGGGTTTCATGTTTTTTAGAATGATGCTAATGTCCTAAAAATTTACAAGCGGAAAGGATGTCTATGAATCGGATGGATCAATAAACAGAAGAATAGGGAATGAGTTGAAATGAAAAATTGATATTTGTAATTTTCCTCTCAAAGGATGTCAGAAAGTTGTTAGACAGACTTTGAAAATGTAGATATCAGTTGAGCTTTCGCAGGATATTAGATCTGTTTTTTAGTATCAAATAAAAAATGTTTTTGTTTGAGGATATAAGGTTTGCAAAGTAAGCAGTACTGCAGTTTTTATCATCACTTTTGAAGACGGTCTTCAAAGTGGAATCTTTGAAGTTCCAATATGCATTTTTTTTTTCTATGCTTGTTTTGGGCGCTAGTGGCTATTTTTCTTTTTTTTTCTGATAGTATGTAGACAGGAAAGGGGTAGAGAAGGGGGGAGATGACATGCAGCAAAGGTTCCGAGGTCAGGAGTCAAACTCGGGACAGCCTCGACGAGGACTATAGCCTCCACATACCCACTGCGCCATATGGTGCCCCCAACATATTTTTAAAAGCTTCCCAGCTTTACAGCATGTTCTTCTGGAACTACAAATACTATCATTTATCCAAAGGACTGGTCCCTTTCTGTTAAACAGAACTCTGTATCCAAGATACAGTCACACAGCAGATTAAAGAATAGAATGCAGGAGTTAAGATCATTTCCATCAACTAAGTTTCTCACAAATAATGCATAAAATCCATGAACCTCTGACTGATTAATGAGCCATCTTTATGACTTTAGATTAAGAGGAAGAGCATCAACATTAGACCTGAAAGAAACTGCAGCTGTGGTCACTCTCATGAATGTCTTTATCATGTAAATGGTCAATACTTAGTCCTAATGAGAAAACAAGAGCCGGTGAATGAGCCATTTTATGAGTGTCCCCAAAAACATGTTGTTCAAGGTAAAAGGACTCAATTGAGAGTAATTAACGTGCAAGTTAAAATCACAAATAATTAAAACTGCCTAAAACATCAGAAAATTCACAATGAAGGGCGCACAGTGGCATGGACTGCATGGCGGCACAGTTGGTAGCCTGTTGCCTTGCATGAAGAAAGTTCGAATCCCAGCCTGCAGTTTTCTGCGTGGAATTTGCATGTTCTGCCAGTGGATGCAGGTGTAGGTTCCCTCCTGGTACTGTAGCTTCATTGCACAGTCCAAAAACATGACTGTTAGGTTATTTGGTCTCTCTAAATTGTCCATAGGTGTGAGTGTGTGTTCATGGTTGTGTGTCTCTATGCTGCCCTGTGATGGACTGGCAACTTGTCCAGGGTGTACCCTGCAACCCTGCAAAGATTAGCGATGGATCACCAACAGATGGATGGACTTTAAAAAGTAGTAAATGGGTCATTTGCCATCAGATTACAGACATTAATATATTTAATTCAAATAAAAAATGCTTTATTTATCCCAAAGGGAAATTAAATGTTGATGCAACTCATATCATTAAAAGTATCTTCAAAGAGTCATTGTGGATGGTGATGCTGTGGGCAGGAAGGTTCTCTGGAACCAGTCAGTCTTGCAACAAATCTGAAGAGCAACATCTTATGTCTGTAAATGTGGCAAAAGGTGGTTGAACTAAGTGGTAAGTCAGGAGGTCTGAATAGAAATGCATACCACACATTTCAGAGGTTACTGTTGTAAGGGATCCAAAAAACCCTGTATCCTTTTCCTTCTATCTCGCAATGATGCACTATTTTGTTAGTGTATCATATAAACTTTCAATAAAATACATATGTAGTTGCAGAGTCATAAAATGAGTCAAAACTCAAAAGGAGTAAATACTTTTGCCAGACACTAAATATTTCAGACTATCCAGATGAATGCTACTGAATAAAGGGGGTTGTGTTTGATTGCATTGTGTGGTAAAAATATTCATCTTGTGGGATTCTCCAGCATCCAGGAAGTGTTTTTCATCCTCCTTGGTTCGACACTCCCTTTTTCAAACCCTACATGTCATGTCTCTTTCATATGAAATTAGGCTTTGATGAATATTGTATGAAAAGGAACCTGCTTCCAAAGAGACTGACCTTCACGGCTGCTCTGCTGCTGCGTTTGAAGTATTGTCAAGTCCTGAAAGCTTACATGGGCACTTAAGCTAACACAGGTAGGAAGAAAAGGACTGCAAAATATTTAACTAACATTGCCTTGATTTGAAAAGGCTAGCCGCGAGGCTCAACAGGAAAGGGCTTAATCACCAGGATGGTGGTATTTGAAACAGCACTTTAAATGCCCTTTCTCCTTGTTCTGTATTGGTGAGCTGTCTGCGTTTGTCCAGTTAGCTGCTTTGCTGTGATAAAGGTTAATCTGTCCATGTCAGATATCACAGTATAATGGCTGTCTTTGGATTAAAATAACAAACCAAGAGAAACCCAACTAAAATGCTCAAGTACACACACACACACACACACACACACACACACACACACACACACACACACACACACACCATTTTTTAAATCAGTTTGCTTTTTTGACCGTCCTTCTTGCCGCAGGCCTTTTAAAGGGAAATGTGACTTGACTTAATTTCCCTCTTACTGTCTGATAGGTTCTGCACTGCCAGCCAGCAGAAGAGTTTTTGGTAAATAACTACTGACTTTTTAATCAAAGTCATCGAAGCTTATGGCTCCACCTTAACACACATGCCTGAAACATCTGGATGACCAGATGCTCGTTTTCACTAATCCGATTGGCCCCTCTACGTTCTCTGGGAACATTTGGCTGTGCCTCAACTCTTTGATTCATCTCTTGTGGCAGAGCCTTGCTGTTTGGCATTTACAGTGCTCAGTAAGCGCTTTTAAGGAGTACTCTAGACATTTCAAACAGGTGAGGACTTCAGCAAATGTAGTGTTGAGGAACCAACGTTATTATCACACCAATGCATTTTGGTTTGTGGCCTTCATAAGGGTGATCAAAACCATTAAAGAAGTAACTAATCCCAGACTTCCACATACAGAATGAGCACTGAGCAGTCAGTGGGGTAAATTTTAATACCTGGGGCAAAATTCACTGGTGAGAATTGATGTAGCCGTGGCTTTTCTACATTATTTACAGCATTTTTCTGAAGCAGGTGCACAGCTGGAGTTGACTGCCTTAACTAGCTCACAGGTGACAGCTAATTTGTAATTATATAGTAACGCCCACCACCCCACCATCTACACTCCAGCACATGTCAGACCACAGACCCTCAACACACCTTCCTTAAGCGATAGAATTAGTTGCACCTTTTGTCTGTAACATGTAGGATTTTGTATAACCTCTCCATATGAAGCATCTATTGGAAAATTCTATGTGTATTTCAAAGGAAGGATATTTTTTTTTTATTCAAACAAATTTGCAAAAATAATAGGCAGACCTGAACACAAGTTCTATTTTTTTCTTCTTCTGTTTTTTTTTTTCTTCTCTTTTTTTGGCCATGACACAAAAACTTTGTATTTGAGAGAACACCAAGTTATTTGCTCTGGTTGTAATTAATTATTATAAATAAATATGGACAGACTTTTCCTCAAGTGCATGCATTAATCCTAATTTAGGTGTGGGCAAACCGCACCAGCAAAGAATGAGTATTTTTTCCTTCAAGCTATTTTAGCAGCAAATCTGCCTTTGTGTCTAGTTTCAGCATTAGAAAAACCCACAAACTCCAGTTTCCCCACATTTGGGCATCCACAAATGCTTTCATGAACTTGAATGGATATACCAGCTGTGTTTAATTCCCAAAAGTTATTCAAAAGTTCAGATGAAAGCAAAATCCACATAAAATTATAAAGTGTACTATAGACATAATGATGGAAACATGCATGAAATACCAGTGGGACATCTTGGTTTAATTTAAAACAGTGGAAAACATAAAGAAAAATAAATTCATTGATTGCTTGGAATTGACATTGCCACCGCTTTCACTGCATTCGATCACTTCAATACCTCCAAGAGGAAAATAAAATCTTTCCTCTTGTAGGTCAAGGTGTGCAAGAAACTTCTTGATTTTTGAACAAAAAACTCAACCCATCAGAAGAAGAACAAACACTTAAAATGTGAATCTGAACCCTGAGCTGCCGGACAAATATTTTTTCCTTACTGAGGGGATTTTGTGTTTACACCACAGCCTCAGGTGACAGTGATCACCGGCTCATTTGCTCTTTTGAGCGTGTCACTGACACTTCATACTTGGGGTTTATTGGAACCAGCGGCCTGTTAATATCTGCCACTCTAATAGAGGGGAGAAAGGCTGCAGGCTCCACTGACTGCACACAGTATCTTTCACTTTCCTTCAGTGCAGAAAAACGATAAAGCCTCGATTGCAGAAGGTGACCAGGATGATTGCTGCTGTAGAGCTAAATCAAACCCCAGCACGGGATAACCTTTGAAAAGGATCTATGATGCATGCTGAGAATGTCTTGTGGAACAAAAGATAGTCTGATAATGACATCCAATCATTCGGACATGACAAGAGGGGTTGAAAGAAAGTGTTTCAAACTAATGTTAAGAAATACTGTTGAGAAAGATGATAAGATCAGCTTTCACAAATAAAAGACTCCCTCTTGGCCTAAGGAGACACAAAGTAAACAGTGAACATGCTATCAGATTGCGTGTCTCAGAGATGTCTGCAAGTCCAAACTATTCACTCATCAAATTCATCCCATCTAGTCTGTCTGTAACAATATTTCACTGAAGATTATGCATTTAAAATCAGGTACTGCAACATTTTACATTACTTTTTAGAATTCAGGATGCAAAAAACTGTAATGAAGTCATTGCAGATTAGAAGAAATTAGGTGAGACTCAAGTCCAAGACATTGTGACTGCGTCAAGTCTTGAGCCTTTAGAGTGCAAGTCTATGTAAAGGCCAAAGACTTTGTTTGTTTGTTGGTGAGATTTATAACCAAGTTTGAGGCTCAAGTCAGTAGCTCTGGCACATCCATATGCATGGTAGGTATGGATAAATGGTAAAGGTATAAAACTCATAAAGCTCTTTTCTTGTCATACCGACCACTAGAGCCACATTCACCCAGCCATACTCACATAAACAATCATTCGCCAATAGTAGATTTGTAGGCAACTTGAGGTTAAGTGCCATGCCCAAGGGAACATCGACATGTGACAGGAGTCAAACTACTAATTTTCAAATTCCAAGACAACTACTCTTCACACTCTGCCACAGTCTCCCATGTGGGAGAGTGTGAAGATTAAAATATACTCATGACATGATAACCTAAAACTACCATGCTTTTGTAGTATTTACACAAAAAATGATAAGTGGTACTCTTTTTGTTTTAATGTCGTGACTGTTTTTCACAACTGGAGATTATTTTTGTATTTTCTTGTAAGTGGGAGGGAAAAGTGTAATAGCCCTTCTTCAGTCAGTGGACCATCTCTATGTAGCAACAGGTTTGAGAGTACTCAATGCTCCATACAGCCAGAGACAGTTCCAGTCACTCTGGCATTTTTTATGGCCTCTAATAAAAGGACTTTTTTTACTGAAGGAATAGTATGGTGTAGAATCTTTGTGATTTTAAAACTTTAAATTGTTAAAAACCTTGGTATACCTTGACACCAGTAACTGGCCCATGACTAATCCAAGAACTTTTTTCAGACAGGTCTACAGGGAGGTGAACACAGCACTTGGCCAGCTTCCTGTATGAAACTTGGGCCACAGAATGTCTGTTAGGGCAGCTGTCCAAACTTTAGCCCAGTCAGGCCGAATGCCATTGTTCTACAATGTCAGCCGCAAGCTGTCGAGCTCAAGAAAGCTCTGGCACCCTCACAGCAAACACATAAGGCCACCATTTGAAATGGAAACAAATAGCTTGTAAATTAAGATGGAGGGATGTGGAGAGCAGCTCTTTGAAGTGTGCTGGGTGGTCTCTTTTAAAGCTGACATAATGAAAACGACATTATGACACTTGTCTGAAGAGCTGCAAGGCTCTGTGTGTAGACATCAGAAGCACCAGAGCACTTAACCTTCCTTTGTGCCTCCTTTCCTCCTATACCCTCCATGTCATACTGCTGAACGCCTGACTGAAACGAATGCTCAGAGAATCTATCATAAATTGTAAGATGGACTCTCTAGAGATGACTCTGTTCTTGGATGTGCTACCTATTAGGAGTTGCATTCACCCACCCATGTAGCATAGTCTTTCTTCTGCACTCGTTTTAACCACTCAAGTGCACTTTCCCATGAACTCAACCTTGTCTAATCCGTACAGTAAGGCTCCTGATAGTTTCCTTTAGCAAATGATAAGATTGGTTCCCTTGAGATAAATGTGATGTTTAACAATGTGGTTAGAGAATGTTTGAAGAAGGGGTGGAATGTAATCAGTATTTCTGGTGGTTTGATCTATATTTTTTTTACTTTTTAATTGGTTAAGCGACACCACTGATTTGCCCTGCAGGGCTCCCTGGTTTTGTTCTTCATCAGTGTAGCCAATGAGATTTATTTTAAAAGACATCATTTTGTGTTCACAGAAACAAGGGTTGTCTAATGATATGATCATCCCAGTAATGCTAACAAGAGTCTACAGTCAACAAACTGCAAAGTCTTTAGTCCAACTTTGCCCTGACATCTGACTCCAACCGAGCACCTTTAGGATCAGATGAAGCTGGCTATTTAGGATGTTATTGGGCTACTGGAACTAATCTTATCAGAAATGGTAGTGCTGATCTAAGATGATTGGATTCCTGGTATAAACCCAGCTTTTTTGCAGTACCCATTATTTTTTATTATGGGTTGCTAATATAAAGGTCATGGCTTATTCAGAGTCTCTTGGGGAAACTTTTGATTTGTGTTTTAAAAACTGACCTTTTGGAACCCCAAACTGTGTCAAATTATCAATCATCTAACCCAAACTGGCAACTATGGTACTAGTGCATTTCATAAAGTGGGTAGAATCATGAAGAAGGTGAACTACTACTTTTATTCAAATGCTTGTGAGAATGTACTGAGAAAAGCTTTGGCTTGCCTATGAAAAAAAGCGTTTTTAACATATTTGGACATGTGGACATTTGATACCAATATTAAACTACTAATAACATCAAATAATATCACCAAAGAAGTATCCACAAACCTTAAAATGTCATCGAAGGACCTACAGCAAGCTCTTACTACTGTTGCCAATACAAAGGTGCATACCTGTACAATCAGAAAAAGACTACATATGTTTCACTTTCAGGAAAGGTGTGCAAAGAGAAAAGTTTTGTTCTCCAAGAACTATACAAAGAACAGATTAAAGTTAACTACAGAGAACTATTTTGACTTGGTCAAAGACCAGGACCATGATTTGGACACCAGCACAGAGGAAATGTGCGCCATAACCAAACACAGTATTCCAGGAAAACAACCACATACCAACTGTAAAGGATGGAGTTGGAAGTCTCCAGGTTTAGGAATGCTTTGCTGCAGCAGGACCTGGTCAGCTCTCATTCATTAAATCCAACATAAATTTTACTGTGCAACCGAGGATGCTTGAGGAAAATAGGGAAAAAACTATTAAACAAATAAATAAAACTGAAACAGAACAGGATGTTACAACATGATATTGAGCCAAACACACTAAATCCACCAAGGACTAACTAAGAGTTAAGTTAAATCAAATCAAGCTAAAATGTAACATCTTCCATAAGTAAAAAAAAACTGCATTTTTGTATATATATATATATATATATATAAAAAAAAAAATTCCCTTCTCACCCTCCACGGGTGGTCTTTCTCAACCTCTGAGCTCGGGTCCTCTACCAGAGGCCTGGGAGCTTGAGGGTTCTGCGTAGTATCTTGGCTGTGCCGAGAACTGCGCATTTCTGGACTGAGATGTCTGATGTTGTTCCTGGGATCTGTTTTAGCCACTGCTCCAGTTTGGGGGTGACTGCCCCGAGGGCCCCGATGACCACAGGCACCACTGTGGTCTTCACCTTCCAGGCCTTCTCCAGTTCCTCTCTGAGGCCCTGGTATTTCTCCAGTTTCTCGTGTTCCTTTTTCCTGATGTTGCAATCGCTTGGTATTGCTACATCCACCACAACGGCTTTCCTCTGTTGTTTATCCACCACCACGATGTCCGGTTGGTTCGCCATTACCATTTTGTCTGTCTGGATCTGGAAGTCCCACAGGATCTTAGCTCGGTCATTCTCCACCACCTTTGGGGGTGTGCCCCACTTTGATCTCGGGGCTTCCAGTCCATATCCTGCACAGATGTTTCTGTACACTATGCCCGCCACTTGGTTATGACGTTCCATGTACGCTTTCCCTGCCAGCATCTTGCACCCTGCTGTTATGTGTTGGACTGTCTCAGGGGCCTCCTTGCACAATCTACACCTTGGATCTTGTCTGGTGTGGTAGATCTGAGCCTCTATTGCTCTGGTGTTTAGGGCCTGTTCCTGTGCAGCCAGGATGAGTGCCTCTGTGCTGTCCTTGAGTCCAGCTTTTTCCAGCCATTGGTAGGATTTCCTGATAATCCTACCAATTATATATATATATATATATATATATATATATATATATATATATATATATATATATATATATATATATCTATATATATAATGTGTGTGTGTGTGTGTGTGTGTGTGTGTGTGTGTGTGTTGTTTTGCAGTAGACATTGTTTATTTTGTTTTTTATATGCAATTCAAATGTTCTTTGCCTGAGATAAACCAGAAGTAAGATTACAGATCAATATTCAAACATTTCTTTATAAATAATTGGATTTCATAATTGGATTTGATTTCTGTTGTTTTTTTTTTTTTCAAATGATAATGTACATATTTGAGCCTCTATAACAAATTTGAATCTTTTCTGCATTGAAGAAAATCCACAATACATTGCAACCAATTCTTGCTTTTAAAATCTAATGTAAGCTCTTTCTTTCCCATCTTGCAGTGGATTACACTTGGCTCCTTGTATATTCGCCTCAGCAGAACAGAAACAAAGAGAGGCAGACACAGTAAAAACATAGAAAAAAGGGAAAACAAAAAGCAAAGACAACACTTTAGAGTGCTGTTCTCCTGAACAGCTTTGGCACTTAATTTGCTTTTACCCAATTACTGTAAGTAGCATGCCCAAGGATTATGAGGTGCTTTTGAAAGGCAATGAAATGATCTGTCCTCTAGTGTATATGAGAGCTCGGTGTGGATCTGAACGACTGTGACACCTCTCATGGTGGGTAACCTACACCAGGAGAGGCCTTTCATCCTCAGTGCTAAAGTAAGAGCTGCAAATGTATTTAGGCCTGGCTCCCTTTAACAACACACCTGAAAAAAGTATTTGAAAAAGATGCATTAGGGAAAACTTAGAACTTGAGTTACTACACTAAGATATGGATAAAATAGTGGGAAGATAATAATAATAATAATAATAATAATAATAATAATAATAATAATAGTAGTAGTAGTAGTAGTAGTAGTAGTAGTAGTTGTTGTTGTTGTTGTTGTTGTATAAAATAAATAATATTATCATCTATACCCAGCAGGTTTTTTTCTGTGATGTCCTGCTCTGTCTTGGGGTGTGTTTGAGTGAGTAGCTCTGGAAACACCTGCAGTACAAATATTAATGACTTTGCCTGTGAAAAAATACAGTAAATGCAAATGTATGGCAGTGGTATCATGGGAAAAACTGAGTACACCCTCACTGTTTCTATACAATTTAGGAGGGAAAGTTGCAATCAGCAGCTGCTTATAAAATGCACCTGAATAACTGATTATGGTAAATCATGATAATAATGTATGGTCTGAGTCCTGGAGTTTTACATATGTTGTTTATGTATTGGTTCTCAAAGATTTTTGTGTTTTAAAAATGAGCATGATAAATAATTTTAAAACCTTTTCCACATATGTTCTATTCAATATAACAAAAAAACAACAAAATTGGTTACATATGGAAAATAAAAAGAAAAAAATATGCTGCAATTACCTGGTTGCAGAAGTTTGCACACCTTCAAACTAAAACTTAAACTCGGTCTCAGCATTCAGTATTTCATAACTCACACTTGCACTCATTTATGGTGAGTTTGATTAACCTGAAATGAAGTTCAGCAATCATAGTTGAATCTTTGTATAGTTAAAGCCATCATTTGTAGACAGGTAACAAAGGATCACAATGGTGTTATTGTTCAAAGATATCAGTCAAGAAAGGGGTAAATAGCATTTCCTAGCATTATTACATTAATTTTCAGACTATAATCTGCAACTTTTTTTCATACGCTTTGAACACTGTGATGAGGCTAATTTATGTGTTTTTATCAACGGGTTTGAAAAGGCTGGACTGCTGCGAGATGAAGAGGACAGCACGAGCTTAAGAGCAAATTTGTCCTGAGACTGAAGTGACATTGAGAGTGACAACGAAAGAGAGACTGAGGAAGTGTATGTGAGCTGAGGGATGCCTGCAGGATATTGGAGGGCATGCACAAAATCCATCACCGCGCCTGACCCACACCAACACAACCACATCCAAAACGCGTATCATGCGTGTGACGTCAAAACCCAGCACAATGCACCTGACCCATACAAATAGAGGCCACATGCACATGATGCACATGGCACACAGAAACAATGAAGCACACTTATACATGTATGTCTATATAGCCTATTTATTGCAAATTACACTAAACAATTAAAAAAAGGAAAACCAAGCCTGCCTATCTGAAGTGGAGTCTCCTCCAGGTTCTGTGTCTGTGACATCCAGAGCTGACAAGGCAGGTGAAGTGACAGCATTTGCTTCATTTCTGCTCTTTTTGGCAAACGTTTCAATGACATTTAACTGTTTAAAAGTCAGTTTAGTCATTTTTAGTTAGCTTCACTGCACAGTTTAGCTTGTGGAAAAGAAAACTAACCAATTTAATTTTTCTAAAGGATTTTCATGCGCACACCCCCACAGACACACACAGATTTACGTACAGCATGTTTTGGCACAAAAGAACGTTTTTTCCCCAAAATTTTGTTAATAATAAAGGGGACAGCAATAAAAAGTCAAATAATTATGATAAATGTTTTGGGGTTTTTTTTAATTCAAAGAAAAAAACTCATGATACAAGGTGGACACCTGCAGTTTATAGGTAAGTGCGCACAAAAGGCCTACATATTTTTTTTCAAAGTTAGTGGGTGTGACTAATATTCAGGTGCACTCAGTAGTCCAGAAATTATGGTAGTTACCTTTAAAATTATATTTTTTGATTTGTAATTTTAAAGTCAAATCCTGAGATCAACTTAGAGAGCACAAATCATCCGTGAAGCATGTTAAAATAGGGAGAAGTTTTGCTGTATTTCTTTTCTGCCACAGTGCTCTTTGCTCACCATAAGCTGTAGATACCTTCAGAATCTATCTGCCTGCTTCAGAAGGCAATCCAAGCCACAACCCAGGGTCAATCTTTCATGTCTTTGTAAAATGAAATAAATCTATCAGTGAAAAAGTCAGCCAAAACCACATTCTGTGACACCTCAAACCAAGGCTGAAAGGCTGCTGTATCTCTTTAGGATCACAGGAGATCTGTCATAGCAGGCAGGTGTTTTGTATGCTGTTCATACTCTCTTCAAACCAGCAACATCCTCCACATGAGCTACTACACACAACCACACCTACAATCCTGCAGTCCTTTGTGCTTGATGCCCTCTTCTGCCTTGCTGTTTATCTCTTTTTCCTATCCCCAATCCACCTTGATATGGAGGGAACAGAGTCAAACCTGAGAATAAGTGTTTTCTAACAAGCAGAACCTGCTCTTTTAACAAACCAGCGTTGCTTTAAAGGCTACATGAAGGCAAAGAGAATCTCAGCAGAAATGGTTGGATTGGCTCGGTAACAATTAGTTACAGCAGAGGACACCAAGAGGCGTCTCTTGCTGTGAATATGCATGCCTCAATTCTCTATTCCTTTTCTCTGGGGCTTAATAAAAATGCACAACTCAACGGGGGGAAAAGGAGGGAGGGGGGGCACAGAGCAGAAAGATTAAACCAAGCCACCAAACTGCTGCCATCTCTTGAATTTTACATCTCACAGGCCTGGAAGCAAACTCTACTCCTCTGATATACTCTGCTGGTTTCAGGCACATCTGAACATCTGCAATGGAATGACTGAGGTGATTCAGGAGAGCCTCTTCAATCATCTTGGCAACAAGAAAGCAAAGTTCATTAACTCTGGATCTGGTCTTGGTGTCAAAGCAGACTTCATTTGTGTGAAAGAAACCTTGAAATTCTAAAGATCAGCCTGGCAGACAAAGACGCACATCATTCTTTGAAACAGTGTGTTAGTTTTACGTCAGATCTAATGGGATGCACACCTTTTGAACTAGCTCCACTTTAGTCAGCTTCATCAGTACACAGAATATTTTACCAGCAGTCTTGTGGGTCATCAAGATATTCTTTGGGAAATGTGAGATGGGCCTTTGGTGTTCTTTTTGATCTGAAGTTAGCTTCACCTTTTTATTAAGCAAGCATAAACACAGACCTTGCGGGAGTCAAGTGAGACTCATGTTCTGATGTTCCTTCGTTTAGGAAATTATGTGTTGCTTTTTGAGATCGTTTAGCCTACTTCATATTCTCAGAGAGGTACAGTTTAATTATTTCTTGGTTTAACAGGTGTGGCAATAGTTAGGACCTGGTTTGGCGTGTAAAACTGGACTCTGCTTTTCATAAACTCTTGTTACTTGTAACTCATTTATGAATTAACATGTGTCAATGCATTTCACTTCATAATAACAGGACCCAAAGAAAGCTGAGTTTTAATTTTCCTGTTAAATTAATTAGTAAGAGTAACCTGGACAAAAATGGGCAGTGAAGTTGTTTCTGCGTAAGCATAACAAATCTGTGGGGTCCTAATTAGTAAATGCAGGATGTATTATGATTCAGGCAGATTAAGAAGGTATAATCTTATGACACTGGAGCATAGCAAAGGCACCCATTATAGGAAGAAAAGACAAGTAACAAAACAAGACAGTTATGTAGAGCTCCTTCCACAGTCCAAAAACATATGCACGTTATGGCATCTAGAGACTTTTAGTGATCCTTAGGCCCCATCCACATGGGAACATGTTTTTTAAAAATTTGTTTTTGTAAAAATGGTTTGTCGGTTTCAAAAACTACCACATCCACACAGACTGTCTCCAAAACTGTTTTTATCACACACAGAATGGCCCCAAGTGTTAGTTTTACTCCCACAGACCTGTAAGTGGCGCTAAACATGGAGTATGGGACATGCGCTAAAAGCCTCAATGCGAGGTTAATGGTAAACACAACAAAACAAGAATAGTAAACAACAAAGCATGAGTGGAGTCGTTTGTGTGAAGTGGAGAAGTTATTGGATAGTAAATCTAATAAATTACAAAATGACAAACGTAATCTTCCAATTGTTGTTATGTATGACACATTTGGGGTTATAGGTCAAGTTAGAGGTTGGGCTAAAATGTCAGCATTTTCTGAAAACAGGCATTTTTGCTGTCCACATGAAAATGTGAGGGCAAACTTTTCACTCTGGAACCTTTTTTCTTTGTTTTTAAAACGCTTTGGGTCTGCTGACACGCTTTTTTCTTGAGGACACAAAGCACAAACAATTAAAAATCTACCCTGTTTAAAAATAAATGTTCCTGTGTGAATGGAGCATTGCATGCAAGTGCCTTTGTGCATAGTTTATGGTCTGTGTTTCTCTGTGTCGTCCTGTCCAAGACCACAAGTATGATTTGTTTAAGATTTTATTGGTTCTAGCTACCTTTATTCATTAGTAGTTTGAAAGGAAGAAGAGCAGAGAGAGAGGGAGTGGACATGCAGTAAATTGCCCAGAACAAGGAATAGAACCTGGGACAGCTGCATCGAGAAGAGTACCCTCTGTATATGGTGCACTTGCTCTACCACTGAGCTACCCGGTGCCCCTACAGGTATGATTTAAAGTTTGGTTCAAATTAGTCCGTGTGTTTGCTGTCTGTAAGGCAAATGACAAAATGATCAAAGAGTTGAACAAAAACTTACGTTGTGCTGAATTTAAATGATGTTCTTCAAATATGAGTCTATATTTAAAAAAAGTTTTTACAGAATTTATATTTGTATCTTCTAGATGAGAAAGGGAATAAGAGGGGCTTGAAATGCAAACATTTTCCATACACATTTCTTTCTCTAAATTTATCCAGAACTGTAAAATGATAAAAACAAATTCCATACTTTTCTAGACTGCATAGAAACTCTGGGAAAGAGAGGCAAATTGACCACAAAAAAAACAAAAAAAAAAAAAAAAAAAAAAAAAAAAAAAAAAAAAAAAAAAAACCTGAATCATCACACTATCTAACACAGGTGACATAGATCTGGAGTGGAAAACTGATCCTCGTTCACTTCCTCTACTAACAGTCCCTCACTTTTGTATTCTAATCTTTGAACTGAGTGCCATTTTTCTTAAGTTACCAAAGTCACAAAGAGCCTTGCAGAGACTTTATGTAAGGTTTGCCTTTTGACAAGCTTACATTGTGTTGTAATTAAGCCACAGCAGAATTCTTGCAGAAATGATTGAATATGTTTTGCAGTTTGCCACTTCCTGGAATACAGAAAAAGTTAACTCATTTTACAGTTAGTTTTACAAAATGAGACATGCTTTTATTTTATAACTTTGATTTATCTTGTGTGATTATCTTTTGTTCTTTAACCAAAAGAAATTTGTAAATAGTACTTAACTCCACAGTGGTAGCACTTTCAGGAGAAATAGATGATGTGGTAAGAGAGCCATAACAAGCGCTTCTTTGTGCATTATCCCTTTAACTCTACCTAAATTTACCACTAGCTTTCTCTCTGTTGATCTGCTATCAGTATATCAATATGATCAAGCTGGACCATACTGGGTTCATAAATAAAAGTAATCACATTTGGTATATTCACAGTTAAATGCTAATGGACTAAAATTACTTCTTATCATACTTTGTGTAACAAATTCAGAAAAAAAAATAGTTTCACTTAATGTGAGATCTGATTTATTTTTCTCTTGCTCCATCATGACAGTATAGTGTGTGTCATCGGTTCTCAGGCTACCATCTGCTTCTATTTCACATTCACTGGGTATCTTTATTGCAGTCAGGAAGGGAGGAATTCATCATTCTTCCTCGGCCATATGTATTTATCAGAGGAGAAAGCTTTTGGTTGATACTTCAGAATGAGCCGTGTTACTCAGTCCGATTACAGTGTCTGATTTCCAGGCTCTTTGTTACACTTGCTCCTGTGGTTTCTTTTCCAGATCATCCTTTTTAACATTGTCAGGGAGAGAAGGTTCATTATTTAAATATATCTTCTGTTGCTCATTTGTAAAAGACAGATGCCCTCTCTGGCCTAAATCCACCATGTCTAATTATGCCATCTACTGGTTTTTGGGTCGTACTTGATGTCATAGAGACACACTCCAGCATTGCCAAGTGGAACTTAAACAGCTTTCCTTCGAAGTAAAAGTTTAAAAAAATAGGTAATGGGCTTTATCATGAATCAGAATGAACTGCAAGACCAGACGGTATCATTTTCTATCCTGATTAAGGGAAGCTGAAATAAAAGAACTGAATGAAGCAACTTCTGCTCAGGTTATATAATGAAATTCAGATTTATGTATGTTTCTCCATAACTTGGCAGATTTAGATTTGAAATGATTAAAATTCAACCAAGCATTTTGTTTTTTAATAGGAATTGAGACTGGCAAAAGACAATAAAACACTACAAAAGTAAAATTAGCTTCAGAAATTTAATTTTTTAGCTTGTTTTTATTTACAATTTAATGAAATAACTGAATATTGAACATTTTCAAACCCTTCTCAATAATCAGTGGAAAAATATTTTTTGGCAATACAGCAATTAAGGCCTTCTAATAAGTACTGGATAGGTTTTTCTGTAGGTTTTACTGGTATTTTGATAATTTATCTTTGGTGATGAGCTCCAAGTCTTTGTGATTGGAAGACCTCCTTAACATCTCCCTAATATTTAGCTTCTTGCATAGATTCTCCATTAGATTTAATTCAGGACTCTTGCTGGGTCACTCATAAACAGAAACATAATATCCCTGACTCCAGCTTCTCTGTACAATTTTCTAACCAGACAGAGATTTAAAGAGGAGCGCTAAAAGTGAATGAGGTGGATTAGCAGTGCCTACCAACACCTGATGGTGTCATCCAGGACATGTTACTGTGGAATATCATCTCTGCTGCTGAAACTGAGCTGTTAGTATGTCATGACAGTCATGAGACATGAGGCCTCTTCAAATTCGTTGCAAGACTCTCTGCTGCTAGAGATCCTTACTTCCCACAGAATCACTATCCAAAACAATGGTGACTCATCATGACATGAGCTATGATAACATTTTATTTTCTGTTGGGATAAATAAAGTATTTTTGAATTTGAATTTAATTAAATTGAAATCTGCCAGAAGTTGGAATCATTTTAGGCTTAACTGGAACCATTAAAGGGAGTGGATATATCATACCACTGAATTGTATCACCTTTTCCCTTTTTTTAAACATACACTCATGTAAATATAGACAGAGGAAAAATCCTGGAAAGATACATGAGCATTTTTATTCTAGCTGTACCACAGGAAGCAACAACGAGGCATCATCATAACCTTTTAGCGTACTATTACACACATGTGCCTGTCTTCATACCACTGTTGGTTCAGTTGAACCACAGCGTTCCACTCAGAGAAATACTTTTCATTGTAGGTTTGTACTTTGTTTACTCAAAAGAGAAGTGTAAATTTCCACAGAGATTAACCCTCTCCAGGTCATATCTCTGAAAACCAAGTGTGACTTTTAGGTAGGCTTTTTTGTGAGTATAGTTTTTGCTGTAGGAACCAAAAGGTAAGTCAAAAATCACTAAAACCAAGCACCAGATTGGCACTGGAATCAGTCTGGTAAAATCCCTCCCATTTTTTTTCTTTATGCAACACACGGAAGAATGGAAATGGATGGAAAAATATGGAGTTGTTTTTAAAAATCTCTTCTGCTTGGGGTGTTTTGTCAGAAAATGAATCAGGATTTAATTTACTTGACTTGCTGCAGGCCGTCTGCCTCAGCACCAGCCTCAGATCTGACTGGCAGAGTGTTGTGTGTCAGTCAGTGGTGCAGCTGATCTAATCTTTGGGCAGTGACATACGAGGAACATTACAGAGCTCCAACAAAGACATTGTCATTAGAATGCACTTGTCATGTCAAATGGAGAAACCTTTTATTTGCTTTGTTCACAGGGATTTTGGTTGAAAAAAAAATGTTCAGCAGCGAAAAGTAATAAATCATATTCAGGGAATCCAAGACTTATAGTCACAGTAAAAAAAAAAAAATCTTTACCCTAGAATGAACAGTGAAATAAATTAGCAATGTGTAAAAGGTAAAACGATTTTACATTGCTGCTATGTAATCCTCACTGGGGTGTGCTAAAATTCAAACATATTATCTAAAAAGGGCAAGAAAGATGTCACACCTCAGCTGCTGTCACACTATAAAAACCTTTTTATGTCTGGGTACAGGACGTTCACATTTTACACAAGGTTAGACCTATAATAACACAAAAGAAATGAATACTGGACAGATGGAAATGTGACTTAGAATTTTACTCATCTCATGGTTTCACTCATGGCAACCATTTCCAACTAAAAGGAACATCAATTGGAAGTCCATTATTACACAGTCTATGGCTTTCTCTCCTAACAGGCAATCTTGATATAAAACCATTTTCAGAATGAAGTCATGATTAGGTCCATCTGGTGTCAAAGAGTTGACCATATAGATCAAAGACATTCCCTGTCAAGAAATGTCTTCTTTGATTGTTGTGACCCTCTTAAAGGGATAGTTTACATTTTAAAACAAGAGTCAGTAGAAAATATAATTAGCATTAGTTCATATTGGCATGTTTTTGTAGAAACAAGCAGTTAAAGGCTTTCCAGACAGCCTAACAGTTGTAGCCAATTTAGCAACTTAATACAACTGAAAATGAAAAATATTCATATCAAAGGAAAGCAACTCATGATGATCAAGGCTGCCTGACTGTATCAAGCTGCTGGATAATTTCCAATTGACTATGAGACTTGCAAGGGCACCGGAACATAGCATCTTTGGAGCAAGTGGAAATGACACTAAGGGACTCAACTGCAAAGATTTGATCCACTGTTGGTGGAACTGCAGTGGGCTGATGGGTTGCAGGTAATTAGGCGAATTGATAAGGCCAGTAGCCAATTTAAGATTAATGTGGCAACATGGACGGCTCTAGAGGTGTGCCAAGTGCTGTCCCTGCTGCCACCCCAGCAGGAGGCTTTGAATAAAAGAAAAACTATATTGACTTGAAGGACATGTGCGGTAACAAATCTCAGACACCCAGCAGCGTTAGAATTAAGCACTCCATCACTTTGCTCCGTCTGACTCATTTGATGCAAAATAATGAAGCAGTCAGACTAGCAGAGTAGCTGTAACAAAAGGACAGGAAAGTGTCATGGAGGAATTTTTATGAAGGAAAAGCACAATGCTAATAGAGCTGCAATGCTGATTTTGAAAGGGTATAAATCAGGGTGAGTTGTTACCACCAGTGCTGTCATTACATATGTATAACATTAGCTCCTGTTTGTCTGATGTTAGGTCTGTTTAACAGAAAAGCCATTGTATATGATAAAATATTGCCTGGATGACCGCTCATCATTTATGCTCAAATGTTATTTTATTGGACAAGGTGGGATATAAAAACCAAATAACACAACATACCCACCTACTAAATTATATTTTAAAAAAACACCCCTAACACAGGGGCCACCAACAAGGTGCCCACGGGCACCAGGTTGTCCCTGAAGACTGTATGAGTCAACCACGGAGCTGTCCCTAAAACAGATAAATCATTAATCATTAAGCGATATAGCTAAAAGTAAATGGTGTCTATCAAGCAGGTAGCTCTTTGTATTACTCAGTACCCATGAAGTAGTTCTCAGCTGCATAAAGGTTGGTGACCTTTGCTCGAGCATAATAACTAAACATTTTATTCACAGCGTTCTTGAACAACTAAAATGGATTGTTATTGTTGTTAAAATAAATTATTGTTAAGTTGAATCTTATAGAAGCGATGTGAAAAGGTGACACACTTTGTTTTTTTCTCACCAGTCTAATGTGAGCAGAGGGAGCTCAAAAGGTTACCTACAATGGAGCTGGGCCAGATGTTACTGCTCACTATATTACATGTGAATTTAAAGCACAAATCAGACAGAAGCTACGTCGTCAAACAATGCATTTAACTGACACTGTTTGGCCTGAATCAACTAAATACAGTGGAACCTTGACTATTCACAATTCCGTATTTGTGAATTCACCCTCTCGCAGATTTTTCTGTAGAAGATAACTTCAGATTATTCGCACAATGCCTATTAATGGATTTTTTTATTAAACACAAAATATTTTTTTTAAATGCAGCTTGGAAAGCTGAAATACCCAGGCGTGATGCCACTTGACAACCTATTGGCAAGCATTTTTAAAACAACCAATTGAGGAATGCCATTAATTTTCCTTGCCGCTGCTTGGCTACCATTAAAAGCAGAGATAAGGAAGACTGCAGATATTAGCTAAGACTGGTTTTACTATGCATATTAATGCATGATAAAGTATATTTAGTGTTTGAACTATTAAAATATAGGCACCAGTTGACATTTTTAGGTCTCATGTATTCACAGATTTTAGCTATTTGCGGGCGGCTGTGGTCCCTAACCTCTGCTAATACTGGGGGTCCACTGTATTTTGGCTAAACCTGATAATTACACGCAAGTAAATGAATGCAATAGGATATTTTCTGGTACTAAGGACATATAATGTCTTTTTTCCTCAAATTCCATTTCTAATTTTTCTCTATTCCACGTAAACGAATGTAAACACATTCTTTAGAAATGATCCTGTGGGCCATGTGTACAGTTTAAACAGTTCAAAAGAAAAACAGGCCAGATTTAAAATATCATTATTTTGTAAAGTACTTCGATATCTATCTGTCTGTCATATTAGTTAAAAGTATTTTTGAAAAAAAAAAAAAAAAATACAATTTATTGCATCTCTTTACCCCTGTAAAGACCACTGAAACAAAAAACAGTGTACAAATGTTGACTTTTCTTTTTTTTTTTTTTTTTTTTTAACCCAAACTTAAAGATTGAACATAGAAAAGTTAAATTGTCCTTTATGTAAAATGAAAACTCTCAAGTTTATGGATTTAAAATTCGAGATTCAGTTCTACCCAACTAAATCACCGCTGTACACCTTTTAATTAAAAAAAAAATTGTTTGCTTATAAATAATCTGCTTATTTGGAAAGCATTGGCTAAAATTAAGAAAAACCTGGTCAGGGTAGCAATAGCACTACAGTGAGGAAGAGCAGGTCACACTGGCAACAAAATAGGCCTTCTTTGTTCATTGCTCTGCACACTGCCTATAACTAAGTGCTAAACTGGCTAAGTCATATTATATTCTGTAAAATTTTGAAAGATTAAAGAGCTAATTTTGAGATTTTCCAGTTCAACATTGGTTTACATTTCTGTGGTTGACTATGATTATGTCAAGAGATATACTTATAAGTCATATGGCTCCATCTCACAGGTCACTCACCTTGCGACCCATAAAAATGCGACAAGATCTGCCCCTGCGTAGAAACATAGGTTGTTCAACTGAGAAAACAAACCTACAAACAGTATTTTGTATTTTGTTAGAGTGCAATTTAAAAAAGAAATTAGTACAATCAGATTAAATGAGGGGTCCATTTGATTAGTTCTTTACCGTATTTACTTTTCTACAAAGTCACCGCAATATGACATCTGTCTCCTATAGGTAAAGAAACCATTACCATTACTTTGAAGAACTTCACTTTAAAAATCCTATATTATGCCTTTAATCTGACAGACTCTTAAAAAGGAGGATGACCAAGTCATTAAACATGTTTACTTTTACATAAGCTCTTGATAGGAATCTTACAAGAGGGGCTAACAATTACTCATTGTATAATTGCTGCATAAGACAGATGTTTTTAGCTACAAATCTATCAGACTTTTTGTTAGGAAGGAGATTTTTGTTAATGGAGAAAGAAAGGCTGCTCTGCCAGATTTACATGCCAGGTTTTAAATTAAATTATTAATTATGTGTCTCACAAATTAAAGATAATTTGTGAGGCGCAGAGATTATATTCAGTCGAAAGCAAAAGTCAACAGAACAGACAGATTGTTTTGTGAACATTCACTAAAAGGTAGTATCTGCACAGTCTAATGCTTTCTGGGATAACTTTAGAAATAAAAAGAAATATTGTTTTGCTTGTGGTGAAGAGCAGAAATGTGAAGGCTGGCATCAATGTACCACAGATAAACCAAATTAACCTACTTCCTTTATATGATGACAGTGTAATTAAAAATAAACTAAAACAAAGTATCTGTATGCCGTATATTATTTTACATGCAACTAACTTTTCTTATAAAAGTATGCAAGGCCCACTTATGCTTTTACACATTTTGTCACATTGCACCCACTAACTGCATTGTGTTTTATAGGAATTCATTTCCTATAAATGACTTCAACATCAAAATAGTTCAACACAAATAATTTCATATTTGTAAAATTGAAGAAAATTTTACAGCTGCAACTCTTTTCAGGTATAAAGATTTACATTTTTAGGACTAAATTCCCCTTTTTTTTGCACTGGCTGGACTTTGAGCTATGCTGGCGCAAAAAAAAGGCTTAGATCCAAACCATTCCATTGGAGCTCTGCTCTTATTTCGGAGATGCTGCCCTGCTAAAAGGTGAAACCCTGGCTCAAGTACTTTGCAGCCTCTGATTCTTTTTTTATTCCCCTACTTCCGTTTATTTAGCTCCAGCCATCTTTTTTGTCAACTTTGTCTAGCTTTCCTGTCCCTTCTCAAGAAAATCATCCTCACAGTATAATGCTGTCACCACCATGTTTCACAGCAGTGATAATGTGTCCTATGTTAGTTTTCCTGCACACATATCGTCATGTCTTTAAGCCCAAAGGTTCAGTTTTGGTTTCATCTGAGTTAAGCACATTCTTACACGTTAACTATGTTCCCTGCATGGCTTGTGACTTCCTATGGTTTTCCTTCAACGCTCAAATAATTCCTGCGACTCTTCCACATAGGCTAGAATTGCATAGGACACAAATTTTATGGTGGCTGAGTCTCGCTGGGTAGAATAGTGACCTTGCAACTGGAAAGTTGTGGGTTTAATCCCAACTTCCTCCTCTGCTTCATGTCATTCAGTATGTAAACAAGGCACTTCACTCTAAATTGCCCACCAATCTGAGTATGATTTAAAAAATGTAATATAGGTTCTGTCTGTTTACCACCAGTCAATTTAGTGTTAGCGATCTTTAACAATCTAGGCAAATGAAAAAAAAGGAAAAAAAAACTAGCTTATAATATTAAGCTACAAGCACACCAACTTGTCATGCTTAGAACTGACAAATCTGATACACTGTCAGACCTATGTTTTTTACACATACAAAAAACAACACAGATGACATGTTAGTTCTGTTAGAAGCCCTATCCTTAAAGATGTGTATATATTAAGATATAAGTAGTTTGTTTAATTATGTTTTTACATTAAAATTATTATTTTTTGTTAGATTTAATGAGGGAAGTGAGAAGGTTAATAGAGGCCACTTGAAATGCCCTAATAGGCATACCATACACTAGATGTTTAATGGAATCAACAAGGGATTCAGCCCAACCCTAATACGGAGCACAGATGTGTGTCTGTTATTCTATGTAGCAGCTTAAATAAATACACCAGCAGTTCCATTCCTACTTATGTCTAACGAAGAAAAACCTTGCAACCTCCTTTTTGCAAAGGTGAATAAACTGAGTTGAAATGGGTTTATCTGCCTTTACACAGTGAATTTAGGTCTTACTCCCCTGACACTGAGGCTTTGCTTTACAACAGGAGCTGACGCAGAAAGCCCAAGGCACTGAAAATGAAGGACTGTTAAATAATTCTTGTCAGCAGGGGATTCAGACTTGGATTCATGCAGACAAGGCTTTAGAAAGTACAGGGGAAATGCCCTATGGAAAAAGGGTGTCATGTTTAACACCTCTGCAACCTATTTTTATCCAGGCTCTTGCTCTCAATGTGCAGGTGCTTTGTCAAATCCTGAAAAAAACATCCAAACACACTGCTTAAGACAGTTTCACAAATATATTTAAACACATGCTTTAAATGGACTTCTGTTATACTCACTCGAATGAGATCATGCGATTGTGTTTCTCCACCATGAATAATATGTACAAAAACATACAAAGCTGAAGGTTAGAGCACATTAGTAAGTAGGGAAGGCCCATTGCTTTGCCACTCACTGACCAACATCCATCTCAAATCATCAAAATCTAATCTTGCAAATGTCTTGACATTTGTGGAAGCTCAATCAGTGAAAGACAAGGTGAAAAGATTGATCTAGCTGATGTTAGAACTGATATGGGCTGGGTGTCCTGATGAGCTAATTCAATTTATCACAAATTCATTAAATTATTGCTTTTTTCAGCAAGCAAAGGTTCAAATTGAACAGTATTAGCTTCAGCCAGCATCTAAGGACAACCAGAAAGTGTACCTCTCTTGAAGTTAATAACAGTGTGATTTTCATGTAAATGCCTGTTTGCATATTCAACTGCAGTTAGAAGCTAAAATACCAGAGTTGTGTGTAGGACTGTAGTTTTAATGACTGTTAGCCAGTCTAAAGAGGAAGACTGTGCAAAACTTGCTATTTAAAAAGACAGTTAATATTCATCAAGGGTCAGTTTGTGACATAATTAAAATGGCAAAATTTTGAATATTGGGGAGTGATTTACTGTCAGATAGTTCTACAGGAAAAATAGGATGAACTATGTATTAAATATTTATCAACCTGTTACCCTCATGTCAGGTGGGATTTGGCATGCATTTTCTTTTCTTTTAAACTGTTATTGTATGGTTAAAAACAGATAGTAATACTGAATAACGCCTAGATATATAAAGTTGAAGATGTCTTGGAAACTGGTTAGAGCACTAACTCATTGCATGCTTCAGACTTTTTGAATCTATGAAATTAAACCCATCCAGGTGGCGTATACATTTCTCTCATCAAGTGTAAGGGTTGTTTGGATAATGCAATCTAGATAGATGGTGGCAAAGTTTTGGGAAAAAGGCACATTTGCCACTGTGTTGCATCAGTTCTTTTTTCATGTAATGTAAAAACAAAATTTAGTTTCTCCATGATATTTCTGGTTTCATTTTCATGTCCAAATGAAACAAATGACTTGAGGTGACAGAACCTGTTGACAGGTAAGCTAACCTCACACTCAGATTCTATTGAAGATGCTCAATGTTGTAAAAAGAAGGGAATGTACTTTGACATTTTTTGTTATTTTCTGGAATGTTGGAAGTGAGCCCGTCCCCCAACTCACACATATACAACAGCCTGAAACACGGGGGGAAAAAAAAGTTTTTTTCAAAATGTCATATTTCATTACTGGCTTTATCTGGAAAAGAAACAATTAAACATAAGCTCTGAGCTAGGTGGAAAATCTAAAATAAAAAAAAAACAGTACATACAGTTAATTGGAGCAATACTTTAATTGCTTTATCTTGAAGAGAGAAATGGTTAAACAGAAAGGCAGGATCAATTGTATCGTCTATAGAAAGAGAAGATGATGTCACTGGCAGCTATAGCTTAGCCAAATGCCTCTTTCAGGAAGGTGATACAGATAAACACATCAGGTTAGGTGCAACCACTATCAAATGAAAAAACAGGGAGACAACATAAAGTTAATGACAGCATTAAAAATGCAGTATGTAACTTTTAAGAAAAATGTTTTTACATATTTGTTAAAATGATCATTATCTCATGAGAATATAACACATAATCTATGAAAAAAAAAAAAACTTTTCTATCTTCTCCCAGTGCTCCCAGTACTAACTGCAAAAATACACCACTCAGTCAGAAACAACCAATCAGAGCCAGGAGGAGGGCTCTGTCAATCATCCTCATGTGCACACCACTCACACACTCCTCCTTGCTCTCCGCTAAACTATGGTGGTTTACAACAACATATCCTGCCACTAATCCTAAGGCTAGTTAGCATAGCCAACGATGATGACAGATAAATGGTTTTCCTTGAACGATAAGCTGTTTCTTCACCACTAGCACATTTAGCGGTGTGTACATGAGGGTGATTGACAGTATTAATACCTTCGTCCTGGCTCTGTTTGGTTGTTTTAGGTCAGGAGCAGTGCATTTCTTTAGATGGCAATAGTAGCTAAGGGAAGAGGTGGAGGAGCTTGAACTTTTAACAGATTATCTGTCTTATACCATACTGTGACGACATGGTGACAGTTTTAACAAATATGCTAAAAACATTTTTGTAAAAGTTACACACTGCAACTTTAACTGCAGTTGGTTCAAAACTGAAGAGTAGTAGGAGAAAGTGGCAGAGTGAGGAAAAGTTGCAAGTGTGTCCTCCAGTAGCATAAACCTATGGCAGCATAACGGAGGGATGGCTCAGGAAAATCCTAGCCATTCTAACTGTGGTGTAGAATTCAGTGTTCTGCGACTTCATGACTTCACATTTTAATACACTATTTGTGCCCTCATGTGGTCAGATAATAATTACTGAACAAATCAGACAGTAGGTCAGGTGTCATCAGTTCAAATATCCTTGATAAAGATGTGAGTAAAGCATTCACATACTGTTGCATGAATGAGAAAAAAATTGCAGGGCCTGATTATCACAAATTTTAGAGCCCATGTAAACAGCACCTATGGTTCTCTGCCACAAAATTTACAATATAGCGACACAAATGTTGCACCAATGAACAAACAACAACTTAATGTCATGCTACGTTATGCAGACACTCTGTCTGCACTGTAGAGTATTAACTTAAATCCATACACTGAATTCTTAAATTGACAGCAAATAACCTGGTTTCTGATCAGTTTAGCTGATGATTATTTGATCAACATTTAGACCATTAAACTTTAAGTTCCAGATAGTTTGGCAGTCCTTAAGTAGGATAAAAAAAAAAAAGAAAAACACCAGCACTCAGTATCAGTGACATATCCCATCCTGAGTCAGTACAACTCTATAAATTCTGCACCCTTAAGCTCAATACACTGAAACTGCAGGTACATAAATTGTGACTCACATTCTTCAAAGACATTCAACAAAATGCACTTTATTACCTTACCCACATAATACATAATTGGTTACATGCCAACTTATTGTCATGGTTTTCTTGTTTCCTGCCATGATTCCTGCTGTTCCTCTGCTCACAGCCTCTCCCTTACCTGCTGATTAGCTCATTGCTTTCACCTGTGCATCTGCTGCTGCTGCTGGCTGCTGATAGCTCTCACCTGTTTTGCTGCCTATATTAACTCCTGCTCTGCACTCACTTAGGCCCAGTCCACATGGAGATGATCTTAGGTGTGTCTTGGGAGACCAGAAACAATCAATTTTGAAAGTGGGTTCCAGAGTGGATAAATTTCAAAATGCCAGTCTCATGTTCATCGCACCACCACCACATGAGTGGCCATGTGAGCTGCATCTTTTTTAAACAATGATGTTGTAGCTCAACATCTCTCTCTCTCTCTCTCTCTCTCTCTCTCTCTCTCTCTCTCTCTCTCTCTCTCTCTCTCTCTCTCTCTCTCCAGTATGTGCCTCATTTTCACAAATAACAAACATGGTGCCCTTCTGTGTTTTTTGTTTTGTTTTTGGGTTTTTTTTTGTGTCGTTCTCTGGCAGTGTTATAGTGCCACCGGTTGGCCCGGCACATACCCTACTACTTCATTCTGTGTGGCGCTGCAACATGTCTACATATATATACTGTGCTCATCTCCATGTGTACAGGGCCTTAGTGTGAGATCGTCAGTTGTCAACCTCTGTCATAGCCATTGAATGGATATGGCTGGTATCCTGAGTGTATACCAGCTTACCTTGCTACCAGAGATCCTGCTCTCTGTGGTTTTACCACTTTTAGTTTACAGTGTTCCCATTTCTGCACACTCCTGTGGGTGAAACAAACTCTGGTAAATGGACACTTATCTCTCTCTTACTATGTAAATATCAAGGGTTCCGGTCAATCAAGGTCCAAATCTCTAAAGACGAAATCCTTGAAAACCACCTCTTCCGGGTAAAGCATTTCTTTCTCTTTGTACATGTCTTCCTAGTAGTGCTGCCAGTTACTTATCATCCAGTGTCTTTTGTAGAGTCTTTATTGGATTGTGTATTCAGTTTTGGGTCCAAAACATTCTAAGATCATTACAAATGCAGGCACAGAGACTGTGACAGCAGCATTCCTTTAAACATCCCTTCACCTCAGTGAAGTTGCTTAGTCTGTGTAATCTTTCAGTACTTTTTTTTTTTTTTTTTTTTTTTTTTTTTTTTTAAGAAATGTGTAGCAGGGGATTTGGTTATGTATTGCACTCATTTCTGACTACTAAGCATCCATGTATAGAAGTCCTGTAAAATTTGCAGGTATGTCACAGAACTGACAATGTTTAAAAACACAGGAAATTTTGAAAATACAAAACTGAGTTGACAATGTCCTGAGTCTGTGTACTACAGATATCTTGATCTTCATTGTTTCGTGATCTCTAATGCCTCAAACAGTAAGTGATACAAGCTCAGTCTGTCTCCTTAATCTTGAAAAGTGTATGTGTAAGATATCAAACACTATGCACATCCCATCCCCCTTTCTGCTTTTTTTTTTTTTTTTTTTTTTTTTTTTTTTTTTTTGTAATTTTCTGTATTATGCCACTCTTGATTTTTCCTCTCGGGTCTCCCTAGAAGAGCTGCTTTAATCTCAACAGGCTCACTGCCTTGCTAAACAAGGTTAAACAAAGTCGACAAAAGTTAAATACGAGGTCAGATAACATGACAAACACTGCTTGACTTTACATTTGCTGCTGTTTGTTCCAGTTTTGATGCTACTCATATGCTTCGTATCTGGTTCACACAGTGAATATTAAAAGCCCCTTTTATAGAGGACACAGTGCAATCATGCAGCAACTGCTGATTGGTTGTCATGTCAGATTTCTTTTCTAATGTTGCTTAGCAGATAAGAGTGTGATTTAATTGAGCTTCATCATGTTATCACTAATCAGCATCCCAAAATCATCATCTGACTGGTTAAGTGTTTCCTCAAGTTACTGCCACAGTCAGTTACTTCTGCTGATAAAGTACCAGTTAGAGGCTAAGCATGACTTGATGGAAATACATTTTTTTTAATTTGTGAGCAGGCCAAAAGAAGAGCAGGTCCCCCATGAGAAAAGGCCAGGCAAGTTAAAAGGAAAAACAAAATGACAGAAATGGTAAGACTTGGGTCTGTAAGCAGTTTTTAGATCTGGTGGTGTGTGGATGCAGCAGCCAGGTATTTATGGAGCAGGTGATGGATGAACTGCAGCTGTGACCTGACCCTCGCACTCCAGAGCTGCTTCTGTAATCAAGAACACAAAGGGAGAAGCAAGAAGTAGAGAAACTGCTTATAGGCAGAATCCATCACGTTTACTTTTACATTTACTTTAACTTTTTTGATTTTATAAAGCTAAGATAATTTCTTCATTATAGATTTACAGTTGAAGCCATATATTTACATATACCAAATAAAAAGACACATACACATTTTTTTTTTCTCACTGTCTGAAGTTAAATCAGACCAAAGCTTCCTCATTTTAGGTCAGTTGAAATTACCAGCTTTTTTTCTATTTGTTAAATGCCAAATGCCAGAAAACTTGATGAGAGCAGTTTTTAGAGATTTTTATTTAACATTCTTCAAATTCAGAAATTTACATACAACTGGTCAGTATCAGGGATAATTATCTTTTAAACTGTATGACTTGGGTCAAACCTTTTAGATTTCCTTCCTCAAAAGCTCCAATAGGTTAACTGACACATTTAAATTAACTGGAGGCTCACCTGTGGACGTATTTTAAAGACACACCTGGAACTCACTGCTTTCTTGTTTGACATGATTGGAAAGTCAACAGAATTAGTCAAGAGATCAGGAAGCTAATTGTGGAGCAGTACAAGTCTGGTTCATCCTTGGGAACAATTTACAGATGCTTGAAGATGCTGCATTCATCTGTTCAAACAATTATACCCAAGTATCAACATGATGGGAATGTCCAACCATCATACTGCTCAAGAAGGAGATGGGTTCTGTGTCCCAAGTATGAACAGATTTTGGTCCAAAATGTGCAGATTGACCCCAGAACAAAAGCCAAAGACCTTGTTAAGATGCTGCTGAAACTGATCAGTGTTATTATCCACAGTGAAGTGTGTCCTGTACTGAAATGGGCTGAAAGGTCACTCAGCAAGGAAGAAGCCTTTACTTCAATAGAAAGATGAAGAGCCAGACTGCAGTTTGTAAATACACACAGGGACAAAGACCTTCCACATGTCCTGTGGTCTGATGAAACAAAAGTGGAACTCTTTGACCATAATAACCATCGTTACATTTGGGGGCAATAGGGGGGGTCCCTGTACCATCCTAATTGTGAAGTACAGGGGTGGCAGCATCATGTTGTGGGGCTGCTTTGGTGCAGGAGGAACTGGTGCACTTAATAAAATAGATGAAAGAATGTTTTGTGGAAATATTGAAGCAACATCAGCCAGGAAGTTGAAGCTTGTGAACAAATGGGTCTTTCAAATGGACAATGACCCTCAGCATACAGCTAAAGTGGCTTAAGGACAACAATGTCAATGCTTTGGCGTGGCCTTCACAAAGCCCTGATCTCAATTCTATGGAGAAGTTGTGGATCTGAAAAGGCATGTGAACATGAGATGACCTACAGACCTGACTGAGGTACATTAGTTCAGTCAGGAGGAATGGGCCAGAACTCCAGGAAACTATCGTGAGAAGCTTGTGGAAGGAAGCCCAAAACGTTTGACCCAAGTCATGCAGTTTAAAAGACAATTATCCCTGATACTTACCAAATGTATGTAAACTTTTGAATTTGAAGGAAGCTACAAAAAAATCTCTAAATGTTTTCGCTAAGTTTTCTGGCATTTAACAAATAGAAAAAATTTGGTAATTCTAACTGACCTAAAATGAGAGAAGTTTGGTCTGATTTAACTTCAGACAGTGAGAAAAAAAAATGTGTATGTGTCTTTTTATTTGATGTATGTAAAATCACATGCCATATCATGTCTGCATTTGTTCCATGTGTTTCATTGATTGTTTTTTATGGCTGCCAATTTTTCTCTACAATTATTCTTCTTGCCTCACCAACCATGCTCTATGTATAAACTAGACTAATAAAACATCAGAAACAGGTATAGTATTTTTGCATATATAGTATCCAGGGCAGGGAAATGTAAGTCTAGGTTATTTGTACGGTACTGTTCATGCGCAGGGAAATTCAAACAACTTTTATTGGAAATAATGGAACAAAGATAAAACATGAAATATTTCATACAAACAATAGTACAAATGTAAGCATCACATAAAAAGTTAATTTAAATCACATTCTGCATGAATATGTTTCTGATGGTCTGTCGTATATAAACAACATAAATATTGTAACAGATTTCATACTACTCTGTGGGGTGCGGGGTTATGTAGATGTTGAATAGTGACCCAAGAGAGCTGGGAGTAGTATTAAAATTGAGATAAGATGGAATCTGCTGTTTTCCTGAGATAATCAGTAACATGGGGGTGTAAAGACATATTCAGGTTACGAGATGAGACGACACTTAACATTAAGTTCACAGGAATGAGACACACCATGATGCCTTTGTGTTAATTAAACCAGCTCTACTAGACCTGGTAGTACACTCCATATTAAACATATAGCAGTCAGTATTATGGTTTTAAAAAGTTAAGATTCCAGTACCAGTAAACATTTCTTCATATTATTCGTATGAACAACGGTGTATTGAAGTCCTTCACTTGAAATGTGAGCCTCTCCCCCTTTCTTTGAAGGGCACTGCTGGTTAACAAACTGAAAGAAGGATAAGACAGTTTTCCATCACTTACAAAAAAAGACAAAGTTGGGGGGAAAAAAAATAAAAAAAATTAAAAAAAAAAGAGTTGACTGTGTGGAAGCTAAATATTCGCTCTCATCGCTCTTAATGTAACTCTGATTCCAATGCACAGTTGGTAAGCTACTAGAAGCTCACTGCAAGCTCTGCCAGAGCATGACTAATTAAACAGCTAATATCAGCTTGTAATAACATATTAATAACTGGAATAATTGTTGCTTTTCTGTTTTATACAAAGCTAATAAATGGCATTCTGCATTTTTTTTTTTTTTTTTTTTTTTTTTTTGTCTGAAAACACCATTAAACTGTGGTAAATGTGGAAACCCTACTTTATAATATGGCACCACTTTACATAAAAGTATTTCAAGCCAAAGTGCTGTACTGAAAACATCTGTCTGATTTATTCCAAGAATGAAAACTGACATAAATATGTTGCACTTCAATGTATTCTTTAAATTGGTCAGCTTTAAACATCAGTTTTTAAGAAAAAAAAAAGACCAGATTCCACATATTTTGGGGGGCTTTTTCAAACTTTTAAGTTAATATAACAACAAATCTGTCTCACTTAACCTACAGTCAGCGAAATATTATTTTATTATCTGATGATACTTCATACTAAAGCATGATGTAAATAGAATACCAGCGATACTGAAATATCTATTATTTTTTTCTTTGAGATATGAAAACATTTTATTAAGCAACAGCACTTCCAGTCACAAATGCATGAACATGAAAATGTCTATTTTCACATATCTTTCTTTTCCTTCTTTTCTTTCCATTTGATTTTCCAACCGGGGAGCACATTTCAGTCCACCAAATTTGCCTCGCTCTAAGCCCTGCATGCACCATTATCCATAGTTTTATGATTTTCTGCACCCCACTTTCAGACAGCAGGTCTTCCCACCTCACCATCCTGTTGTCTGTTGTGAAATCGCAAGATCTATTTGGTGATGTGTAGTGTGAGCCTTTTAGACAAAACCTGATTCATTATATGCCTAATGATAGAATTTTTCTCTTACAAAACAAAAAGCATGATGCTGGGATTAAACAGGCCTATCTTTGTCTCCTCTTGTTAATGTTAAGGAGAGGAAAAAAAACAAATCGCAGCTGTGTTTTGACAGAGAAAAAACTCATGATTTAATCATGCTGAAGTAAAAAAAGAAATCACTATGAGCTTTCTACCAAGCTTTTAAACATGCAAAACATAACACTAATGCTTCTTGGCTGCAGAGGATACCATGTTTCTGTCTCGCAGAGTTAATCCGACTGGTTTCATACTTGTCTTTACCACATCATTAACGAGTCAACGAGGCTGAAAACTCCAGTATCCTCAAACACACAGGTATGTGGAAAAACAAGTCAGGGAAATATTATTCTTTAAGAGGAATCTGAATCACTATTTGGAATGTTTTCCAAGGCTTTCTGTGTAAAGAACATTTACTATACTTTGAAGGTTTGCTTTTAATCTTCATTTTTTAATTCATTTTGTCATTTCAAAAGATGTTATTGGACGCCTCAGCTTCTTTCCTCAACATGATCTTTGAAAATTCCTTTAAGTAAAAGGAAGATGTTTCAAATTCTACCACTAAACTACTAAATACGTATGGTTACAAAAAAGTTTACAGTGCTGTAGATGAACTATCCTTTCCTCTATTCAAGTTGTTTTTATTAATTTTCATAAACTGGGATTTTGATGTCGTGTCTATTCATGCTGGTTTGTAATGTAAATGTAACTGTGTGCATGTCATGGGAGTTTCCTCTTTGACTGAGACGCTGCAGGAAACTCACAGCATGCTCCATGTTAAGATTTCCATATTTTTGGTGTTTCTCAACCAACCCAGTGGACCCAAAGCCCAGCAGTCAGCCAGTGATCATTTGTGTTCCCTGTCATGTTTCATAGCCTGTTTGATACTAAAGTGAGTGGCATTTTTAAATGCTAATTGTTGACCACACATTGTGCTGTTACAGCCTGTTTAATAAAGACAGGAACACAGCAGTCGCACAACACTATGCTAGCAAAAATGTTCCAGTAATACAACTTTTCAGACATTTAATATTCATATTTGACTTTTGTTTGACTGAGTATCTAATCTCTGATTCAGGAGGAGCAGTGGTGGTTTGGGGAAGTTTTGTGTTATGGTCTATATGTGCTGGAGGAAACTTTAAATCATGTCACTTGAAGTATTTGGTTGGGGTTTCTGGTAGAGTATAAGGTACCTGAGTTGCTTCTAATGACTATTTGATCCCAAAGCAAGAGCTGTCCCAGCATTCTTTGAAGAAATTTGAAAATGTGGGTTGGATTCTGACAGGGCTGCCTCTTCAGTCATCTTCATCAATTCTGTGTGTGGATTGTACCTCAAGGCATAGTCGTGGAGAACTATATGTCTTCTTTGAGAATTTCGGGGTCTATTTTCTGCATTTTGCAGAAAATAGCGAGCAGTGAACTTAAGTGTGCACGAGAGCAGCTGAGTGTAAAGCAGTTGGGATGAATGTCAGCTCCTCCAAGCCTGAGGTTGTGGTTATCAACTGGAAAAAGATAGACTGCTTCCTCCAGGGGTTAGTCTTTGCTTCAAGGCGAGGAGTTCCTGGATAGAAGTAGCTAAAATGAACTTCCTGGTTCAGCCTTTCTTCATTTTGCTGTCCGACTACAGGCTGAAAAACAACCTATGGTAAACCAACCCATGGCCAATGTGGAGGTGTGTGCGTTACTCCGTAGCTGAGGATTCTATTCAACTGGGAGCCCAGGACATCCTTATCTCTGTGTGCATATGGCCTAACTGTGACACTGTTTTTATTGGTAGGGGAGATTGGGCAATGTTTTTTTTTTTTTTTTTTTTTTTTTTTTTTTTTTTTTTTTTTTTTTTTTTTTTTGCAGCTCGGTGAGATCTTTGGGCTGCAGCCAACACAATCTCACCATTAAAGCTTTATGTTCAAAACAGTTAGGGAACAGTCACTCTTCAATACACCTAATGGTGAGCGCACTGCATTCTTGAGGAGACAGCTCTGTGACTGGGCAGGGACAATATATGTTGTGGCTAGTTTTTAATGCTATGGTGCAATCTTGGTGCGGTGCGAAAGGGGGCAAAGCCTCAGTATGCTAAGTGAATTAAGTTTGTCTAAATATAATTTCAGCCAACCTGTTAATTTAGATTTTGTGCTAAAAGCTAAAATTAAATTTACTGTCTTCAGTTGCAAGGTAGAAACAAATATAAATGTCTACCGACAAACTTGGAGGTGGCTTACAATGCACTAATTAAATGCATCAAAAACTTGTGGAAGAAATATTGGACAAAACACTGTGGTGCATCTATTAAACCCAACAGTGTAATGTCTGACTTCTCGCTTAAGAAAATACTTTAAAATTTCCATCAGCTTGCAGAGAAAAACATGCTGGTGTTTACCAGATAATCAGGGAGCTTTTAAGGCTGTTTTCCTGAAAAAAAAAAAAGCTGCCAGCCCTCTATTCCAAATGATACCAACAACACTAAAGCATTATGGTAACAGGCATACAATATGTGGCCAAAATATCGACTACTTTATCATTATTGCTTTTATAATTTTTCATGGTGGATTTTTATATAAAATGGTTTGAAACAAAATGTAGTCTAAATGGGTATAAAAAGTTAGGGCTAAACATAAAGATAGATGTGGGCATGAACTAGAGTATTTCGTTGGCCTGTCCATTACAAATTGTGAAGTGCTTTGGGGTCCTCTGGACAAGATAAAGGGCTATACAAGTACAGGTCCTTTACCATTTACTATGAACCAGAAAGGGTTATGGAATGTCAGGCTTTAGAGTAGTATTGGGTCGTACAGTTGCAGCTATATAATAGGGTACTATTCTGGGGGTTGATAAACCGAAGAGGAGGAGAGGTCCCAAATCACTGAACTTGATTTAAAAGTGATTTTTTTAAAAAAAGATGCTCTTATCTAAAGGCTGGTATAAGGTCAGTTGTGCATCTGACCAGGAGGTTCCCCTAGCAACTGTTGAGAGGGCTGACACAAAAAAGAAGAAATACATATGTTTTCAAGTGTGATCAGATCTTCCTGTTCCTCAAAAACAGCTGAATAAAATCGGGTAGGCACCAGATATTTTGGGTTGCTTGTTTTGCAGCAAAAGCTGGTAAAATGCTGTGCCATAGAAACAAAAATAAAACAGTTCCGTGGAAAATTGATTCTGCGGATTGTTCTGGAGAAACATGTGACATCTTTTAACCAAGTACCAGTGGAAATCGGCCAGACCTCAACCAGAGAAGTGTAAAAAATGATAGACTGTTAACCTGGATCCAGTCAAAGGAGAATAATCTGCTGTCTCAGATAATTAGTACATCATTCTCTGTCCTAGACCTAATTCTGTCAAATACAGCTTCAAGCAGGGTATAGAAAAATGTGAGGATATTTTGCTTATTTCTCTGTGGAGCCACAACAGACATCACTGCTTACTTGAGATCCTCAAGGACACTGTTGTGTACTGTGTGCTTAACCTCTGTTGTTAAATATAATAAAGAATGCATCATTGTGAGGTGTAGTGCCTGTGAGGGTGTGATCCATGAAGGAGAGACCATTATAAAAGCATCATAAATGAAAAGAGGCTGCAGATAACAGTCCCTAAACACCACTGCTGCTCTCTTGCTATACATAATCACTAAAGAACCAGCACATTACAGAGGATCCAAACACAATGAGCTCAAAATCTCGCCCATTTAACCTTGACTTAACATCAACTTCCACCTACAGATGATCATTTTTTACAATGGCATAAAGTAGAGAGGGAAGCAGTATGAGGTAGGGCATTGGAACATTAAAAGAAAGATATTTTTCCTGATTTTCTTTTTCTCAGCAGACATAGCAAACCACAACCAGGTATAATCTAAATCAGCAGACTTTACCTGCATGTTTTAATACATCTATCACATTCTCGTTTGTCTACTCTTTGATTTAGCATCACCTTTCCTGGAAGTTATGGGATTTCAAAACAAACATACATCGATCAGAGATAACATTATGACCACAGTCAGGAGAGGTAAATGATTATCTCTGGCATTAAGAGTGCAGCAAAAATCATTAATGTTTTTATAATATATTACATTATTGTCAATAATATGGGTTGTTTACGTTTGTGTAGTGTCTTTTTTCTGCTCTGGAGCTGCAAGTCCCCAATGAAGGGCGGAGCTCAGTAGGTATGCTCCTGCAGGTGTGCTATTCATCAAGTCATCTCAGAGGAGCCAGGCTGCCAATCACTCTTTGCCTGAGTGTTTACCTTCATGGTAATCTAAACCCTCCGTGTCTCCTAGTTGTGCCTCTTTGTTTCTGCTAGTCTATTCTAATCATCTCCAAGTGCTTCTTTCCAAAAGGTAATCACAATGCTTTTACCTGGACTTGCTACATGAGCTCCCCCCAGACTTTCTTGTTCAAGATCACTTCATCAATAACAACTCTGGATCAGATACATGAATGGTAACCTCCATGATCCTCTTCCTCATGCAAAGCAAACTGTCCATTGTCCGATACTCTCTCAGTTCCACCTGCTCAAGTCTCCAACGTCATCTTTGTGTTCCCAGCTCCAAGCCTCCTGTGCTCTCCTCGATCATTCAGCTCCAAGACTTCATCCAACCTCTAGCTCGTAACCACAACCATCAACCCTGGATTCCACTCACTCCTCCCTGGTGTACATCCACTCTCATCTACCAGTAAGATTCCCCTTTCATCTCCATCATTTACCACCATTCATTACTCTGCTCCCCTCATCATCTGTCTCACAGTGTTCCTGCTTCCCAATATCCAGCAACACCCTTGGACCAAAAAAAACATTCATTATTCATTTGTTTGTACAATAAACCTTCAAAATTTCTGTCTCTTAAGAGTATTCGTGCATGTGGGTCAGAAAATTGCCAAAAACTATGACTATTGTATTATACTGTAAAGGCCTGCATGAGGTTCTGTCCAAGTTTATTTCTTGTGTTAATGCTTTTAACAAAGTAGATGCTGCTGAACTTTTCCAACAATGCAGTTTGTTGCATCCCGCTAAGTGTTAGCTGACCCTCAGCAGCTATGTTAAATAGACCAAGAAATGAGTTGGCCACAAGTTTAATAGACAACCTAAACGTTGCAAACATCCACCATTAGCATGTTAGGCTGCTGCAGGCTGAGGAGTATTTGTGTTATTTCTTTCTATGCCAGTGTTTCTCGATTCCTGTCCTCAGGAACCACTGCCCTGCCTGTTTTAGGTGTCTCCCTTCTGCCACACACATGACTTGAATAAGTGGGTGATTAACAGGCTTCTGCAGCACTTGATGGCATGCAGAGTACGTCATGCAACCATTTGAATCAGGTGTTGTGGAGCACAGATACATCTAAAATATGAAGAGCAGTGGTCCATGAGGACCAGAATTGAGAAACACTATGCAAAGGAAGAACAAAAACGTAACCAAATGCCCCTCCTCACACAGTTATCAAGTCCAAATGCAGCTTCATTTAACACCAAAGGGCAAAGCACATTTGCAGCACTGCATCAAGTCATAACACTTACTCACTGCATAACACTGAAATGCATGAAAGACAAACCATGGTTTCTCGCTATGGGTAAGTCATTTATTGTGTTTATTTTTCCAACAGAAATGGTGCTACAATACAACTATAGAACAACTGAAAGAACACATAAGGTCACCTACGGGAACCAAAATGTTATAGCAATTGCGTCAGGAGGGATGACACTCCTACAAAGAAGAGAAGAAGCTAGGTGATGCTTTCCCCTCATCCAACTGAGTAACTGTGAGATGTTCTGTACAATCAAGTGCAATCTTCCTTTCTACTTGCAGGACACAAAGACTCTTCAACTAACATGTTGGTTCCAGATATCACTACACATATTCCAGGGACTTGTAGAGTCCATGTATAGATCAGGGATGTTATGAAAGCAAAAGGGGAGCTAACACACAATCATACAGGTGGTCATAATATTATGCCTAATCAGTCTAAGTCATTTGGTAACCTGGAATACCACACTTTATAGTTAAACTTAGTTGCTATCTTACAGTAACAGCCCTATAAAGTGCAGGCTGTTGTACCTTTCCACCATCTGTTCTTATTGTATTTCTAGGACTTTTTTTTGACACAGCCTCCCCAAAGGAAAGATTAAAGATTAGCCTCCTCCATGTTTTTCAATCTAACTTATCCAACTTAACCACACACTTATACAAGCAGAAGCAACCAAACCCATTGAGGACTTGTGTGTGATTGCACTTGAGCTAGCTCAGATAACGGTATTTG
Organism: Anableps anableps; assembly: GCA_014839685.1. Classification (NCBI taxonomy): domain Eukaryota; kingdom Metazoa; phylum Chordata; class Actinopteri; order Cyprinodontiformes; family Anablepidae; genus Anableps; species Anableps anableps. The sequence goes on along the minus strand of CM026067.1, from coordinate 8,529,532 downwards.
ATAGCCGATTGGCCTTAATTGCATGACTGTGCAGTGGGAGACTGGGTATATGGGTTGATGCCAGGACAACACGCTCAATGTGTGTGTGTGTGTGTGTGTGTGTGTGTGTGTGTGTGTGTGTGTGTGTGTGTGTGTGTGTGTGCGCATGTGTGTGTGCCAGTAGCAAGCCATGCTGGAGCTGAATAACAGATGCTGGCTGACAGTCAGGACCATTTGTCATTTATCTGTCTAAGCAAAACAGGTTGGAAGGTGTCATCATAAGTTAATGTCAAAGGCTTGGATGGCAAGAAAGGCATCCAAACATTTTAATACTAATTAACCCTCTACCTGTCCTCTATGAGCTGTGGACCAGTTTGAGCCATTCTGTGGTCCATATGCACTCTTCTGTGGTCCATATACATTACCTGGTGTCATGTAGCTCTGAAGGTCTGTCTGATTGAATTCAGGAACTCAATTAAAAAGAAATTTGCATATTTTCAATTTTTTTTCTTTTTTGCTTTGGAACAGATTTGTTTAATGGTGTAGATTTTCTTATTTAATCTCCTGTCCAGTTTCTGCCTCTTTCAGTACAGAAAAAGAAACTTTGACAGCTAAATTATGAAAGTAAAATTGACTTTTTTTCATCTGATATATATTTTCCCCCCTTTTCACATCTTCACAGGAACATTCTGAAAAATATCCCTGCCTGTTATCTTGATTCATGTCTGATGGAGTCTGATGGTTCTACCGTTCTTCAGATTTCTGTTATTACTTTCTGTCACCTCCTGCAGAGAATGAACCAGGCTTTCTTCAACAGTACACTTATTTTTACCATGTTTTCACAACAGTGAGATTTACCACAGCTGTGTAACCAAATAAAATGGAACCATACCCATAAATCGTAATCTTTTATTGGTCTAAAATGCAGTGAAATTAAACTCCACTCTATCCTTACACATCTTCCACCTCTAATAAACAGCTGCACTGTCTGGAAGTAGTTTAGCAAATGCCTAATTGACCATTAATTGCCTGGAGCAATAAAAAGCTCTGTTGTCTCATGATGTACTATCAAAAGTATAAGGATACATCTAGCTCATGAGACAATACATGATATTGAGGTAATGAGGAGAGGTGAGATTTGACAACATTTTAGAAAACCTAACAATCTCTTTTTCTTCTTCAAAGTCGAGATTTTAACACGTACAAACCAATTATCAGTGTAGATCACATGTGCCAAACTCAAGGTTCAGGTGTCAAATCCGGCACGTCATATGTTTTTCTGTGGCCCTCTGGACTCTAGAGAGCCACATATGTAGAAATTTCAAGATTACAGTTTGGTGCTTTAATATTATTTTGTCATTCAACTCAGAGCAGTTTTTATCTGCATTCTGCCAAATTACTTCAATTTGAGAAGATGTCCAATATTATTTAAGTTCAGAAAGTACTCATCCAATGCAGAGACAACTATTTATTAATATTTTTAACAGTTTGTTACTGGGTAGTTTTGTCAATATGTTCTGCTATTACCGGCCCTTTAAGGACATTGGTGATCTTAATATGGCCCAAAATGAAAATGAGTTTGACAACCCTGGTGTAGATTATTTTAGGTTTGACCAGTCTACATGTTGTTTTCCTGATTGTCTAATTCCAAGGTGGGCCTACTGCTAAATGTTCTGAGAATGCTCTTTTTTGGTTTCACAAACAGAAATTTGAAAAACTAAACTGTGTTTCATGTAATTTCAGTTCAGTATAAATTTATCTAGTTAAAGCTTGGCCATTCTAAATGTTTCAGATTTTTACCAACATGTACAACACTGTAGTCCAGATTCCCTAAAACTGAGCTAGCCCCTTGGTGCTAACAGAGGATGCTAACTTTAGTGATGTTAGAGGTTAATGGTTAGCCAGTCTTACAGTGCTTACAGTGTGTTTTTTATCTTGCCTGTCACTCTGTCACTAATTGTTTTGTACCAAAAACCAAAATTACTTCCACATAAATGATTTAAAAATTGTGGGTTCATGTGCCCCAGTCAGTCTGACCCTTTGCTAATTCATACCCCCATTTGTGCTCATTGTCATTGCATCCTTCCCTACAGTAGCTTTGCAGGCCTACTTGTAAATAAACTATTCTGTACCCATGTACATAAGCTGTAGCATATTAGTTGCTCTTTAATTGTATTTGAATATTTTTTATGAATTAACATCAATTTTTTATGATCTGACGTGATTGAATTTTATTGCAGTTATCTAAAACCTTCTTAATACATTCTCTTTAATTTGATTGTGGTTCAGATCTTGAGGAATGGTTTTGAACTTTGTGAAGTTATACAACCACATTTGGTTCTAAACTTTTCGCTTAAGTTGAAGAATTCACCATTCTGAAAGAAGTAACGAGGTACAAAAACTCTACTTTTCAAAAAAATCACAAACACAAAAAGATGTTTTTGTGATTATTTTTTTGACACAATCACAATTTTTTAATGAAACAAAGAAAGTAGTCAGGATTTTTTTTGTAAATTTTTGTAGCTATGAAACAAACAAAGGGTCTTACACATTTGCCTTATTTTAAAAAAAATATATACATTTTCCCACATTAGGTTGATTGTGATCTATTTTCTAGGTTTAGAAAAAAAAGGGTTTAGTCTAATGTTAACAACAACAAAGGGTTATGAGTCAAAAATGTTTGTTTAATGAATGGAAGTGCCCAAGTTCTGTTCAGTAAAAGTCATTGTCTATCTGTGGTCCTATTCACTATAAAAATGAAATCAAAGCAAGAAAAAAAGAATTTTTAAAAGAAGTCAAATATTTTGAGTTGTGTCAAAGATTTACCAGTTTAAGTAGATTTATTTGAAAGGCCTTGCATTATTGAAAATCTCATGCAACAACAAAAAAGAAAAAGAAAAAAAAAAGAGTATTTCTCTGCATCAACCACCTTTGCTGCTGGCCCAGACTTTTGCCAAGGTTGAATTGTAGCCATGCTACACTTAGAAAACCACTGTATTAGACTATTATGTTAAATCATTAGCTGTCAAAGTGGAACTAAAATGCCCCTGGCTGTGGTACCCATGTATTTTGTATGTGAAAAAGTTAGGAATGAAACAAACAAAATTACAAATGTATAAAATACAAAAAGGGAAAGGACAACAATAACCATTGCCCCTGGAGGTATCTTTAGTGTCTCTCTAACGTATTATTGACAGCCAATCTAACGTGCAGCCAACATCTTTAGTAGTCGACTTCATTATATAACCCAATGGCTCACAAACTACTGCCTGTTTTACATGAAAAGCAGATTCCTATAATAATAGCTTAAACTAAAACAGCAGCTAGATTGTACAGATTAAATGTTGACATAAATTAGTGTTTTAATATCTGTCCTGGTTCCACAAGATCTCATTACAATCTTATGTACTATATTTCACCATATTCTCTGATGATGGTTTAATAAATGTCAAATGCCTAATGACATACCTTTGGGTCGTTTTTGTGTGCAGGTCGTTTCTGGTGGAGGCTATGTTCTGCAGGGACTGATGGCTTATTTTATTTTAAGACAACAGGGCGACAACATTGTTCATGTTGACAGGTCTCCATATTTTCCTCAGAACTATGAAGGCTCGGCTCAGCTATTTCTGACAGAGCTGAGCTCAAGGTCATCATCTGCCTTCGCTCCAGTGCTCTCTCCTCGTTGTTTAGAGTGCACAACTGCAGCCGAGGTGCTTACCTACATATGGATTATGTCTTCTTTCACCGTACTGCCACACAGAACGAGCCTAAGTTATTTTATGTGGCTGTCATAAAGCTGCCTGTGAATAACCGCCAAGGAATCCCCACTAAAAAACATAAAGGAGCCTGGCATCGCACTCAAAGAGGAGTGATGCACACAGCCACAAACCTGGAACACCGTCAGCCCTGCAGCAACACAAACGAAGCCCTTTAATGCTCCCAATCAGCCAAACCCACCCTTTAAAACGGAACAATATTGCCACAGCCCAGATATCTGCCAAAATAATATTTACACAATTCAATTGCAGGAGACGTGGTGCACAGATCATGTTGCACACAATTAATAAGACACAGGCCATTTCCAGGGGGCCCACACTGATGTGTTATGAAGAGAAATGCATAGAGGTTCAAATGAGAAGGGTGTTCACAGTTTGAATATGGATTTGACGCTATCATCCAAGGTGACATATTGTGAATAAGAAAGTGAAAGAGTGAACACAGCTAAGATGAGGCTTTATAGAGAATTAGGTTTGAAAAAAACTTTAATGAGAGAGAAAATAAAGCGAGAGACAGAACTCAGGAGCACATCACAGCTGGGAATAGCTTACTTCCTGAGGCTTTCATAACTGATGAAAATCTTGTATCTGTAAACCTTACTTTATTAAACTAGTTGAGTAATTAAGTTCATAATAGTAGCAGAGGTTGCTCATTTAACTTTTTAGCCAGATTAATCTACAAGAGCAAATTTAAAATATGAAAAATATACAAATTTGGGTAAGTTTAAAAAATCTTATGAAAATTATTTTTGAATCATTTTTGTTATTTTAAACTTTTTTTCCTCCAAATGTAACAGTGTTCAATATGAATAAACACTTTAATTTCAGCATCATCACATCACAGGACATGTCTACAAACATTAACGTATTTGTCACAGATTTAATTTGCAATCTTGGATGAACATTTTAGGACTAGGATTAGAGATGTCTTCCCGCCGGGGCCCGGAAACTGGTGATGGAATGGAGGCCAAAGAAAGGAGAAAAGCCTGAAGGAGGCGAGAGGACAAGGGTGGAGAAGGGGTGGAGGTGGGTTCTAGCTTGGCTGGAGAGCAGATGGAGTCATGGATTAAGGGCTTTATAAATGGAGACTTGCACGATGATTGGCTACAGCGAGGAGTGAACTGATGTTGATGTGCTGCAGCTGAGGTGCATGATGTGAAGGATAGATGATGCAGGTGAGTCCAGAGAGAGTCTTTCAGATTGAGTTTATGATACAGAAACTGACTACTTTCTGAACATTCCAATGCTTCCTGGACTTTCTCATGCTGTTTATTCTGCTGTTTTTTTTTTTACTTATATAGAGTGGCTTGCAAAAGTATTCCTACCCCTTCAACTTTTCCATATTATGTCACATTACAACCATAAACAAATACATTTCATTGGAATTTTATATGAAAGACCAACACAAAGTGGTATACAATGTGAAGTAGAAAGAAAATTATACATGATTCAAAACATTTTTTACAAATAAAAAACTGAAAGATGTGGTGTGCAAAAGTATTCAGCCCTCTTTTCTCTGAGTGCAACCAACTGCCTTCAGAAGTTGCCTGATGATTGCTAATGACTAACTGGAGTCCACCTGTGTGTAATCTAATCTCAGTACAAATACAGCTGCTCTGTGAGCCTCAGAGGTTGGTAAAGAGAATATTGGGGAGCAAACAGGATCATGAAGTCCAAGGAACACATCAGACAGGTCAGGGATAAAGTTGTGGAGAAGTTTAAAGCAGGCTTAGGCTATAAAAAGATTTCCCAAGCTTTGAACATCTCACAGAGCACTGTTCAATCCATCATCTGGAAATGGAAAGAGTGTGGCATAACTGTAAACCTACCAAGACGAGGCCGTCCACCTAAACTTCCAGGCCAAACAAGGAGAGCCCTGATCAGAGATGCAGCCAAGAGGCCCATGATGACTCTGGACGAAATGCAGAGCTCCACAGCTCAGGTGGAGAAATCTATCCACAGGACAACTAGTAGTCATGCACTGCACAGATGTGGTCTTTATGGAAGAGTGGCAAGTTTGCCAGAAGCCATGTTGGGGACACCAAAAACATGACAAGACCAAAATTTAACTTTTTAGCCAAAATGCAAAACACTATGTGTGGTGGAGAACTAACACTGCACATCACTCTGAATACACCATCCCCACTGTCACATATGGTGGTGGCAGCATCATGCTCTGGGGGTGCTTCTCTTCAGCAGGGACAGGGAAGATGGTCAGACTTGATGGGAAGATGGATGGAGCCAAATACAGGGCAACCTTGGAAGAAAACCTGTTGGAGTCTGCAAAAGACTTGAGACGGGGCGGAGGTTCGCCTTCCAGCAGGACAACCACCCTAAACATAAAGCCAGGGCTACAATGGACTGGGTTAAAGCAAAACATATTCATGTGTTAGAGTGGCCCAGTCAAAGTCAAAACCTAAACCCAATCAAGAATCTGTGGCAAGATCTGAAAACTGCTGTTCACAAACGCTCTCCATCTAATCTGACTGAGCTTGAGCTGTTTTGCAAAGAAGAAAGGGAAAAAATTCCAGTCACTAGATGTGCAAAGCTGGTCGAGACAGACCCTAAAAGACTTGCAGCTGGAATAATAGGAAAATTTGGTTCCACCAAGTAATGACTCAGGGGGGCTGAATAATTTTGCACAATGCACTTTTCAGTTTTTTATTTCTAAAACTTCAGTTTTTTTATTTGTGAAAAATGTTTTGAATCATGTATAATTTTCTTTCTACTTCACAATTGTCTACCACTTTGTGTTGGTCTTTCACTTAAAGTTCCAATGAAATATATTTATGTTTGTGGTTGTCATGTGACAAAATATGGAAAAGTTGGAAGTCGATGCAAAGTCACACCATTTGCAACTCAAATGGTGTGACTTCACCTTTTAGAAGCCTGTAAACCATGACACTTTCATCTGGGCTTACCAATTTTTTGAAAGGAATAGCAACTTTGTGTGTATCTAAGAGTCTGACAAGAAGTAGTAAAAGATTTTCAATTAAGTTTGTGAATCCAAACTGACCTAAAACAGGGCATATGTTTTGTCTGAGGAAAAAAATGGTACTGAAACAAATTACCATGACAATTACAGTCAGATTTATTGAGATGCTACTGCATAGCACTTTCACCTTACTAATAAAAGGCTGCATGGTCATGCTACTAACTAGTAAAGCTGACAATAATTTCAGTTTCAGCCCCCTAACATGCAATCAATGCAAAAACACTCAAGTACTGTCTCATTGTACCTCTGTGTTTTTAAAACTGTACTACTGCTAAAGTCCTCTTTAGCTTTTGTAGATTGTAGAAATCGTTTTCTTAACATGCATGAGAATAAACTATAAGTGAAACAAGCAACCTAATCCATAGACCTAGGATTACAATCAAGCATCTAGTGTACCCATGGCACATTGAAAGAAATACTTTTCTTTCATTCAAGAAAACCCTAAAGAATCTACCATCGAGCTGTGAAGTGGAACATCTCAGAGTTCAGGAGTATGATTTATCTAACATCAGCAACAAATTAACTGTTGGTTAATAGAGTCAACCCAATGGGGCAAGAGTGCTTGACCTGAGTCAGTGAAGTGGCAGTTAGCCAAAAGGATTTGATAAATGCATTATAGATTTATTTTATATTAACTTTTAAATGAACTGAAGTTGCTGAAGAAGTCTAACATCACAGACCAGATCATTAATTGCCTTTGGTAGAAATCCTTTTTTTTTTTTTTTTTTTTTTTTACGACAAATGATTTGTAGGCGTAGTAGAATAAGAGTAAACCAACAGACCTGGCAGTCAATAAATGCATGCTGCTCATTGTGGGTAAATTAGTCAAAATTTGAAGAGTGCATGTTTAAAACAATAGCAGTGTACAGTTGAACCAGTGAGATAATTTAATTTGTGAAAAAACAGGTATGATACTGGTGGCCCTAACTTAAGGAAGAAGGCCAAAAAAAAAAAAAAAAAAAAAAAAAAAAAATGTACATTCTGGTTGTAATTCAAGTCCCTCTGAAAATCTGAGGATCCAAACATTAATCAGAAGAACAGCAGAAAACAAGAAACTATCAGTTTAAGGGATTGAAGCATAGCTAAAATGGTGGCAGACTCAGTCAAAGATCAGATCCAAGGTGGTCAAAGGACGTTCTATTGGTTACTTGTGAGACCTATAATTAGAATCCACCTATGTAAAACCAAGCAATCGGCAAGAAACCCTCCACAAATTCTCATTGTTGACAGAAACTGACATACCAAAGAGGTTACAGTGTACGACAGAAAACACTGACTGTAACTGAAAAAACATTTTATGGACTAATGAAAGCAAACTATTTTTTTTGTAGGTTTTTTTTTTGGGGGGGGGGAAGAAGGTTAGAGTAGAGGTCCCCAACTCCAGCCCTTGAAAGCTACCCTCCTGCCACATTAAAATGCATTCCTACTCTAACACACCTGAGTCAAATGGCTAAATTATCTCCTCAGCATCTCATCAAGTTTTGCGGAAGCCTGGTACTGAGCTACTCATTTGATCCAAGTGTGCTAGCGCGGGGATGTGTTTCTCCTCTCGAATTCAATCAAGGCTCAATGTCGATCTTGGGTTTCAACAGACATTTATTGGGGACAACGTGTCTTTACATGCCTTAACAATGCCCCAAAATTGCCATCAGAACTAAGAAAGAAAACAAACCTAAATTAGCTCACATAAAATATATAGAATTTACATAAATAAAAGAGACAAAACAATAAAATTGTACCTCATTGGCCGCATCAACTTCAGAGGAATAAAGATGATTTATACAGCTTCTTCTCACACAAAAAAGTACACTTTTTGTCTTCTGGGGAAACTTCTTGTGACCAGTGTCTTGCAGATATGTCAGGTACAATGCTCTGTGTGGCTCTCTAAGTACGCCAATCAATCTTTCCCCATGGCCAACAATGTGGCATGCAGAACAAAGGATAAGTTCCCCTTACATTTTAATGTGTTTTTAACCAAATAAATGAACTTTAACCACATGAATTTACTGAAAGCTCTTTATTATTGAATGTTTCATATGAAATACTCATATGTATTTATTGCCATTTTTAACTGAACCTTAAAGATAATGAATTAAATATGAGAGTTGGCCCTAAGGGCAGTTACAAGGATGCATCTAAAAGTTGCAGCACTGATACCTTTTCAGTACTGGAGTTGGAGAGCCCCGGGTAAGACAGTTCATGACACAACCCCCAAATACTGCCTTTGAGTCACAGTACGCTATGAGGCATGGTGGTTCAGGCATTATATGGTGATGTTTCTCATACAATATTATCTGCTGCACTTATTACATACCAGCGATCATGGAAAATACTTGAACAGTTCATGTTGCCTTACACCAAAGAGAAAATGTCAATAAAGTTGATGTTTCAATAAGTCAGCAATCCCAAAAGAACCATTAACATTATGAAATGTCCATTCCAGTACTTGTCTACAGAAAATCTGTTAAGTAACATCGAAACATGCCATTTGAGAGGCAAATCAAGAAAGGCAAAGGAAATGTGGAATGTAGTCCTCTTGTCCTGGGTTATAATATCTGTTCAAAGGCATAAAGGCCAAGATACACCAGATTTGTTTGGCATCTGTACCGACAGAAAAATCGGGTCAGATGATGTATGCAGCATTTACAACATGTTAAAGTTGATGGAGCCTTGCAGACCGCCAGTGATTCTCTGCTACTGCAACTGTCTTGGTCGGTCCAACTGTTTTTGAATTTCTGTATTTTGGTCGAAACTACGCAGCAATTTGATGGGAATATCATGAGTGAGACAGGAAGTGAGACACAGTGACAAAGTAAAATGCATCCGCTTTGGGGAAAAAAAATTTTTTTTTTAAACTTTAAATAAACGCAGTGTACTTACCCATGGTAGGAGCTCAGAAGTACAGAAAAAATTAAAGAGTAAAACGGCAATCTTGTCTGAGCAACTTTGAGTTTACTGCTGGACCAGCTTGTGTTTATACGGGTGGGATTTTCAGTACATACTCTCACAGAATTATTCAATTTTGTGAAGTCCAGTGGTCTGTATGGGGACCATCAAGTTAAAACCTGTATGTCAGAGAAAAAAAAAAAAATCATAATGGAGTGTAAAGAGTCAGACACAAATGGTGTTCTTCAGAAGGTTGGCATTAAGAAGTTGGTCAAGTACATGCAACACAGATGAGAACCAGCTCTCAGACACAGTGGGTATACAACTAAATATTTGCTCTATGATTCACAGAAAGCTACATATTCAAGAATTTTTAAGTTTGCACAATAATCTTTTGATTTTGTGAAGAAAAATGGACAAAAATGTGCAGTTTTTCGATTGTATTTGTGTGTATGGAAATGAAAGCTGTTATGAGAATTTTAAAGGTGAGCTTTACTCACTTTTTAAAACACATTATCTTTAACACAACTGTACATCAAAACTCATAAGGCAAAAAAATTAATATTTCAATGAAAAATGAGTTGGTTTTAATTGTAATGTATCAAGCTGAACTCTATCTGTGCTGTGTGTTTACAGTGGGATCATTTTTATGTGCTGTAGCATTACATTGCTCAACCCTTCTAGTGCTTATCCTTTCTCATTAGGTATAGTTTGCTTAGTCTGCTCCAAGAAATGTAACCTTTCTTGTCCCTTTACCAAGAGGAGAGCCAGGCGCAGCACAGCAGCTTCCACCATATGTGGGAGAAGCTGTGGCAGGCTGAGGGATGGAGGATTATGTGAACAAGTTCCTGAGCTGACCACAGAGCGAGAAAACAAACCTGGGGGCAATCTACTACAAGACAGAGGTCAGTGAGCAGAACTACGTTCATCATTATTTTTTCAACTTTGGTAAAATGATGTGCAAAGTGATTTTCTTCACTGGATGCATCTTATTCGTGGAAGCTTAGAGGGAGCTGTTGGGCCACGACTGGCAACAGACAGTTTTAACACCGATTGGGAGAGAGTATTTTATGCATAAAAAAGCAAAGTACAGCAACAACTATGAAACAAGAATAAGTACTAATAAATCTTTAAAATAAAACAAACAAGTAAAGCATTTGGTTCTACTTATGAAGTCAAAGGAAGAAGAGAAAAAAGTAGTAGCAGAATCAATCTTCATAAACATAAAAAGCAAGCACACACCCTCAGGTAAATCCCAGAGGCCCATAAAACCTGAAAACAATACAATCAGAAAATATATCCTCATCCAAGTCTGACTGAGAGAACAGTGATGGAATAAAAATGAATTTGCATATAAATGAGGTAGGGCGTTAGTATTGGTTTGCTCTTGAATAAAATTATATAGAAAGTCTACAGATAGACTGCATGTTGACAGCATGCCAGCTAATATGTAAGAAAACCTCCTCACACATATAAAATAAAATCGTATAAACTTTGACGATCAGACAGGAAACACTTTATTCGAGCCGTTACTTATTTATCTTATCATGCTTATTCATGATTTACTTCTCGACCAAAACCAAATCTTAAACCTTACTGACATCTTCATAATCATTTACAGTGCGCCTGGAAAGTATTCACAGCACTTCACTTTTTCCACATTTTGTTATGTTACAGCCTTATTCCAGATTATATTAAATTAATCTCTTTCCTCAAAATTCTACACATAAATACCTCATTATGATGATGTGGAAAAAAGTTTTTGAGATTTTTGAAAAATTATTAAATAGAAAATCAAGAAATAATATTTACATAAGTATTCACAGCCTTTGCTTGATACTTTATTGATGCACCTATGGCAGCAATTACCACCTCAAATGTTTATGAATCTGATGCCACAAGCTTATCTTACCTATCTTTAGGCAGCTTGGCCCATTGGGTCAAAAGCAGCTCTGGAACAGGTTTTCATCCAGGATGTCTCTGTACATTGCTGCATTCATCTTCCCCTCTATCCTTACTAGTCTCTCAGTTCCTGCTGCTGCAAAACATCCATACCATAATGCTGCCACCACCATGGTTCACTGTAGGGAGGGATGGTATTGGCCTGATGAGCCATGCCTGGTTTTCTCCAAACATGATGCCTGGCATTCACACCAGAGAGTTCAAGCTTTGTCTCATTAAACCAACTTTGTTTCTCATGGTCTGAGTGACAGTTGGGTTCTTGGTCACCTCCCTTCTTTCCTGATTGCTCAGTTTAGACAGCTGGCCAGCACTCGCAAGAGTCCTGGTGGTTCCAAACTTCTTCCATTTACAAATGATGGAGGCCTCTTTGCTAATTAGAACCTTCAAAGCAGCAGAAATTTTTCTGTATTCTTCTCCAGATTTGTGTCTCAAGACAATCCTGTCTCAGAGGTCTAGAGACAATTGCTATGATTTCAAGCTTGATATTAGCACCCTGACATGCACTGCCAACTGTAGGACCAGGTGTGTGCCTTTCCAAATCAAGTCCAATCAACTGAATTTAGCACAGGTGGACTCCATTTAGATTGTAGAAACATCTCAAAGACGATCAGTGGAAACATCTCAAAACATCTCAATTTTGAGCATCATTGCCAAAGGTTGTGAATACTTACGTAAATGTTATTTTTTTTTTTTTTTTTTTTTTTTTTTTAGTTTTCTATTTCTAAAAAAATGTCAAACTTCTCTAAATCTTTTTCCACATTGTCATAATGGGGCATTTGTGTGAACAATTTGAGGGAAGAGATTATTTTAAAACAGCTTGTAATAAGGCTGGAACATAACAAGATGTGGAAAAAGTGAAGCGCTGTGAATACTGTAAAAAAAATGTGTAGTCAAATCTGTCATGAGAAAAATAGACTAGCAACTCAGAAATCCTGATAGCTTTACAATCACCTTTCACCTTTTGCCACATTACAACCACAGACTTCAGTGTAGTTTATTGGAATCTTGTGTGATAGATCCAACACAAAGAAACACATAATTGTGAAATGGATTTAAAACTGCACAGTTTTATCACATTTATGGAGACAGGATTGAAGAGTGCTCTGCAATGTGTTCAAAGTTTGGGATATAAATTTCCACCCATTAGTCTAATTTATAACATCTTCACAACTTTTTCCCTGACCCATCTGGTGTATTTCTTGATCTTGTATATTCTTTTGTTTTCTCTGACAAAAAAAAAAAAAACAAAAAAAAAACAGCTAAGCCTTCACAGAACAGCTGGATATATAGAAAGATTAAATTACACACAGTTGGACTCTGTTTACTAATTGGGGAGTTCTGAAGGCAAGCCAAGTTTATTTGTACAGCACCATTCATAAACAGGGTAATTCAAAGTGCTTTACAGCTCTTTATGGGAAAGTTGCATTAAATGGTAATGTTTTCATCCTTCATATAAACGAGCCAGAAGTTTCTGCACATCCATGGGTTTGTTCCACAGCTGAGGAGCAAAGAAACTAATTGTTGTCACTGTTTGGTTCTGGTCTTGGGAACACTGAGTGAGAAGGTTACTGATGACCTGAGAGATCCACATGGTTCATACCTGACTAAGCAAACTTTTACAAACAGGGAAACAGTGCAGTTTTACAGCTATCAGTAAAGATACTATTACAATAATCTAACCTACTAAAATTAAGTTTTTATGTCCTCTTTTGGGGCTCCATGGTTGGTTGTTCCCCATGCATATGTATCTAACCTTGCAATTTTAAGACTGGAGGAAATTCAGACCGATCTACTGATAGATATTGTGAACACACTAATTGTGTGATTGTAGTGGGCTATGGTCAAGTGTTGTCACAGAAATATGGTGTATGTCATGAGGTTGTAGTAGCTACTTCATAATCTCAGCATTCTGAAGACAGCTGGCTACACTGTATTTTATTTAGGGTCATCAGAGCTAAGGACTAAGTATATATCTAGCACAAAAAGTAAGGAAATTTGAGTTTGGTCAATTATTTGATTGAAGTAAAAATGCTTTTTGGGGATATATTCTTACGTTCAAAAAGATCATTTATTTTCTTTCAATTTTATAAGGTAAGTGAATTTGTGGGCTGAGTAGCAGAGTTGAGAATGTGGGTGTTACTCATTACACAAAGCGAAATCCTTCCTGCCAATGTCAAACAGCTTCATCTGGTGCTGACACTTGAATTGACTGATTGGAGTTTGAAGAAACAAGGCATTTTGGTACCTAAAAATGTATTCATTTAACAAGCTGGAGCCTCAATAGTGCTTGGGAGAACTTTAAACGACCACAACAACCTGGCACCTCCTCCTCATGGTGGCCACCAGTTTGGTCACACATTAGGGTGGAATGGCATCCCATTATTCATCCAGCGCTTTATGCAAGTCAGACCATTTCATTGGTCATTCTGGCATGACAGCATGCCCAAGCTGATCTCACAAGTGTTCAATGAGGTTGGGGTTAGAACCTCTTCCAAATTCTGGAAGTGATTGCACTCTGGGGATGAAGATGGCCATCTTAGAGGATAGAGTTTGGTCAGTGTTATTGAAGGCATGGGATTGCCACTGGCTGAAGAATTGTGATATTATTTCTTTGAGATTACCTGCAATTATCACAAGCCTTTTTTTCCAGAAGGGAAGATGATGCCACACACAGTAACACTGCTTCCACTTAAAGCTGTTTGGCAACATTTACATGAGTGGAAATTACATACTCAACTTTTCTGCTTAACTTACAATTGCATTTGTGGGTTGAGCCAAATTGTGTGGGGATCCATGTCATATTTTATCAGATCCAAAGTTAGTTCTAGCGGCTACCAGGATATTTTAAAGCACCTCTTGCTTCCTTCTGTGGACAAGCTTAATGGAGATGTTGATTTAATTTTGCAGCAGGGCTTGGCACTTGCCCACACTGTCAAAGGTCCCACTATCTACTTTTATCATCCTGGTATCAATCGCCTGACCTGAACCCCAAAGAGAATCAATGGAGTTTTGTCAAGAGAAAGATAAGAGACTTCAGACTCAACAATGCACTAAGGTCTACTATCAAAGCAACCTGGGCTTCCACTACACTTCAGCACAACTACAGGCTGATCAGAATATGTCAATGAACTGCTATAAAATGCTAATTTGTTTAAGGATGACAGAAAGCCCCCTTGTAAGCACTTGAGAACTTCTTTCTGTCTAACCTGAAACCATTCAGAGAGGTAGCTAAAGCCTTAAAAAAAATGTAAGAATCTATCCCTGTTAACTTTCATGCCTCTCTTTGTGTTAAAACTAAATCAATATCAGCAGAATATGCAAACTTCCCATTAAAAAGCCTCAGCAGGGATTTAAATGACTGGATTTAAACCAACAACCCTATTCCTGTGAGTGATTTGAACGGCATTAACCATGGCACAACCATGCCCCCCAGGTTTAGATTAACAAAGAAATAAAGATTAGCCTATAGTTTGTTCAATTAACTTGGTCCATTTTCAGTGTTTTTTTCACTAATCTAGTGAGCCAATATAACTGGAGAGAAATAAATTAAATATTTGATTAAACTAATTTAAATTAACTTTTCTCAATTCACTATGTTTGAGCCTGGGTATATAAAGAAGAGGCAAGGAAGTTTTAATTCAAGCTCAGCTTTGCCTTAGACCATGTAGCGCATAAATATGTTTATTCAGGTCCCTTGAAATTGTCGATGCCCAAACATAGATCTTGTCAAAATAATCTTACTTAATGCAGGTGGTGTCTTGGAATCAGTGATAAGATGGAGAAGAAATTGGGCTAGGCGCTCAACTATTTCATCAAATTGGCAAGTATTCATTTGGATTGCAGGATATGAAGGAATTTGTCACATGAAATGTAGGCAATCAGTACACTTGAGTATGAAACCTCAACCGTCCGCAGAGCGTATACGCGGAGTCCACGTGGCTCACAGAATGCGTACAGTATGCCCAAGTACGTGGGAGCTTTTAGAAATAATCCATAACTGGCCAAAGCTTGATTGTCATTTTTTGATATGTAAAACCATGAATCTGTGAATTCATATTCTGGAAGGTTAGTTTGGATAGCTTTTCCCCTTAATAAATTAAGCAGTTACTTGCAAGCTGTTTTTACACAGTTAATTCATGTCTGGTATTAAGGTTTGTTTGATGATCTAAAACAGCAAAGTGACCAAAAAAATCAAAAACAGAGGAGATCTGTAAGGGGGCAAAAACTTTTCATGGCGCTGTATGTGACGTGTTGATGGATTTACTAACCAAGCTTTCCCAGAAACACATCCATTACATAAAAGATCCATATTTTTTTCTTCTTTTGCCAAGTGTCAGTAAGTGGTTTTGATGCCAATGGGAGTCATCCAGTGCTCTCATTAGAAACCTCGTTTTAATGCTGTCTTAACATGTCATATGTATGCGTCTCTGTGGATGCAGGCGTTACTTAAAGAGGTCATTGATTGCCAGCAGAATCACCAGGCTTCTGAAAGCCAGCCAAGTTGACAAACCCAGGGGGCTGTGGACATCCACTGACTCCTGCAGCCCCCCTGCAGCTCAATTCCCTCCACATCATTGCCCCAATCAATAGTGGTTTCCATTGACGGGAGGAGAGAGAAACTAGTTTCATCACCTGAACTACCTGCTGATACCGGCAGCTGTCAGCATCTTTACCAATGAAATCAAGAGCACAAAGCAATAACAATGAACACCAGCCACCCCCCCCAAAGAAGCCAGGCAACCATGTTTACCATTAGCCAGGAGTATAATTACTTGGAAGTTGATTGGTTGCAGGAATCAGGGAGCAGACTCCATCTGAAGATAAACAACCGTTTACGTGCCTAAAAACGCCTTAACCAATTAGGACACAGTTGTCTTCAGCTCAAAACAATCAGTGCACTTGTCTTTAAAAATGTACAAACATGTTGCTTTTCTACTTGCAGTACGGAAGGGAGTCTGTGCAATTGCAACTTCATGGCTACTTCTAAATGGATCAGCGGTCCGAGGTGCATCTGTTATGGAGAGGAAAAAAACACACACACAATGACTTTCTATGAGAGGAAAGCAGTGACTTGGTGTACACACACAGTGCAAACTGTTTGAAGGAGAAAGCCACTGATGGAAAATGTGCCAACTACTGAGAGAAGAGAGCAGTAGATAAAACCGGGAGAGATAAATATCCCATCAGCCTCAGGCATGGGATTTAATTTTCCTCTATGAGCATTTCTACTCCAACTTGGGAAATTGATCATTTATATTCCCATACCAGGTGAAAAAAGTGGATGGGCTCGTGTGCTTGGAGGTGTGTGGGAGAAATTCAGTGTGTGTGTGTCTAAGTGAATGAGTGACTGGGGAAAAGAAAGATCGGCTGAGAGGAGAGGAAGCAAGGGTGCATAACTAACTCCCCTGAACCCCATGTAATGATTCACGGTGGTGATATAGTTGTTACTCAGTTAAATGATTCAGCAGTAACAGGATAAAGAGAAAAAAAACAAAACAAATTTCGAACTGACAGTTGCCGTTGTAGCTGGGGGGAGAGCCAGAGGAAGCTGACAGGTAGATTAACGCTGTCCCTCAGTCTGTTTAGCTCCCAAGAATAACATGATCATATTAATCGTGACATCGTGACTATTGATTGATAGCCACTCTGCTGGTTGACATCTCTATCATGCATCACCAACTGTATGCTACACACCTCTGTTGCAGTGCATGTCTCAGTGCAGTCCATATCCAGACTCGGTCTGCTCTTTTCCCCATTCCAGCTTTCTGGAAAATATATTGTGTTTTAATGAGTAATACTGCGGATCAGCAACACGTGCCATGTGTTCAGTCATGTCCTTGTCAGCTTGTTGCTCATAAATAGACATCAGTTTCTGTGTGGGCCCTGTGTACACACTGTAGAAAACAATCTCTTCAACCACGCACGGTGACATTAAGATCACTTGACAACAACACACAAATACTCCCACGGGGCAGAACACAAAAACACATTTGCATTGATGTGACTGCTCAGCTGTAATACCTTTGAAAGCTGGAGGGCCCTGCTGGGAGCCAGGAGTGCACAGTGTAGGTTGCAGATAATGACCTTGTTTATATTATGGTTTAAAATGGTTTTAATGCAGTAAAATAGTTCTTTTTGTTGATCAAATGTAGGCTGGTGAAATACTTTTTACAGCACATGGAAGGCTAGTTACGGCGAGGGGATATTAAAGTGATAGTTCAGGATATTTAATGTAAGGTCCTAATAAAAGATTGCTAGCAGTTAATATCTTACCTGCTGCTTAATTAATTGGTCCCAAAGGCTGATGCTAATGGCCAGTTATCTTCAAAGTAAACATCTACTATAGTAAAACAATGAATCAGTTTATGTGAGAAATAATTTGTGAATCTTTTAAACTGTTGTCAAAATTGCTTTTTGTGGTTAGTTACAGAAAAGTGAGTAATTATTTACACGGGATGTAGATCTTTGATTTTCCCGTCTGAAATGTGTACTTAGGACAGAACATGATCGGTCAGAATAACTAGATGATATAATCATCGGAGCAGACAAAAAGCATATGCGGGGCACCCCAAGGTTCCATCTTGGAGCACCTCCTATTTAATATCTACCTGCTCCGCTAGCTCAGATTATAACAAGTTACCATAACTATGCAGGTGATACACAGCCTTCCATTACAATGTCATCAGGTGACTATGAACCCATTCAAGCTCTGAACAGATGGATAGAACAAATCAATGTATGGATGTGATATAACTTTCTTCAGCTGAATAGAAACAAAACTGAAGTTATATTTTTTTGGACCTCCAGAAGAACGATTTAGAGTTAGCACACAGCTTCGGCTATTACAGCTAGAATCTACTGTTCAGGTGTGAGTCCATCACTACAGACAGAAGTGATGGACTCAGACCTGAACCTTTAAAGACACATAAAGACAATTACAAAGTGGAGCTTTTGGCAACTGAAGAATATTTCCAGGATTAAAGGACTGATGTCCCCAACAAGATCTTGAGAAACTCACCCATGCATTTATCTTTAGTCAAATTGATTACTGCAACAGTGTCTTCACAGGTCTGCCTAAAAAGTCAATCAGACAGCTGCTGATCCAGAATATTGTTGCTTGTGTCCGCACCAGGACATAAGGACCAGGAAAATGGAGCACATTACCCCAATTATAAAGGACTTACACTGGCTCCCTGTAGCTCAGAGAATAGACTTTAAAATACTTTTGCTGGTTCATTGAATGGTTTAGCACCAAATTACGCTAAAGACCTATTGTCGAATCAACCTTCCACCCCACTCAGGTCTTTTGGTTCAAGTCTAACTTGTATCCCCAAAATCAGAAGCAAACATGGGCAAGCAGCATTTTCATGCTCCTCTAATCTGGAAAAAAAACTTCCAGAAAACTGCTAAAATGCAGAAACACAAAGTCCCTATAAATCAAGGCTAAAACCTCATTTGTTTAGAGTTGCCTTTGATTATTAACTGGAACATCATTAAGGTTTCGTTTAGATTGCAACTTTTTATGACTTCTTTTTATTTTCCCACTTCTGTGTAATATTTGTTTGTTTATTGTGTTATGTTTTTAAAGAATTTATGTCAGAAAGTTGAAAGCCGATGTCCATCTCCTACTCCCATTTTAGTGTTGCAAGCTCCTCAGTAAGGACAGTAGCTATTGGCTGTCCATCAGTCACTAGAAGTTGCTAAATTATATCATCTTATCTGCCTTATCAGCATTTGCATATAAGTGGATTTAGAACAATTTTTTTTTTTTTTTATTATTATTATTATTTTTTTTTTTTTTTTTGTCCAACTTTTGGAGCTTGGAATTTGAAAAAGTGACCTAAAATACATACTTATTTAGTTTTGATTATTTGGTTAGCTTTATAGTTTTGGATTATTAAGCCTGGACTGGTTTTTAACCTCAGGAAGCCAACAAGAACTGAGGTGAAAATCCCCCACTTTGACTGAAACTAAGAGGGACTGCTGCACAAGGTCTGGACAAACTGGGAGTGTTTTATGATGCGGAAGGGGCCATGGTAGCAATTGCTGCTTGCTTAGAAAGAACAATAGGTGCGTTCACATCAAGGACCTGGGAAACTCTCCAGTACCACCTGAAAAAGCTGTTAGATTTGTTGCTTGCCACTTTTTTGAAAAAGAATCACAAGACAGGTTTGAAAACTCAGTAAATACATCAACAACATTAGTCCAATGGCAACATTGTGCTACTTACCATGTAAATAATCACTGGCTTTTCTGTAAATAACCATCCAATGCAAAAAGAAAATTAAAAAAAACGCTATGATGTTAAAATTAGAGTTGCCTTAAGATAGAGAAAATCCAAATTGCTTTTGTCCCCTCTGGAACATTTGGCTTTATTCTTCAAATCCAAATAACTTGGATTTATGCTAATTGAAGATGCAAGGACAGTTATGTATCTGATTCAAATTTTTGCTTTAACCCCTCAGGTCTGGCGTCTTTCTGCATGTAGTTTGTATGTGCTCCTCATGCATGTGTGGGTTCTCTCTGGATACTCTGGTGTCCCTAACTTGTCCTTAGTGTTGGCACACATTTTGTCCCATGAGTATACCCCCTGCGCTCAACCTTAGAGAGCTGGGTATATGTATATAATTTTAAGGTTCCAGCTGGAACTGTTGTATTCACCCATTTCTTTTACTTCTGTAAATTTGACACACAAGTGACATTTGCAAACAAAAGCGATGGATGTCAAAGCCACTTCTCTTCGCCCACTGGGGATTAATTTTTCAGTCCCACCAATTGAGTCTCACCACAAATAAATAAATAAATAAATATATATATATATATATATATATATATATATATATATATATATATATATATATATATATATATATATATATATATATATATATAGAATGGCTGGTAGGTTATCTACATACACACACACACACACACACACACACACACACACATACATACATATATATATATATATATATATATATATATATATATATATATATATATATATATATATATATATATATATATATATATATATATATATTAGCCATTCTTGCTAATATGCATTATCGAATTTGAAAATATGCTGTTTTCACACTAATGGATGCCACTGGCTAAAGGACAATGGTTAAAACATGCAAATGTAGATATAAATTCATAGATGAGAAGCATGTATTCTTTTTGAATACGCCTCTGAATATTTGTGGAAATAGCATGAACATAATCTGGAATATTTTATAGAGGCAAAGGTTCGAAGTAGCAATGGAGATGAAATGGTGCCATAATGTTGATGGCAGCAAAGCACACAAGTTTACAGGTGTTAAAATGTGAAAATATGCAATAATTCACTCTAACAGGATACTTTTAAAATATGCTGCAGGGGACTTGTGTGGGACTTGTCTTTGGGAAATATGACTAACAATAAAAGCAGGAGGTATACATTGTGAGGAAATGTCCCATTAAACAGGTATGAGCTGAAGAAAAAGATGATCAATCTGAACTGAGAAAAAGATTAAAAACATCTTTTTTAATCAGAACTGTAGTTTGTCTCTGCATCTCGTGATTGTGATTCAAGTGATGCCCTCGGTGGTGGTTCCCCTGAGAGGGGCTCTGGGAGAGCTTGGCTAATCAGATCACTTCGTTCTAAATTAGACCTCCAGGGAATAAAACGCCCAAACAAACCAAAAGATTAAGTGTGTTTCTCTGAGCACAGAGCAACGGAAAAGATTCCCCCCAAACTGCTGCTGAGATTGGAACACCTCGTATACAGCATGGTGCTTTTTCTTATCTAATCCTGGAAATGTTTTCACTACATCCTTGTCCCTCTGTAACCTGTTTTTTGCTCCTTAAAAACAGCACTGCCTTTTTTTAAACAATAACAGAATGGCTTTCACAGTTTCCGAGGTTCACTTTCCTATCAGTGACATTCCCTGACATCTATCTTCACACCAATACAGTAGCTTCTTTTCACACTGCCACTGAACACAGAGGGAGCCAGTAGTCTCCCTTGCTAACCATCCCCATTCAGGCAAAAAGGTGTAATTAGCTGCTACAAATAGCAGGATCCTTTTTCTAATGATGTTTGAGTTTTTGCCCCCAGAAAGAGCCGACATATGAAAGAGGAAATTTGCTGTTGCAATAAATATATTAATGATGTCCAATAGTTACTTGTTTAAATTTATGCAGAATTTTGTATCTTTGCGATGCTGATCGCAAGGGATTCTGGACAACATACAATTTGAATGAGATGTGCCAATGAGAGAGTAGAGGGCCTCTTGAAGGCAAAGGCTCTTCAAAGACAGAATAACAAGCTAACAAGGCCACCACATGAGCAGCATTATCTAATGGAAATGAATTAAACATTCCCTTTAGAACTAAACTCAATTTGTTGACTTGCCTTTGAGAACAAAATAAATGAATAAAAAAACGTCTTTTTTGATGCCTGTAGGCAGAAGTAGGGAATGGAGGAAGAAGATATTGGTTCAAAAAGCTTTTGAAGATATCTGATTCTGAACTATGGCCTACATGAAGTAATATTCAATCCAAACATTGCTGCTTAGCAAAGAAATTCTATTAAAAAAAAATACTTTCTTGTGTATCTACTTTAAGTTCATCATATATTTCCATTTTGTCAGGGGATCAGGAGTCTTTGTTTTGGTGGAAATATCGGACAACCTTGTTTAGACCACAGTTCACTCGTTTCCACTCTCATTTCTGAAGTACAAGTGACTCGTATGAAAGTTTGTGGCGAGATATCGTACAGTGAAGCAGAGCCGGAGTGGAACTCATTTTCAGCCCTGGAGTTTCATGCCTCAGACCAGGCCACTGTAGATAAGGACCTATTATTACTAAAATCATGTCATTATAATCTTAAACGTTAAGTCTACAACAATGCACTGTTTTCTAAAGCCTTGCACTTCAGTGTATTTAATATGTCCAATTCAGTGCACGTAAGAGTTACTTCACAGTGCAGATTTATTTCAACATGAGAGCACATCTCAAACGATATTCTTTACAACACATCCTTTTCAACAGTATCAGAATCTATATTTTGTTCAAATGAGCTTTCAGAGAATCTGAACCTTGAAAATGAAATAAAAGAGTAAAAAAAATACACCAAGTTTTTAAAAATGATAAAAAAAAATGTTGCATTTTCTTATAACACTATCATCTCTTTTTCAAGGAAACAGTTCCGTTGTAACTTAGATTTCACAAATATGAAAACATGAATTAAAGGACAAATCCCCCACAGTATTCTGTACGTCAGAATTTCCTTTTCTCTAATATTAAATATCAACCACACTAGTGTTCACAGAAAGTGAAACTAAAACTAAAACAGAAAAAACTGTTTTCTGTGATTGTTTGTTCGTTAACTACCCTATTATCTTTTATTTTCCTATTCATAAGAGTATTTTAAAAGAAATAATCCTAAAACATTAATATATGCCTGAGCAGTGGGCTGGTCTCGCTGACTTTGTTTATTACAGGATCATTGTCTGAAGACATGAGAATTTCTTTCTCAGCTCCTGGCTCTGTTTCTGACACTAGATCACATTTTAAAAATAGTCATAATTCTCAGCAGACATCTACCATTTTTACAGCATTTTTACAGTCAATGAGTAATCCTACCTGTCCACTCTGGACTTGTGGGCTCATGGCGGCTTGATGGTGCATCTACCTTCTGACAAAAGGACAGTTATGGACTGTCGCGTCATATAAACATTTAAATAAAGCATAACATGATATATAGGCCAGGATTAACTAGTCGTCGTTTCGCCAACTTTATCTGCATCTAACAGCATTACTCAACTTATTCACTTTGTCACCCATCTTGAGAGGCGCCGGATAACCTAATGGGCCAGCACGGCCCGCCCTCTGATGCCAGATCTGCCCAGTGCCATGACTGCACACCAGCCAGAATAAAATAACTAAATAAATAAAATGAGCCCTTGTGGCCTAAATGTCAGACTGGCTCTTCTGGATTTGTCCAGAATCTCCCGATTAGCCAATCCAGGCCTGCAGTGAAGGTGTCACATCAACCTTAGGGCTCTCCCATATTTAATCCAAAGTGTCTAAACTGGCTCTCATTAATGAAGTCGCTGCAGGGAGGCATCCGACTCCCCTTCTCAACACCAGGCCTTGGTCAGATTATTTTGCACAGAGTTTTGTGCACCATGTTGTGTAATTGGTCTGAAGTTGATTATCTTTTAATTATATTTCTTGTTGAGAGAATAAAACTGAAGTTGTTATCTTTGGACCCAAAGAGGAGCGATCGAGAGTCAGTGTGCAACTTCAGTTATTTCAGCTTTATTTATTAAGCTGTTTTTAGGTCCATTCTGCATGTATTCAAGATTTTGTTTAGACGAAGAAGTCCACATATAATTAATTGATTTTTAATTTTTAAGTGCTACAGCATTGGTTGGTTGGTAGAAACATCTGTGACATAATGATAAAAACATTTTGGAATATTCCTGTACCAATATCCAGCTAACCATAGCTGACATTTCATTCAAAGCCTCTCATAATTTGCCATCTGGAATGCTTAGGATTTGTATTCTGGTGAAACCTAAACTGAATTATTTTACAAAGGTAACATTATTGAAAACATAGTTTTGAGTTCCTGTTGTCAAAGTGACGGATGGGCATTATCTGCAGTATTTTGGTCAATGGTCAAATGAGGGCTGAGCCAAAATGCAAAACTCTCAATTTACCCTATAGACATGAGGTATGGATTACAACATCAAGAATGAGAATCTGAATAAAAGCCACCTAAATGAGCTTCAGCCTTAGAGATAAGGTGAGGAACTTCAGGAGGAGCTTGATGCCCTTCTGCATCAAACTGAGCCAGTTGAGGTGATTCAGGCATCAGATCAAGATGCCTCCTGACACCTACCTTTAGAGGTTTCTTGGGCTGGAAGGAGACCACAGGGCAGAGCCAGAACACACTGGGGGGTGGGGTTTGTCATTCCAGAGAGATTAGAGGATGGAGGATGTTGCTGGGAAGAGGAAGGTGTGGATTTCCCTCTTTTTATTGATCCATAGACAAAGCTGACGTTATCAAGGGGTCTGTTTCATAGATTATTAAACATATTTTCCTCTTAGTTTGGTTATAACTAGTTCAGAATGTAAAGCACTGGTCAGTCCTGAACTAGATAACTCCAGAGTAAAGAAAGTTTGTGGTCCATGATGCTTTTATTTGTGAAGAATTTAGTAATGCTTATAGAATACATACTTTAAAGCACAATTTGTGAATGTGGAAATCTTCACTTTAATTGTCAAAACAAACAATAAAAAAAAGGATCTTCAGTTGTCTTGAAAATGCTGTTCTCATCTAAACCCCAAAATCATACTTAGCCTCATCTCCTGAGGTGAATGTATGGTTACTCTACCAATTGCTGATCTTTTTCACATTATGTTGTATTAGTGCACCTTTTAACAAAGCATAAAAAGGCTGCTACCGTTATAAACCGTGCTTGTCCCTCCAGGTCTTGATTTGTCTAATCACCAGCACTGCCTGGAAGAGCCCTGTCACACTTTCTAAAAGCTTTTCCTTCCTGAAGATCTACAGCCAGTCTCCATGTACGGCAGAGGTCAGGACCATGCCTTCGAGGCTGCTAGCTTTAACATTTGGGAAATTGGCTGTGCTGCTCCATGCATAATTTACAGCAGCACAGAGAGAGGACAGATATAGTCAGGAAGATGAAAAGGTCTTGCAGCTCCTGCATAGCCTGGCTCCAAAAAACATCATAATCTCAAAGCTAACAGTGGTTGTCAGAAAAGGCTTCAGCACCTTGATCTTCGTAATACTTTTTTTTTTTTTTTTTTTTCTTCAGAATCAGCATCTTAGACACGCGCTCCCTTGAGTGTTTGAGGAGAACGGGTTTGATATGATAATTCCACTGCTTGGCTCTCCAATGTGCCATATGCCTGACCTCTCTGTGGGGAGAGAAATGCACCTGGCTCTGTTCACAATTAATCAACCTGATGGGGAGGGTGGTGGTGTTGGAGCAGAAATGAGGAGGTAGTAGCTGAAGCCGGATGCTGGCCAAATTTCACACACACACGCAACCAGCTTCCACATGTCTGAAAACAGCTGCTTCAGCATTATCCTTGCCTTTTGCCTTTCACTACTTCGTATGTCTTCAGCTCTGTCTGCTGACCTTGTCTCCTTCTCTCCTTCTCCTGCTTATCTGTCCTCACCTCCTTTCTTCTCCCAGTTGAAAATGTCTAACATCCATCAACCCCCCTGTCAAAATACACCCAGCATGGAAAGCAGTAATGAAGACCTGGAAGGGCAAATACAGATGGAACAAATATGAAAATATCAAGAAAAGATA
This sequence comes from Anableps anableps, assembly GCA_014839685.1. Lineage (NCBI taxonomy): Eukaryota > Metazoa > Chordata > Actinopteri > Cyprinodontiformes > Anablepidae > Anableps > Anableps anableps. The sequence goes on along the minus strand of CM026067.1, from coordinate 8,503,595 downwards.
CTTTCTCCATCAGTCAACCCACTCAGGTGAATCCAGGTGCATGCCTTGATCCCAGCTTGATTCCTCCATGAAGACCACTTCATTCTTAAAGGAAGACTGAGTCAGGCGACTACACGTTCAACACAAGACGAGCATAAACCTTGAAAGAAAATGTGATGTGGATGCTTTGGATTACCTTAAAATACATAAGCAGAGAAAATGAATGCATTCTGCAGAAAAAATGAATCAAGTAGCATAAATGGATAAACACAGTGAAGAATTAAGGAATTGCAAAAATGTTCCTTTTTGTCATTGTTTATTATGCTGTTTATACATGCTTGATCAAGGGTTTTACTGTTCTTAGGAAGCACAATAGATAGATTTCCTCTGCAAGCTAATGAGATTCTTTGCAGCTCCAGATGTGATATACAGTAATGAGCTCACAAAAATCCCTTGAAAGGAAGAGTTACATTGAAATACCAAAAGCAAACTCCCACCAGAGCAGTTCTCACTTTTCACTTGCTACCAGCTAAAACAGCATTTTACTGCACTGTTAACTATTAAACTTCTGCGGGAATGAGCACATATGATTTATATTTATTCTATTGACATTACTGTGACTTAAAATGGAGTAAGTTATATTAAGCCCACAGATGGGGGTCCATGGTCCTGAACCCACTGTGGGCAGATGGAGGGAAATGGCACAAGTGGGCCGTCAGAACATCAAATTATGATCAATAATATGTATTTTTCTCAAAATAGGCCTCATTTTGGGAAAAAATTATATCCCTGATATTTAAGCAACATAAAACATGTCTTCCTGATTGTCCTTGGAGTAGTGGTCAAGACACCCCCTCCCAGACACAGAAATGGTTTGGGCACTGGGCACACAACTTTGCCACACCAATGGAATGTAAAATGCTCAGTTAATTTGCCAGATGTTAGGCTTTATTTAGCAATAGCTCAGATTATTTCATGAGGTACCATAGTAAAGTAAATAAAAAGTAATTATAAAAAACCAGAAATATTTATGCAGAATTTTAACCTACTCAAATTTTATATAGCTCTCCCAAGTTAACACAGTTGTTAACTTGCTAAATTAAACCCTTAAAATCCAAAGATATATAATTATTTTTTTCATATGTTCATATCCAATTTTGAATTTTAAATTAAATCAAAGAAAACAACAGTAGAACTCAGGGCTGTGTTTATTAGTGAAAGTAAGAGCATTTCCACACACAAGGTGTGAAAGGAACTCAAGAGATTAGGACTGAACAACTCTGTCGCTAAAAGAAAACCACTAGTCAGTGTGGCTAACCAGATAAAAAGGCTTAATATTACAAGTGAGGATAAATATTGGACTGTGGAGCAATAGAATAAGGTCATGAGGTCCAATGAGTCCAGATTTACCTTCTTGCAGAGTAATGCATCCATCATACCTTGTGCCTACTGTGAGGTTATATTCCAAGTTGACAATGCCAGGATTCAAATTGTGAAAGAGTGGTTCAGGGAGCATGAGATCATTTTCTTACATGGAGCTGCAACTACAGAGTGTAGACCTTAAGCCCTTTGAGAATCTTTGGGATGCGCAGTGGTTGGACTCTCGCATCATCAGTACTTGGTGAAAAATAACCCAATACCGGATGAAAATCTTGTGACATTGCAGAAGCTTACTGAAAAAATTCCACAGCAAATGGGTGCTGTAATCAAAGCGAAAGACAGTCCAACAAAATACTACTGCAAAGTTTTCTTTTGGCCAGACAGTGTTAATACGGTGCTATGAATATTTTGCTTTTTTGGCACACACAAATGTTTCATATCAAATAAAGTTTAATATAAGACTTAACCAGAGTAAATACAAAAAGGAGATTTTAAGCAATAATTTTATTTATTATTTGAAAAACAGCATGCAAACCAAACACAAAATATTTTTTTTCTACTGGAAATCTATTCAGCATTCATGTCTTTGTTTCCTTGCATCTGTAAGTTGACAGCAATCTTAAAAAAAGCATTTTGTTCGTAGGTTTTATTCCAGATCACTCTTACTACCCTTACAATAAAATAAGGGAAAAAATGACAGCTGTTCAAAAAGACATGAAAGTACATTTTAAAAAGACAAATCCAATTTAGAATCAAACAGAGAATGCAATTTTGAAATGATAGGCTCTCAGGAGGGAATTGAGAAGGGACAGGAGGTCAGCAGTGCAGATATCAGGTGAGAGAGCGTACCAGAGGAGAGAGGCAATTTTACTATCTGGACTATATTCCCAAGGTAGAGTGGCGGACGAGGGACACAGAGAAGTGGAAGGAGGAGGAAGATCTGGGACAATCGGCAGGTATGCAGATCAGCAGCACTTCACTGAGATTGAAATTAATGCGATATTTGATCAGGACTCAGTGAAGCTGCTGGAAATGAGGAAAGGAGTGATGTGGTTGGTGGATGAGGCTCTGCAGATACAGACATCTGGGTTCTGGACAAAGTGAAGGAAATCAGTGGTTCTCAGTAATATTCCATTCGGTATCTTCATTAGTGCGCAGTGCTAAATGCTATAGTAAAGGCTCAACAAGTAATCAGTGATCATTTCCCTGACTTATTCCAGCTAAAGCAGGATACAGGATGCTATCGCCATTCCATAAGTGGGTTTATGTCGCAAATGTTAAAATTAGGATAAGAGCATTCTTGTTATTCCTGTGAGACTCAGCCCCACAAACATTTGTGGGTTTTGAATCAAAAAGAGTGTTGATTTCGAAAATATAGATAAATTCAGAGCTACTGGTATACCACAGTCTCCACCATCTTAATAATTCATTGTGACCACATTTAAGATCATCTCTCTTTGCTATACTTTCACAAAAAGCCTGACATGCTGGTATGAATGAATATGTGTGTGTTCTCAGGGGAGCACCCACAAACCCACAGACTGTTCTCATGTACTGTTAGGTTTAGAACCATAACCATAGCAAAGGTAAAGGAAGCTCTCAACTCAGATTTGGCACTTCTGCTTTTTCCTTAAGCTGACAACATAATAGAGTCAAATCAGAACAAGCTGGTTTCTCATATTCTTTCATTCAGACTAACTGTGATTCAGGACAGATGGACGATGCTGTTGGATCTTTTCTACGGGCTGTTAAACGGTGTTACACTATAGGAAATATTTACTCAGAGAATGAGACTTTTAACAGGACACATAATCAGCTTGAGGCTACAGCGTGATGAACAACAGATGGTCTGCTTGATTTGTACCTTGTGGTTTTTTGCCTGCATTTTTATTGTTATTCTTGAATTTAGATGTGCAAAAAATTTAATTGTTTAAGGGACAATCTGATTTTTTCAGAAAACATTACTGTGATAATGTGATAAGATTATCTTTCCCATATTTTATCACATTACAATTACAAACTGATTTTACTGAGGTTTAATGTGACTGGCCAACACAAAGTGGTGATTAATTTTGAAGCTGAAGCAAAACAAAAGTCATGGTTTTCAACATTTTTTTTTTTAACAAAATCTGAAAAGAGGGCTGTGTGATTGTTCTGTGAAGGCCTCAGTGATTTATTTAGAGAGCTTTAGTGAGCAAACTGAATGACTGGTTTTTAGAAGGATCCACATGGAGGCAGATGGGAAGCACAGAAAAGTGCATCGATGATTTTAAAAATGAAAACAAAAGTAATTTACAAACAATGTCAAGAAGAAAATGGAACAAGGAGTTGGGGTAAGCACAATAGAAGAAACTAATAGTGAACAATGGAAACCAAAGAGCTTAAATACTGGCGAGAAATGAAGAGAGACATTGAAACCAGGTGAGTCTAGTCAGAGGGATGGAGAGCAACTGCGGGAGAGTGCCAAGTAGGGGAACTACGAGAAGGAGACTAATTAATACAGAGGGAGGTGTCTCAAGAGGTCCCAGACTAACAGGCTTGGCAAGGAGAGCTTTCATCAGAGAAGCAGCCAAGAGACCAAAGGTAACTCTGGAGGAGCTGCAGATATCCACAGCTCAGGTGAAATAAGCTGTTCATGGGATAACTATCACCCTGAAAGCACCATGCCCATGGTTTAAGGTGGACAGACCATTATGCTTCAGGGATGCTTTTCTTCAGGAGGAAAAGGAAAGATGGTCAGAGTTGATGGGAAGTTGGATGGAGCTACACACAGGGCAATCCTGGAAGAAAACCTGTTAGAGGCAGCAAAATATTTGAGACCAAGATATGCATTCAGTTTGCAGAGAACAACCCTAAACATACAGCCAGAGCAACAAAGGAAGGGTTAAGATTAGTGGTGCCCAAAGTTTAGGCCACGCAGGTGGAATTCAGCGAGTTCAAAGTACTCACGAGCCACAATAATTCAAACATTATTGATGAAAACAAAAATTGAATTTAAATGCAATTTTTTTTATCCGCTTAAAAATAAACTAAAACAATATTTTAATGAAATGATCAGATTTTTTGTAGAAAAGAGGACTGTAAATGATGGTAGATCCAAAACATAAAAAGGCTCTTGCAAGTTTGACATGACATAAAATTTCCTAGATTTCTGGGGTCAAATTTTTTTTATTTTCTTTGTTTAGTTTTTTCAGTCTGTGCTCAGTAATAAAAAAAAGAGATACTGGTCATATTTTTCTTCTGAAAACACTTGCAGCGTGTAGCCAAGTTTAATGATTGGCCCTTCCCAGGTATGCTTGTGGTCCAAATTACTAAGCAATAAAACCAAAAGTAAAAATCCTAATCCAAATGTGATTCCTCCATCAGACAGACAGAACTTGCTCCTAAAGTTTGAAGAAGTCCCTTGATCTTGGTTTGGAATTCTCTGTGAGGAATTTTTTTTTTTTTTTTTTTTTTTTTTTCTCAGTCTCTTGTGTTTGTAGCTGAAAAGAAAACTGTAATCTGATGCAAATAAAAGTGCAACTTGTCTTCTGGAGCATGCTTAACTCTAGTGAACCTAGTGAAACACAGTGCACCTAAAACATGTGCAATAAACACGATTTTTTTTTTTTTTTTTTTTTTTTTTCTGCTGATGGAGGATTGTTTGGTCAGTGGCAGTAGCAGGCTAGCCTAAGCTACAGCAGATGAAAGCAGACCCAAAGATGGTACCCAATCATACGGATGAAAATTGCTCACCTGGCACATGGCCCAAAAAAGTTTCTAACCCCCTGGCTTGCTGCCACATTTGGTATCCCACTTCACATGCACAAGCAGGGTTCATGGTCAACCCACTAACTTCTCTGGGATGAATACTAAATACAAAAGGGATTTGTTCAGGGATGGAAGATTTTTTTTTAAATAAAATAAAAAGTCTCCTAGGGGCTTTACCTATCTGGTTTGTTTGAGCATATTCCTTATACACACTTAGGCTGAGGTCCTACTATGACAGGCTGGGACCAGTCTGTGCACAACGTACATAGAGTTATAATGTATATAGTGTTATTTCTCCAAGGAGACAGACTTTCTTGTAACCTTTGACAGTAGTGCTGATAAATCTAGGCTTTGTGAAGGATTTTTAGACTTTGGTTGTTTTTCCACCAGGTTTTCAGTCTTTTGGCGAGAAACACAAATTGAGCGATTTACGTTCTTTAAAGAACAAAAATGTCTGTGTGTCCAGTCAGTCTGCCTGTTTTTTCTTTCTTATTTTTTTTTCTTCAGTATGTAGGATTTGGAAGGGGGTTAATAAATAATAATTACCTGCAAAAGTAGCCTCTAAAGTAGCCTCACAAAATCAGTGATTTTGATTGCAAAATATCACAAAAACAATCACAAAATCTTCTAGGGTCTGCTAAATGTAACACTGTTCATAACAATGTTTACTGTGGCACTTCAATTTTAGGTTAATCAAACAAACAACAGGATATCCCTTTAAAATAAAAGTCTTTGTCCCTGTGTGCATTTGTGAACTGTAATCTAGGCTTTCTTTATGTTGCTTTTGGCATAGTATCTTCTTCCTTGTAGAGTGGCATTTCAGCCCATGTCAGTATAGGACTGTGGAAAACCAGCTTCAGTCAGCCTCTTCACAAGGTCTTTTACTTTTGTTGGGGGACTGATATGCACATTTAACTCTGGAACACAGAAACCTTCTCCTATCTGAACAGTATGATGGCCGAACATTCTCATGGTGTTTATACTTACAGTACATATAGTTGTTTGAAGATTTAACATAGCATCTGGAAATTGTACCCAAGGCTGTGGAGATCCACAATTCTCTTCCTGATATCTTTGATGACTTCCTTGCATTTTCCCATGATGTCACACAAGGAAGCAGTGTGCTTAAGGTGTTGGCTTAAAACACATTCACAGTGGTGCCACCATTTAACTCAAATGTTGTTCATTAATCATGGGGTTATACAGTGATTAAAAAAAATGTCTGGGCTTTTTCAAATTCCTCTTAATAATAATCTTAGTTTTTGTAAACTTTTGAAGCAATCATCTTTGCAAAAACTTTACACTGCTGTAGCTTGTTGAACACATGGTATTAGCAGACCAGACTGTGTTGTTTTAAGCAAGGCTACACATGCACTTCAAGGACTAAACAAGAGGAACAGTAATTAACCTGATTACAAGGTGCTGGCCACTCCCTGATTATATTACACAAACTGGCACCCACCTAACAGAATCTGGTTAGTGGCCTATTATGATTCCCCGAACCTAACAGCTTCCAGTCTCCTTTTGCTATCCAGTAAAACTAATGCAGTAATCAGAAGTATTTTCAGAGTGCAGCAGTATTTCTGGAGTCATCCCACATTACCCAATACATTCCTGGCTTACACACGAGCTATGGTAAACAGCATTTTCACTGACCATCCTGCATGTGTGGGAGTGTGTGTGTCTGAAAGATCTCTGCCCCCGACTGATATCAGAAAACACCCACAGCTTTTTTTTTTCCCCGAGTCTCCTTTTCCTCATTTTAAACTAGGCTCATAAAGTCCAGAGCAGTGCAATATTAATATTTTCAGAAGTTCATGCTGATGCATTACATCTTCAGATTCCACTCTAAGCACATTTGAGTTCAATAAAGCCTGCTTTCTTTGTGTTTCTGACACCATATGCAAATGAATGCACATTGAAAGCTGTATTCTAGCTGTCTGAAAAGCTCCTTAGCACATTTTCCTAGCCAGCATTGTATTGCTGCAGCAGATTTTCAAACAGCACAGAAAAACCTCACGTGTATTTGAAAACAAGTCACCTCCATGAATGTCATCTCCTACAGGTGGGACGTGACTGTGGAGATATCCAGGTAAAGCACTCGGCCGGGCGTCCAGACATGGTTAGGATTCCTCACAGAAAACGCAGTATGAAATATTAACTGTGTTTTTGTCCTAATTGGCAGAAGCTTCGGAGAAGGTGAGAGGTGAAGTTGAGAAAGCACTTCGAACAAAGAAAACTGCAGCTGATGTTCCTCAGCTTAGGGAGTGTGCTAACCGTGGGATGTTTTATCTGTACAGAGGGTCTCATTTTAATATGTTTTTTTACTCCTCAGGCTGCTGCAGGTTTCAGCATCACCCACCTCCTGCGACTCTTGGTTCTGGGCGTTGGCCTGCAAACACAGACATTTACTTCAGGAAAGAAATGATATTGTGAAGCTACTGCATGAGTTAAGTAGATTGAGACAGATTCCAGTTGGCGGGCTGCAGGCTGTACTAATGTGTGTCACATTAAATCAAGTCCTATTGATATTCTGAGGGTATCAGTTTTCGGAATCCTTCAGGGCTTAAATATTTGTGAGTCAAACAGTTTGAGAAACCAGCCACAACTGTCACACTCAAAGCTTTTCTTCCTTTCACTGAGCACAAACTCCACCCACACACACTTAATTTGTTCAAGTTCACCTCTATATTCCAACTCTGCATTTAGAGTCCCTTTGTGCTGACTTTAATGTTTTCTGCCCACTCAATCTGCTCCTGTTTGTTTTCTTCTTATGTGGTTTTAAGAAGCTTTAATAGGCCTCTATTCTTACTCTGATTTTAAAACTTAGGAAATGTATTTATTATGGCAAAAATAACAGCTTTGATGAAAAGGTAATGATATCTATGAATTAAATATTCAAGCATCTCTTTTACAGTACTTGCTTACTTTTAGGATAGGGTTCAGTGATGTAAATACAGCAACTTTGGGTAAATATGTGCTTGAAATCTTCCCTTTAATTGAATCCTTCCTCCTCCTGCAGATAAAACCCAGTGTCATGGCAGCACCATTTATTTATTGTCCTTCATCTTGAATTATTACAGGGGACAAAGAAGGGAGCTATTAATTAGACGGGAATGTAAGATGTCTCAATGCCAACCATTTGTCTTGCAAGTGATTACTCAGAGAGAGGCTTTTTCTTTAATGCTTGGCTGAAAGCCGCATTACTTTCAGAGTTGCATCACAGTGAAGCTCAAGACTTGATTCCGGTCAAAAATACACAAATTAAGAATTTGAATGAATCACATTTTTTCTGCAGGGTACAGTTTTAAATGTTGCATCGAATGTTGTAATTGAAAGACAAGTTTATTTTTTCTTAACATTTTATTGAAAGATTGAGAACCAAATACAAACAGCATGTGCATTAAAGTGACATTTTTAAAGAATGAGTTCAGCTATTTATTCGGTTTAAGTTCAATGATGTGACTACATTAAACCAAAAGTACCCCCCCCAAAAAATTCCAAAAAGTTTTGAAAAGTTGTAAGATATTAAAACATTTATGGATAATACGGTATATTAATTCACATCAAATTTCAAAACTCTTTGTAAGGAAATTATTCATTTAATGTAACTGATTGACTAAAAGAAGAAAAAAATGAAGTTGAACAATAGTCAACATAAAAAAAGAAAAGAAAAATTCAAAAGATTTATTTTAAAATATTCCCATTAATGTTTTCTGTGAAACATCTTACTGATACACTCATTCTCTCATCTGCTTTGGTGGAACTTGGAATATTAATATGTGAAAAATTAAAAAACAAATTTTTTTGCATGCCATGTTTACAGACAAAATATTCTAATCATTTCAGTTTATTTATATAGGGACAGTGCAAACAAAATATTATTTCCACTTCATTTATTACATATATGGAATCCGATGAGGTCCACATTTAATTTAGATAAATCCAATACAGTTCAGTGATACACACAGTACAGAACAACAGTACAGTTTGATCCCAACTAAGACATTAGTTGTCAAATTCTGCCAAATTCAGCTGATCATACAATGTGTAGTTGATTTCATTGATCGATCAACCATGTGGTGACAGTGGAAAGGACCACTCACTTTTAACATTCAAAGAGTTATTGAAAGGATCTGTAAGAGGAGACATCTGCAATAACGTAAAAACACTAAAGGGTTAGTCCAGATGTACCTTCATGGGAAAAAAAAGGTATTATGCAGGGTTTTTGGCTGAACAGCTCCAGCACTAGTAGCAGGATAGAGACAGCCAAACAGAGTAGCACGTGGCCAGTCATACCTCCAATGAAAAGAACAGATAGAGAACTCAATGTTAAAAACCACTGTAGCTCAGTCGGTTGACCCTTACCAGGAGGAGACACAGCCGGCAGCCTAAGCCTAAACAGCAGAACTATAGAGATGCTTTACATATACTAAAAGTGACACATATTTTACTTTCTTCCATTTCTAGGTTCAGTATCTCCTATTGCAAAAAAATGAAACACCCACCATCTGTCTTTATTAAGTGTAGTATTCAGTAGTGTATGCGCTTGTTAGAAGTTTGTCCAATTTATTTAGTCAAAGATGTGACATCAGTGAAGCAGACAGACTCAATGCGTCATTGGCCAGCATCTAAATACTCACTTCTCTATAAATCACAGCCTTAGAGTCTGTGTCTAATTATGCTTGTTTGTAAATTTAGTGGAACTGGTTGCTGATACACATCCATCTTTTTCCCTCACATTCCTCAGAACGAGAAGTGAGAGCGATCAGGATTTCTCTTATCGCATAGTTGCACCTCTGAAAAATGTAACATGATATTTTTTCTGACCAATACTATGTCTGCTATCTAATGGTTTATAAAGGAGCGCTTACAGTTTCAAGGTGAACTTGTATCCACCACTATTGATACTTTGAAAGAAAGATACTTTGTACATCCAGTGAATAAATCACTGGTCAGGTTACTTAATGTTGAAAAACCATTTTCACACAATGGTATCACATTTCTCAAAGTTCTGAATATTTTAAACTTGACAAAGTCTCTTGGAGATGAAAGTGAGATTATTTAGAATGAGGCTGTCATATCCACAGAGAGGTTTGCAGGATTGTATGTGTGCATGTCTCTCTCTGAGGTTATGTTCACACAGCAGGCAAGTGCAACCCAAATCCGATTTTTTTTTTTCCCCAAATGCGAACTATATTCAACTTTTTCAAGGCAGACTGAACGACCAAATTCTGATCTTTTGATCCTACAAAAAGTCTGATCTGTGCCACATCCATATATGGTACTAAATTGGACGTGTATCCGATTATTTTCACAGCGTTTGCAGTCAGAATGGTCATATTGCATTTTATCCGACTTTTATGTCATTGATGTAAGACATGCATCATAATTCTGCTTAAGCTGAAGCCAGACCTGGTAAACCTGGACATAAACAATGGCTAAAAATTATAATTAATTATGAAGTTATGAATGAAATTTGTGGTGCTGCTAAGGAGAAAACATCACAACCCAACAAGCACATCACAACCCTACCACTCCTGGTTCCGACTATGCATCCAGTCTTCACAGAAGCTGCAGTCAATTCTCCACAAAAAGCCATTGCTATTAGTTGTGCTTTCTTTTTATTAGCTCCCTTCCTGTTATGATCTTTTGACAATATCCCATTGCTGAATAAACTTTAAAAGCGATCCATAGATGGCGGCATCCATTATTACTTTTGTAAACAGTGCGCTGATGTGTGACCTCTAAGTTCTTCTGCACATGTGGGTCGGTTTGAGGTCGTAAACCATTCACAAAAGAAGTCTGATTGCGGTCGCATTTAATTCATAGTATGAACGACCACACCAAAAAAATTGGATTTCAGCAAAAAATCAAAATTGAGAATCCAGACTTGCTGTGTGAACGTAGCTTCACCTTCCGTCACTGCAGGGTGTGATTAGCAGGTGTGGTTCCCAGCTGAAGCTCATCAACGCCAATCAGGAGGAGCATAAAGAGGAGCAGAACCCCTAAGACAGATGGCAGATTGTTTTCTCACAACCAGTGGTAAAAGGGCCTCTAGCTTAGCATTTTTGTATTTAATAAAAGTTTTCTAATTTACCTTATTTTTTCCTCCTTCCTCATCAGCTTGGTTACCTTCTGGATGAGCCGCCTCTGGCTCCCTGTGATCTTCTTCTTCACTTTGTATCTGCTCAAGATTCCTCCTAAGGATCCCTGTCGTAAGTCTCCTCGCTTCTCCTCTGGCTGCTCTCTTGGAACCACCTACCTACCTGGATCTCCTGCCTGTTTGTCCTCCAATCCACTTCGCTCTGCCGCCGCATTCAGGAAACCAAGCAGACACCTGCATCAGTTAAAATGCTCACCAGCTTTCTGCCAAACTCAGCCACTGTGAATACATTCACCCTCTGGCCCACCTACAGCTTAAGTAACAATAAAGATCCCACCACCTCTTTTCATGTCAAAGTCCTTCAGCAAACAAATCAGAAATATATTAATTTGTTACCTCTATCCCCTTGTGTAGACGTGGACCACTCCCACACTTCCAGCATCTTTTTTTCCTTTGATTTATTCCATCAAATAAAACTTTAAAATGATTCATTTATCCATAATTGTTGCCAGCTCTAGAATCTCAGCTTACACCGACACGACAGGCCATCTTCACTGTGATGACAATCTGAAATGCGTGCCACTCCAGCAATAAAAAGCTCCATTTTTGCCAAACAGGTTCCAGTACTAAACTGGCACTAGTGTTTGTTTAGCATTGGTTTCCCACTGCTTCAAGCTCTGGCACCAGTAAACTGGTTCTTTAACAGTACAGGCTTTAAGCTGGAGCACAGGAATTGTCTCTATCAGAAGCTAGGACTGGTCTCATGGAAACCAACAATGAACAAACACTGAGTGTCAATCATTTAAGACAAACTGAAAAACCCACCCTACTTTACCATTAATAAAAATTATCTGACTAACATGAACTCATCTTGTCTAATTTTCATATTTAAATATTACCCATCAGTTTGATTCTGCTGGTTTCTTCCTTCAAAAATGAGTTGCTGTAAAGATCCGTTTCATTGCGCCACATGCTCATTAAGAAGGAGGGATTGCTCCACAATCAGTCTCTTTTCAGTCAGCTGAAAAGTTTTTACCAGCAGGCATAATGAACTGAACTTGATTACATTGTTTTATAAACAAGACTGAACTGAAATGTAATTGACTTAATATGTGTATATGGGATTTAATTGAGTATTTCTGTATATAACATTGAAATGTGACATTTGTTGTGAATCGGCTCTGTATAAAACTTGATTGAACTGAATTGTAATGAGTGGTACAAGTTCTACATAAACACGGCTTTTCAGAATGTTCACTTCTCATCCTTTTAACAGGATGAGAATACTCGAAAATGCACAAGTGCACTGGCAGGACATTTGCATTTTAAACATTTTTCTTTGAAGAACAAATTTTAGAGCCAGAAAAAAAAATTAAAAGCATGAAACAAATCAGATTCAGATTTTCCTTTTTTTCCTAGCCTGTAAGTCATTTCAAAACACAACACTCTGAAATGGAAATGTACTACCTATCATGATTCTGGGATGTTGCTGTGTCTTTTTTCCTTAAGATGTTGCTTGTCTCCAGGAGCGTGGGGATGAGTAAGCTGCAGCCAACACACCTGTTTGCATCAGACTCATCAGGCTGATATAAGATAAAAGATAAGGAATTGCCAGACAGTCCCTAGACACTCGAGCATCAACCTGCAGTGATGGTACAAAGCCAAAATCCTCCTTGTGATCTACTCTCCTTCCTCCTTGTGCATACCTCTTGTTTTCTCTGTGTTTTTCTAAGGATATCCTCTGAAGGATATCCTCTGGCTCCTAATGAAATTTCAAAATCACCTCGCTGTCACTCACCGAGGTTGCTCTTCAACCTTCTATGACTATCTCATGACAACTCAGTCTTCCAAACCACCATCCTGTCCACTCTCTAATGTAATGCACAAGATCAGCCGCTTTCACTCAGACTTGTGCAAACTTTCCAGACCAGCAACACTCCCTGGATCCCAAAATTTGTATTAAAAAATTAAGATAATTTCTTCACCCTCAAATATTACACACACACAGTATAATACAAACATTCCCTGATGTTCTCACATTTGTTTATCTACAAACTAAACAGGTAATCTCCTATATTTGTAAGGCACGTTAGTATGAATGTGTATGTACAGTAAATATGTATGATGAATGAATGTCTTTGTACTAATGAGTGTAACTATCTGTCAGTGTGACTAATCTAATTCAAACCTACCATGGACCTCACTCTCTGCCCTCAGTTTGAAACTGTAGTGGCACATTATGATGTGTGTGATGTCATAAAGCTTGATTTGGGACGCCAAGTTTCTTTTTTATTCATTTTTTGCCCACTGAAAGGAGGCATTGAATCATCTTGCCATGATACTATGAAAGATTGGTACCTATTTAAGCCATCTGCTTGGAGCATAATATAATTACGCTACAGATTACTTTTAAATCCCTGGGTAGAGTGCCGGTCTGTTAGTTGTCCAACCTACTTCTTTGCAGCAACATTTCTCTTGACTTCTTTATCTTCACTGGAAAAATTGACAGATTATATTCAGCTTGCTTTGAAACTGAAGTGTTTGCTCTCACTACATTTCTCTCATGATCATTGTGTATTACATGGAGGCCTGAGGTCAGTCTTCCATGCATAAAGTTCTTCTGCAACTTTCGGTTGCATTATTGTCTACCGAGTCTTTGCTTTCTTTCTTTAAATGTTTCAAAAATTATTTCCCAATTTCAGACACTGAAATGAGAACTGTTATGAGCTACAAGCCAAAGGAAATGTGGTAAAAGTGATACTATCTGCCCTTCAATTTTGACAGCAGATGAAACAAAATAATTTTTTCTTGCCTTGATGGTATGGTCTATGATTCCTTCTTAAAATTCTTTGCACGGTCATACTAAATCTCTCCATGAGCTCAAAATTGCCTTGTTAGTAATGATTATAGCATAGAAATAGTAGCAGAGTGAGAGGGTGATTTAACTCAAATCAGCACCAAGATTGCAGACATTAAATTTTTACAACAAAATGATACTATTATCAGTGCGTTAAATGAATGACCCTCTGTCTGTGTCAGTTATCTTCCTTGCCCTTCTTTCCATCTTTCTGTCGCTGTCTCTCTCTCCCTCATTTTGGAGTATTGCTATCAGCACCAAGTCAGAAATGTTCCTTTCATTGATGCACATCGGTGCTCAGCCTCTGACAGAAGCAGACACCATGAAAAGAAGAAGCTGCTGAAATAAATACAAATGTAATGAGGGGAAAGGGGCTGCCAAATGGCTTGCCAATTTGTGTTTGTCAAACGGTGAGCTGAGGCCGCATTGACATATAGATCTGTAATGGTCCCACTTCTTTAAAGTCACTTAGATGGGTCCACTCAAGGCATCACACCTGCCCACCAGTGCAGACTCTTTAAAGGGGTAATAGATTAGTGCGCTGGACGATTTTCCTCAGTATGGAAAATTGTTTTGTACAACGTGGAATGGATGTCACTCCAGCTGTCTCCATGGGGAAAATCGCACACCATTTCTGCAGAAGTAAAAGATGCAACCTGGTGCTAAAATGCCAAGAGTATTTCAACAGCAATTTCTGTGGTGCAGAAAAGTACAGCAGAGATATTCACACAAAGGTAGAAATCTCTGCAGATAAATCCAGGTGGAGAATTTAAGTAGTGGAGCCACAAATGACTGTCAGTTTGCAGTACTTATAGCTTTACATCTAGAAGTCTTAGTCACCCTGTAGTTTTACCAACATGTGTAGGAAAATATTAGTTTGGCAAATGAACTTTAGGCAAATATAAAGGGAAATCTTCACATTCTGACATTTTACCAAGTAGATAAGAAATATGCAAACTACAAGCCCCGACTAGATCTGTCAGGACTCAAAATGAATACACCAGATTAAGTTGCTATACCCATACATAATTTAACATCATGTAACATGAAACTTCCCAGCATGTTGTCTATTGGGGATATATGATATGATCAAAGTCTGTTCAATTCATGTACTTCAGAAGTTAAAAACAGCTATTTAAAATAAGTTGGGATGAGGAAGAAAAATAACTGGATAAAGCAGAATTTCTTAAAGAAAATCACTTTTGGTTCTTGGATTGGGGCGAGCCTGTCCAGTTTGGTAGAGGTTGATTACTAATTTGGATTTTTATGATCCAAATGCTGCAGCTAGAACTGATTGACTTTTTAGGAAATCACCTTGCGAAGTCTTGCCAAAAAGAGGTCAGGTACTTTTTAAAGTACCGTAATTTCAATAAATGTTGGTCTGTATTTTTATGTACACATGTCAACAAATTAAACTAGTGGATAGAATACAATCTGTAGAATCACACTATTTCTGAAGGACAGCAAGAGGGAAAAGATTGGTTTTCTTTGTTATTCATAGTTTTAATCAAGAAATACATCTCTAGTGGTGGTATGACTGATTCCGACAGCATTGGTGCCAACCTCACTGAGAGCTGTAGAAGTCATCCCACCTAAGCCCACTTCAATCCAATCAGCTAGATGCTGATTAGCCAGACGCGTCATAAAGCAGCTTGAACCTGGCGAGATGGATACTCTGTGATTATGTTCTTGCAGATTTTCCAGACTTACCACTTGCACTAAATGTGGATTATTGGTCCCAATGGGAATGGACACTAAAACAAATCTCCATGTAGCACACCACCAGTTGATGTGTTTTAATCTGAAGTCTTTCCTGAGTTATCATATCTTACAGCATTGAGCCTTTTACAGCAAAGAAGTAATATCTGGGGATAAACCCAGTTTGCTTTGTGTTCACATGAGCACCTCATATGAACACAAAGCAGTGCAAAAGTTTAAGATATATCCCTGCTGTAGAATACCTGAGTCAAATGATTGCATTCACTCCTAAACAAGTCAAACGACAGCATGGAGGACAGTTCTCTGGTCAGATGAAACCAAAACTGAACCTTCAGGTCTTCATTCAAATCACTATGTGCGGAAGAAAACTAAAACTGCCCACACTCCCAAACATACCACTCCCTTGGTGAAACATGGTGATCAAGTTTCATGTCCTGGAACTGATCATTTGTTTCATACTTGCTGCATAGAGTTTGAGAAAGCCTGTTCTCATTCAGGATTAAATTAATGTGTACTGTACTTAAAACAAAAAAGGAAGACAAAACTGAATAAATCAAGCATCCCTCTGAGGTTCCATTTTTGCCACAATTATGTGAATATCTTCGCGGTCGGTCAGCTTGGACGATGGAATGCATGCTCTTTGCGTCACCCCCTGTGCCACCATATCATGACATGACAGTATGCAAGCTGCAGCCTACTTCTGTTGAACACTGCTACCCTGGTGTTAGCTACACTGTCTTTTATGTGGTTATAAAACTTCACAGGTGTCTGGATAAGATAAAAATGAAAAGAAAAACCTATGTTCAAAGATAATTGAGATCTGCTGTGTAATTCCTGTTTATATTGCTGTAGTACCGATTCTTTGGTCAGGTGATAACTGCACCAAATAAGTGTTTGCCTGGGGGGAGGGGGTCATATCCCATATTGTTTGGACTCTTTGCTTATGTTATTTCCCTGTATTGATTTTTTATTTTCATTCTTTTCCTTCATCCTAGTTTATTTTGTAATTTCCCCTCAGGGTTAAATAAAGTACTATTGAACTGAATTGAATTTTCTCTGATTAGTTCAGTCTGTTATTTTAGATTATGTTTAATTATTTAAGTCTTGTGTTCATTGTTTCAGTTAGATTCATTTTCCTAGTTCTCCTGTCTGTTTCCTCCACACCCCCTTATGCCATTCTCTCTCTCTCCTGAGTCTACCTGTCTGGTCTCCTCTCGCAGCTGCGACCCATTACTAATCAACCACCAGTTCTCTGTCCCATAATCAACTCACTTGTATTTAGACTCCTTTGTCAGCCAGTCACTGCAGGATCCTCCTGTTACTTTCTGTCTCCCTGGCACTGTCATGTTACTTCCTTGTCACCCCAGCTGTGTTTGATCCTGGATTCCTATGTTTTGTTCTGTTGCATTCCCTGTGGCTTTTGTTCACCATTTTTAGTTAGGATACAAATCTACTTGCCATCTCTGCATTTGAGTCCATCAGCCAATCACTGCATTATGATACAAAGATGTAAACAAAGATACTGAATAAATACAAAAAAAATTAAGTAGATAAAAGCTATTACAAGTAACCTGCCCCCTCAACTTGCAGCAACAATAGCAATCAAGTGTTTATAATAGCAATCCAAATTCGATTATATCCCTGGGAAATAGTTTTTGGCCTTGATGGAGGAAGTCAGAGGGAGCTCCTTTATGCTTTTTTAAGAAGTCACAATCTGTCAGAGGAACGTACTTTTATATGTCGTTAAAACTTTCTCGTTTTAGTGAGATACTGCTCCTGAAGTTATTTCCCAGCTCTGGCAATTAAATGCTTCTGTAGAACTGCCCCTTTTAGTGCTGTAAAAAACTGTGAGATTTTTTTTAACACAATGACATGGCAGCTGATGTGAACAATTAAAAATCTATTTTAACCAGGCAAGGATAAAAACCACATTTATTCATTTTATCTTACATAAATTTGCCACTACTCATTTGCCTTGTTGATGCAGAAGTACATTTCAGAAGTGAAGCATCACTTTTCACTGTTCGTCCTGGAAGCAAGCTTCGAGTTGCAAATAGCATCGAGACAGAACAGAGAATACAGCAGACTTCACATCTGTTTCCCACAACAGAATGTATGTTGTGTGAATATGCTGGGATCATTCAAAAGAAATTGAGGCATAATTTATTTTCACTCATTCTGCCGTCTGATGGAGCAGACAGCATTTCTTTTCATTTGAATCCTGTTGGAGGAATGAAGCCAGAAACTCATTATGGTTATGATTATTATATACAGCATATATCCGTGCGTAGACACATAGCATCAAATGAAAATTTTACATTGGGCTGTTTCCACTTCAACAGTCCAAAGCACATTTCACGGTGATTTTTATTCTGCAGTACACCAGTGATTCCACAGTACATGAAAATTAAACCTGAATCAGCCTGATTTTCCTACACAGTAAAAACAGGACTAACTTAATGCAAAACACTGTATTAAAATACATGATAAGAAATGAAAGGTTTTTAAGTTTTTGGGGAAAAAAATCAGTCAAAAGCCCTGAAAGGGTTGTTTACAACTCTCTTGACAGTTTTTATAGTGCATACAAACACCTAAGACCCAAGCCATACGGTCATATTTAATAACTCCCATCAAGGCATTTCCAAAATAACTTCAGACTCTTGATCTGGTCACATATGAAAACCTCCAAGATTTAATGTTTTTGAGAAATTGCTATAACATTGTGATCAAAGGCTGTTTGTTTAGATGCTTGTCTATCAAAGTTTGATTTATAGTAAATAATCTTATCCTCCTTGATTCAAATCTATGCTTAAGTCAAGTCAAGTTTATTTGTATCACACATTTCAGCAGCAAGGCAGTTCAAAGTGCTTTACACATTGTAAAAAGATCAATCAGGTATACAGCAAAATCATCAGAATCATTGAGCAAATACCAATCCATCAAAATCATAAAGATCATCAAGCAAATATAGTTTGAAAATATTGATGAATGTTCGTCTTATTACTAATCAAAGGCAGCTCTAAACAGGTGGGGTTTTGCCTTGATTTAAAGGAACTCAATGTTTCAGCTGTCTTGCAGTTTTCTCAGAGTTTGTTCCAGATCAGTGGAGCATAAAAGCTGAAAGCTGCTTCTCCATGTTTGGTTCTGGGGATGCAGAGCAGACCAGAACCAGAAGACATGAGTGGTCTGGAGGGTTGATACAATGACAACAGGTCTTTAATGTATTTTGGTGCTAAGCCGTTCAGTGATTTATAAACGAACAGAAGTATTTCAAAGTCTATTCTGAGCTACATGGAGCCAGTGGAAGGACGAATTTTCTGATGAACTGTCCTTGGTTCCAGTGAGTGTTGAAGAGGTGGAGGGGGTAGAGCAGCAGCTCTGTTTTCTACTGGTTTCTCATTTTGTTTTGGGAAAATGTGCTCCTGATCCATCCTTATCAAACATGTTGGTTTGGAGCCATGGACAGAGTCCTCCCATATCTTGGCTGGAACAGTGATCCCATTGTTTACATTGTCCTGTGGTTGGGGATAGAAGGTTGTTTTGTTAACAGCATATAAAATGACTGCGGTGAGAAGTTTTGTTCTGGCCCTATTTAAGAAGAACCTGCGATCGTCAATGAAGTTCACTGAGCTGGTAGCCCATGTTTTGATGAGCCAGTTATTAATCATAAGCAGTCTGCTGTATCTCTCATCTCCCTGTCGAACTGTCAGTAGCGGTCCACTGATAAACACCTTAGTCCTTAGTCATAACTTTGATTAATGTGTGAAACTTGGAAATGCAATTGAATTACCGATGATTGTTTACTCTCCATTCTGCCCTTTCTAATCTTTAGGTGTTGAGACAGAAAACAATAATTAATTCCATTTCTTTTATTGACTGTCTAATGTGACCCGAAACACATCTCCCATCCCATCTCTGATTGGATAACTAGCCTGTGATACATCCATTTCCACAAACAGCAAGCAACTGAAACCAAATGAACCCGGTCTTACTGTGCTGTGTTGTAATTTTTTGCTTACATTTGACTCTTTGTAAATTCCTGGCACAGCTATTTTTTCCTCATACACTGAACTAGGAAAACAGCCTTCAGTTTAAGCGGGTTCCTACATTTTTTTTTTTTTTTTTTTTTAATTCCATTTTTTTCCATGTTTTTCAGCCAGTTTCTGTGACATTGAACACTAGCATTTACCTATTTGGGTTTTTTCCCTCAATTAATGAAGCAACACAGTGTTGAAGCAGTCTTTTAATTAAGTGAGGAAAGGGTTATTACATCTAGACAGACTTAGTTCAGGGAAAAATCTGGACAAGGTCAGTTTAGATTAAATACAGATCCTTAAAACCACATTTTGAGATCTGGTTCTTCTTTGGACCCAAAAATCCTTCTCCTAAACTTTATCTTCTTAAATGACCTCCTAGATGTCATTACTCAAAATGTAGGCTACAATCCCTTTCTTTAAACTCCAGAGAAAAGACCAGGAAACTTAATGGAGTTTGACTTTTAATAAGCTCAAATAACATTCTGGATGTTCCTTTCCCAGTCACAAACATGTCTGTTTAAGTTGATGATAACTTTAATGTTTGTATATTTTATGTTTTGTTTAGTTTTTTGTTTTGTTTTGTTTAATAAATCATAACTGAGTGGATAAGTGTGATTTTCAATAAATGTAATTCTTGATTATATTTGTTAAGAAGCTCCCATTTTGATCTGTAACATTGCTGCTTACTAAATAAATTCTATTTCAAACATAATATAATAATCTAATAAAATATACATAATCTCATTGTAATTAATTGCTTAGAATAAGATAGCTCCATGACAAGAAATAATACATCCTTTAGTTAAAGATTTCTATAGATATGAGACTGATCACTTTAAATGTGTTTATGTGTGATAGGCTAAATTATATTTAGCCTATCAATTCACTTCTGACACATTATATATATATATATATATATATATATATATATATATATATATATATATATATATATATATATATATATATATATTTTTTTTTTTTTTTTTTTTTTTTTTTTTTTTTTTTTTTTTTTTAAATTAAATTGCTCTTGTTGATTGAAACTGAGAGCAATGCTTTCTGTTTTATTTCTGACAACATGCCTTTCTCTTTATTTTCCTTTAAAAAAATAACTTATCACCAAAAAAGCATATTAAATGCTTGGAGTTATTTTACAGTGTTTTGTACGATAATCAGGGTCAGTTTCTTGGTAGTTCTGCACACAAGCGCATTATCTTGAAAAAGCTAGAGGGAAATGCCTTTGTCGTGTAATTCAACCCATGTTCATTATACCATCATAAATTACACAACAATGACATTTTATGGAGTGTGTAACTTAGAGATGGACACTACAATGTCAAATGCAAAATGTTGTTACTCTGTAAGGCGCAGGCTTTGATCCTCAGCCAAACCAGTAACTCATCCCTCTGTTGTTACATTAATATTAATACATAAAAATATGGCTTGTTTAGTCAGTTCTCAGCCTCCAAACCAAACTGTTTCATGGCAGAACAAATTACTCTAATCACATTTTCTCCATGTGAAACTCTAATCACCTGCACAACAAAAAAAAATAGTTTTATGTCTTCATCTTTTATCTGAATCCTTCACCAATAAGGAAGCCAGATCTGGCATGATTCAGCTTTAGCTTCCACCATGAGAACACAGACTCATCAGGTGCATATTTATTAAGACACTGCTGTCAGCAGTCATTCTTTGCCTTCTTCTCATGCTCGGTGAAGCATTTTTTTTTTCAACTGAGACATGCAAAACATTTTCTGTTTTTTTTTTTTTTTTTTTCTGCATAGCTCCTTCAAGACTGGTGCATACCTTTCTGCTCTAGAACTAAATAATAAAAGTAATTCTCTGAGGGTTGGTGAAGATCTTTGCTGAGAACTAAATATATTGAAGGGCTGTTTGTTCCCTGTTCAAATCAATAGGTGTACAGGTCAAAATTAAACCATGTTTTGACAGCTGCACATTTGCGCAAAAGGAGAATTATTGGTTCACTTCTCCAGCTTATCATTATGGTTAAAATATTGTTATTGGTACCAACAATGATATTTTGCTTTGGCAATCATGTGCATGTGTGCATGTTAAAAATGAAAACAAGTTGGAAACAAGCTACTATACTGTCTACATTTTTAATTTGTGTCTGTTTAATTCTTCCCATTTGACAACAGAGTAATCAGAACTTTTCCAGGGACTATAAGCAGAAATGAGAATTTCACAGAATGTTGAGAAAGTTGAGTAAAAACACCAGTTTTACTGTGTTTTCACAAAGATCTATGATGTGAAAAAAATATATTTAAACAGAAAAACAACAATTATAACTATAATTTGGAGTGTAACAAAATCTTGTGGATATTAAAACATCACAAGGAGGTGACTGCTATCTTGTGAGCACTAGCCAGTTGCAGTCAGCATAGCTTCATCTCTTGAAGCTGAGATGGAAGGTGCCCCAACTACTCCGAAATCATTTGTTTGGCAGCATTTTGGGTTTCCAGTAGGAACAATAAATGGAAGTAGAGTGACAAATAAGACACAAACAATATGTTAGCACTGCAAGTTGTTCAGGCGCTGAAGGAGGCAGCAAGAATCGCTAAAACGACAATGGCCGAACATCTAGGGGTAAGTTGAGTTACATCACAATCACAGTGCAACCTATCAATAGCAACTGAGAAATGGGAGATGTTGTACTGCACACCGAGTGTAGTTGAAGCGCTATCCTAAGGTCGGAAAAGATAAAAAGAAGTCTGGAAAGGAAAGATGTCAGTTTATTGAGTTTGTAGCAAAATCAATAAAAATGCAGAAATTAGCTCTTTTTGAAGCATATATTTAAATTAATTAATTAATTAATTAATTAAATTAAAATGAAATTGATCTCTGAAGTTTTCTTGAAAGTAATATTGAAATCTTGTCCCATCTCATTCCTGTGAACTCAAAATCGTGTCTGGTCTCATCTTGAGTTTTAGGTATCGTCATGGATGGATGGACAGATGGATGGACAGTAATGGCTGTTGGCACAAAGGATCTCCTTTAGCTGACTTACAGCCAATCTAAAGAAGAAGACTGAAAACACTCTGTTGTATGACAGCCTCATTAAGAGGGTGCTCAGGTTGAACCTAAAACAGCTTTTCTAGCGTGTTTCACAAAGTTAAGCACGCACACAGACCACGGCATACTATTGTTGTGTTATTGGTCCTAATCTGCTGTAAAACCTCCTTGCAAAAAAGGCATCAAACTGGATATTCCAGCAAGTTTTTCTTGTTGCAGTTTAAATATAAACATTAGCAGAATTCCTGTTATTTTTAATCAAAGTTTCAGAGAGCTGGTAGAGAAGCTACGTACTGCTCAGCACACCGTTGGGATATGTTTTACTGCCATGTGGTTTTGTGTTGTGTGAGGAACACAGAAACTCTTTGTATTGTTTTTAAAACTTTATGCATTTCAACATTGCTCACTCAAAGCTGGACCTTCTGCCCATTTTCACATTATTTGCAGTCTCTGACAGACTATCTTCATTATGGTCCTGCAGTTACCTTTATTCATCTTCACTTCAACTCAGACTAGCTTTCCTGTCCCTGCTAAAGGGATCATCCCCGCACCATGATGCTGCCACCATCATGTTCTAATGTAGTAATATTTTTTTCAGGATGATATAGAGTGTAATGCCTTGAGTGGTATGGCATGGGTCGGTCCGGTTCGGTACGCTATTATGTCTGTCTCCATTTTAAAAGCGGCCCATGCAACCGACCCGTACTGTGCCATTCCTGGGCCCCCTTCAGCTGTAGATCCATAGGACAACGGTACGGTTAGGGTGGAGCTACTGGCATCACACAACACAGTCCATTGATTGGGGGGGACAGAAAAATGTCACTGCTTGCCACAAGCACGAGACATACTTGTGCAACACCTTTGTCGTCGCACTACTATGGTGCAACGTTAGGCATTTGGATTTAACCCTGACAACCCAGTGAGAGTCCAACTGGCGGTGGAAACTCTCTCTCTAATATGCCAGTTCATAAAATAGGATACTGAAGCTCACTGACTCATGCCGTACTGCTTAGTGGAAATTAGATATTAGTTTCTGCCACACATATCCTTGTTGCATGTAGCAGAATAAAAATATTAACAGAAATTATATAAAATGTTGAATTTATATCATAAGGTAAAAATGAACAAATATGAACATATGCGCAGATTAAGTATTTGAGCTGCATCATGTGCAAAGCACAAGTTTAGCTATTAGAGCATAAACCATATTAAATCTAACTAATTAGGCACTGTTGTTGTTTTAAAAACTTTCTGAAAAGTGAGTGTATAAAATATGAGTTATTAGCATTTGGGGGTTTTTTTTAGGATCTAGCCTAGTCATCAGACCAAAAAATGAGAAAATTTAATTTATTTTTCATTGCAGGAAAGCTGGAACCTCAACATGAGCAGGACTGTGGAGAGGAAATGAGAGCAGGAGGAGTGGAGGAGATGAAGAGTGAAGCTGACAGATGGGACACCATACGACCTAGGCAGGTGAAGAAGAGGAGGCTGTCAGACAGACAGGAGTCAAATTTATCACAGTTTATTACAGGTCAAAATGCAAATTCTGTGTTATACGGTAGCACTTAAAAGTCTTCACGCCCCTGTTAAAATACCAGGTTTGTGAAGTGAAAAATGAGACCATGATAAATCATTTCAAAATGTATTCCTGACTTTTACCCCTTTTAGCTGCATACTATACACCATGGCACAGTAATGACAGTCAACAAGCATTTGAGTAAATATAGGACATTACAAAAACAAGAGGTTTCTGCAAAATCCATGAAAAGACAAGACAGAAAATGTTCAATCAGGATGCCAAGAAGATGGCAGCAACACTGAAGCAGTTGCAGCAATGTTCAGGTTTCTCTACATATCAGGACTGAAGTGCTGCAGAATGCAAGTTCTGGTTAATACGCTCTAAAAACACATTCCAAGAGGTAAATTTGGCACAGAACTGTGCTTGCAGTGGCCGCATCATGATCTAGGGTTGGTTATTTTTCTTTACATGGAGCTAGGGTTCTAAGATGTTACAGGAAGTTGCAAGTTGGGATCAGCTGCAAATGCAAAACCTTCAGGTGTCTGCTATAAAGCTGATGATGAAGATTTATTTTTTCTTCCAGTATCACAGAGTTCAAGGATACGTTTAAATTTACAGAACACTTCAGGAAAGGAAAACCAAGGTTTTAGAATGGCTTGGCCAAAGTTCAAAACTCAATCTGACAAAAAAAAAAAAAACGTGGTCACACAATCTAATAGATTTTGATAACTTTCGCAAGGTGAAGTGGGAAAATATTAACTCTGGATGTGGGATGCTGACCGATCCCTTTAAAAAAAAAAAAGGAGGAAATGCTGAATTTAAATCAAAAGCTGCTTCAACAAAGTATTAAAGGTGTGCATATTGATGCAACAAGGTCATTCCAGTTTTTAAAATCTGTATGTTCCACACAAACAAATTTGATTATTAGTTGGATTGTATATAATATATGTCACATCATAAAAACCTGCCATTTTAACAGGGGTGTGTATACTTTGGAAAGTCACTGTATTTGTTGTTGTTTGTAATATTTTCCACCAGAGACATGTTTTTGCTCTTCTGATAGAAAGCATTTCCCAAAGCGCTTCCTGAAGACTTGATAATAATGAGCTAACAACCAGGTTCGACATCAGCAATCATCAGATCAGAATCTGCACCCAGACATCAGGAAGAGGCCAGTGATGCACCTGCAGAAACACGCCCAGCTCCTTCACTGATCTGAGCACAGCTGCTGCTCATCCATCGCATTCTGATAGTGTTTTTTTTTTTTTCTTCTTCTTCTTCTTCTTCTTCTTCTTCTTCAGAGCAAACGGTAATTTCTCTGTGTAAATACAGTGTGCAAATGTGTGTATTTTTAGCTTGCAGATTATCAGTCAATCAGAGGAATATTATGCAGTTTTACACTGCGGCATAGAAGGCCTGTGCGCAGCTTACAAACAGCCTGCTCTGTGCTTCAGTGCAGAGCGAATCGGATCCCTGTGGGCCCAGAGAAAGAAAAATTACTTGCACACAAAGTTCATATTACAGGCTGTGCCAGGGTACCTTACATGATTTCTTTTTCTCTCTCGACTTTCCACTAGCTGGAAGGCAAGAAAAATAGAAAAACCCCAGAAGCATTTCCTGCTGACGGTATTACCACTCCTCCCGTGCTCTCCCCTTTGCTCAGACTGCCACGGTCTCCGTCTCTCCTCCTCTCTGTCCTCTGACATCAGAGCAGCCTCACCACAGAGCCAGGC
Organism: Anableps anableps; assembly: GCA_014839685.1. Classification (NCBI taxonomy): domain Eukaryota; kingdom Metazoa; phylum Chordata; class Actinopteri; order Cyprinodontiformes; family Anablepidae; genus Anableps; species Anableps anableps. The sequence continues at coordinate 8,477,479 of CM026067.1, read as the reverse complement.
GGTAATGCTGACTGACTGGATCTCACGCCTGTGGCCACATCACACAATGAGCGCCTGTCGTCACAGACACCCGTAATCCTGCACGTAACCACATGTGATGTGCATTGTCATGCGATCCATCTGGTACATGAGCACCGAGAGTGCAGTAATGGGGGCATTACAGCAGATCTGGAACCAGGCTGTCTTCCCTCATTCTCTCAGCTGCTGCCTCAGTTCAAACCCTCACATGTCTTGTTCCTATTCGCCCTTCTCAGTGAGTAAGTGGCCTCCTAACTCCACCCTAACAATATCAGGGGAGCAGAAGCTCATCTGCACAGCTGCCCCCAGCTGCAGCACACACAGAGACACAAAGAAAGCCTCATCATCGCCCTGAAAGAGAAAACCCAATTCAAGACGCAGCTCACAGAAAGATAACAGGTTTTAGTGTGTTGTGCATGCATCAGTTTCTCCTCCTCCCTTGTCATGCCGTACGCCAAATAGCAAAATTAATATAAATACGTGATTTGCATTGCTGTGGTCAGTTATTAAACAAAAAAAAAAAAAAAAAAAGCAAGTTGTTGATGAGTGGAAGCAGAGCGCAGCAGCAGCATGTTCAACACGCAGCAATATGTCACAAGTTCCATTCAAATTTAGACGAGCAGGGCCAAAATGATTGGCTCTTTAATTAATTGCATTATCATCAGCAAACACAGTGATTTTCTCCCCGCCATGAAAGCTTCTGAGGGAAGACAGATATAATGTAGCTGAGGCCACTCAAACTCAGACACTGCAGGTGGAAAGCAACAGGCGCAGCCTTTGCAACAAAGTCACAGTGCCCCCTACTGGCTCAGACAGCATGGACACCCTGAGGAACCATCACCCCTGGAACTTGATCCAGCAGGAAACAAACAGGGCAATGCTGGGAGGGAGGGTGGGGGGGGGGTGCTCATGGGACGCCCAGAGAATGACATCCCTTCAGGATATGAAAAGGATTTGCTGCCAAGTGTTTGGCAGTCCGTACTGTGCTCATGCATACTCAATTTCAGGGTTGCATTTGATAGCAAACAGCTTTACATGATAGTGGGATGTGAATGTTTACCATTGAGATGGAAAATATTCAGCTTTCCATGTCAGGCATTTTGTATGCTGCGAATACACAATACAGAGACTGATACGGTTGCCCGCAGTTTCCATCTATTTCTAGATTGAATAAATAGGTACTTCTACCAATATATCTGTAATACAGTCCAGCAAAACTTGACATTTGCTACATTACTGCACTGCAGTGACAGGATCCCTCTTTAATCAGGATTTACACATTTTTTTATGCATTCAAAGTGAGGAACAGTGAAAGAGGGAGAGACTGCTGTCTAGTTCTCTGGAGATGAAAAGCTAAAACTAATCCATACGCTCTGAATAATGCAACCATTGTAGGGACACGCTGCTTCTTGGCGGCTGCTGTGAGGTTTTCTTGAGATTTTAGGATACTGTCAGACTCAGAGCTGGAAGCAGTGGATTCAGTGTCCTGAACTGAGACTCTGTGATGCAACAAGTCTGAAAAAAAAAAAAAAATCATCTTGAATTACAGGAAATAAGTTCACCGCTGTAATGACTGTCACGCTTCGAAGATTTTAATTAGTGCGTTTTGATTTCCTTGTAGCATTGTGTTAATTCTGCTTTAAGGTGTTTTCGTCTCCTTTTTTTTTTTTTTTTTTTTTTACCCCTATCCTCCCAGCCTCGGTTTCCAATGCAGCGACTGTCTCTGTGTTATTGCTACTTGACGCAGGCATGCCAGAAACAGACTTGTTGTGCTAAAGTGATGCAGTTTGTTGGAAAACAGCAGCAGCAGAAGGGGCATATGGTTGAACAGGGCAGAGCATATGTCCCCTGCATTCATGCCCAAGCTTCTCTGCAAACATGATCGAACCAGGCCAACATCCTGGGGCAGCAAGTCTGCTCTTTGCTTCCTTTGCTGGAAAATGTAGCAAAATTAGTTGGATGTGTAAAGCAGGAACCTAAAATTCTACATTGTCTCACAAAAGTAGTAATACTCTTTGCACGCTCCCATAGTTTGTCATTTTTGTCCAATTTAATGATTTTTAGGGAGATTTTATGTGATAGACCAAAATAAAGTGTGGATAAACTGTGAAATGGAAGGACAATGACTACTTGGTTTTCTAATTTTTAGTTCATTTATTCATTTATTTTACAGATAAAAAAATTTAAATGTTTGGTATTCATTTGTTTTTAGCCCTCTTTATAATGATACCCTTAAATAAAATCTAGCCAAAACCAATTTCTTTCAGAAATCACTTAACTGGTAAAATAGAGGTTTGTTGGAGAACAATAATAAACAAACAACATAATCAGGAACAGACGTCACAGCAAACAGGTGAAAATCAAAGTTGTGGAGAGGTTTCCAACAAAATGTAGTTATAAAGCAATATCCCAAGCTTGGAACATCTCACCTGAGCTTACAGGCCAGAAACATGGAGAGCATTAATCAGAGAATGAGCAAAGAGGTGCATATCATCTCAGGAGGAGCTCCTGAGAGCAAGAGCTCAGGTGGAAAAGGTTTGGCAGATAGTCATGCACAACACAAATTTGGCTTTTATGGAAAAGTGACAAGAAGAAAGCCATTGATGAAAGGGAAAGTCAAAAGAAGTCTAATTTTCACCAAATATGACTACCGCGTGTTTACACTGATTCAACCTTGTATTCTTCTTTTGTAATAATACTGTATATATGCATATTTCTCTTAAAATCAAAGAAACTAAAAATATATATATTTATCAGAATGCTTTTATTAGTCCCCCAGGGGGGAAATTACATCTTCCACCAAATGTTTATATTTAAAAAGTCTACATTTTGAGAGCAAAGTGGAACTGAAGTCAGATTCCTTGTTTGTGGGTGTAAACCTGGCCAGTGAGACCAACCAACCTGTAGATGGGAACCATAAAGTGTTCATATGTATCTGCCTTTTCATTTGCATTCAAAGGTTTTATAACATAAACAAAGCAAGTAGGATTATTTCCACAATCAATTATATTTCTTTTCTAAAATTAAACAGTAGGCCCAATTATTGGTTCATTCCCTTATTCGTCTTTCTAAACGTTTAAGCCGTGTCCACAGTGTCAAATTTCTAGATCATCACAAAGTATATAGTGAAGGAAGTTTAGTTTCAGTGTCATCTCTTACCAAGATTGGCTGTATGCGCGGTGAAAAGAATGAATGGTGAGTGAAATTACTGGCCGAACCTTGGCCTAGACACATGCCAAAATATGTAAAACCTTAAAATTGTAAAGGGGGTGTACTTTCTTTTGTGATGTGGATAGCGGATAAATCATAGCGTACAACTATAATATAGTGTCTTTCAGTTACTAAAGAAAATTACACAGAAGAGGAATAAAAGGTTATACTCACTAATTTTTTTTATCAACTAAAACACTCCAATCTCTGACAAGATTGAAAAGTTCCCTCAAATTTCCGAACGCTCTCCTAGTTAATTTAGAAGTTTGAACAACTGATCCATCTATTGTCCATACCCAGTTGTCTGTGTAGGATAGCGAGGGAGCTGGTGTCTATCTCCAGTGGTCACTAGGCAAGAAATGGGGTACAAACCTAAACAGGTTGCCAGTCCATCACAAGGCAACAGAGACACACAGGACATACAACTATGCACACACAGATTCATACCTAATTTAGAGAGTCCAATGAACCTAACCTCCAGGAGGAAGCCAGAGTACCCAGAGAGAACCCACACAAGCACAGGGAGAACATGCAATCTCCATACAGGAGACCCGCAGACTGGGATTCAAAGCCAAGACCTTCTTGATGCAAGGCAACAGTGCTACCAACTGCACCACTGTGCACAACTGAGTCGATAAATTGAAATTCTGAATGTCAACACAGCAATTGTAAATACTGACCAAACACAGAAAGTACCAAAGCATAGAGGTTGGAGGGAAGGTTCTGGAAAAAACACAGGGAATCACAAAACTAGAGCTAAATTTTAGATCGTACATTACATCAGTTTATCTCTTTGTTCTTCTTGAGTTGTGGCTTATTAACTTTGGGTTTCACTTGCTGTTTTGTTAACAGCAATCAGAATACATGTGCATCTCAATTAATTAGAATGTTATCAAAAAGTTAATTTATTTTAACAAATCCGTTCGAAAATCGAAACTAGTATAGATACCTGTGAAGAACTGGTAACCTGTTTAGGGCCCATCTATGCAGTATTTTCAACAGGAAGATGAGACACCTGAAGGCCACAATCAAATCAACCCGAGCCTCCATTACACCTCAGCAGAACCACAGGCTGATCTTCTCCATGCCACGCTGCGCCAATGCAGTAATTCATGCAAAAGGAGCCCCGACCAAGTATTAAGTGCATGTAATGTACAGTACATGGACATACTTTTCAGTAAACTAACAATGTTGTTTAAAATCGGGGTGTATTTTCTAGGAAAGCGTATTTTTGCATTTTCATTAGTTGTAATCATTCATCATCAATCATCAAAACTATTAAAATAACCTGAAATGAAGATCCAAAACAAACACTCTAGTTTCGTGTTTTGATTTAAATTACTAAAGTAAATGAACTTTTCACTAATATACACAAGAACATAGCTTATTTTAGGCAGCATGATTTAAGGTGGTAAAGCCTCAGTTAACACATGTCTACCGTCAGTGTTTCATTCCACTTTTATAGATTTAACATGAGGCTTGGTTAATACTTGTTAATAATCTTCTAAGATTATGAAAGATGATTTATATTTTTACACACCGAACAGCAGAATGGTTGGTTAAGCAAGAAATGTTTCACAAGTAACAGAGTGTATTCTTGAGCAGCCAACAAAGCAACAAGGATCTAACAGATGACTCCCCTGCTCTCGCTCACCTCCTGTTTGCGGGGCTAAAGGAGGAACGCTGCTTCTCCTCTGACTGTTCGTTCCAGTCAGCAGGTTCACATGGACGCCATCCAACTTCCCTGCAGTGAGCAGGGAGAACAGAAGGTCTTTGCAGTAATCTTTTGCCATTTTCTTTACGACTCAGTAATTAACTTCACCCTATGAAAAAACAAAGATTTTTCTCAATGCAATCTCATAGACTGATTTTTGTTTTGTTTAAAAGAGAAAGAAAAAAAATCTCACACACACCCCTATGGAGATTCAAATGATATGTAATTGAGGTTTAATAGGTCTTTGTTGCAATAACAAGCAGCAGTGAATATTAATATTTTACAAACACTCATAGCGTGCGGTATGTGCTTAAGTTTCCACTGAACACAGTATTGCTACAGTAACAAATCAAAGGCTGAAAAAAGGCATCTGCTAGCTGCAGTGTGACCCGCTGAGTGGGAGCAGAAGCACACAAGTTTACTCAGACGGAGTGTCACAGTTCAGCCAGACTCAATGCAAAAACAGATGGTGCACTTAGGAGTTGAGGCAACACAGAGAGACACAGATAAGCCCCAGCAGCAGCAGCAGCCTTCTTTAAAGCTGACTGTAATTATTCAGAGAGAGTCAGCTGAGCCGCACGCTGTTTGCCAGCATTGCCTTGCTTCACGCTCATATACCTCCACACACTCACGCTGGTAGACAACCACGGCCTGCTACTGTCAGCCACAGAGAAACGCTGGGCCTTCTTCTGCGGCAAGGACCGCAGCTGAGGGGGAAGGAGGAGTATTTGCTCTGCAAGCTTATAACTTTTCTGTGAAATTATCAAGGATTCTCACCAGGAACATAGTGGCATGTTTGATAGGTACTGAGGGATACTTTCAAATATTGTAAAGTCTTTCAGCTAATCTGACTTAAAATACTTTTTTTCTTTCACTTGTACACTTCCTCCTTTTGTGTTTTATGCAATTGTTACAGAGATCAAGCATAACATTATGATCACCTGTGTTGGCTCCCTGTTCTGTTGTCAAGAAAAACTCCTCAATGCTCAATGGTCAAGGCAACTGGTCAGCTGGACCCCTGAAGGTGTGCTGTGGTTTCTCACACCAAGATATAGCAGGAAGCTTCATTCACCTGATTCATCCAGCACATTCCACAGAGGCTCAACTGAATTTAGACTTGGGGGATTTGAAGGTCAAATAAACACCTAAGACTTTGTTAAACCATTGCTTAAGCATTGTCCTGTGAAAAGAGCACTTTCAGTAAACAAACATATTTTTAGGTTCTTGCACAATTCACTCCTGTTGTACTTCTTCTTTTGGCAGCTCCCCTCAGGGGTTGCCATTGCAGATCACCTGCCCCAATCTCATCCTATCATTGGCCTCGTCAACTGTTACACCAACCATCTCCATGTCTTCCTTCTCTATGTCTATGAATCTTCTTTGTCCTTCTAGGTTAGGTTAGGTTTTGCAGTGGTTAAAAACATGCATCTATACACACACATTGTGAAAAATAAGAAAATCATCAACATAACCAGAACCATTTTCAGGTGATAGTGCTCAAAGTGCTCAGAATCCTTAAGGCTCCGCAATTAAAATCACAGCAGGACACATAAAAGGAGACTTAAAAATAAAATAAAAATATTAATAAAATCATTTTAGTAACAGCAGTAGGAACAAAGCTGTTTTTAAAACATCTTGTTCTACATTTCGGAACTAAGGACCAAAATAAGAAGCTGAAACTCCCTGTGAAGAGGATGAAAGTCAAATTTTAAAACAGAAGAGTTTATCTGCTGTACCTGCCTGATGTACAGGGATGCAGCTGATTGTTGGGACTCTCCAATCAGTCTAGACGACTGATGACTGAAGACGACGTTTATCTGCTGAAGGGAACTCCTATCCCTCAATGTTGCATGACCAAACCATGACACCAAGGAAAAATGATAAAAGTGATTCAATAAAGGTATGGCACAGCGTGGTCATCATGGTTCGGTCAAAAACAAAATGGCAGCGTTTCCTTAAACAGAAAGGGTGCTGAGGCTCTTTTTGCACGCAGCGTCTTAGTTAGCTCCAAAGTTTATTTTTTCATCCAAAAATAGTGCTAAGATATTTGTATAACTGCATGCTCTCTTAGCTTGACCTTTCATTAAAGTGATTTTGTGTTTGAGAGGCTTCCTCCTAAAATCCATAATCATATTTCGTCTTAAAAGTGCTAAGTTGGAGGTAAGACTCCTCACAAAGTTCAATAGTGAATTCTCCTTAAGCAGAGCGACAATAACAGACTAATCTGCATACTTTATGATGGACCTGTTTTCATGTCTACTCCGACACGTTTGTGTACAGAAAAAAAGTAGAGGTGATAGTATACAGCCTTGAGGTGACCCAGAAGAAGAATGTTTAAAATCTGAAGACCATTATTCACACTCATTCTCTTTGTCCTGTTGCTTAAAAAAATCCAAGCTCCAATCCACCAGATGGTTACTTATAACAAACTGTTCAACGAGCCTCTTGGTTAATATGTGAGGTTGGATTGGATTAAAAGATGAGGAAAAATCCACAAATAAAAGTCTAACACGTGTCCCATCAAAATCTAGGTGTATACAAAGTAGGTTTAGCAGAGTGAGGGTTGCATCATTTACTCCTCTGTGAGGCCTGTTGGCAACCTTCATGGGATCTAAAAGATGTCCAATCTGCTTTAGAGTCTCACCTCTGATGAACTTTTCAAAGATTTTCCTCTAAACTGAGGTCAGAGCTACTGGTTTAAAATCACCTACAGCTTTAGGACAATTTGATTTAGGGACAGGAACAACAACGGCATCTTTCCAGATGGTAGAAACATGTTGTGTTTGCAGAGACTCTATATAAATATAGTGAAACACAAGACTTCGCTTGTTGACACAAAATTTCACAGAGCGGCCACATAACATTATCAGGTACGTGGCTTTTCTTTTCTTTTACGCACTGAAAGTCTTTTAAACATGAAAGAATTAAAAGGATTTGCAAGATCAAGAGTTGGAATTAAAACCATGTAGAGTGCCACTGATGCAGCTTTGTGACTTCTGAAGGCCTGCAGTAGCATTCATACTAGCTCAAGCTGAACCTAATTTGTTTGTGGCCATTTATTTCTCTAATTCAGCTTTGTACTTTTGCTTTACTTTTAAAAGTTGTATTTTGTTTTCTGGCTAAATGCTGGTTGAAGACTGTTCCCTGTTTAAAAGCACTTGATTTATTGTATGAAGAAGACTTGGCTGAATTAGAAAGCCAAAGTCTGTCATTTGGATACAGTGGCTTGCAAAACTATTCATACCCCTTGAACTTTTCCATATTTTGTCACATTACAACCACAAATATAAATATATATCATTGGAATTTAATGTGAAAGACCAACACAAAGTGGTATACAACTGTGAATAAAAAACTGAAAAGTATGGTGTGCAAAAGTACTCAACCCCTTTTCTCTGAGTGCAACTAACTGCCTTCAGAAGTTGCCTGATGATTGCTAATGACTAACTGGAGTCCACCTGTGTGTAATCTAATCTCAGTACAAATACAGCTGCTCTGTGAGCCTCAGAGGTTGGTAAAGAGAATATTGGAGAGCAAACAGCATCATGAAGTCCAAGGAACACATCAGACAGGTCAGGGATAAAGTTGTGGAGAAGTTTAAAGCAGGCTTAGGCTATAAAAAGATTTCTCAAGCTTTGAACATCTCACAGAGCACTGTTCAATCCATCATCTGGAAATGGAAAGAGTGTGGCCAGGGCTCTCTTTTCATGAAACTTTTCATGAAAAGTTTAGAGTGAGATTATGTTTGCTGGGTTGAAAGAACTACAGATTATGTACGTTTTGGCCGCAGCAGCTCCTTGTGTCACTTTATTCTCCCAACTATTTTTGGTATTAAGAAAAATGTCTAATTTTACATTATCCTTCTACAAATCACCACAAAAACATGAATGATAAAGGACAGATACAAAATATAAAAGTTATTTTTATTTTTAATTCAAAGACAACTGGTCAAACAAAAATACATTTTTGTTGGACCAAAATGGGCCCCTTTATACAGCAATGTTTAGTTTTTGAGTTCAATTCAGTGCAGCGTGTGAATTTCTGTTAAATTGTTGTTTTATGTGTTTGTAGCACACCTAAGTGCCTTGATGACAGACACAGGTGGCTTCCTTTTGAAGCACTGTGGCTCAGTGTCGGACATTTTTACTTTCAGGATGGGGACGGTGTTCCATCCAGAGCCAAGGCATTCCTTGTTTTGGTCTTGTTTAGTCCCACCATGGAGAAAACTCTTTCTCTGTCAGCATTTCAGTGTGGAAGAACTAAAACTAGCTTCGCAATCTCAGACAGTCTTCCAAATCTCAGCACACCTTTGAAAACAACAAACCAAGACGGTGTAATTACGCTCCCAAATATTTTACAGTTTTCAAGTTGATGATCTTGGTGTGTGGGGGGAGGCGGGATCTTAACCTGTTCTTCACTGATGAAAAGTTTCTCCAGAAATCTTCCAAGTCATAAGTGGTTGGGTCTTGGTGATGTCCATGAGTTGGTACTCCAGGAACTCCTCACTAAGATGGTCATTCTCTTTGGGTCCATGAAATGGAAGTAGTTCAGGAAATCTAAAAAATACACAAAATAAACTTAGATACATGGACTAGGTGGAAAAAATTCCCTCCTTTGTGAATATATAACTCTTACCTTTCCACAAAATAAAACACATCTTCCGCTCTGTCCTCTGCTGGATATTAATAACCTAGTCTGCCTGAGTCGGGTCTCTTTTATCAAGGAGTCTTTTAAGTAAAGCTTGAGTTATGAAATCAATACTGAGCTTTTCTCCTATCAGCGAGATGGAAAAAAGTGACTTATTTATATCTCACATCAGAACCAACAATTACCACATTTGCAACTTTGCATACTCAAAGTGTGTCACTTCAGTAATAAGTGTAACAGTGCAAAGTGTGTAACATAACTGAGTAAAAAAAGTCCGTTTGTGGAAGCAGAGTAGATGTGTACAATATAATGCTGAATGTAAGAATAGCATTTTTGATTCATTCCTGACATTTCTTAACAAGATGAAAAAAACCCAAAAAAACAATAACACATGCTGTAAAATACAAAACTTGGACTATTATTTAAAGTACTATTAACATTGATAATAATGATAATACAAATTTTATGAGGGTTGGATATTTGCTAATGAATATTAATATCAGACATCACACTACAAAGTATTTTGGGAAAGTGGTGACAATGAAGGTACTGGAATATTATATGGAATCATCAGTCGATACTGTTAATTAAACTTATCCATTTGACCCAAAACACTGAAGCTTTTGAAATTAATGTGGCTTCGGTGTGATAAAAAATGTTTACTTTTATGTTCATTTGTTTTGCTGACATCTTAAGTTCCCCTGAAATGTATAGGATCACTGATTCGGATAGCTGTTACATGAATGTGTGAAGTGGAGCTTAACTGAAAGGTTTTACCAAAAGAAATCCAGTGTGTTAATGTTGAATATGTTTTTTTAATCACAAAATGTGACCCTCTACACTTCATTTGTCAGGGTTCAAATTATAGTTTTCATACTCTGAAGTGCCAGAAAGTTAATTCAGATTGCTCAGATTTAATGTCCAATATGATCCCATTTTCTGAAATCAGTCTATTTGTTGACATACATAATTATAAATATGAGGGGGAGGAGAAAAAATGACCGTAAATATCAGTGCTTCAAGCAACCTGCTGCTACCAATTGAGGATTTACAGCAGAATGCTAATAGGTGAGATGCCACTAAGTTGTTCCCTAATAATGACCGACCAATATACTGTACTGGAAAAAATAATTATTGCCTGATCGTTTATTTTACTTCCAACTTCCAACCTCTGATGTCCTTCGTCTTTGCGATCTTCTTTGTGTAATGCTGAATGAGGAGGGGGGTTCCCCGCATGGACTTTTCCCACAGATGTGAAAAGGGCCTAAGCAGCTCCAGTTGCAAAAAGTGGGGCTTAAACTGAGCTCTGAACAACGGATCTCTCATAGCCCATTCACTATGGGTTTTATTTCTCTGCGTGAGAAATGTCATGTGTGGCGTGTGTACATGTGAAGTTAGGAAAATGTCTGTGTCTCTCAGTCATTGCATGAGACACTACATGAGAGCTCTGATGGCACAATTGTAAACCTACCAAGACAAAGCCATCTACCTAAACTTCCAGGCCATGCAAGGAGAGTCCTGATCAGAGATGCAGCCAAGAGGCCCATGATGACTCTGGATGAAATGGAGAGATTCAAAGCTCAGGTGAAGGAATCTATGCACAGGACAACTAGTAGTCATGCACTGCACAAAAATGCTGTCTATGGAAGAGTGGCAAGAAGAAAGCCATTGTTAAAAGAAAACTAGAAGAAGTCCCGTTTGCAGTTTGTGTTGGGGACACAGCAAACATGTGGAAGAAGGTGCTTTGGTCAACGAGACTAAAATTGAACTTTTTGGCCAAAATGCAAAACACTATGTGTGGTGGAGAACTAACACTGCACATCACTCTGAATACACCATCCCCACTGTCACATATGGTGGTGGCAGCATCATGCTCTGGGGGTGCTTCTCTTCAGCAGGGACAGGGAAGATGGTCAGACTTGATGGGAAGATGGATGGAGCCAAATACAGGGCAACCTTGGAAGAAAACCTGTTGGAGTCTGCAAAAGACTTGAGACTGGGGCGGAGGGTCGCCTTCCAGCAGGACAACCACCCTAAACATAAAGCCAGGGCTACAATGGACTGGGTTAAAGCAAAACATATTCATGTGTTAGAGTGGCCCAGTCAAAGTCAAAACCTAAACCCAATCAAGAATCTGTGGCAAGATCTGAAAACTGCTGTTCACAAACGCTCTCCATCTAATCTGACTGAGCTTGAGCTGTTTTGCAAAGAAGAAAGGGAAAAAATTCCAGTCACTAGATGTGCAAAGCTGGTCGAGACAGACCCTAAAAGACTTGCAGCTGGAATAGCAGGAAAATGTGGTTCCACCAAGTAATGACTCAGGGGGGCTGGATACTTTTGCACAATGCACTTTTCAGTTTTTTATTTCTAAAAAATGTTTTGAATCATGTATAATTTTCTTTCTACTGCACAATTGTCTACCACTTTGTGTTGGTCTTTCACATAAAATTCCAATGAAATATATTTATGTTTGCGGCTGTAATGTGACAAAATATGGAAAAGTTCAAGGGGTAGGAATACTTTTGCAAGCCACTGTATATTTTAACAAACTAAGATGGAATAATCATATCTCTGAAAAAAGTAATATAAGAGCATGTAAAATCCACCAATGAGTCTATATCATCACTGCAAGATTGTTTATAAAGGTCCCAGTGAGTACACTTAAAACATTCCTGCAGAGAAAGACTTTTATGTCTTTGATCTCAGGTTTTTCTCTCTTCAGAGTAGTCTGGTAAATGGGCATCAGATGTATGCAGTTATAGTTAGCAGAGACCAAAGAAGAAAGCATCCTTCACTGATCCATAATATAGATCTAGTGTCCTAACACATCTTGTTGGGCAGGAGACATACTGATTACAAAAAATTCGAAATGTTTTTTTTAAGAGAAACATGATTGAAATCACTTAAAACAAAGCTTGGTGTACAGAGGGAGATGGACTACACAGCATCAGAGATTGAGCTGGAGGCAGAGCTAGGGTCTGCTTTCAGATGAATGAACACAATTATGAGTTGGGGGGAACCTTTGGGGTAGGTAAAACAGCTGTAATGACAGATAAAAGTTCAATGTGTGGCGTACAATTATGCTCTCTTATCGTCGCAGAAGAACAGTAGCATCTGTTAACAGACAGACTCCTCCCCCCAGAGTTGTCCCTGTTACGACTGCCTGTCTGTCCATTGAACGGCTTCAGGGCTCCTCTTCAGCTGGACCAATTCAAGTCCCAGCCCTACTCTGTGAGCTACGTTTCACTGAAGGCCATTATGTAGCAGTCTTTAAAATCCTTTTTGTAGTGGACGCTACCTTGAAATTCATCGAGTTTATTCTTGAGGGACTGCATATTTGACAAGATGAGAGAAGTAAGGGGAATTCAATCAGTGCGTTGTCTCCTTAGCTGAAATCTGAGACCTGCCCATCTTTCTCGCTTTCTTTTACTCATATCTTTATTTCTACTCGCTCTGTGAAAGTCTCTCCAAATAAGATCCAGTATTTGAAGGTTGAGGTCTGACATTTGAGCTAAAGTTGCAATGTTTAGCTGTGGAAGTGTGTCTCTTGAGTGCTAAATCCTGACCTTGCAAGCAAAAGCGGTAAATTCACCAGCACACAGCTGATTCACCAGCTGACTCACCAGGAACCACAACCCGATAAATGAAAGTCCATCTTTGTTTGACAGAGCTGGAGCATTTGATGCACAGGTTGCTGAAGTTTTTTAAACACCAAGCAACAAAATTGAAACATGAAAATTGTTCAAACAAATGCAAGCGATGACACACTCTCATGGCTGCCACGAGTCAGTGCATTTGCACGCACCCTTCTCCTGCCTAGCAGCTCCATCTCCAGCACCTTCTTTCAAAAGTATCTCTTTTTAGTACATGTCTTAATCATCTCAGCCTTGCTCTTCTAACTTCATATCCACACAACCCAACTTTACCTCTTCGTCTGATCCACTCATTTCTAATCCTGTCCATCCTGGTCACTCTCAGTAAAAATTTTAGCATCTTAAACACCGCCACCTCCAGCTCAGCTTCCTGTCTTTTAGACAGTTCCACTGTTTCCAAACCATGTATTGTAGCAGGTCTAACTACTGTGTTATACACTTTCTTTTTCAGTCTTGGTGCAATCCTTCTGTCACACATCAGTCCTCACACTTGTCTCCATCCACTCCACACTGACCCTCTTTTTCATCTCTTTTTTAACACTGTCAACAGTTTCAATGACTTACCCCAGATAGCCACTTTAGCAACTTCTCTCCCTTTCAGTTTTACCTTTACGCCTTCCTCAACCTCATTCATACACGGGTATTCTGTCTTGCTTATGATTACTTTCGTTATTCTTCTCTCTAAAGCCAATCTCTGTCTCTCTTGGTTCTCCTCTACCTGCTCCTCACTTTCACCACAGACTACAGTGTCATCTGCAAACATCAGGAACCACACAGTCTCCTGTCTAACCTCATCTGTCAACCTATCCGTCACAGCTGAAAAAAGAACAGCTGTTCCCCTGTTGTAACCCCAGCCTTACTTTGAACCTTTCAGTGACTCCAACTGCACACCTCACCACTGTCTCACTCTCAACATACATATCCACAGATATTTTTCTGCCACCCCAGACTTCCTCATGCAGTACCACAGTTTCTTTCTAGGTACCCTATATTTGCTTTATCTAGGTCCACAAAAACTCAGTGCAGTCTCTCTGACCTTCTTTGTACTTCTCTACAAGAATTTGAAGAGCAAAAATTGCATATGTGGTGCAGTTTCTTAACATGAAGCCAAACTGCCACTTTGCTGATCCACATGTTTGTTTTGCCAAAAGTTTTACATTGGATGCCCTAAATGTCACAACCCTCACCAATTTATCCAGGTGTGGGATTGCTGCTGAGAGGAGACAAACCCCCTGCCCCCACCACCCACAGTTTTAAGATTCCCAAAAGCTATTCATCCTTGATCTAAAGCAATTCAAGAACAGATGAGAAACAAAGTATCCCATCTCAGTCTAGAAACCAATCACAAAGCTATTTCTAAGGCTTTGGGACTTAAACAAACAAGAGTGGGGGCCATTACCCACAAATGGAGAAAACATGAAACAGTGACTGACCAATCAATATTACTCCAACAGTGCATCAATGACTCCAGGAGATCAGATCAGAAAAATACCAAGAACATCTAAAGCACTATCATCACTTGCTTCATTTTAAATCTGTATGAGTCAACAATAATAAAGTGACTGGGTAAAAATAACACCTGAAGTAGAGATTCAAGGTGATCTCTTCTTTGGAGATGACCTTGGATCTCTACTGTTTTGTTTTTCTAACCAAAAAGAAAACAAAGGCCCATCTCACATTTTGCTAAAAACATCCCGATGACCCTGAACACCTATGGGAAATCTGTGGACCAACGACACAGAGCCTTCCAAACATCTGACTACATCTGGTGTAAAAATTAGACTACATATCAGAAAAACATCATACCTACAGTCAAACATAGTAGTAGTGTGATGGTATGGGCTTGCTATACGGCTCAGAATCTGGACAGCCTGCTGTAACTAAGGAAACCATGATTTCTGCTCTGTCCAGAAAAATCCTGAAGGCGACTGTCCAGGAGACTGTTCTTGACCTAAAGCTCTTAAGTTCTGGAATAGGACAATTATCTGAAGAATGCTGGAAATAACCCCTCTGATTTGTTAAAAAAAAAAAAAATAATAATAATAATTTAAAACATTTAAAACAATTCTGCAAAGAAGAATGGGTCAAAATTCTTCCCCAGGAATGTTTCAGACTAATTACCGGTTATCACAAACACTTGCAACCAAGGGGCTATTACTTTATCTCTTAGACCAGGTTGGTTTTGCTAGCTTCTTTCCCTAAAGGGTTGAAATCATAATTTAAAAACTGCATTTTATTTATTCTTTAGGTTATGTTTGTCTCATATTAAAAGATCTTTGATGATCAGAAAATTGTAAGTGTGACAAAATGTGTACCTATTATGTGATTTAAATAAACAGCTAGAAGCTAAGCTGCACTTTTTCAAAGAAAAACTTTAATTAGAAGCTCATCTGACAGATTGTGGGGTTCAGTTAAGGTTTAGATTTGGCGAAGCATTTTTCTAGTAACTTCACTCTATAGGCAGCAGACAGAGCAGCAAGGAGTTTTAATGGATGCTGCTTTTCCACCATTCAGAAAGGTATTCTACATCCCCACTGCCTTCTAGACAGCACCTCCCTCCATGAGGTGAATTCAATTAAACTTTGCTGCTGACCTATTTCCCTAACAATGAGCTCAGTGATCTGACAAAAACAGGTTCATGCCTGCAAGTACCCCAAGGATAGTGACTTCAAGGAACTATTCTGTAACATCAGATCTCAGCTGTATGCATTACTGCATGCAAGAGTACAACATGCTTAGTGAGCCTTGAAGAGGCAGATATTAAATGACTAAATTTCTTTATTATACTCCAGTAAAACCTATAGATCAGTGAGATAAATCTACCTGTTACTCTGAATACTTAGTTTATATACTGAAGATTGCCAAAACAATATATCTTCATGGTGGAATGTCTTGGCTTCGAAAACATTTCTGACTTAAAAAGGAGTGTGTTAGCAGATGAAGTCTTAACGACTTCACAAAATGATCCTATTAAAAGCCATTTTCATTTAAGAGGCAAAGAGAATGCTGATGGATCCATGGAGTCCATTTCTGCTCCAATGTGCTCCAGTGTGAAAAAAAAAACAACAACAAGACCAATGGGCCTCTGGGATATTCCTGTGTGCATTATCAGTGCTCCTTAACTATTCTAAACTGACATCAATTGCTGTGCTGGCTTGATCCCAGTGGACCTTGTTAGCTCCATTTAAAAGCAAAATGAGCCAACTTCTGTGTCCTACTCTGGCACAGGCAGCCATGAGCCCTGGCTCCACTGGTGCATTAGATTGTGAATGTTAGAAGATGTCCTGCTAATTATTTAAGGGACACAGGTTTGAGCAGACGATATTTGTAGATTTGTTAGCATGTGGAGCCAGATTGTCTTGGCACTCATATAAAGACATTTCACATGGAGAGAACATTAGGAATTATACAGCAAGCAGTGTCTAGGGTTGTATTAACTGTGTTGTGTACAGTAATATTTACTGCATTTTGAATACACATCTCAGCCTGAGCTGTCTTATTGCTAGCTTTTGTTACTGTCCAAAAAAGTAAGACGAGCTATCATGATTCACTTCTTTACTCTTAAAGCTGCAGTATGTAACTTTTATGAAAAATATGTTTTTTATATATTTGTTAAAATTATCATTATGTCATGACAGTATAATATGAGACACATAATCTGTGAAAAAAAATCGAGCTCCTCTGCCTTCTCCCAGTGCTCCCAGCACAAACTGCAGAAACACGCCACTCAGTCAGAAACAACCAATCAGAGCCAGGAGGAGGGTCTTAAGCGCTGTCAATCATCCTTGTGTATACGCTGCTCACACACTCCCCCTTGCTCTCTGCTGCTGCTAAAGCTAAGGCTAGTTAGCATGGCTGCCGATGACGGCAGATAAACAGTTTTCCTGGAACGGTAAGTTGTTTCTCCGCTATTAGCACATTTAGCAGGGCATACATGAGGGTGGTTGGCAGCACTAAGACCCTCCTCCTGGCTCTGATTGGTTGTTTTAGGTCGGGAGCGGTGCATATCTTCAGACAGCAATAGTAGCTCAGGGAGGAGGTGGAGAAGCTCGATCTTTTCACAGATTTTCTGTCTCATACCATACTGTCATGACATGGTGACAGTTTTAACAAATATGCAAAAAGCATACTTTTGTAAATGTTACATACTGGAGCTTTAACCATCTCTGATGTCCTGAAACACCAACATATTTAAGGGCTGAAAAGAATATGATAAATTATTTTTCTTTATGAGATGGAAAAGTGTGTCGGAGTCATGTGACTTTAAAGTTCCTCTGAATATCTTCACAAGTGATCAAAGTACTTGTATGAATGCTGTCCTCCCTTCTGCAACCCATAACCCCATTAACAAAGCCAATTTTGCAAAAAAAAAAAAAAAAAAAAAAAAAAAAAACAGCCTAAAAAAAGTAAATCTTGATTATAACATTTTTCTTAACTACTAAGAACTAAACAAGACATGATTAGGTTGTTTACAAAAAAAACTGGTTGAAGACAAAGTACATAAAAACTGAAAAAGCCTTGAAATCCAGTTCATTTTTCCTGATTACTTGCGCCTGATGGCATGATGCCCGGGGCATCATGTGTCATACTATCTACATCCAAAACCACCATGCAGGTAATCACTGATAATCACCGACTGTTGTCCAAATTGAACTGTAACCTTCAGAGACAAAGAGTCACATATAAATGTTGCCAATTTCTTACCTATGACATGCCTACTAGTCCCTGCAGGCCAAGGTTCTTATCACAATCAGATCACTCTGCATAGTGAGGGCATGGAGAGCATGTGCGTTTAAACAAAATTTCTTATGTATGGAATGATGGTTAAACTCTATTCCAGTACCTTTAATGAATTCTAGTTAAGCAGTTCCACACACTGATTCCTCCACTGGCTTTTGTTTGTTAGTCAATGATTAAAGCAGATTATGATATTCTTCAATGGAGCTGAGTCTGTCGTGTGTATATATATCACACAATCAAGGGCAAGTATATTGTTTTGGGTGCATCTGTCTGTGAAAATCAGTAAATGACTATAGAATTGTAACAGCAAGCAGCCTATAAATTGTGCACCCGTGCTGCTTTCCATATCATTTCCTATCAGAAGGAAAGAATATACCGCAGATGTTTTCCTTATTAAGCTACTTTATTTACTGATCATCAGCAGTGTGTGTGAGGTGTGAGCACCTCTATAAAAGTGTGAGTCTTAAAAATGTGAAGGCTTGGAGAATACAAGTGTGTTATCACAATACCAGATAGAAACGACATTAGATATGAACTTGCAGAAGTGATTGGAAGTTAATTATAGATAATTTAAAGTCCATCAACGTACAATAGCAAGGTTTACTCAACTTTTAAATCAGTTGCTGATCTTCCCAGTATGGCACTGTCCTGATTCAGTCACCTCAAGGGTCAGAAGGTGCAATGCTTAGATCATTTACAACAATTCTCTCACAGAATCAGAAAGAATGAACAAGTATAATTTGTTTGGAAGAGCTTTCATGGGAACGGCTCTTTTCTCCAAAATTAACTTTGCAGCATTACTTGGGTAATTACATAAAACCTGTTAAGCGTGATTAAAAGTTCCCCTACATTTTGGACTAGGTTTGGCTGAGAAATCATTTGTGCTGTGGCTGTTCTCTGGTGCTTAAATGTCTTGAAGCAGCAAATGCACCACCTTGGAAAGGCACACACTGCCTTGATGAGGCTGAGAAGCTTCACCTGTGGGAAGACCATGAAGGGAATGCACAATGTTTTGTGTTTGGAAGCAAACTACTTTAGGGAAACCATAGAAGAAGAACTTTAGGGGACACTTACCTTTTTTATTTACACCGAACTAAACACCTCTGACTGAACTTGCTGCCCAGTGGGGACTGAATATAGCTGGGCATCCGTTCAGGTGGGCTAAGTCAATGGAGGGGCAGGTACTGCTAAATTAGAAAAAAGGGGTTTCCTGTCAAAACAAGACATAAAAAATCTAGCAGTGAAAGTTCTTCTTCTGTCACTAGATCAGATTACTTCAGCGGTGTGTTTTCTGGTCTCTGTAAGAAATAAATAAATAAATCAGGCAGCTTCAGCTGCAGCTCATCCAAAATGCTGCTGCTGGAGTCCTGACCAACACAAGAAAAAATAGATCATACCACACCAGTTCCTCATTGCACTGGTTCTCTGTCAAGAAATAGATTTTGAAATTCAGTTATGGGTCAAGAAAGCACCAAATGACCTTGGACTGAAATACATTTTTGAGTTGTTTGTCAAGTATGACCCTTCCAGAGCCCTCCTAAACATGGCGAGACAGTGTTGAGCTGCTATGCTCCTCAGCTCTGGAACAAACTCCCTGAAAACCTGAGATGTGAAGAAACTGTTGGCTCCTTAAAATCAGAACTGAAAACAGCAGCTTTTAATCAATGATTCTGACTAACAAACTGTTTGAGTGATTACTGATAACTGATGAAAGATTGAATTTAGATTTAAAATCACATTTTAAATCTGCATTTTAATATTTGTCTTTTGCAATTTTTGAAGTGTTTGACATATTAAGCTCTCTTTTAAGCAAAAGCCTAAATGTTTTGATTTCAGTTTTTCCTTGAGGTATTACAGGACATTTAACTGGTTACCTTGCTTATGAATGGTGTTAAATAAATAAACTTGTCTTGCCTTACCACTGCCAGAACTAAATCTGAAAGCTACAGTATGTCAACAAGTTGTGTTGGACCAAATCTTCTTAGACATAACTCAGACAGTAGACATCACTTCAAAGAGCAGGTAAGTTAGTCTATCAGCGGTGGAGACAACAGAGCTACAGTGAGCAGTGAACCAGACACGAGATTAGATTAAAGGCAGCAGCTCGGTGCAGACAGCCTGAGATTGGAAATGGTATCTGGGTTCACTGAGCAAAGTTACATTCACACTGAGTGTGTTGACAACTAAACAGAGCCTTTTGCACCAACAGGGACGACACATGTATCCATGGTAACTGGACATAACAGCTGCCACGCTCAAAACAGGCTACTGTAAACTAGGCATGAGCTGGTAACTGGTATCAAGATACGAGTTTCATAACCACTAACATTTTCTGTCAAACTGCCCTTTTAATCAGACTTCAGAAATGTTTTCAAAGCTTTCTCCAAATTCAGTCAAGTTCAGCTTCCCCCCCACCTGTTTCTGGCTGAAAGAGGGGTACTCCACTGCTCAGTTGCATGCAAGAAAGACAAATTCAGCTGTTTAGAAATTATTCTTGTCCCTATCACTGTTATTAAGGCAACACGACAGTTGGCAAGCTACAAACAACATGTATGTTATAGAGATGTGATGTCTGCAAACAAGCCAGTTGTAAGGAACAAAAAAAAGGGAGGGGGGGGGAGTTGTATTTAAATGCAAAAGTGTTTGGGGGAAAAAAAGAGAAAAATAGCCAAAATAATCATCTGTGATCCAGAATATGTCTAAAAGGCTGCAGTCCCAGGAACTGTCAAAGCACTGTGTAGAAATAAAATCAATAAAAAATAATAATGGCTATGTATCTATCTTTGAAGTAGGGTTTTTGTTATTTTTGGTTATAGTTCCCATGTTTATAGTAGATGTAATAAAAGCTTATTGCCTTGCCTTATTACTGCCAGAACTAAATCATCATCACCTTTATTACAGACGCAAATAGATCCATATCTAAAAAATTTAATAAAAAAAGAAACGCAATTAAAATGTAGATATTAAATCTACAAGTACAAAAATGAACTGAGAGGGGTGGAAGCTAACAGAGTGCTGAATGTTTTAGTTGACTAGCAATTTGTCTCTCTGTCTCTCCAGAGAGCAGTTAAGCTAACAGTCAGTAAATGTCTGACCAGTTTTTTGGCTTCCCACCAGTCTTAGGATTTATTGACTATTCAACATATGATACGACTTCAGGTAAGTGAATTGCTATAGATTAACCAAAACTTGAGAAATTACAAGCCAGTTCCTTAAGGCACTGTAAGCAAACTACAAAACGTACCAGGTGTTAATTTGAAAGTTTGTGTGTCAAAATCAAAACAACTATAAATTTTACTTCTGGTATTAATAAACTGAGAACATTAATGTTAGGACCCTCATTTCGACCCATAATACAGGAAATACGTGCAGTTTCTCATAGTTGAAGTGAAACTAACAATGTCAAGGTATATTTATTGCACACTTACCCTCTTCTCCTCTCTTTAGTGCTTTATGCCTTTAAGCCACACAGTTTTTCATTCCTGCTGTTACAGAACAGACGGAGTTGGAAAAAGCTGACAGTGTATTCAAGATCTGAGGAAGCTGCTGCCTTTGAGACATATAACGTATACTTCTCTTTACTCTGACAATAGGATCGACCAAAGAGAGGATATACAATAGAGTAGACCTTTGTTGCTCTAACATATTATGTATTTTAGGGGATGTTTCTGTTTTTCAGAGCCTGGTCTTCTTTTTGTAGCAGGACAGACTGAAGACTGTGCATCAGCATCTGTTAAATCTGTTAAATCTTTATACCCATCATAAATACTCCTAAGGTATTCTCAAGAACTCAGCATAAAAAATATTTAATGACTTCTTGTTCCTATCTGTCAGATTTTGGTCAACGAAGTTTAGAAATGAACAAATAAACCAACTCCTGTGTCTTGGTAAAGACAGTGGGTGAAAGGAACAACAAAGGCTTTATTTCCTGTCTCTCCCTGAGACCTGCGGGGAGTCGAGGTGACACAGGAAAACATGTTGATCACAGCTCGGTAAGCAGCACTGAGGTCATCAAGAGCTTTTATAAATGAGACAGGCTGACCGTTACCCCGGCAACAGGCTACACTGATGAGCAGCTGTGAGACCCCCAGACAATGTGAATGTGCACAAGTGTGTATGGTCACACATTTTAATGTTTGAATCTGTCTGATTTTTTTTTTTTTTTTTTTTTTTTTTTTTTTTTTTTTAGGATTTATTTTTTGGTGAAGCCTGTTTTATGTGGATGCGCGACACCTTATCGTCTTGCTGTCTGAGCTCTCTAGCTTCTCCTCTTATAGGTCTAACTGCAGCATTACAGCTCGTTTTTGTGTCATTTAGTGCAAAAGTAGAAGTGACAGCAAATTGGTCTCTATTAAAGTCTTTTTATCCTGGAAATCCATCCAGACCATTTCTCAAAATCACGGTCTGTTCACAGCACATTGCTCAGGCTTAGTGCCATGTGATATCATCATTTAACAAAAAAGAGAGACACTTAAACCCCGCTGGACTAAGTTATCAAAACTAGTGTAACTGAGGGGATATAAAGGCTGATTAATGTAATGTGATTACATTATTAATGTAATGAAGTAATGACTTGATTTTGTTCTGCAGTGTTCTTTCATTTGGAAGGTAAATATTGCAATTTAAAAATCATATCAGCCTTAACATAATTAGCTTCAGTGAAAGTCTCATTGAAAATATTCCACCTTGCATCTACAGATTGCGTATTTACAAATACAAACTACTGAGATTTCAGGTGACGGATCAGGAGAAAATAATACATTAAAATGAAGTAGAAGAAAATTTGCAAATTTTTACAAATGGAATGAAAACCTAAAATGTGTGGTGTGCATTCATATTTCGCCTTAATAAATCTAGAGCGTTCAGAGGTCACACTATTGCCCCACTGAAATATGATGTTGGCAGCATCATGCTGTGGAGATGCTATTCAGAGTTGGAAGAAAACCTGTTAGAGGCTGCAGATGAGTGGAGACTGGGATGGAACTTCACCCAGCAGCAGGACAATCACCACCAGAACTACATGGTTTAGATCAGGGCTCTCCGAATCCAGGCTAACCTAATATCATTGAAAATCTATTCCAAGACTTAAAACTTAATGTAAATTTAATGTAAATGTAAAATTTAATTCAATCAAACAAGGTTGGAGTAATTTTCTTAAGCATAGGCAGAGATGTCAGTCTCTCGATGTGCAAAACTGGTGGAGATGTACCCCCAAAAGTATTTCAGATGCAACTGCAGCGAAACGTGGTTCTACAATCAATATATTAATTCACGGCATGTTTGTAAGATTATTATTTGTAAAATCTGAAAACCATCTGTTATTATTCTTCCACTGTATTCGTGTGCACTGCTTTATGTTGGTTTATCACATGAAATACATTTAGTGCGGAAGTTTAAATATCTTGGGGTCTTGTTCATGATTATGGGGAAAATGGAGCGGGAGATTGATAGGTGGACTGTTGCACTGTCTGGACGATGCGAGCGCTGTACCGCTCTGTTGTGGTAAAGAGAGAGAGGAGATGAAAGGCAAAGGTCTCGACTTACCCATCAATCTACGTTCCTACCCTCATCTATGGTCACAAGTTTGAGTAGTGACTGAAAGAACATCGTGGATACAAGCGGTTGAAATGAGATCTGGACTCTGCCTTTAGAGACAGTGAAGTATATGAAAGTGTGATCGGTTTGTTTATAATATGCCTCCGTGAGATGACTCTGATAGACAGGCTTAGATGAATAAAAAGAGGTTTTTTTTTTTTTTTTTTTTTTTTTTTTTTTTACTTTTATTTATTTGTTGTTTTTTTTTTACAGACTGGTGCACGCAATCTGGAGAAAACAAAGCCAATCAAGCGTGACCCCCATATATCTGGACAGAGCATCTCATCTCGACCTCTGAGCACACACAGACCTTCTTACATTTGGATTACAAAGCATTTCATTGTTTTTCGATCCAGCGTTTTTCTCCAGTCATACTTTCCCTCTCTGGATTTCCTGGTCTCATGATATCTTCCTCTCCATATGATGCTTGATTCAACACCTTCATTCAGTCAATCAGTCACATGTGATGCTGCAAAGCTTACTAGAAATTACGTGCAACATCTTTGCCAGGATTAAATTGTCTTCAACATTCCTCTTGCTCCCTCTTTAATTGCTCAACATTTGGAAGCGTGGCCAACACGGACTGACTGGCTTCGTTCGCTTCCTCCGCTGCCATTGCCAAACTACAACCTTGGGCAGACTTCAATTCAAAAACAGCTCCTCCTTCTATTTGCTGATTGGCCAGGATGAAATACATCCTGGGAAATTGAGCTCAGTGGGAGAAATCTCAGACGCAGCACTGAACGGGAGGTGAGAATCGAGCAGAATTGGGTAGGAAGGTAATGACCAGGCTACATTTAGCGTGCCCTGCGACCCGAACCCGGATTAAGTGGAAGATATTGGATGGATAAAATACTTTGAAGTTGTTTGTTGTAAACGAAACAAACTGGAAAAATTATCACGGTGGTCGAATACTTTTATAAGGCACTTTGCTCTACAAGCATCTTCAAATAAAGCTACCATCACAGCAGTGGCTGCTAATCTCTGTTTGGTTTACTGACAGGAATTCATTTTTAGCTTTTGGCTTCTCATTTCATTTTTTTAGCTGAGCCCAGCATTAACTGGTTTAGCGTTTTTATAGTTTTTTCTCCAGCAAGTCCTGCTTTGGGATTTCAGCTGTCCCCAAACAGAATGAGCGTGTGGCTTGATCAGCTAAGACATTGTTGACATTAATTCTTTTTATGTTGGGTTGTGTCTGACCCCTGGGCCAGGTTGAGCGTTTACCAATCAGCTCGCAATTTCCAGTGTAAGACGAAGCTGTTCTGCCTTGAGGGCTTCAAGAAGTACCGTTTTCTCTAAGGCAGATCCATTCAGTGAGAGGGTCAATATACAGCGCTCTTTGCTCCTTATTCAGTTATGTATTTTCTGTCAGTGTTGTTAAGCTGCTGTATTTTTCAGCCACTACATAAGGGACTTCAGCTCCCACAGCACACACACACTGCTCTGATGGTGAATAGTGCAGTGTCAGGCATTTACCACACTGACTTTGTTCAATAGCATAGAAGAGAATACATTAAACACAATCAGAACATTTGGGATGAATCAGGCTTTCTTTAGCTACTCTGTACAAAGTGTTATTGTTGAAGTCCACTATCAGCTGCTTTTTGTCTACAGTGTGGTCTGTAAGTGTGGACATGTCTTCCATTACAATGCATGAACTCAGTTCTAGCTGCTGTAAAGGTCTCTATATATGTGTGTGTGTGTGTGTGTGTGTGTATGTGTGTGTGTGTGTGTGTGTGTGTGTGTATCATAAGGCAGGGTCATGGAGGAGTAATAGGATTGCTCGGCCTTACTCCTTCTCAGGACACTCTGGCAAAGACAGGTCTCCTAAATCATCCTCACGCCTCTGATCAAGATGGAGGACTTGGCGTCGCCTCTGCCCGCCCTTCCCCCTTGCTGCAGCCACAACCGCTCGTCCAAATGGGGTGCAGATATTGCTCACGGCCACGGTTTCCCCTCAACCTCCTGGAGGAATGAAATAATATCTCGTCAGCATTCTGTAAATATCCACAGAGAGAGACTGTACTCCAGTTCACCACAGCTGTGCCTTAGTTTCTGTTCAAAGACTGGTCTGCTGATCTGCATTTTCTCTTTACTTCTTAGGCTTCTCACCTTATAGCTGTGGTTTGCATGTCTATCTATGCATGCAAATATTAAAAATAAAGGTCCTGATTCAACTTTATTGTCATTACACATGTACAAGGTAGCGAAATACAGTTTAGCATCTAGTCAGATGGGCAAAGAGCATGATAGATACAATGTGTATGTGCAGTTTATAAGTAAGTTATACTACTAGACAAATATACTCTATCAATCTATCTATCTACATATATATACCTGTGCAGTGTTAGGATTCTTCCACCCATAGGATTATGGATGAAGCCCAGAGCTCAGTTTTAGCCTCACCTGACCAGAGCCCTTTCTGTCACATGTTCACTGTGTCTTCTACATGGCTTGTGGAAATTCCTTTATAAAAGTCAGATTTGTGGAACAAGCAATGAACAACTGTCCCGCCAACAGATTCTCCCACCTGAGCTGTTGCTTTCTGTAGCTCCTGTGGAATTATTGTGGGCCTCTTAGCTGTTTGTCTAAGTCGGCCCGACACTTTAGGTAGAGGGAAATGTCTTGATAGGTTTGCAGTTGTGCCTCACTTTTTATGCATTTTCAGATAAACAGAGTTGTGTGAAATGTTCAAACCTTGTTTTATAGCATAACTCTGCTTTAAACTTCTCCACAACTTTTATCTCAGACCTGTCTGCTGTGTTCCTTGGTCTTCATGATGCTGTTTCTGTCCAAGAAAACAGATTTCACACAGGTGGATCCCATTTACTAATTAGTTAACCTCTCTAGGAAATTAGCTGCCCTGGATTTCATTTAGGAGAATCGGAGTAAAGAGGTAGAAATTGACACTGCACTTTTCATGAAGCAAAGAAAACTATATGATTTCCTTTTGTCTTCCCAATCATGAACTATTTTGTGTTGTTCTGTCACAGAAAAATCAAAAACCATTCATTTAAGTCTGGTTGGAAGAGGACAAAATGAGAAAAAGTTCAAGATGTTCAAATACTTTTGCCAAAAATGGAATAAAATTCACATACATGACTGTGCCAACAACAACCGCCACACTGAACTTTCTTGAGTCTGTGCAACAATCAGTTTACAATTGTCACAATTCATGTGAAATGTATTTTTTAGAAGATATTTAAAAATAAAATGATTTAAAAAAAAATATCTGTATTTGTGTTTCCATCCATCCATCCATTACCTAGCACACTTATCCTTGCAGGGTCACGATGGAGGCTGGTGCCTGTCTCCAGGGGTCATCAGGCGAGAGGTGGGGTACCCCCTGGACAGGTCGCCAATCCATATCAGGGCAACACAGAGACAAACAGGACAAACAACCATGCACACACAGACACAGACACACACACACACACACACACACACACACACACACACACACACACACACACACAATTTAGAGAGACTGGTTAACCTAACAGTCATGTTTGTGGACTGTGGGGGAAGCCGGAGTACCTGGAGAGAACCCATGCAGAAAACCCCTGGCTGGAGTTGGACCCAGGACCTTCTTGCTGCAAGGCAACAGTGCTACCAACTGCACCACTGTGCAGCTCTATTTGTGTTTCTTCAATACATAATAATAATACATTTTATTTGAAGGTGCCTTTCAAATCACTCACGGCCACGGATCAAGGTACACAAGAACCGCAAAAGAGAAACTATTAAACAGTAAAAGAGCAGCTATTGATAAAATCAAACAAAATTAGGATAAGCATGTTTGAAAAAGTGCGTTTTGAGGTTAGATTTAAATGAGGACAGAATCAGAACCATGGATGTGCTGTGTGAGAGAGAGAGAAGGCTCTGGACCCCATGGTTGTTCGGCGGGCAGGCAGTATAACAAGAGAGATGGATGTGGAGGGTGTGTAATAACAAAGATCCACCAGGTAAGGAGGTGGCAAGTTAGTGAAAACTTTGAAAGTGTGAAGAATCTTGCAGTTGCACTTGCAGCGATACTTTATGCGTAACAAGTGAAGATGTTTAAGAATAAGGGTGTTGTGTTCTATAGAGGTAGTTGTGATAATCTGAGATGAAAATATGCATATGGAGTGGTGCTACTGACATGAGATTTAAAAGATAAAGTGCTATCAAGGATGACACCCAGTCTCTTGGTTTTAGGGGAGAAACTGTAGAATCATCAACTGTAATTGTAAAACAGTTACATCTTGATACGGTAGACTTGGTGCCAACAAGAATTGTTGGCACCAAGTGCCAACAAGAATTTCTTCTTGTTGGCACCCAGAAAGCTCTGTTATGTGCGAATGAGTGTGCATTTAAAAGAGAGAGCCTGCAGACCTTAATGAGCTGTTGCTGCTGAGTGACTGACAGGAAACATGGCCGCAACCAGAGAGCTGTCAGCTGAAGCGATGGGAAGGATTTTAAAAGTTCATTAAGAGGAAAATTCAACAAAAACAACCAAAAAAAAAAGTAAAATTCCTCTGTCAGCACTGTCAGAAACGCCGAACAAATCCAGAAAAACAGGAAACCTGCAAAAGGCAGACATGCAAGTAAACAAAGGATGACGTCAAAGTGTCAGGACAGAAAATTGAAACCGGTATGAAATGGAAAATGAGCAACTATAGAAATGAACAAAAGCAGGTGGCAGTGTTTGTGGCAGAATTATAACCAAAGAGACTGAAATTTGATTTTCAGTCAAGCCAAACATGAGGAGCAGACGTACGGAGCGCTGGGAAGAAGCTGCCATTGAGTTCCTGAAGCAAACAGGCACATTTCCTCTCATCAGGACAACAGGAAAGCAGGGACCCCTAACCCTGCTCCCCAGGGACCTGCATATTTTAGATGTGTCCCTGCTGGTTCTGACATTTTGGACAATTTTTTTTTTTTTTTTTTTTTTTTTCATTTTATTCACTGAAAAGTTTTGTGAACAGTGAAGACGTTTCTCCAAATATTTGTGAAATATTTTCATGTCACAAGGGAAAGATGATTAAAAAAACATTTGTTCATCATGTCAGACACATCCAATCAATGATGTGGTTATTTCTAATCAGACAGAACAATAATGAAGGGACTTGAAAATGTAAGCTGCCAGCTGCTGTATGAAGAAGTGGGGACATTCTTGATGAAAAATAGCTTTTCATTTCTGAAGTTTAGCCCTCAAAGACCCTCAGACATCCGCATTTTTCTTGTGCCGGAAAGAACTGATCTCCACCCAATAATCCTTTCTCCAGTAGAGAGATACAGTGCTTTGCAAAAGTTTCTCTACCCCATCAGCTCTATCAACAAACGCATGTTTTACTGGGATTTTATGTAGCGGCCGACACAAAGTAGCACAAAGCAGTGAGCTGGAAGGATGAGGATACATGATGTTCAGTATTTCAAAAAAAAAATATCCTAAGATTCCCACTGCTCATAGAGCACTGTTCAGTCCAGGATCTGAAAACAGAAAATGACGCCACTACAAACAAACTCTACCAACACATTGCTGTCCATCTAAATAGAAAGGCGGGGCAAGGAGTGCAGTACTCAGAGAAGCAGCCAAAAGGCCCATGGTAGCTGTGGAGGAGCTGCAAAGATCCACAGCTCAGGTGGGGGAACTATCAGTCATCCAAGAGCTATGATACAATATTTTAGATTAAAGCATGTTCATGTATCAAAATGGTCCAGTCAAAGTCCAGACCTAAATCCAACTGAGAATCTGTGGCAACACTTGAAATCCGACGTTCACAGACACACTCGGCTCAGTCTAACAAATAGTTTCAGCAATTATGCAAAGAAGAGTGGGTAGAATTTCACAGATTAAAGATACATATACTGTGAGCTGCATCTGCTCGTTTTATCTTCATTTTAGTCATTTATTCTTTTTCTTAAGCTTGGGTAAGAAACATAACCAGCATCTTTCTAAAGTGATATTGCAATTTAATCTTTAAGACAAGATTTAAGACCTCTAAGACATTATCATAAACTCCTGCACTACAGCGATGCATTTCACAGGATTATCATTTTACATCAGCTCCATTTTGAAGCAATCATTTTGAAACATTTATAGGAAAACATTTCACTGTTTAGTTTTCAGTTAGTTTGCAAATAAAAGGATTGTATAACTTTAATTAAACACAAAAAAGGCATCAAGAGGAATCTAATTTAACTCGTTAACATTTATTTAAAAGACTGGTTTTGTTTTGATACTTTCTATTAGCAAATTATGATCATGCTGATGTATCCCAGCATAATGTGCTTTTCACTTGAAGCAGCAAGTAACAACAAAATGTAGCAGACTGCTCATGCTGATGTATGGTGAAATGTTCCGCTATCAGCATCCATGGCCAGAGCAATGCTAAATGGAGGCTCTCTTTGTTGGAGATCAGTGTTTTAAAAGGGGCTGATGCTTTGATTAAACTGGTAGTTTTATTATGATGTGCTTCAAAGCAGCTTTTCAACTATCAATTAAACAGATTTAGACAGTTATCGCGTGACAGTAATTAAGCTCCACAATGCTAAATTTATCCCATCTGCAGCAGATAATGCGTAAAGCTGAGAATGCACCGTGAACTCTCAGCTGTTTCTCATTGTTCATTCAAGCCTCCCAGACTTATCTGCAAGATTAACACAGCAGCTTTTTTCCACCATCTTCCTCCGGGGGTATGATGGAATCATTAATTCAGAATATTTATTTATTTAGCAGACTTCCTTTCTTCACATCTAAGTTTGTTTTTTTTTTTTTTCAGTTGGCTTTGCAGCGCTGATCCCTCATGTCTCGATATTCCTGTCACCATGACAGAATAAGAAGAGGCTATCCAGTTTTCTGTCTTTGCAGCCCACTGACAGGCACACTATGCAAAGGAATTTTGGACAGTTTTAAGTTTTTGCCTCATGAGTTATTTACATTTAAATCAAACATAATGGTTTTTAAATGAAATACATTACAATACAGTGGTGAGATTAAAAAAAATTTTTTAAAAATGGGGTGCATACTAACTTTCACCCCAGCTTGATTAAAAATTCATTCAGAAAAAAATACAGCTACTCACCTAAACTTAAAAAAAAATTGGAAATAAGAATAAACGATACAACAAAAAGGAATAAAATTATACAATCTACAACTTTTTTTCCTAACTGTCTGACAATAAATCAGACTAAACTTTGCCTGGTTTAGGTCAGTTGGGATCAGAGGTGGGATACTGTACTCAAGTAAAAGTAGCACTACTGCAGCATATTTGTACTCAAAAGTAAAAAGCAGTCATCCAAGAATTTACACAAGTAAAAAAAATATTTGGTAAAAAGTCTACTATGGTACTGAGTAATTTATCCTATCATCTGATTTGACGTTTAAAACCCATCTAATCAGACAGACAAAAAGATAAAGTTAAGTGGAAATTCTCGTATTTTAAAGTATAAAATAAAAATTAATATAGATAAATAAGAACATTTCAAAATAACACATTAAGACAGAAGAAAACATTTCCAGCTAAACTTTTTCAACATAAAACCTATCAACCCAATATTTACAGTAGATAATCTCCCTATGTTATAACAGGGTAAAGCACTTCCAGTCATTGTATTTACTGTTTGCTGCATTTTTACTTGACCTCCAAATGACAAAACAGACAGAAAATAACATTAAACAGCAAAGTTTGTAGTACAAATAAGAATATTTACGTGAACTGCGTTTTTCTGTGTCTGATGCATTTTTGGGTAAAAAATAATTGTTTTTCATTCATGAAGTTACTCGTGCTCTGTAGAGAGAAATTTAACGCAAGAAAGAGTTGCAGTACTTCACAATAATATTCCTCAAGTAAAAGTAAAAAGTATGGTGCAGTGAAACTACTCCGAGAAGTACTTTTTTTTTTTTTTTTTTTTTTTAAATGTACTCAGGTAACTAACTAGTTGCTACCCAGCTCTGATTAGGAGTGACAAAATAATTTCTATTTGCCAAATGGCCGAATAACGAGACAGTTATGTGTTTGTTCCTTTCTTTAAATTCAGATTCTTACTCCAAGTTTACTAGAGCTTTAAACAATGTGGGATTAGTCCAGGAATCACTGCTCTGTAAGCCTCTGATTGGTTAATTCACAACATGAGAGTTAAATGGAAGCCCACCAGTAGATGCATCCTAAGGCAACATCTCAGACACACCGCTTCCCTGTGTGACATCGTGGTGAATTAACCCAAGAAGAAAAGCTAAATACCTTGAGATGTTGCTGGCTGAACCTGGTAGATATTATCCACAGTGAATATGAATACAAATACATTATTATCTGCAGATATGGAAATCTGTCTGGTTTTCAACCAAAAATACCTCACAAAACACATACATAATCTGCAGTCATTGGTTAAATAATTCAGCACTACCACATGTATGTTATGAGGTAGGTTGTCCTCCTCATGCATACTCTATATATAATATAAAAACAATAATTAAAATAATACTATTTTTAAAAGTCAAGCAAGAAACATTTTCCACCCATTTTGGATCTTATCAGTCAGCGAGGAAGAAGCCATTACTCCAGATTACAGATTAAACCAGATTACAGTTTGCAAATGCACACAGGGACAAAGTCCTTCATTTGGAGACATGTCCTGTGGTCTGATGAAGCCAGGTGGTTTGTGAACCTGACTCAGTTCTGTCAGGAGGAATGGGCCGAAATTCCAGCAAACTGTTGGGAGAAGGTTGTGGAAGAAAACCCAAAACATTTGATCTTGATGTTAATTTCACAAAATATGAAGGAAATGTCTGTAAACTTCTATATTTGAAAAAAAAAAAAAAAAAACAAAAAAACTGCATTTTGTAGTCTGATTTATTGTCAGACAGTGAGAAAAAAAAGGTTGTTTCTTTTTAGACGGTGTACAGCATGTAAATATTTGGATTCAACTGTACTGCCTGTTGTGCCTAATATCCTCGGCAATATAAAACAGAGCTAGAACCTAACTAATGTATATTAGAGCAATTAATATGACACATGGGATTTTATAAATTATTTATAATTCACCTAATTTTAAGTACTTTTTAACTGACTTATTTGGTTTTTAGCTGCTACTTGCATAATTTAGATTTAGAAATAATGATTCAAATTTACTCAAGGTAAATATATGCAAATTGCTACCCTAAATTAATGCATTGAATTCTAATTTGCTTAGATTTTTTTTTTTTTTTTTTTTTTTTTTTTTTTTTTTTTAAATCAGTGGATGCTGCTAAACTGAGATAGAGCCCTTTGGTCCAACAGAAGCAAATGTCAGGAGTAGGAGTGAGCCTGTGCTTATCTGTGCTTATTTTTCTGGAAATTTAGAATGAGAAAAATGAAAAAAAGGAGATGAAAGCAGCTTGCTGTTTATTTATCCAGAATAACCAACGCTCCTGTCCATCCGTCAGAACATCTGCCAGGTTTTCCTCTGCAACAAACAAAGTGCAGCAAACAGAAACTGGAAATCAAGTATTAATCCAGTTTGGCTTTAGGGACTGGATCGTCTCCAAAACAAAATAAGTGAGTTATTGTTTTGAATTATTCTTTCCTGGATATGAAATCCAAACAAAACAAAACAAATCTCCTGGGGCTTAGAATACAGACGAGGAGAGCAGGACAAACAGGACCCAGAAGAAATAGGGGACTGATTACTGCAGCTCAAGGTACCACACCATCAGAGACTTTTAAAAAAGTGTTGTTCCACTTCCTACATGACAGTTTTATTAACCAGACAGCTGTCATTAGCTTTCTAAGCAATACTATGGACCCACACACAGATCTCTGCACTAGTTAAGAGAGTGATATGAGAGACTGAAGGCTGGGATGACTGATGAGCTGAAGTTTGTGAGCAGAGGAAGATTATAAAGCTTCCCTTTCTCATTAAACAAAGGAAAACAAAGCTGCAAAAATAGTAAAAAAAAATAGGTACAAATAACTTTAATATCAATGCTGTCCACTGACTTTTTATTTGAATTTGTTTTTAACCCTTACCTGATGCTCCCGGTCTTGTGCTTTTGTGCCTTGTGTCCGTTCACCGCGAGGTTTATCAGAAGAGCTCCTGCTGTTGACGGTTTTTCCTCTCCACTGTTTGCCACCCAATGATGCATGCTTGGAAAAGCGAATTGAGTCTGATTGTGTGTATTTAAATATGGCAAAATCAGACTTGATTTAGAAGGCATGAAAACGACAGAACGGGCAACATTTGCTGTAGCCTAGCAAATTACAAAGGGATTTATTAAAATGGACCCAGAATTTTGGGTGAAAGCTCAAAACTCAATTTCAGAAATTAAATGCGTTACAATGTATCGCAAAAACATTTAGGGGTAAAAAATAAAAAATAAAAAATCCAGCTGCTTGAATATTTTTGCACAGAATATATGTGCTGCAGCTGCTGGCCTAGTGCTGCAGCTGTCGAAAGCATAAGAGCCAAATGGGGATCTATTATGGATAATTAAGTCATAGCATATACCACATTGTTTTAGAAGACAGAAGTGACTGGGAAAGGATTCTGTTTTAAACACATGGAAACATCCTGTCTTCTTTCCACCAGCTGCACATCCATTTACCTCCAGGACAAAAATCAGTATTTTTCTACAGTTATTAGTCATGGAGACAAAACTCTGGATATTATGTGTTACCTCGAAATCCACAAAGTGTATTTTTCTATAACATGCCTACTGCAGTGTTAAAGTAAAATCTACTATTGATCCTTGAGGAGGAGGTGTAATGGAATCCATGCTAGATGCTTCTGAAACCCGTTCATTTACAGCTCTGGGATGGTCCCTGTTGGTGAAACAGCAAAGTACTGAATCCTGTCCAGATTTTTCAAAAGTTTCTTATCCTTGGTATTTCCACCTGAGCTTCTTCACTGTTATGATGACCCTATATACCGCCCCACCCCTGAAGAATGAAGTCCAATTCTACGCCATACCCACCACACTCCCTGGAGATTTTGCAGCATAAAAATAAAAAAAATAAAATAAAATTAAAAAAAAGTTCCAAACCGAAAGGAAAGTCTCTGAATTCTTCCCCACACGAAGAGAGGATCTTCTTTTTCAGTGTCTTGGCTGTGTCAGAGGAAACAAAGGCTGCCTTCGGAAATTCAGGTCATTACCTGGCCGTGGGAGATGGAGGCTGGCTCTGCCTCCAAAGGTTTGAGAAGGTCTGCATTGATGAGTGAATCATCCCTCTCATGCTGCTGTCCAGTCAGGAAATATGTTCCAGGAAGGCTAACTGCTACAGACCTTAAGCTCTTTGCTCCTGCTTCCTCATACAGTCTGAGATTGGATTTTGATCATAGAGGAATATATACCAAGTTCATTTCTAAACTTTGTGAAAAATAGCCTGAAAACAATACAGTATAATCTTAAGTTTTGATTGGCCTGTATGTGTTGTCAGACAGAAAAACGGTTTAAATTCAGGCTTTTTAAACAGCAGCTAGCGTAGAACACATGAACCAGTGCTAACAAACTAATGACATGGGATCAGCTGAATATAAACTCTGTTGTCTACAACTATTTAGCTTACAAGATATGGATGCTAATCATCATCTGTGTTAGCATGTCAGACAGAATGTGTGTCTAACATCAGAGACAAAAGTTTTCCCAAATGCCAGTCATCACCATGCGATCCGTGTAGCACAGTGACAAGATGGCTGCTGTAACCAGATCAAAGGAATGGGTTATGAGGTGGCAGACCACATGTGGTCTGTAACACTTTACTGGTTAGTGTGGATGTCTGGAGAAGCAAGATATTCCATCCTATGTTAGAAACAACTAATGCCACCCTGTAAAATATAAATAATACATGTGTGAAGGACGTAGTTTCAAATTAAAAGTTAAAATTTCAGAATAAAAGGTCTGTTAAGACCTGTCCAAGTGTCAGCAACCTTTAAAAGACTAACAGCCATTTTTGTCTTCAGTCCAGCTGAGCAGATTTATTTAGAGCAACAAAAGCTACATGACCCTTCAATATATATATATATATATATATATATATATATATATATATATATATATATATATATATATATATATATATATATATATATATATATATATATATATTAAAGCAGCAGACAGCAGGCTAGTTGTGTTATCAGAATGACAGAGGTCTAAGTTAATATTACTTTGTTATGAATGTGTTACTCTAAAAAGAGCAAATCTAGAATACAATTTGCACAATAAAAATTTACTTTACTGAAACTTCAACACTTTTTGTTTTTTACCATTTTTCTTATGTGTTATTAAATTAATTTTTTTATAATATTTGAACTGTGGTGTTATTTTAGCAGCAGTAGGAATATCTTTTCTGTTCTAAACAACTTTTTACTTTAAATATGGTGTATATACTGTGAAACAGCTGGGTTCCCCAAGGTTATCAAAGTGTGAGAATCTGATGCCAAGCCATCCTTACAACAGTTCAACTTTTTATTCTACTTTGTTACTGAGCTCAGAGCTCATCGTGGATTGACACTTAAGGCATTAGTTCACCGGATCCGTCTTAGATTTTCCATGTTCTGGTCCTTGTGATGACACCAGATGAGCTTACAGAGACAAAACGAAGAGCAAAGGAACTCTTTCCTGCATTACCACAAAAATAACACGATAAGTCATTCACTGTGTTATTATTATTTTTTTATTATTATTGTGAAATATGCTTTTACATTGTTCACCACCCCGAAGACTAGGGTAATACATAAATAAAATATTCTTACAAAATGCTGCAATAAATCACAAATCAAACTATTTTTTGTATTGTTGGGTGTTATGTTTTTTTTGTTTTGTTTTTTTTACAGTTGATTGGTTTTTTTATACATAGATCATATTTACATTTTTGCCCTTTTCTTTTTACAATGCTGAGAATGAACAGTGTACCATTTATATAGTACAAACATTTCCTTCGATTGAAAGCAGAGGTATAAAAGCTCTCCTCTCTGTCCTGAGAAGACGCTGGCTTCTACTCTAGTGCATTTTATCATTAAGATTTAAGGCTACGTGGGCTTCACCTGATGCACACACCCCCCTCTTCACGCACAGACTCATCATCATCGGGGAGGGAGCTCTCATTTTCCTGAATTGCGTCTGCTGATTGTCCCAGGCACAGACAGGCCTCCCTCCCCCCACTACACTCTGCCAACATTAAAGCTGCTGCTGACTGCCTGCGTTGAATCACCAATTACGATCTGACAACTTATTTGTTCCTTTAGTCAGTTGCAAATGCTGCAGGGGAAAATGTCACAGAGCGTGAGAGCCCATGCTCATCACATTATCTTCTGTACGCCAATGACGCGTATGTCAATTTCTCATTGCAGGGACGGTATAGACGCGCAGCAAAGGAACAGGTTTGTACTTTGTTTGTTTTGGTTCCGTTTGGGAGGGAGTTATAAGTGCAGTGCTCCCTAGTGGACAAAACCACATGAGCACCTCATTTTAAAAAAAGAAAGCCCTTTCCTCTCTGTTTCTGCGACTGGATTACAACAAACAATAAACAAAGGACATGAAGCAAATAATTGGCAGGCACCATGAGCCTCTTACAAGACGTCCTATAACAATCCTGCCTGGACACAGGCCAGTTAACAAACAAGCGCTTAAACACAAGACGAAAGAGGCAGCGAGGAAGCATATAGTTGACTTTGCTCACTCGGTTACTGCTAATTTTTTTTCAGTTTTTTTGTTCTCACAACTAAATGTTTTTTTCATCCTACCTGTCCAGCAGGTAACTATACAGCCTAAAATCTAGGTTCGAGGGTCTAAGCCACAGGAATAAACAGTGCAATTTGCACTGAAACCACTCTAGAAAATTTTATTTTTATATCCAAACAATAAAAAAAAACTACATATTTTATACACTTGAACACATCGTCTCTCTTTGGATCATTGTTGTATTGGATTTGAAATAAAAAAAAAAACAAACAAAAAAAAAAAAACAATATTGATATTAAAAAAATAAAATAAAATAATAAAAAAAAAATTATCCATGTTTTGGGACCAAAGTGCTTAAAAATACTTAGTGAATTCTATGAAATGATTAAAATCAACATGTGGCTATTTGTTTCTCTCTTTATCAACAAATTTGACATCTTCTGTCTGCGGACTTTCTAATCAGAGCCATAAGCAAAAAATTTTAAAAAAGGAACGTTGAACGCTTTAACGGCACACATTAGTATGCTACCTGCAGAGTTACATGCAATTAAAACACGAAAGCCTCCCCCCACTCTCCCCTTCAGTTCTCTGGGCTTGGATGAAAAATGAGGGCTGCATAAAAGCTCATTGACAGGCAGATAATGCCAGGATCAAGCTAATATCCATCCAAGGTTCTACAACAGACTAAAAGGATATGAATTGAGCCATTTGACATGGAGAGATAGTGCGTGTCTCAATCCTTTCATTACAGTGGAGTCTTAAGAGTTTCACTCCAAAATGGAGACATCCCTAATTTAAATAAATTAAAACCTCATCAGGAATCATGATGGACGGTGTAAAGCCGTCGTTGAGGATTACTTAACTCATCATTCGCCACATCCGTTTAGCTTACAATCTGGAGGCAACAAAAAAAAAAACGAGTGGTTGTAATCGAATGTGCTTTTCAGTCTGTGTAACTGTGGATGTTGGGAGTGAAACACAGAGACAGCACTGAGCCTATGTGATAAAAGAAAAGTTGCCAGGACAACACAGAGTCCCTTCAGTGGTTTCAGTCTTCAATTAACTGTTAATGAATATGATTAGCGTCGAGGACGTTCCGGTGCCACACAGAGTCCGCTGAAATTCTAATCTGTTTCTGAGTGGCGTTCGGAATCGACCGGGCGTCCCTGTGCACGGCGGAAGTCGCGTGGGGAAAAAAAAAAAAAAAAAAAAAGGTCTGGATAGTGGAAACGAGCAGCCTCCGTCATCCCAGACACAGAGAAGCCTCCGACGTGCTCAGTTAAGCTGGAGAGCCAGTGCGCCGTGAAATGATCTCAGTGAGCTGTCTGATCACTGCAAACGAAGAGATTCTAGATGTTGTGGTTTGGGTAGAGAATGCTCAGAGCTGCAACATCTCTCCACAGAATAAAAGCAGTGGTTTTCACTTTCAATTAAAAGTTCTTAAAAGCAGAGATGCACCGATCAATCGGCCAGAGTTGTCGGGATCGTCCGATTTTCCCTTGAGTAGGTCTGATCGGTGAACGGCAGGTCAAATCCCAAGATTTTTTTATATTACTCAGTTCCATAAAAACTAAGAAATCCATTTATGTTTGGGCTATAGACGTGTCTCCCAGTTTGATGCACTTTTATAGTGACGTTTTAATGAATAAAACTGGAACATATGCTCTGACGCATAATGAATGGACTAATTTTGTAATTTCCTTATTTACTATTGGAGTCAAAGCGCTATCGGAATCTGCAACACATTTTATTTCTTCTATCTCTTACATTCCATAAAGAATACGGGAATCAGTCAAAATAAGAACCGGTACCAGCCTTGAAAAGGCTTATTGGTGCATCTCGAATGAAAATCCAACTTAGGATCAGTCTGTGCTACATGTTGTACTGTAAAATGTGCAGAAACACGGTCCTCTCAGGGTGTCAGAGTGATGATGAAGAGTAGGAGCAGGAGGAGGCGACGGAGCTGCGTCTTAGCAGAAGAAGATCTCTCCGTCCATGGGGGGCTCCGAAACATGCTGAGGGTCTGAGGGAGGAGAAGAGAGGAGTCAGCGTCAGAATGTGGATTGCTGAGCCTTCCCCTCTGCCTGCACTGTCACAGAGATCCATTAAAGAAGTGTCAACAGGCTGCCTCAGGGAGCTGCCTAATGTGCTGTGTGTTCACTGCTCATATCACAGCCATCGCTTCATCTCCAAATGTATTTGTGCTCTCACATGTCTCAGTGCTTTTAATACCAAATGTTTTTCTCTGCTGCGTCTGTGATATTGTGTCTGATCTGTAAACACGGGAAGGATCTTGAATATAGGATGAGGGAAAAAATAAAAAATAAAAAAAAAAATCC
This sequence comes from Anableps anableps, assembly GCA_014839685.1. Taxonomy (NCBI): domain Eukaryota; kingdom Metazoa; phylum Chordata; class Actinopteri; order Cyprinodontiformes; family Anablepidae; genus Anableps; species Anableps anableps. Next base: position 8,437,921 of record CM026067.1, on the reverse strand, counting down.
GCTCGTTTTTAAGACTTGCTCAGGCTCAAAGGGTGCTGCGACTCCCACTGAAATGTAGGACAGCTGAATAATTTACTTTCCAAACTAATTTACTCCTGCAACAACTCTGTGTGGCGTCTCAGCGACCTGTATGAAATACTAATCAGGTCTCCATAAAAACAGGGAGAGGTAAAAAGGTGTGCAACTGATCCAGAGTGTGTTGTCTCATCCCACTGATGGAGCTGAGCCCCAGAAACCTTCAGTGATAAATGCCCATGTAGTTCACATTTGGCTTTTCTTTGATGCATGTTTGATCTGGGCACTTGGAAATCTCCAACGTATCCTCCTCTGAAGAATGAAACGAGTTAAAGAAGCATCCAAAATCCTGATTTTGATCACAACTGTTCAGCTGGTGGCTGAAACAGATGAGGAAACATTACATCCTGAATGTAAATCAGGTTGACATGGGGGAAGTTTCTGGAATTCATTCAATAAAATGTCTCAATTAGGTTGAGTTTGTTGATTTAAAGAAAGCACAAACAGAACATATACATTTAGCTGTTTAGTATGCAAATTAGTGACATTTGGCACAACTCTGACCGCTAGATGGCAGCAAAGTGCTTCTGAAATGATGTTCAATATGTTTAGAATATAAATCAACAGCCATATGATGCATACATACAGTTAAGCCCACAATTATTCATACCACTGGCAGATTGAGAGGAAAAATTATTTTAATTTCAACCAAGAAGTTTGTTTCTCACAGGAAATGTGACAGATCTCTTAAAAGATAATAAAACATGTAAAAGACATGCCATTTTCTGTTTTTATTTGCATTTTAACAAAAAAAAGTGTGTTGAATATTATTATACTCTTTATTAGCACAACAGCGATCAAACTCATTGATAAGCTTTTTGGATGTTTCCACTGTTGGAAGGCCACCTTGCCATCACCCTAATCTTTAACTCCCTCTACATATTCTCTATCAGATTCAAGTCAGGAGTGTAGTTGGGCTGCTCCATAACTTTAACATTAATTCATTTAGGGGAACTATATGTTGGTGAAATTAAAATATTATTTTAAACCTACATCAGTTAAGTGCGCACTTCCTTGGCTTCATCCTTCTCTGTGCTTTACTTAAACTTTCCAAGATTAAACAAAGAGAAGTAATGGTTCAGTTAAGTTCTCTGAGGGACATGTGTGTTCATGGTGTATATTTGCTGAACTGAACAAAGACTGAACTGAACGGAGAAGATGAAAGAGGCCTAGAGTGATGAGGAGGTTTCAGGAAATGATTTCTACTGTCTGCTGCAGACTGACACATTACAATTCCATGTTTGTGTCTTATTTTCTTTAAACAGAATAATTGGTGAAACTTTGTACAACCGCCGTTTGAAAGAGACGGCATTTACTCATCTTCTATAACACTTGATAAGGTCAAAGCAAACAAAGAGAAGGATCTTTAGCCATTGATTCTCTAAGACACCTCAGAGGCGACCAAGAGACACAAGGCTTTGATAGAGAAACTGTTTAATCCAGCTCAGGTTGAACAAACAGCCAACAGGTGCCCGATATACTAACCTTACACATGGAAGAACTATTTCTATATCTATGTACATTAACCAATACCATATAGAGTCACTGACTGTCTGCTTAACAATCAGGACTTTTCTTTAGGAAGAATTACTTCCTAGGTACCTTCAACTCTGTCTAAAGTTCTACCCTGAAGCAGACAAAGAAGTCAAATAGCTGGCAAGATATATTGGCAGAAAAAAAAAACTATTTTTAAACTGAAACTCTTGAAACAATCTCCTTAGAATGTTCAGAGTTTCAGGTCCTCTCTGATATTATCTTCTCTTCAAGTCACACCCCCATGGTTTCCACAGTGTTCAGTTGTGGGATGACATGGCCATAAGAGAAGATTGGTTTTGTTTGATGATCCATTATTAGTTAGCCCACAAGATATGGATTTAAACTGCCCAGGTATATTAAAGACTTCATGATGCCATGTGATCTAACAAGGTTCACAGTGTCACTGGAAGGGTAACAGTCCCACAGGATCACAGATCCTTCACTGTACCGAACAGCTGACCTGAGGTGGTCTCACAAATTCATCACGTTTGACAGCAAACTCGCCTCCAGTGTTTGTTGCTAAAAAATGCTAAATCTCAGTCTTATCTGACCAAAGTACACGGCTGCATTTAAAGTCCCAATATTGATAGGAAACTATGTTCTCATATGTAATTATAGGACTGAAAAGGTTTTTAATTGCATCATTTCCAAACAACCAGTTGGCATTCAGATAGCAGCTAATGAATATGAAGAAATGGACCTCTCTGCCACATCATATTGATACCCCAAGCAAACAAAGTCATGGACTACTAATTGGAAGCTCATGGAAAATTTTGATCAACTTTAAAAAGCTTACATTAAAAAACAATAATACAGTAACATTGACATTAAAAGGATGGTCCTCCTCAGATTTAAGGTGGACTTTTTCTGCAGTGTTCAGTGTGAGATTATACAGCTGCAATAAGAGATGAATTCACATTTGTTGTTTTAACACATCTTCACTTGGAGTGCCAATAAATATGACTGGCACTGTCTAAGGAGTTTCTTAGGGGTATCTGAACCACTTTAGAATGAAAGAAATTGAGTGTTTTTCCCAGTCATTTTTAAAGTTTTGGAAGACGTAAGGCCATCTTTCCAGGAAGAGTTGTTGGAAACACATTAACTGCTGCATAAAAACTGCAAAAACCCTTCAAACTTTGCGCTCCAACATATGTCCAACTCATCTTTATCTCGTGCTACCTACCCAACCACAAGTCTTATTTTCTGTAAAAACCGAACACATTTGACTTGAAGTGCCCCCAACGGTAAAATACTCCACTTCAACTCTCTGCAAGATGCTTAATAATTCATCTGAATCCATCACCATTCCCTACCTGCTGTCTGCGCGCTACCGCCTTTGCTCTTCTTCTTCTTCTTCCCGTCTTTGCTCTTGGTCTTGGTCAGCTGCAGGAAGCCCTTTGAGATCTGGTTGTTGGCCTCGGTGTTCTTGAGGCTGCCGGAGGATGAGGTGAAAGGGTTCAGGCCCTTCCTACTGGTCTTGGAGCGCTGGGGCTGCAGCCTGGGCAGGGTGGAGGAGGAAGAGGAGGATGAGGAGAACTCCGGGGGATCCAGGTCCAGGGACTGGGAGCTGCCGAGTAACAGGGATTCGTCGGATGTTGTGGAGGGAGTCCTCTGAAAGCACAGGAAGGATGTTGGACACATGAGCTGATGCTATTTAACATCTGGGAGAGAATATGCATGGGGGAGGGGTGTTTTGAAGGTTTGATGTTGATTAATAGTGAGAATAATTTCTGACTCCAGAAGACTTCAGTGAAAGGAAATGGTAATCTGTTTGGACTGCCTCAAGCACTGAGAGCATTTTTACACACTTAAGAGGATGAGAGTTCAAGCCTCAGCTTCCTCTGCTGAAGTATCATCCCCAGCTCACCTGTAGCCTCAGAGCCAACAGAGGAGGCTGCTCTCCTGCAGGATTCATGTTATGATTACAGTTGTAATTTTTTCCGACATCTTCCCCGCTCACCTCTGACAGACGCAGGTCTTCCATCCTGTGGATCTGCCGCTGCACAGCCTCCCTCTCCTTCTCCAGCTTCCTCTGGGCATCTCTTAGCCTCTCCAGGTCTCTTTGGTACTCTTCCTTCTTGCTCAGCAGCTCTTTCTTGTCCTCCTCAAGCTGCTTGTGCTGTTTCTGTACCTCCTCCTCCTGCAGAGGTTGGGAGACATAGTCATTGCTTTACTCAGACAACACTGTTCAGAAATGTTTCAGAGTGTTTTCAGCTCCAAAGACAGGCACAACGCTGCAGAGGCTGACACTTAGTGACAGACAGGTGATGACCCTCAGATTCACTGAAACCAACCATTCATCCAATTCACAGTAAAGAAGTGAATGCAGTTCTTGGAAAGCAGTTGGCCTTTTTCAAAACAAGCCTATCTGATGTCGTTACAAATTTTGAAAGTCAGTAAACATAAACCAAGATAACGTGTCCTATAATATGTCTGAGTGCTGATTTCACTTGATTATATCTAGTTTCTGTTACAGTAAGGCTAACCTTCAGAGGGGGAAGATTTCAAGAACATTTTTAGAGGAATATAAATTTCAGGTTTTGTTTTTTTTTCCTTAGATTTTGATTGATTATCAGTCTATAAGTAACATAAAGCACAGTGCATTGCAAAAATACTCATACCCCATGAAATTTCTCACATTTTGTCATCTTACTGCTTTCGTGATTGAGTATTTTATAGGGGTGCACCGATTGTGGTTTTCTGGCCAATCACCAATGATAACATGACTTTTGTGGTCATGTTATCATGGCTGAATAACTGAAACTGGGGCTTTAGTCTTGTTGTAGTGATCAGTAGAAGACGTGTGAGGAAATGTTGTAAATGTGAATGTAAGCTGTGCTCCTGTTCAGGAACAGAGATGATGGACGTGCAGCTGCTGGGAGGGGGGGGGTTTAAAAAGCCTGAACTTCCAATTCTGAATTTGACTGATATTGATATTTTTTGTCTGAATAGTAACTAAATACAGCGACAAAGTCGCTAAGTTGGGTGACCATTGTTAACAGCACGTGCAGAGGAGACCTGGTAGGCGGGTCTGTCAGTCAGCGCTCTCTCATGGCAGAGCAAAAGGAGACAGTGGCTGATTTTCAGACCTTTGTGGAGGCAGATAAGATTGTTGGATAAAATCAGTTTCACATGTAAGTATCAGCCGATCGCCCAAAATTAAGGAAATCGGGGCCAATATCTCATTGCATCACTAGTATTTTACCTTATACACAAACACAAAGATGTCCAGAGCAATAATAAAAATTAATGTGCTGTGATGTAAACCACTCCATTGCAGCTCTGACTATATATATATATATATATATATATATATATATATATATATATATATATATATATTATATATATATATATATATATATATATATAGGGATGTGATTTTGTTGAAGAAAGGTGAACAACCACCCCAGTTGAAGGGCGTTTCTACATCTGGAGGTTTCTACCAGTATTGGGGTTATATAACTATTTATGCAAGACTTTTTTTAACCCGAGAACAACTTGAACATTTAGTTATTTTACTTCTGTGTGATTCTTATTTAGAAACACTGAAACTCCAAAAATCCACATCTTAAATTACTCCTATATCCACATACTGTCACTCCAATTTGTATCTTTCACCAAGCTGAAAGTAAAAATGGTTGAATACAGTGATGAAATTTCAAGGAACTAAGGCAGTCTGTGAAGAAAACTAAAGTTTATGCAAAACACTTTATCCTTTATAGTATGATGTGGAAGAAAAGCCCCTGCAGCTTTTGAACTGCTCCAGCATGAAATGATCCCAGTGCTGGAAAATAAATGCCAGCGGTTATATTAAGAATTACACCTGCTTAGAGCCTAATGGGGAACAAAGCTGGTGGAAGACGATGCATCGTTTACCTGTAAGTGCACCGCCGACTCTCTTTCAGAGAGCTGCTGCTCCCTCAGCACCCAATCCTTCTCCCTCTTACGCCTCTCCTCGGTGAGAGCCGCCTGTTGTCTCTGCAGGGAGGCCAGCTCCTGCCGCTGCTTCTCCAGGCTGCGCTGCTTCTCCTGCTCGATCAGCGAGCTGGGCCGGGACGAGTGCCGCGACAGGGATGTGCACGAGGAGGAGCGCTCGCTCAGGGCCTGCCGCTGGTCCTCGATGTAGCTGTCCTGCTGGACCACCACCGCCTGTGACCGACACAGCAACAAAGATCAAATTGGTCACACAACTCTTTGGATTTTAGGATGATTTTTTTACTGTTATGTTGATCTGAATGAACAAAAATAAACTTTTAAAATGTACATTAACAACGTAAAACTACAATCTTTTGTCTTTTCAGTTCTGATCTGGAGCATACGGATGCACACTTCAGGAGGTGACGTACCTGCAGAGTGCTGAGCAGGAGATGCAGGTTGGAGACGCTGTGGAGGACCTGCTGTTGGAAAAAGTGAAAGCAATGTCATACAACCTGCAAACATGCTAATGTTATTAAAAAAAATGTCATATCCTTTGGTAGACATTATAAAACAACATCTCAAGCTTAGAAAAAATGTGGTACAACAGCAAATCTAGCAATACTTGGCCATCTAAACACAGGAGAATCCTGGAAGAAAGGGTTCACCTATGACCCTCAACAAACAGCCAGAGCTACAATGGAACGGTTAAAATGGAAGCATATTTGTGCTAGAATGGCCCAGTCAAAGTTCAGACCTAAATCAAATTCAAATTCAGTGGCAGGACAGGTGGATAGATATTAGCTCATTCAATCTGGCTGAGCTTAAGGTATTTTGCAAAAAAGACTTGCAAAAATGTAGTTCTCTAGATGTGCAAAGCTGCTAGAGACACATCCCAAAAGAACTGCAGTCATACTTGCAGAGTAAGGTGGTTCTACAAAATGTTAACTAATGGAGCTCCTTTCAAATAGAAGGCACACTTTCACATTTTTACTTGTTCAAAATGTTGAAAATCATGTTATTATTTTCCTTCCTTCAATTTTTGTTGGTCTAACACCTAAAATCCCACTAAAACACTTTCAAGTTTTTGTTTGTAACCTGACAATATGTGAAAGAGTTCAAGCGGTATGAATAGCTGTACAAGGGTCTGTCCTGCAGCGTTTATGGAAGCTGGGTTTTATACAAGTGTGTTATGGACGTGACATTTTCTTCTTTTTAAAACACTCTAAATAGGACCAGGCCGCTGACCTTTACTTTGCTGAGTGTTTACCAGCATACAAATATGATCCATGTAATGTTACCAGGAGCTGTGAAAGTGAACTCGTAAACCTTCTGAAACAGTGGTGGTAAAATCTCGAGCACATAGCAGCATCATCACAGATTTACAGTGTGGCTGTTCACAAGCTGCTCTGTATATTATTTTTGATGTAAACCTCTTCTCCCCTTCTTTTCATTTTTGCAATCTTATTTATTTCTTTTCTGGAAGGCACTCGCATCTCCGTTTTTTTTTTTTGTTTTTTTTTTTTTTTTCTCCCAACTTTCAAAAAGCACTGTATATAACATCCACAGCAGCTGCAACATCATATGGGCTGGGCTGCAGCTTCAGCCCAATGCTGACAACAACGGTGTTTTGACCGTTTCCATACCAACAGTGACTCTCAGCAAGTTTGGAGACAGGAAGGCGTTCTTACCTCACTGTTCCTCTTCAGCAGCTGCAGCAGGTTGGCGTTTCCTCCCTGCACGCAAACAAGAACCCAGACTGAGTGAAGTCACATCCATGCAGAGGAAGGTGATTAATGCTGCACATGTTGCTGCACAGTCAAATCTAACTGTACGCAGCTTGTTTTGTTTCAATTTCTGCTTCACACTGATTATTCTTAAGATACTGGACACTCCTTTGAACTCTAGCTCAGCGCATATTTTCCTTTTGTTCTTTTCACAGAACATTTCTTACAATGGTTATCTGCTTTTGGGACCAGCAATTATTTTAGTCAAACAGCACAGTCTGGCTCAGCTTTAATAAAACATCCCAAAAATTATTACACTCAGGAAAACTGCATCCAGGACACAACGATGCCAGAAGCACTGTAATAAATAGCGGTTGATTCTTTCAACCACTATCAGATAGATATCCAGCTGATGGTCGTCAGTGGCAACAAGACCTGGCAGGAGGAGTCAAGAGGCTAATCCACCAGAGGGGTGGGGTGGGGGCAGCAACATTTATCTAAATGTTGATGTAGGAGGACACATGGCCTCAGGCTGTCTGTGAGTCAAGAAGAGCCGAATGTTGAGATGCAGACCTTCTTCAAAACGCTGTCAGACTCTGTCCTGCGCAGGTCTCCCACGGCGTCCTCGCTCTCGTCTCTGTCTCCACCTGGCAAGAAGGAGAAACAAACAAGACGGAGCAGTGAGCACATTTAGGGAGGGTTTACTGAATGAAAAAAAAAAAGAAAAGGCTAAATGTTCCTTCAAAACATTTATTTTGTGTCAGGTATTGTCAGAGTAGAGCTATGGAGGTGATCGGGGGGGGGGGGGGGATAGTCCATAAGTTCTCTGCGGCTGCAACCTCAAGCTGCCAAACACCCAGCAGCCTAAAGAAACAAACAAAAAAAAAAACAAAAAAAACAACAACAAAAAAAAAATCAATCCATCCTTTGTTGTTTTTCTCCACTTTACCTTTCAGACAGGCAACATCTTAAAACAATAATAAAAGATTTATTATGTTTAGACTTCTTTGTTTTTTAAAAAGCAGAAATGATGTGCATAAGATGTGCCAAGTTTACCTGTAAAACATACCCTCTAAATATCAACCATTCTTTATAAATGGAAATCAAATCTGTCTACACCTGTTTGATAAGTGAAAACTGTCTCGTCTTTGGAAAGTAGAATGGAAGACTGATGAGATGTTTCACCTGCTCAGAACAACAATCCAGTGAGCCTATCTTACATCCAAACTGCCGTGTGTAGTACAAAACTAACACTGCACCTCAGTCTGAACACGCCATCCCCTTAGTGAAACATGGTGGTGGCAGCATCATGCTGTGGGGATCTGTTGCTTCAACAGGTATAGGGAAGCTGATCAGAATTGATGGGAAGATGGATGAGGCTAAAGACATTAGGCAGCAAGACACCTATAACTGTAGTGGATGATCACCTTCCAGCAGGACAAAACCTACAATAGGATAGTTTACACCACAGCATTACCATGTAATCGAGAGGGCCTAGTCAAAGACCAGACATAATGCAATTTAAATTTTTGGCACAACTTAAAAATTGTTGATCAAAGATGATGCTGTCTAAGCAATCTGACTGAGATAAACTTTTTTTCAAAGAGCACAAACTAGATGTGGGAAACCAGTAGAAACAAAAGTATTTGCAGTTGTAATTACAGCCAAATCTGGATCAGCAATGTATTTACCCAGATGAGCCGAATACACACACACATAGCCCTTTAAAATGTTTTTGTTTTGGATAAACATATCCACCTATCATTTTTTTGTTACTAAGTTCAATTTGTGTCGCAACCTATGGACGAGACTCAGCGATTTTAATCAATAGCTCACATAAGAAGAAACAGCATAAATTTAAAGTTACGCGACTTTGTTTTTGATGTATCCTATAATATTTTCCAGATATAAAAGAATCGACATGATAAAGAAAAAAAATGGAGGATTTGAGCTTTCAGTTTCTTAGTAGTAAAAACATACTAAGGGCTGTATTTTAATAGGAAAAGTATTATTTCATTTTTTTTTATCGTTTGTCATTTTGCCCACTGCCTCCATTTACTGAAATTGAAATAATATTAACAACAATTTTATTTTGTGTTGTATTATTTTCCCTCTCTGCTTACACTCATTCCGTCAATAATATTAAATTAGAGCTAGTATTAGTATCCTTGTTTTGTTTTTCTTCCCCAGCTGCTGATGTAGAAGTATAACCCTAGAAGAGCTCAATGTGTTGCACTGCATCCGCTTTAAAGCCATCAGTTGAGAGGGATCGCTTCAGGCCATGTCTCCCTCAGGAAGCCTCAGCTCTGCTTGCCTGAGCCGCTTCTAAAACATCTCATCTACTGCACTGAACACGTCCATTGTGGGAAGTGTTGCGTGTGGATCCTGCAGTTGTGTTGGCGATGAAACATGAAATGTGGACTTTTACAGACACCGATTCAGTACGGCCATTTTGACAAGCAGGTGGGGGTTTGGGTCGTTTTCCGGTACCAGAATCTGATACCAGCAAGCATGCAGAAAGTGGGCTTACTCTTGCTGATGTGCATCTGGTGACTGTCGAAACCTCCGAAGGTCTCGGCCCGACGGGGCAGACACACCGGCCCGGCGGCTCCTCCCTCATGCACACTGGCCATCGCTCCACCCAGGCTTCCGTTCACCAGTGCCTGCAATGTCTCCACTGTCATCCACACACACACACACACACAGGCAAACATTAATGTGCGGGTCGGTAAGTGGATTATCCCAGCTAACTGTGTTACAGCTCAGTTCTGCACCCAAGAATCCAGCCAGGCACTCCTGGCTGCTGTTGCTGAGCAACTACCACCAACCTGTTTGATCCTACAGAGCTGCTTCACTAAAACTTTCAGTATATTTGCAATGTGAAAATGATAAGATCTCTGGGAAAAAAAATTTGCTGCATGTGCAAGAGACCGGAGGTAAAAAAAAAAAAAAAAATAGGAGAAAAAAAGTGAAGCAAGGATGCAGACATCTGAAGAGGGGGGAGAAAAATGGTAACAACAAATTTCACCAAGCTGTGCATAGTTACCAAAGCTGCAAGCTGGAAAACACTTTCTGGGTGTTCTAACCAACTTCAGGTTTGGTTGGGAGACCTCTTCGCCTGCAGCGATGCTTAACAATCTGGAGCAGTGTGAGATTCCCTTATCTAACCAACAGCTCTGACCACCGCATTAACTCAGCTCCAGGCGCAGTTTGAAATGTAAATAATCAAAACACAAGAAACCTTCTGGGAAGTGATCCTCTGTTAGCGCTGAAACACTAAAGCCACAAATCTGACATAAGCATCTTTTTATCTATCTTAATAAATAAATCAAAACTCCTTATATTATTTTAGAATAAAATTTGAACTAATTGTACAATTCTCCAGGATTATTTTAACAGAGGAAACCTGTTACGATTATTCTTAACTTTTCTGAAAACAAGCAGAATCGAGAAAACATGCAGCAGTTCTACAGCTAAATCCTCCTCATCTAAAGCAATCCTAATGGGCAGAGAATGTGCTGTGCACCTCCGTCTTTCTCCACATTTCCATCTCTTTGTCACGACGTTACAGTTCAGCATCTCTGGGAATTTGTTGTTCGACTCCTGCTGTTTTCTTCTCATGCAAATCTGACGAACGGGGTGGCAAAAGTGCAACACGAAGCTGGAATACAATCTCGAAACTCATCCCGACTTCTTTTAATGTTTTCAGTGAACTCTTTTGAAAAGAGGCCGTCCCAGAACACAAACATCTCTCCCTCTATTCACTCTACAGCTCTGATGAGACTGAGACAATTAACTCAGAAACAGGATGTGCAATTATCTGAAGGATTCTCATGGATAAACAGGTTTTCTTGCAAAAGTATTCATACCCCTCAAACCTCTACAGATTTTGTCACGACAGCAACACAAAGTGGAAGAAAAATGATACATGACTTTCTTTTGGTTTTCAAAAAACAATATCTGAAAAGTGATGTGTGCATTTTTATTTAGCCTATTTACTCTGATACCCCTAAATTAATTCAGTATACCCAATTGCCTTTAGAAATCAGCTATTTAGTAAATAAAATCCTCCTCTTTTGAATTTCCTTTAAATTTACTGAACTGATTCTGTTGTGAGCCAGATGAAGTCCTGTTTGCAGTCTACAGAGGACACACAGCAAACAGCCAGATGTATTTTTGTCACATGAGACTAAAACTGCTATGCGTGTTAAAAAACGCAGCACATCGCCCGAAAACAAATCTAATTAAGAATCTCTGAGAAGAATGTAAAATAAAGCATGTTTACAGAAAACCTCTGATCTGCCGGAGCTTTTTCTCTCTAGATGAGCGAAGCTGGTAGAGATTTTGCAGTTTTAAATGTAGCAAAAGGTGGTTCTATGAAGTATTGACTCAGGGGGATTAAATGCAAATATACATACCAGCGTTTCAAATTTTTTATTAAAAATATTGAAACCTATGTATAAAATTTCTTCCACTTCAAAACTGCACACTACTTTATCAGTTAGTCATTACATAAAATCCAACTAAAACACTGAAGTACTGTGACAAAAGGTGAAATAATTCAAACAGAATTAACAGATTTGTAATTTTCTTCATTTAAGATCATCTCTTGGTAAGAAAAAATGACACTGTTGAGCAGAACGAACTTCTGATCCAGATTTAGGCAACTGAGACCATATAAACCCTTAGCAGCAGACTCAGAATGAGTCAGACTACTTGACAGATTTTAGAGTCTGAACTGGAGCATACAAATCGTAACTGAGGACTTGGAAGTCAGATATGGCAACCTTAGAGAGAACTAAGGCTATGTTCATCCAGAAGTTCTTGATGTTCAATTCCAATTTCTCTCTGAATTCTCGCTGAATTCATTTTTTTTTTTTTTTTTTTTTTTTATATATTTTTTGTTCATACTACTAATTAAATGCGACCGCAATCAGACTTCTATGTGAACAGTTTATAACCCTGAGCAAAGGGGGCCAACAGCATTGACACAAGATCATAACAAGACAAGGCAGCTAATAAAAAGAAAGCACAAATAACAGCAATGGTCTTTTGTGGAGCATTGACAGCAAGTTCTCGAGAGAAGTCTGTTTGGATTTATGGCCGGAACAAGGAGTGGTGGGATTGTGATGTGCTTCAGCAACACAGACTTCTTTCATAAGTTCATAATTATAATTTTCAGTCATTGTTTATGTCCGGATTTACCTTCTGCTGGTGCAAAAATTATGACGCATGTCTCACGTCAAACACATAAAAGTCGGATAAAATGTCACATGACCATTCTGACTGCAAACACTTTGAAAACAATCAGATTTGTATCCAAATGTTTTCCATGTATTTAATTGGCACAGTTCAGATTTTTATTGGGGTGTGAAAAGATCGGAATTGGGCCGTTCAGACTGCTGTGAAAAAGTCGGATATGGGTCGCCTGCTGTGTGAGCAAAGCCTAAAACAGATCATAAGATACGTTGTAGCAACAGTATTTGTCCCTACACAGCAGGAACATGGGTGGTTCAGCATGTGTGACATTAGTGGAAGATTACAGAAATGCAAAAAACAAACAAACAAAAAAAAAAAAAAAACTTTTTTTCCTAGTTTTAGTTACAATGTTGCTCATCTACAATAAAAACCAATGGCTGGGAGCTGAGTTGAAGTGTTGTACGTCTTCCTCTCACAGTATTCATGTCAGTTTTGCTCCAGAGCCAAGAACACTAAATGAAAGATGCATTTTTACCACAAACACTACAAACTTCACTTCCTCTCTGTCTTACCTTCCTGCAGGGCATCTTTCATGATAGACGCCCCCCGAGGCGGCTCCTGGCTGCAGGCTGACCTGAAGAAAGGCTCGACCTGCCTGCAGGCCTCTTCACCAGGGCTCAAGCCCTCCCACATCTCCCTGAAGAGCCGCACCTTCTCCTCCAGCAGAGACATAATCTCCGTATCTTTCTGCTTCAACATATCTGGCCAGCAGAAACAGACAATAATAACAGTATCTGAAGGGAGGGAAAAAAAGTTTGTTTCTTTTCACAAAAGAGCGTTTAATGTTCCTCTGACCTCTCATCTCTTTGGCTTTGCTCTCTAATTGTCTTTTGTCGTCTTCCGTCTCACTGGGGATCCCTTCGTCCTCGTCTTTCTCCCTGCACGGATTTGAAAAGCATGACATGTAAGAAAGTAGAAAGCAAAAAAAAAAAAAAAAAAAAAAAAAAAAAAAAAAAAAAAAAAAGACTAAAATGCTCATGATTTACTATGAGAAAATCTACCAAAGGTTACCTATTTAATTATTTATTTAACATGACTTTAACATGATGGTAAGATTTCAGGTAAAAAGCAATTAAATAAGCAAACCCCTGTTAAATGAAATGGACATCCATTAAAAAATTAATGCAGATAGAATTAAAACCACAGACTTTACCTCTGAGAAATTCCTTAATAACTTCCTCTAATTCACGACATTTTCCAAACTTCTTTTCCTCCCACAGAGGATTTATAAAAATGAGCTTCAGCCTTATCGCGTGAAGAGCCCATTCATATGCATAATTCAGAGAGAAGACAGCATGTTCATTGAGTTTTGTTCTCATCTCCTGCCAATAGCTTGATTTCAGTTTTGTATTCTGACAGAAGTCAGACCAGGAGGGAGTGAGACGGAGTGCTAAATCTCTTCCTTCTTCCCACTGGCTGCATTCGAATAATCCTCTGCTTATAAGCGAGCTGCCCTCGCAGCCAATCCAGCATTAGATGGACCCTGAGTACATCCCATCCCCAGGTAGAGAGCAGCTAATCCTCCTGGCAGCACAGTGCTTTGTCACAACTTCACGTACATTATCATGAAAAAACTGGGAATAATCTAACCCCAGCATTATACCACAGAGGAGAGGCCAAACCGGAGCTTGTTCACAGCAGAGTTACAAGTAAAAATATAAAGAGAACATTAAGATATGTTTTGAGAAAAGGAAAAAAAAAAAAAAAAAAAAAAACTTTTTGGCAACAACAAAGCTTTACATAGAAGTTGGAGGGTGGGATACAAAAAACCCCAAACAAGCCACAGTGGAGACCTAAACGAATCCCACTCACATGGACTGCATGGCGGTCTGGATGAGCTGCATCCAGGTGTTGCGTTCCTCCTTCGAGCTGGCCAGGATCTCCATCATCTCAGGCTTCTCGGTGCCCGCTGTGATGAGGAAGAGGCCGCGCTCCTTGTTGGCAACCTCCCTGACGATCAGCTTCTGGAGGGAGATGACTGTGGAGCGCTGGTCCTTCAGGGAGACAAGGGAGGATGGAAAAAAAAAAAAAAAAAGGGAGGGTTTGATGAAGGCAGCGTAGGAAGAGTGGGGAAAAAAAGAAAAAAAGGAGGCAGTGGGAGGGTCAAGGGAGAGAGGATGGGAAAAGAACCAAGGACAGACAATAGGGGAGGGGGTTAATTATTTGTGCAGGAAAAAACAAGTGCAGGGAAGAGGAAGAAAAAGGTCAAGTGTTTTTAATCGATAGATCGATAGATAGAGTTTTACTAGATCATTAAGGCTTTTACTAAAGTTAATGATGTTATTTGCACAGCTAACAATGCTCTTTAAAAATTATTATAGCTGTACCTCAAGGGTCGATATTGGGGAAAAACTCTAATTCTATTTCTATATATAGGTTTGGGACAGGTCTAGATCCAGCTGTGGTTTACTTTTATGCAGCAGCATCATATTCAAGGAGCAATAAACTCTCTTTGGTCTGCATTTAACTTTTTTTCAGAGTTCAAATTTCTACTTAATTCCAAAAGACTAAATATTTGGTTCTCACAGACTGGCTCCTTAACCACTAACCTTAGAGTTGCTACTTAGATGGTATTTAAAAAGGTGTTTTTCTTTTGTTGCTATGAAGAGATTCAGTTTTCAGTTTCTGCTTTAAACTAAGCTGATGTAATTTACATGAAAACATGCACACTATGGTTTGAATAAGATATGGTATATTATGCTGCTTTGCTCGGTTAAAAGTACTGAAGATCTTTATAATTTAGTGGAGAAAAACTTGCATTGTTTAAACACAGATGAGCAAGTTAACACTTGTTTTAGAGTCTAAAACAGCCATTCTTCAGAGAATCTTCTACTGATTGCTCCAAAGTTACTGCAGAGTTACGTAAAAATGTCTTAAATGCTTATGTGTGAAAAGACCTCAATATTCATTACCTTCACTCAGTGATTCTAATTAACTTTTTAAAAACAGTTTAACACTGTTTATGTCCTGTTGTCCGCTTCTAATTCATCAGTCTGCACCTGAAACACAACCTTGATCTCATAACTGTCACTCATTCAGTATATTTTCCTCTCAGTGCCATCAGCCCCAACTCAAACTCTCCAAGCTTTACTGATGGATGTGATTATCCAGCTGCAGGCCTGTCTCTGTTTTCATCCCTCTAATGTGCGACAGAAAAGCATGTGCCACGGCATGAAGCTGGGAGTCCTGTAAACATGGAATGAGCCCCAGCAGAAACCCAAATGATTTATCACAGCTGGGTCAGGAGCCCAGAGCCAGATCGGCTTTATGAGGTTCAGCTAGCGTGCAAGAAAGAGGCAGACGGTCCTGCTCAGTGGGAAAAATAGAAAAATAAACAGGGCAGCTACTGCTAACAGCAAGAACACTGCATTGAGAAAGTATGACAACATCTGATTATTATCACTGGAGGGATGGAAGGATAGGGAAGAGATAAAAAGATGCAAGAATCTTAAGAGGTGACAGCAAGAACCTACCAGCATGGCAAAAACATATTTCTGGTCCTTCTCCTGGAGGAAGACCAAGACATCTGATAGCAGCAGAGCCTGAACGTCTGGAAGACCAACAAGAAATAAACCAGTCGGTTAGGATTTCATTCATATATTTTATTCATGAACATAACAAGAAAGATGAAGGTCTATACTCACCCTTAAGCCTTCCCTGTGTATTCTTCAACTGCAGCGCTCCATCGTGGATCAGCTTCCGCCTCAGCAGGTCCTCTCTTGCGAAAAACTGGCCGCTTTTCAAAATCATGATGGACTTGCTGTCCATGCGGCTGTGGAATTCCTTCAGACGTCGTTTCTTTTCGTGCTCGTTCACCCTGCTGTCGACTGCTGCGATCACCTCTTTCACCAACCGGATGGCCTCGCTCAGGTCAACATAGTCTTCGTCTGTATCTGTGGATGGGAGGTGGTGACAGGTTAGAAGGGGGAGGGACATACAGGAAACCTCCACAGCATGATGCTGCCACCACCATGTTATAGCAGGGGAATAGTGTTTCTTAAAAACAGGCAACAATTTTATTCCTAATCTGTCTCCATGATGCTGTTTAGTCACTAATATTCTGCACAGAATAGCTGGATTTACAAAGGGATTAAGTTACACACCTGTGCACTCTATCTACTGATTAGGCAACTCTAAGGCAATTGCTTGCACTAGATTTTATTTGGGGGTATTGGAGTAAAAGGGACTGCATACAAAGACACGACACATATTTAAAATGTTTTGTTTTGGAGGAAATGTTTTGAAATCCATAAATCTTTTTCTTTCACTTCACAATTCTACATTTTTTATGTTGATCTGAACAAAATCCCATAAAATCGCAGCATAACTGATTGAAAGTTTTGGTACTAATGTCACTGCCACTATCTGCAAATACAGGATCCTTCACCTTACAGCTTGTGAAGTTGTTGTATTTCTGATTAATGAGGGGAAAAAAATCCAATGTCAACATTTGCAACTCTGGTGCTCTCCTTTGAGCACTTAGCTTTGGACACAATAAGTTCAACTTGACCTATATTTAGGAGATTTTTCTCCTGCTGTTTTTGTACTTGCAGCTCCAAAGCAGAAAAAAAATAATCTTTGAGGATACTCTGCTGCTTCCTTTCAATATATACAAGAGTTGTCAAAAAAGGAGTCTGCTTAAATCACCTTGGGGATTAAGTCAGAGCTCCAACATCCCACATGGAACTATAAAGAGGCTCTAGGGAAGGATTAGAGAGAATGTACACAGTAGGAGGCCGAATGACGAGAACTCTTTAAAATCAGATAGAAATATGGAGTGAAATATTTCAGCTCTTCAGAGCTCTGCTTAATCCACCAATCTAAAAACACCTTACAAACAACTATCTCCTTTTACCCTAGAATAAATGAGCTTACATAAATCACAGCTATGATAAACCTTCCTGTTAATTTCCAAAAGCAAGTGACATATTGCTGTACATGATTAACAAAAGACTGAAACCTTACAGGAAAAAGGTGATAATGAGGTTCCTAATAGTAATATTTCTGACAATTCAGGCTATGCTTGTGTAGGATTTAATATCTCTATCAATGTGTTGTAAAAAAAAAAAAACCTCACCAAAAACCTATAACAGAACTGCTTTGACAAGTAATATCAACCTGTTATTTAACTTTCCTGTAACCAGCATAATTTCTTATTGATCATAATGAAATGATTTGCACATCTACTTTTTTTGATGATCAAAACTTAAACAAATATGATTAAAGAAAAATCCAAGTCATGACTTAATGGCAAAAAAACAAAAAAGTCCAGTGAGAGAAGCATCAATCAATTTTCCCCTTGATCAGTTCTGATCAGTGGCCGACAGGTCAAATACCGAAAATGTTGACGTGTATTTCATTAAATGCATCAAAACTAAGAACTCTAGCCATCTTTGGCCTGTAAACACTGTGTGTACACTGATGCAAAAAAAATCTGATGCTTTTACTTTTATAAATAAAAGATTTTCTAAAGTTCTACCTCTTTTAAACTCCAATTACTTTGCATTACTTTTTAAAATCTTTGATGTGTTTTCTGTGTAGAAAGAAAATGATCTGCATCGATCAGCAGGTGAGACCTCAAAGATAAACAGTAATCGGTCGGGAAAATTGTTGATCGGTGCATCTTGACTTTAAATCAGTGACTTAGAAGAAATAATGTAATAAGGGTTAGATGAGACTGACATGAAACCCACCTTTAGTGTGCAACAGCATTCTCTGAATCAGAACAGGGTACTTTGTAATCCGCTGGGTCACCAGCAGGATGCATTCTGGGATATCAAGCCTCCGCACAGTGTTGCTACTTCTCTTTTTCTGGAAGAAAACAAAGAACGAGAGGTGTTTTTAGAGAAGTGTGCCCACACAACAAGTGACAGGGCTTCACAAAAACAGAGAGAGGCTGTAAATTAACAGAGATTTAAATGAAACATCATCAGCGTAAAGACGTGAAAAAAGACGACTGCTGCATGACTTGCTAAATGTGTGACAGAAGACTCATCCTTACTTTGATAAAAGTTTTAAAGTTTTTGTTTTTGTTCATGAGGTCCTTATAGACGTTGACAGCTTCATTGTGGCGGCTGCAGAACTTCCCATAAACCCTCTTCATACTTTCACCATTGGATTCTGAGAACTAAGAATAGAATGTGACATAAATGAATATGCAAAATTCAGAGTGATGACATACAAAATAAAAAGAGTCAATGCTTTAAACCTTTATTAAATTCAGTCCACCATCAGGTCTTGAAATATTCAGTAAACTCAAACAAGCCTCTGCTTGCCCTGACCTGGCTGACCAGAATGTCTCCTATCCTGTTGATGACGAAGCCGCCCTCCGACCCTCCCCCCTCCAGCTGGCTCTCCTTCTTTCGGTCGAGAAGGCGTTGGAGAAGCTGCGAGTGCAGGTCCAGGAGATCGTCCAGCGCCGGAAACATCTTCTCAACCGTGTGTTGGTCCAGCGGCACCTCCTTCTGTAGGCCTTTGCTGTATACTTCAGACATGATGCGCAACGTCCGGATGTGATGCATCTCTGTCTGCATCAGCTCTGCACAAAGTAAAACAAGATATTCTTAATCAAAGACACAAACAAAAGTGTCCATTTCCCAAAGAATCCAATGTAACCAATTAGACCCAAACTTCTGAGCACAAATTTCTGAAAATTTCCATAAGAATGGCTCTAGTGTGTTATGAGATACATTAATATTATTTTTTTTTTATGTACCATATATGACATCTTGTCTCTTGACCAGCTCTTTATTCTGCTGCTGCAGGTACTGCTGCTCCACACACAGACTCCACGAGTCTGCTTCGAACTCTTTGGCGTTTGCCTCAAACTCCCCCAGCAGTTGCGCGTCCATCATCTCTGTTCCTGAACAGGAGCACAGCTTACATTCACAACATTTCCTCGCACTTCTTCTACTGATCGCTACAACAAGAATAAAGCCCCAGTTTCAGTTTGTCAGCCATGATAACATGACTACAGATTTTTTTTCTTCCACTTAAGTTCATTTGATATGAGTCAAAAGAGACACTAACTTTGCTGTATTTTATGTGACTACCACCAACACTAACTCCTGCTAAAATGCAAATACAATTGAAGTAGGGAATAAGAAATATAGTGATAACTTTGAGGTATTGACATGGTCTCTAAATTCTTTAGATCTTAATCAAACTGAGCAGCTTTGGGATGTTCAGAACAAACAAGAGGGGGTCTCATTTCCCTGGGGTATCCCCAGTCTCACCCTCTCCCTATCACTTGGTATTTAATTCAGGTGGTGGTTAAAGTATGCCACAGAGAAATGGTACACTCTTTTTAAACAGCAGTTCCTGCTGATCCCTACAATGTAAATAAATGTGACATGTCTTTTTAACATTTAACTGTCTTTTTTTTAAACCTGTTAAACAGGGACAAAATATAAAATCAAATGTAAACTAGTGATAAAGAAATCAACTTTAGTAGATTGTAGATTTTTGATCATTTATTACACATAAACTAACAAATTTAAAGTACAGTAATCTTCAAACATTCAGCACACCTCCCCTGGATCTGGTTTATGTCAAAATGTTACGTGTAATTATGCTTGTTTATTTCTCAAAGATTAGAAAGAGAGAAAAGGGATGTGTGTGTGTGTGTGTGTGTGTGTGTGTGTGTGTGTGTGTGTGTGTGTGTGTGTGTGTGTGTGTGTGTGTGTGTGTGTTGACCTTCATCAGTGAGTGACTCCATTGATTCTGTGACCTGGTTGGTTCTGTTGAGTGAGTCTGTGGACTGAGAAAGGTACCGCAGGCCTTTAATGGGCATGTCATCAAATGGGCTGAAAGAAGAAATGATAGAAGAAAAAGATTAGAAAAAAAAAAGTAGATCTGCATCAGTATTCTGCTTAAATGCGAATATTTCCTTTAAACAAAGACAGCAGCTCACCCTGCAATGTTGCTAATTGAGAGACTCTTTGAGAGATTGTTTCCAGGGAATGTCATGATGCTGGTGTGTCTCCGTGATCCTGGGATCAGTAGGGGTAGATTGTCTTCAGGGCTCAAGATGGCTGACCTGGGACGATCCCTCGTCCCACCAGCTGGAGGAGAAATAGTCAGTATCACAGTTAGACCCTGAGAAAACCGAACCAAATCCAGCAAACACAATGGAGCCTAAAATACTTCCAATCCTTTATCTGAAGGAGTTTGATAAAAATCAAACTGAACTCACCTTTCACATCTTACTGTATCTTAAATTGTGTTTGATCAGCAACACCTTGTTTTTATAATGCACATGCAGATAGCTCACTTCCTGCTGCTGCAACTTTGCAGCTCACAGCTATTATAACAAAAGGCAACAAACAAAAAAAAAGCTGCCCTCAGTTGTAAAAACAATACCTTGTTGCCATAGTTACGCATCTTAACTGTTTGAAAATTATTTCAGACCAACAAAAAAAAACCAAAACATTTTTATACAGAAATGTGGACTTAATGAAAAATATGTTTAATACCTGCTTAAATGTTATTTTCAAAAAGTAGTTTTAATCTGACAAATGGGCCTCATTGCAATGCATATTCTGAATTATTGAATAAGACCACATAGATTATGCTGACTCAGATTCAGCTGTTTTACAAAAAACGACGGTGAAAAATTTCAGTGTCAAGATATGCAAAGGTGGTAGAGACGTATGTCAAAAGACTTGCAGAAAATGGTGGTTCTACAAGGTATTGACTTGGTGTATCAGAGGAAATACACAAACTTTTCTGATAATTTTATTTTAAATAATACTATTTCAAAAGCAATTATTTTCCTTCTACTTCACAAATCTGCACTACTTTGTGTTAGTCTATCACATAAAATCCCAATAAAATACACAGAAGTTTGCGGTTGTAATGTGACAAAATGTCAATGACTAATTCTGACTTTTGGTACAGTAAATGTGGACAGAATTATAAACTGAAGCTCAGAACTCTCAATGAGTCTGTTGGTCACTGTGGTTCATATCTTTGTTTCTGTTGAATTCTTACTGCAAAACAACAAACTCCAGCAACAAACATTTGTCTCACTTGAAAGGAAGACAAATTCAACTATTTGGAAATATTTCAACTCATAAAAAGACATGGATAACTTATAAAAATGTAAAAACATTAAAATATAATATGCTACATAAGTTTAGCAACAGTAGGCATATAATTGTTGAAATAATAATACATAAAAGAAATCAGATCAGATTACATTTTGTATTAAATTTTTGCGCAAATACCACGATACTGTGTTATTTTTACTCAAGGTACCATGGGAATTCTATGCGCATAGAGTGATAACCGCCCATGTACAATTCTGATGCATGAGGTCAACGCAATATAAAAAAACCACATTCAAAGTAGTAAAAATGAATGTGAAAGAAAAATCTAAACAACATATTTCCCCAGAGATGTGTGCAAAGCTCGTATCCTTCTTTCTGTGGAACTATCAGAAACATTCGAAGTACAGTACAGATAAAAGAGCTTACTAAAAGGACTAAAACTCACTTCTGCTAATGTATCATTTCCCTTTATTGGAAATGTACAGGATTCTGCAGAGAGTAGCACTGACTTTGTGCTGTGCATTCTGATGACTGATGGTGATGATTATACATTCAAGTCCAGCTTAGTTCGACACTCACCTTTGTTCCTCATTGTGACGCCAGGAACAGAGCACGGAGCGCTGGAATCTGGCACTGTAAACTGCTGTTTGGGCAACTAAACAGAGAAACAGAGAATAAAAGCAGAAACGAAAGGAAAATTGATTTTGGCTGCAGGACAATAGAATGCTACAGGGTCGAGGTAGAGGAGAAACGGTGGGGAAAAACTTTTACCTTCATCTTCACGTTGGCACAAACAGGCATGCTGTCCCTGCAGCCCTTGTGGACGGATGCATTACAGTCTGGAAAGAAAAGCAATATAGTGAGCTTGGTGATCGTGGTGGTGGGAGTAGGGGGGCCTAGAAATTCTGACTGGTTTTCACAGTCAGCCAGGAAACTCCACCAGCCCACTAATGAAAGCCAGACTGGAGCGGTGTGTGTGATGCAACTGAGGGGCAATACTGCTCGTGGAAAAAAAAAAAACAAGGATAGGCTTTGACGCACACACATGTATACTGCACTGCATGGGAAAATCTCAATTATGTAAACATTCCCATATTCATCATTTAGTCACAAAAACTATAACTCATGACTGCTAAAATAAAATCTGCAGTGTAACCTGATCTTGTTCAATGAGTCGGTGACTCCAGTTTGCCTTTTATTCTTTAGGAAACTACCATAAAGCGTTTGTGTTTCATCCTTCCAGCTGCAGTGGTCTAATCAGGAAGAGGCTGGAAAAAAGGATGAACAGGTTTTGATTGGTTCACTATTCCCTCTAGTTTTCACACTGAAGTGTTTCCACTGAAGACTTTATCAGACAAGTTGCATAACTTAACCCCACAAACTCCATCACCATGGTATTGTCATCCACATCGGGTTGCATGCAACATTTCCGTTCTAAAGATTATATCAGTAAACCAGCGCTTTAAGTGAGGGTGAGAAAATAATAAAGCCATGTATGTAGAGAAAGGCAACGTAATCAGTAGCAGGTTCACACACTGCCTGATTACCGGGGATTTTTACATGCATCATTTTCAAATTTTTCTCCTTTTCCCCTTACAGCATTATTGGGTATTTTCCTATTTTTTTGCGGACGTCTAAGTAGAGCCAGAAAATCGAAGACAAAGAAACACTGTATTTGTCTGCTGGATGGAAAGCAGCCAGACATCTGCGAGTATAAACCTCCTGAAAATCAGCCTCACAGGGCTCTGAAGCAGTTTGCCTGCAAAACAAAAAGGGCTGTTTCTTGTCAGCTGAGTATCTGAGGCAGAATGTGACCATTCAGAGGATGGCTGTAATCCATCGCAGAGCTCGTTTCTCCTTTTGAGTTTTTTGCTTCCCCCCCCCCTTGCGCAATAAGCTACATCCTCTTCTGGTGCTCCAGTGAAAAACAAAATTAAAAATGGCTTTGTTCTCTGCGCTGACACTCTGATGGGGCTGATTTTGAAGTAGTCCTTTAGGAGACAAGTATGCAGATACAGCAGCAATTTAGCCAACCACAAAAATGAGATGCAAGAAGGGTCCTAAGAATGGCCACCATAAGACAAAGGAAACATGTTTCTCATGCTGATGATAGTTTTGCCCTGCTATATGAATACAGATGTCAACAGCATGATTATTTCTGTCATTTGGCACCACTCAGACTCGGTCACTATTTTGCTGTTTTCTCAGCTGCATATTTAATGACAGCACAGTGCAGAAAATGTGTTAAGTAGAGGACAATGGTAACAAACCAGTTGTTAAATCATTTAACTGAGATGCACTGATCACACTTTGCCATCAAGCGTTTGTGATCACTGGCAACCAACCTACAATCAATGAACTAACAGGAAATTTGACCCGCTCTTCTTTGCAGAACTCTATTAAATCAGCAAAATTTGTGCATTTTCAAGCATAAATGCATGTACACTGAGATGCAACAGCATCTCATTTACACTTAAGCCTAGACTTTGACTAGGTCACTCCAACATTTTTGATTTGTTTTGTTAGCATTACAGAGAAGGGCTTGTTGCTATGCTTTGGATCAAATCCCTGCTACATAACACTACTATGCTTCAGTTTAATGGCACAAACTGATGGCTCGATATTCTCCTTTTAGGATTTTTGTGGTAGCAAACAAAACATATATGGATCCATAAATTACAGCATGGTCTTGGTTCCTCAAGCAGTCCCAGACCATCATACTACCACCACCATGTATGACAGAAGGTAGGCTGTTGTTTTTCCAGATGATTTTTTACCAGATGTATATGTATATGCGTGCCATGTACCAGATGTATATGGCACGCACACCATAACCCTAAATGAATTAACTGTTTTTTGTCACATTAGTCCACAGAAAAGTCTTTCCCAAAACAAATGTGAAATGGGAATTTGTGGTTTTGTTTTTGTTTTGCTCAGCAGGTGTTGTCACTTTTGAACTGATGCACTGTATGTCTAACTTTTGTCTGTTTTTTTAAAAAAAAACTTATCAAAGTTATGGACTGGAAATGGTGGGACTCCTTAGTTTTGATAAGCTTAATATTGGTTTCCTGATCAGATTAAAGAAAAATTGGCCAATTCCAATCACTTGTCAACTGATTGGTGCATTTCTAGCAATAAACAGCACACGAGCAAAACTTCAGATAAAGTATCACATCATTAAATCAACAAAACAGACAGAGAAGGTACTTACATGTACAACAGAACGCTTCTTTGCCATTAAAAGCTTTATTGCACTGGGAGCACTGGATGGACTGGTTCGAGCTGACTGGTGTATAAAGATGTCCATTCACGGTCTTTTTGTCCTTCTCCTTGCTTTCTTTGTCCTTGTCCCTTTTGTCTCGATCTTTTTCCTGAGTGAGGAAAATTGTAGGGGTTATTAATGTGACTCATCTCTAACTTTACTTCCATAATTACTTGGACACTTTCACCAGCAAATTGGAAATTTTAGGGAAGAGTGAGACTCTGAGTGAAGCCCAGGTTGCATGGGGAGAGGACTCGCGTACCAGACGCCGACAAAATGTTTCACTGTTCGGCGGTGGCTTATGTTAAATTTCAATCTAAACCCCACGGAGTGACATGATTACTCTGATATGCTTCCCAGCAGGAGACAAGTGGGATGGAGATGCATATTAAGTATCGCAGTTTTTACACAGTCAACAAAGTGTCTTATTAAAAGGATATTTAAAATAACCTTTTTATTCTGAGATTAATTGTTTCTACAACAATATAGGTCAGTGTTTAATATCCAGGAAATGTAAATAAGCTGGACACACAGTCCATATTTAACTACAACTATAATTACTGTAAAACTATTTTTTGGTCATCATTCAGGATGAATATTTAAACCATCTTGGAAAGGATAGAAAAGTTGTACTTACAGAGTACTGCAAAAGTATTCATATTTCCACATTTTGTCATCATACAATCTCTAAAAGTGGCTCAAAATCTTAAAGAGGAAGGAAAATCAAACATGTTTTTTCAAATAAACTTCTGTATAGTGTTGTGTGTATTCAGTCTGTCTTAATTATCACTTACAGATAGGACTGAAACGATTAATCGGATTAATAATGATGAATCCATTATTGAAATTATTTTCACCTATTTTTGTAATCAATTAATCATTAACTGGAGTATACAGATTTAAAAACACGCCCTTTGCTGAAAGAACATCACCCTCAGAGCAGTAATGATGCAAAAACTGTACAAAAAATATATACATTTTCCATTTAGGATAAAAAAAAAAAAAAAAAAAAAAAAACACTTTATGAATGTGTTCTACACAGAACTCCTCAAGTTGAATAGTTTAGCTTCAACCGGTTCAAATTCTGTAAAAAGAAACAAACAAACAAAAAACTCCTATTAAGCACCTTTTGCTATCCAATTATTAATCAGTTAATTGAAAAAATAATCAGATCAGCCCTTAATCAAGCGGAAAGGGCTGAGCTTTTCACATGTTGATGTTTATAAGTATTTTTTTTAACTGCAGATGCATCCTTCACTGCAAATGATCAAGCGTTCACTAAAGGAATGCTATGTTTTTGCATTATAGGCAATACAATGTTTGTTTTCTATTTAAAAAGGGAATTGAATAATTTGTTCATTTGCATCTGTTAATTTATTTCTAATATTTTATAGAATGTTCTTAAGTGATTAAATGAAAAATCTGCAGAATGTGCCAATTTTTTTTATCCAATTAATCGAATAATCAATAGATCAGTTAATTACTAAAATAATTGTTCGTTGCAGATGTACTTGCAGACTCGCCTTTTGCTCCGCTCAGAGCTGCAGGTCCTTTGGGGCATGTCTCTAGTGACTTTAAACAACTAGAAACAAACATTTCTCTCATTTTTCATTGCTAAAAATTTCCAGATCTGTCAAATTGAACAGATGGCTGTGAACGGCTGATGACATCCATTTTCAAGTGCTGCCTCAAATTCTCCACTTAATTTAAGTCTGTACCATAAAATGATGCTGCCACCACCATGCTTTACTGTGGGGATAGGTGTGTTCAGGTGTTGTGCATCCTTCCCACAGTGTTTTGCATGAAGCCCAAAAAGCAGAATGTTGACCCAATCTGTTTACAGCATTTTTGTCCACATGGTTAATGTGTCCCCTACATTACTTTGTGCAAATTGTATACTTGAAGTCTCATGGCTTTCTTTTTTCCACTTTTCCATAAAGGCCAGATTTGTGTAGTACACAACTAATGGTTGTCATGTCAACAAATGATCTCATCTGCACTGTGGATATCTGCAGCTCCTCAGATTTTATTTTTATTTTTGTGTTGAACTATCACAAAATGGTACCAAACAATTTAAAAAAAAAAAAAAAAAAAAAAAAAAAAAAAAGGTGAAAGAGTACAAAGAGTATAAATACTTTGCTAAAGTAAGTTTAGCAAGAAGGAGACAGATCGACAGGATTCGTGAACCTTTGATGAGGACTCCCAGACTGGGACATCTCTGATCTGTCCACAACAGGCTGCTCTCTCTGCTGTTCTTGCATTCATGGACGAGCTCATCCTCAGCAGTTGGTCATCCATTCACACATACACACAAAAACCCAATCACAATCCCATAAAGTGATGCAGACAAGAACAGAGCTTTCATTCTTTTGGATTTGCATCACAGAGCCTCCACCCAAACCCAGAGGAAATGGGAAAATGGAGTTTTCCAGTTTGTTTTAATGGGCCGGCCCTAGGCCTCTCTTGGTTTGTGAGGACCACAAAGCTCTGACATAGTGGGGCTCATTTTGCTCAGTTTTAAGATGCCAGAAGGCTAAATGAGCCACGGCGTGTTTCAAAGCCATTACAACACACTGCATTCATTCTCACTTCCTGCAACAACAACTGTCGGATCAGAACTGAAACATTCTCCCAGACTTCAATGACAGGATGAGATAGATTTAAAAGCATCTTTCAAAGCATCTAGAAATACTTCTTGACATCTTTCATCAAGAAAATCCACAAAAAAAATCAACTTACTAGAGCAGAAAAATCAAATAAAAAGGGAATGTGTGCCATTTTTGGCTACAATAAACCTCCACAGGACACATAATAGCTTGTAACGGCTAAAACCCAGATTGAAAACAAAGAGACATTCTAGTGTAAGTTGGTCTAACAGACTATGACTTCACTGGAAAAAAGACAGCAGCCCAGAACAGAACTCTTTAAACATGATCTTCTGACAGCCACTAAACTTTTACTGCAATGTGACTGGAAAACCAGAGCAGTCTCTCAGCCTACCTCCAGGCAACCTTTCCTTCTCAGCGAGAAGCCACGGCTCCCTGAGAATCTCCCGTATAACATCCCTGGTTGTGGCCGAGGGGCAGAATCTACATCCAGTGCCGAGGCTCCATCAGGAACTCTGCAAAGAGGAAGTGACTGCCGCGCAACAGGAGGTGCTATTTCTGCAACAACCCTTCAGTTCAGAGCAGACCCAGCAACAGACTGCACTGACTAGATCCTCTTCCACAACGTTCTCACTTTCGGTATCATGCAGAAAGCAGAGCCAAGAGACTAGGTTTTAAAACTGGTAAAGATTAACCACAAGTAACCAGAGGAGGACGATTAACATGATGAGAAAGGGGTTTGCAGAGCTAAGCAGAATTGTCACTGCTTGTGACAACCGCAGACGATAACACCGAGTTAAAATGGTCTTAAAGCTCAGGTTTGGCTTGTGGATGATTTGTTTTCATCCCAACCACAGGCTGTGGCGACTTCTTTCAGGCTCCTGTCACTTTAAAAGCACAAGCACAGTGCAGAGGAGAGACTGGAAAACAAACTGCAAGTTTTGTCTTCCTGTTTTACTTCCTGTTCACCCATCAATGTCTATCTGCAGGGGAGGGCAGCTTTACAGGAACATTGACACAGAGATGGCTAAAAACTGCCTGTTATATTTCCACAACAGGAAAACCAATCTGGAGTCTGTTCATTTTAACACCACATCTGAACATCTGAACCTTTGTAGGTGCTGTTTCATGATGACGTCAGGACCGATGAGATATGAGCAACAGGAAAACTGTGAGTTAGACTTTTTTTTTAATTACATCATTTTCAAAATCATACTTTAAAAGAGTCAGGAAACATCACTTCCTGTTGAGGATTTAACTCTTTACTGACAAGTCTCATTCCATATAAGAAGAAATCAAGAGGTCATTTATGGTTCGAGAATCATCCAATATGAGTCAATGAGATCCCTATGAGCAATGCGGGCAGAAACAGGAAAAGGTTGTTACTGACAACTATAACAAAGCATATTTTATCATTTCCCCCCCAAAACAGGATTACTGATTAGTGATTTTTAAAATATTGCAATAAAAAATATGTTGAATTTTCAAAAACATTCCTAAATCATTTTAACTAGTTTAAAGAGTCTAAAAATTGAATAATGAACACTTCAGTTATTAAAATAATCCTTTATCATGACATCTTTAAAGCAAAGACTATTATTTAGCTAAAATGATTTTCATAATCACAAAAAAGTTACTACAAAGTGCCTCGAAAAACATTCCTAAAATCTTGATTTTTTTTTTCTGTGATGTTTCCAACTTCCAGGTTCAATGGATTTTATCAGGATTGTTTTTTCGATAGACCAAAACAAAGTATTGCATATTTGTGAAGAGGAAGGGAAATGATTCATGGTTTTCAACAATTTTACAAATAAAAATCTGATAAGTGTGGTAAGGACAACCCTCCAGGGTCAATACTTTGTACGAGCACCTCATGCTGCACTAAAGGATTTTGGGGTTTGTCTCTACCAGCTTTGAACACCTGGAGTTAGAAATCTGACCCATTCTACCCTGCAAAATAGCTCAAGCTCAGTCAGACTGAATGGACAGTTTGTGGACATCAGTTTCCAGGTCTTGCCACAGATTTCCAACCGGAATTAGGGCTGGCCATATTTTTTTTTTTTTTTTTTTTTTTTTTTTTAACGGGCAGTCTAACACAAATATGCTTTGATCCAAATGATTTCATTGTTGCCCTGGTTATTTGCTTACTGTAATTATCTTGCTAGATGGTGAAAATACCCCACAGTTTCAAGTCTTCTGGACTCAACTTGTTTTCCTCCACTATACAGTTTCTCGAATGTTGTCCAGAAAATGACTTTGTCTCATCTGATCAGAATACCATCTTCTACGTGTGCTGCCGCCCCCCAAGATGACTTGCAACTGTTAAGCAGCACTTCTTATGACTCTTTTTCAATAAAAGTTTCCATCTTGCCATTCTTCCATAAACTAGATTTTTGAAGTGAATCAATATTAGTTGTCATTGCAGCTCCTCCAGAGTCACCCAGGACTCTGGTGGATATCCATGTCTTGGCAGGGTTACAATTGTACCACACTCCTTTCATTTTCTGTTGACAGATTGAACATTGCTGTGTGAGCTAAGGCTTTATAACCTAATTCTGCTTTAAACTTCTCCACAACTTTCTCCCTGACTGGTCTGCTGTGTTCCTTGATCTTCATGATGCTGTTTGTTCACTAATGTTTTCTAACAAACCTCTGAGGTCTTCTAGGAAAAGCTGGACTAATACTGAGAGTAAATTTAACACTTGACTAATTCTGTCACTTTTGAGGCCAAGTGGTTGGACTGGATTTAATTTAGGGGTATTTAGGGGTTAAAGAGCTTGTATGATTTTTATTTGTAAAAACTGTTAAAAATCATGCATCATTTTCCATCTACTTTACAAGCGGTGTGCTTACTTTGTGGATTTTATCACATAAAATCCCGATAAAATACATTGCAGATTATGGCTGTAATATGAAATTCATAGTTATTTCTCTCCAAGGTAAAGAAAGGTAACCCAGAGCTCATCTCCATTCAGAGACTCATATTTGGAATCACAAATGTATTGTGAACTCCAAAGCAGGCCTGCTGGGGAAGTCTGAATAAGGGAAGTTACAAGCCCTGAAGCGTGACACGTAACCACCAGCTGTTCAGCAGGGGCAGCACTGAGGCCAGCAGAGGAGAAAGCAGATCCCTGTGTGAATGTAGACGTACCCCGGTGGAGCAGAGTGAGCCTGAAAAGCAACCTGGTGCTCCCTCGTTCCTGCTTAAAGGGATGTTTATATGAAGAGGTGGCTACCCAAACACACACTACCAGCTTTCCCTCTAAAAATAGGTCATCTATATGCAGTGAAGAACGGTAAGTAGTCATTTCAAAGCTCCAAGTGGCTTACCCGTGTCTTTTTGTACATCTTGTTCTTGAGGTAGCTGAAGGTCCGGCTGACTTTTGTCGTGTTTTTTCCCTCTGTGTCGCTCCGCAGAGGCCCAGGCTCTTCCTCCGATATACTGAAATGCACGTCAGCATTATTTTACAACAGCTGCAACCTACACCACATACCTGCTCACACATTCACCCAAACACTTCTTTATAACACCATAAAGGTCCCATCGTTCCATGGAACCAGTCGACTGCTTTATATGAGCATAAAGGTCATCGTGGCTGTGAAAAACCTAAAGAAGCATTTCTCCGTAATGTGAATGAGCGCATTTGAACTGACCTGTAAGCTACCGACCCGGAGGTACTGGAAAACAACCTCATGCCTGGAAGGAAAGAAGACAGGAAGTGAGAAGGAGAACTTTTTTTATTTGAAATCATATTTTTTTGTCGTGTCAGGTGCAAACTAAGGTGGTAAAAAGGTGTGCAGGCTTGACCTTTCGCTGAGTATACTGGCTCACTAGTAAAACATTTTATATTCATTGGAGCTCAAGGTTGTCAGGTCATGTCCTAGCAGCTAGGATTTGGCGGAGACAGGACTGAGCTACTTCTAATGCTTAAAAGCAAGCTATTTAGCCTTTAGGAACCCCTGTAGAGCTGAGGCAAAGCGTTAATGAAGAGACTGAGGCAGAAAGCTGCAGGCAATCTGCCTTTAAGTTCAGTGACATTCAGTCCTAAAGGACTGTAGACTCCAAAGAGTCTTTAGCTGCTTAGGAGAGGAACTGTTTCAAAAATAAATTCAAAACATGTCTTGTACCCACATTAAATTTGTTATAGTATTAAATATTCATTATTGACGGTTCAGACTATCTCACAAAGTTCTAGTGGGTGGAGCTGTCTACATATTTTAATACAGACTAAAACAGATTTGTTAGCACTGCTGAAGATTTGTAAACATTCTTGAAATAATTCCATCTTTTACTGCAGCAGCATAATCTCACACTGAAAACCTTTCATTTGACATTTATTCAGAGTTGAGGGGGGGGAAACCATGTTAAGAAATAATTATTTTTACCAAAATAGAAAAACAAAACAAAACAGTGGCACAATGGTTGGTACCCTTACTGTTATTACTTTGTATTCACATATTTTTGCTTCCATCTTCTCTTATAATATTTCAGTGTTGGATCATACAGAGAGAGAGCTCTTTCATTCCATTTTTGCACAATCTGCATCACTCAGATCCCAGAGACCTCTCTTATACTCCCTTCTATTCAGCCCATCCCACAGATTTACTATATATTTTAGGTCCATTTTTGTGTTGATTATTTTTCCAAAATTCTTAAAAAGACCAAATGATGACAGATAAATTATATTTTATACAAGCAACAGTTTCTTGGACATAAGTCTGTCATTCATCTTTAATATGGTAACTTTTACTGACTTTCCTGGGCTTCACTTATTCTGTAATGTTGTGTGACACCTTGTTCTATTGTGTTAGGGCAACATCTTATATGTGCACTTTTAACTGAATTCTTGCTATTTACTGTATCTAGTGCCTTGTCATGTATGAATATCAACTTCCTAAGGGTCAAGTGATAGGTGATAGTCTGGCATATTTACTAAAACTCAATCAGAAAATACGTACTGACCCTGTTTTACATAAAGAAATCTAAAAATCTAAAGCTCACGATGCCACACACTGATAAGATTCCCAGAGTCTTTTGAAAAGAAATATACCCACACCATCACGAATCCTTCACCCTAAAGATGGGGTAATTTCTTTCAGGCCAAACCCACCTGAAGCGTTTGTTGCTGAAAAGCTAAAGCACACAGTTCCAGTTAAGCAAACTCCAGGCTGTTACATTTGTGATCATAGAACAAAGAGGGCCTTTTTGGGAGCCAAATGACTGCTTGGCATGTAGACGGCATCTCATAATTGTTTCTCAAAATGTCACTCTGCACTGCAGTTTTCAAAATGTTAGCATTGGAGATTTTTTTTTATTTTTATTTTTTTTTTCACCTTCCTTAGCATCGTGCTTACTGTGTGTGGCGTCAAGATGAGCATCAGTCTCTAAGTGTGTCCAAATTCAGACCCGGCCTACGTCCTTTGTCGACCAGGGGAGGTCGAAAATGAGAGGCTATGAAATTGGATGGTCTAGCCTTCGGACTTATTCCTGCCCATAACTCGGCATATGTTCTGTTGTCTAGCAACCGTGACAGTACTAAACACAAACTGGTAAAAATGTTTTTTTTTTTTTTTGTTTTTTTTTAATTCATGCCAGGGGTGTCAAACTCATTTTCATTTTGGACCACATCAAGATCATGAATGTCTTCAAAGGACCGAATGTGGCAACATGTATTGATAAAACTACCCATTAACAAACTGGTAAAATATGAATAAAAAGCTGTCTCTGCATTCGATGAGAACTTCTTAAAGTTGAGTAATATTGAACATCTTTTCACACAGATGTAATTTGGCAGTATACAGATAAAAACTGTCTTGATTTGATTGATAAAATAATATTTAAGCACACGACTATTCTATTTATGTAGCCCTATAGAGTCTAGAGGGCTACATAAAAAGTTATGGCAAGCCAGATTTGGTTCCCGGGCCTTGAGTTTGACACATGTGATTTATAGAATTCCTTTTAATTAACTGAATTGAATTAATTAATTTTAGTAACAAATATATTCAAAAAATATCCATCCAAATGAAAAAAGGCTAACAACTCAACTGCTTTAAGCTTTTACTGTTAGTACTTCCAGATTTTAATATACAATACTTTTATTTAAAACTGTACTCCTCTCCCACTTCGTCCACCATTGTTACAAGAACAAAGAGCTCTCATTCGGCCCACAATGAGTCCTGGGATAGGTTGGGCTGCGGAGGAGACACCAGACCAGTTTTTCAAATCCAGAGAAAAGTTGACACATATGTGGGCCAAATTTAGAGAAGAATTTAAATTGTGATGTAATCGGCCTTTAAATGCAGCCTTCGAAGGATGCGGTTTCTGAATTTTGACACACATATTGTTGCCAGTGGCTAAAATAAATGGGCTTCTGCATATCATCTTACTTTAACCCCAGAGAAACAGACAGTCATGGATTACTAATGTAAAGTTCTTAGAAATTTTGAACACCTTAAAAAAAAAGAAAGTAGAAATAAAAAATTGTTTCAGTTTCATTTTCCTGAGTGAGATGATGCTACTCCAATTACAGATCATTTTATTTTAAGGCTTTTTACATATTCAAGAGGATTGCCGACAGATATGTCTGTATCTAAAGACATCCCTACAGTTATATACAGCACTAAGTTCATTTTTAAAGAGCGTCATTTCAATGAGGAACATTCAGCTTCTCACAAAATAATCACTTCTTCTCAACATTGTGAAGTGGATGAAAGTCTGTAAAGGACTGAGGATAATATGACAAAAATGAGACAGAAAACAGCAATGGTAATATCTTAGAGAATAGAGGAGAGAGACGTAGGCTTTGTTTAGCATCCTCAGATAATCTGAAGCACCTCTGATGATGTTTTTCCTCTTTCTCTTGTGGTTTTGTTCTAGTTTTCGCAGAAAGACAACACAAAGGACAGTTTATGCAAAGGTCACACTGCACTGTATGTGACAGAAGAAGCCAAGGTCTAATTCAACATGGCAAACAGAATTTATCAGCATAATGAATTCAGCACGCCATTTACAAAAAGAGCAGTTTTGCTTCCCAGCATATTTTTTCAATCAAGGATCAAACTGCTAGTAGATTTATTTTAGTAATAATTAGTATTCTCCTTTTGATTGATGTTTAGTGCTGCAACTCAATCAGCCTCCATGTTGCCTTCGGCATTGTTTAGCTGAGCCAATCCTACACTGGACAGGAAAATTATGAAAACTCAGGGGACTGAAAACAGGTTTTAATTAAAATTGGATTTTTTTTTTTTCCTACAGTCTCAGCCTCTGTAATTCCAGACAGTTTTATGATTCCTTTGGAGAGGAGAGACATCCCTAACCCTACACCTCCACAGGTGGGAACAACAGTTTCAATAATGGTTCAGTACACTCGGGTGTAGCTACCATCTTAATAGAGGGGAGGAGGTGGGCTTCTAGGGCTCTACTGGGAAACGTGACTGCTGTGGTTGTTGATATGATATCTACTTTCTACTGTAGCTCTGTTTGGTACTCACTCAAGTCATCCTCATCATCACTTGATGAATAGTCCCCGTAAATGAACTGAGACTTAGATTTGGGGAGGATAGGGGAAAGGTTGAAAGAGAAGGAAATGCGCCTCTTACGTCTCAGGCGTCCCACCGCTAGGAGGTGGAGGGGCGGCAAGGAGGGAAGAACCACAACAAGTGCTCGTCATTTGATTAAACCGAGGGATTATAGTACTACTAATAAGTCTGTATACTCTTGGCGCCTCTTATTTTAGAAATATAACAAAGTGATTGTAATCTAAACATAATATCAATTTCGGTTAGTTTCTAATTATAATGCCTTTCAAAAGAATTCATACTTCTTGAGTTTTTCTCCCAC
This sequence comes from Anableps anableps, assembly GCA_014839685.1. Lineage (NCBI taxonomy): Eukaryota > Metazoa > Chordata > Actinopteri > Cyprinodontiformes > Anablepidae > Anableps > Anableps anableps. The sequence continues at coordinate 8,402,645 of CM026067.1, read as the reverse complement.
ATTTTTTCATCCTAAAACCACAAAATCTGATGTACGTTTGGAGATTTAACAGTTGAAATCAGACGGTGATATACACCGAATAAAAAGACACAAGCACCTTTTTTTCCTCACAGTCTGAAGTTAAATCAGACCAAACTTCTCTTGTTTTAGGTCAGTTATAATGATCAAAATTATTTCTATTTGCTAATCTGTCAGACGTTTATTTATTAATGTCTTCAAAATCAGATGCCTACAAACATTTCCTCGGTGTCTGGTAGCATTGCACATGAACTGGATGACTTGGGTCAAATGTTTTGGGTTTCCTTCCACCAGCTTCTCAAAATAGTTTCTGGAGTTCTGACCAGTTCCTCCTGACAGAACTGGTGGAACTCAGTCAGGATTACACCTCAATGACAAAAGCCTTTTCACACCTGTCCAGATAGGAGTGAGATCAGGGCTTTGTGATGGCCACGCCAAAGCATTGAGACTGTTGTCCTTAAGCCATTTTGTAACCACTTTAGCTGTATGCTGAGGGTCATTGTCCCTTTGGACTCATTTGTGCCTGAGCTTTAACTTCCTGACTGATGTCTTTAGATGTTGTTTCAACATTTCAATATAGTGTTCTTTCCTCATGATCCCATCTTATTTTATGGCGTGCACCAGTTCTTCACAACATGATGCTGCCACCCGTGTACTTCATAGTTGGGATGGTGCACCCAGGCTTACAAGCCTTTTTCCTCCAAATGCACTTTAGTTTCATCAGACCACAGGACACGTCTCCAAAGATAAAGGTCTTTGTCCCTGTGTGTATTTGGAAACTACAATCTGTCTTTTTATGTTTCTTTTGGAGTAATGGCTTCCAGTCAGTCAGTACTAGACACATTTCACTGTGGATGATGTCTTACCAGCTTTAGCCAACACCTTCATAAGGTTTTTGGTTTTTGTTCTGGGGTTAATTTGCACATCTCAGACCAAAACCAAACTGGTGCAGCTCCACAATTCTCTTACTGATATCTTGGCTGATTTCTTTTGACTTTCCAGTCGTATCAAGCAAGAAAGCAGTGTGTTCCAGGTGTGTCCTTAAAGTACATCCACAGATGTGCCTCCAATTAATTCTGATTTTGAATATATTAATAAATAGATCTCTGACATATTCTTTCTCTCATTGTTGTGGCTTTTAGGAAATAGATATAATTCTGGTGATTCTAACTGACTTAAAACAAGAGAAGTTTGGTCTGATTTAACTTCAGTGAGAAAAAAAAGGTTTATGTAAACTTCTGGTTTCCACTGTATGCTGTCAGTATTAAGTCTGCTTCACTCTAATACCTATAATTAAAATGCAGGGCAACCAACTGCAAAATAAAATAAAAAAATCTAAAAAGTGTCTCACACCATGACCACTTTAAAACATGGTGGTAGCAGCATCATGCTATGGTTAAGACCTAACTCTAATTGTAAATGCATGGAAGGACTTGAAAATTGCTGTTTATGGTCAATCTTCATCCATGAAGATTGAGGGGTAGCTCTGCAAATTATTGACTCACAGTTAATGAGCGCAAATGATTGCAACATTTAACATATTTTTATTTGTAAAACATCCTAAATTGTATCATGTATCCTACCACTTCAGTTGTGTTCGACTTTGTGTTGATCTAGCAAATATAAGTCAAATCAAATACATTCAGGTTTGCAGTTTTGAGCAGAGAAAATGTGGAACAGTTTTAGGGGCAAGAGGAAGTGGTTTTGAAACCAAGGCACAGTATAATTTAAAGACACGTCTCTCGATGAATAAAAAAAAAGAAATCAACTTATAGAAAGCCCTGAGAGGCTGAACAGTTAAAGAAATGGTAAAGGAATAATAACTCAGGTGTGAACCTGAAGTTAGGACAAACACTCACCATCGCTGTCTTTTTGGCTGATGGTGACCATGGACACAGACTTGGTGAGGGGAAGGGTCATGGAGGGACAGCTGTTTCTCAGCGGCCGGTACCGCCGTAGTTTCTGCGCCATGAAACACAAAGTTTGCATCAGATCTGCTGCATGCCAACATTAGAGAGGATGCAAAAGTGTATGAAGGCAGGCAGAGATTATGTGGAACACAACAGCAGCCGATAAACTGGAAACAGGAACAATAAACTAAAAGGGGAAACTGGATGCTTAATTTGTGATGGTATGTTCATGATTTGTTTAAAAGTCACTGTGAGTGAAGGGAATCAAACAATGATGATTAGTAATTCTCACAAATCCCCAAAATGAGGTTTCCACACCTTACCTTGTTTCGGAAATCTTCTTCTGTTCCAATGAATTAGGCTCAGGATGTTGTTAAGGACCCTTCCTGGTTTATATTACAAGGATCAAAGTCATACATATGTTTCTCAGCTGACCTGTTCATGCAGTCTGCTGTCCTCCTCCCGCTCCTCCTGCTCCTCCGTCAGAGACACCAGGGAGCCCCTGTCATCGCTGTTGTTCCGGGGCATCCTTGAATGCTCCAGGATGCGGGGTTCTTGGATGGTGGAGCCCCTCAGCTCTTCCTGGATCCCACTGAGCCCTTCCAAGCTGTAGCTGCACAGACAAACAGAAACACATGAAACTGTGCTGTAAACACACTCGTCTAGGTCTGGTTGAACTATTCCTTACATCTTTCTGGACAAATACAATTCTTGCAACGGATACACCAAAATGCATGCATGCACCTGTTGCCAGACTCACACACACACACTCACACAAAACTGGCTCTGCACAGTGTTTAGTCAGCTGAGTTATCGTCGGCCTCTGGGGCAGATTTACAGCTGAAGCAGCTGCAAATGACTTCCAACATCGGCATCAGCGCAGAGGGCTCCGCAGCTGTGATTTACAACCCCAATTACATCGATCTATGACTGGGAATAAGAGGCCCTGAAAAATCCAATGCAATGATTATGGGGAGGAAAACTACAACTACATTTCAGAATGAGCTATGCTAGCAAGCTGCAGCTCAGTCTGCTTCAGGACAGGCTCCCCCAATGCTTGGAGGCTCCTGCAGTAAATCTCTCCTTTCTCCAGCCTCTGGGGTAGTGTGGCTTCCATGTTATCCAGCAAATCATCAGTCCGACACTTTCAAGCATCACTAACTGAGGCTGGACTAAAAGAATCATCATCGGTGACCAGCCTGGCGAGGCACTCGGCAATCCTCAGGGTCAGGAACGCAGATGGCTCTATCTGTCATGTTAAAACCTCCTTCCTGGCGCTAGATACTCACCCTACAGACCCAGAAGCTCCTCCATCCTGAATAACACCTGCAGAATTTGCAGCTCTTTGCTGTGCAATAGGAAGCCACTGACTGACTGAATTTACATACAAAGAAAACACGCCCACAACAACGGCTAATGCAAATCAAGTGGATTGTAAACATGCATCATTTAAAAATGGTCATGTGCTCGGAACAAAGAAAAAGAGAGGAACTGACGGAGTAAGACCACACAACTGATGGAAAGAGCTTCGAGAGCTCAGAGTTACAGATGAGATGTTCGAAGTTTTGGGGGACAAGGAGGAAGAGAGAAGTGGAAAAAAACCAATGAAGCAGACGGAGAAAGATGGAAGAGATGAGACAGTTTATAGCATAAACATACAGGAGGGGACTGTTTATGACCGTCTAGATTGAATAGAAAAGTTGCATTTTATGAGTGGCTTCTTTTGAGGAGACATGCAAAGAGTTATATCATATATATATATATATATATATATATATATATATATATATATATATATATATATATATATATATATATATATATATACACACACACACACCTTGTTTCGGAAATCTTCTTCCGTTCCAATGAATTAGGCTCAGGAGCATATATATATATATATATATATATATATATATATATATATATATATATATATATATATATATATATATATATAAAGAAGGGATTAATCGGATTAATCGTGATTAATTCGTCATTCACATAATCATAAACTAATTTAGTAATCGATTAATCGTTAACTGGAGTATTAAAACTCAAAAAATAATAACAGAATAATAATAAAATAATAAAATGCAATAATTTTTTTTTTACTTAAAAAAGGAATTGAATTACTTGTTTATTTGCATTGTTTAATATATTTCTAATATCGTATAAAAACAGCTTAAGCGGTTAAATGAAAAATCAACAGAATTTGCAATAAAAAAATTTTTTTTTACCCAATTAATCAATTATTGTTTCTGCTGGATGACAAAGTCACTCCTCCATCTACTCTTCTTTGTCTATGCTTATGAGAACGTTTTTCATTAATGAATAGTCATGAGGTTGTGTATTACAACCCGTTTTCCAGATTTGCCATGGGTACTTCCTGCTTCCTGCTGCAGTGTTTGTGGTGACAGAATGCAAAACTAAAATCCAACCGATTCCCAATAAAGCCACAATAAGCCGGGCACCAGGAGCATGACTACAGCCTCGATTGTTCAGCGAGACAGATGTGGCCATATGGTTGCAGCAGCGATCTTCCACAATGTGACACATGTCTTAATTAGGACCTGGCGGAGGGTATTATTTGTATTATGTGTAATCTGAGCCACTGTGTGTCCACATATCAGGATTTATGGCACTCTGCAAGAAACAAAACTGAATAGCAAAATTTTAGAAGAAAGAAATATGTAAAGGAAAAGTTTGATGCCAAAAAAGTATCAACCTATAGCCTGACAAAACCTTCAGTTCAGATCATTTATATTTATATTTTCTACTTTGAAAATTAAAAATATTTTTAAACACTGTTCAAAACGCAGCTCCATCCTAGAGGATCACCATATGGAGGATTTGTAAAGGCTGGAGAAAAATAAAAGATTTTTTTTTTTTTTTTTTTTTTACCTTTTTTTTTTAAGTTCAGCCTTCCTGAGTCCAGCGCAAGCGTTTGACTCAGCCAACAGATTAGAAACAGCTCTACTCCTGTTCATGCTATCAATAATAATGAAGGAAGAAGCTAGTTCCTTCATAGTTGCTTCCTGATAACCTCTTCTGGGTAGAAGTGCAGGTAAAAGTTATTTTACAGTTTGAACAACTTCCATTCGGGTTTTATCGCTGTGGCACAGAGTCTTCTCCTCCAGGGCTGCACTCAAAACCTTTCTGACGCCTTCATAGTCTCCAAAAATCCCTACAGGATCTTAAAAAACAGAAAAAAAACTTCTGTTCTCGATCTGTAGCCATGCAGCCTGCACCTCCAGAGTTACACTTCACTTTTTCCAAAGAAAAGAGACGAGGCTCAGCCACAGCTTTTTTTTTTCTTTTTTCCATGGTGCTTTATGCACATTCCAGCAGGGGTGAAAAAGACAGCAACATTCTTCAGCAAAGTCGCCTGCAGGGATGCAGCATAAAGCAGGAGCAGCGCAGCAAGCAGATGTTAAAAAGCAGGAGTGACACATAGTCCACACTGCATCTTGTGAAGACAACAAATCAATCCCAACAACATGTTATCAATACCTTCTCCTGTGAAAGGCTGGCTTCCCCTCACCAGGGCTACGGATGGAACTGGGGGTGATCAAAAAGAGACAGGAAGTGGTGCATGATGGGAGAGATGAACTGTGATTTGAGAGGACAGAATGTAAAGGCAGAACATGATGAGAGTTTGACTGCTGTACTGAAGGCTGCAATGTGCTGGAGCAGCAGCGATGTTGGTGTTTGGTAAAAGTAATGATCCTACAAGGAGAGTTTTCAGGAAATTACTGTTTGCTTTCATCCAAAGAATGAAGTTGAGACATCTTGCATCTATAATGCTCTGATAAAGTGTTTCTGGGATGATTTAAGCTTCTTTGAGGTCTAGTTCCAATTTTAACTGAGTCCTTGTAAGGATATGACACATAAAAAGAGAAAATACACAGGAATAGTCAATAGTCAATGAATAAAAGCTGGATGCTAATTATCTTAATGTGATTTTTTTTTTTAACTTAAGTCAAATAAATTCATTAAAGTACTAGTTGATTTGTTTATGTCATACGTTTTGTCCTTTATTTTGATGCTTTGAGTGCATCGGGTGAAAAAAAAAAATCAACAAATTATTCAGACAATTAAGGAAAAAACTGGACAATTCCAATTAATTGGTGCATCTCTACTTGTACTATTCATGCATCTGATATACAAGAGGCTGAAGCCAGGAAACTATTGAATCAGCATGAGAACAGATGCTAAAGTCTGAAAGACGTCCATGCCAAGAGCAGCAACTCTATCAATCCCGAACACCAACTCCTAACGTGAGGAGGAAACTTGCTGCATAAAGCCAATAAATAGCTACCAGCATGACCCCTTGTCAGAGCACAAATACCTTTAATCTAGAATTAATGAGCTTTAGAGATGCTTGTAGGTGGATTTCTGTTCTTTATGTAAAACTAATAAGCTGCTGGTGAAAGCTGCATATTCATCTAAGTGACGCTCTAATGCCGCCTTGGAGGAAAAGACCTCTCATTTTTTTAGAATGTATTAATCCACCTGTATCCTGCTATGCCTGATACATTTTTGTAAGTCTTAAGCCTTTTTTCCCCTGATGCGCTTCTAGTGAATTTTAAATCTATTTTAAATTTGCACCAAGTTTCAATTAAGTCACAACAGAAAACTTGATATTCCGTGTTTAAGCAATCCTGTAAAAACAGACACTAAAGAGGAGGGAAATCTAAAGCCTCGTCATGTGCAAAAAGTTTATTCACAGCTTATGTGTAAACATCACACTAGTTTTTACTTTAACTTAGGTGTTTTTATTTCTAAATGACTCTTAGGTGAGTTGGGTTGTTAAAAATGGTGTGTAAACTATGGTCAGAAACATTGGAATGGACTATAATGCAGCAAAAAGTAGCCAATGCTTAAGAAATAACTTTAAAAGGTTTAAACTCTTGAGGGCTGCTTTAAAATATCACAAGAAGGTTCCTCCTTGAAAGCCTAAAATAGGGAAATCAGAGGTGGTTTTAGAAGATTTTTTGCACAAAATTACAATTCAAACACAAGTGAACTGTTGATTCGTCCCTGCTGAGAGCTCATCAGAAGCACCATTATCATTTCCTGTCACTGTCACTCTCCCTTGTGAGGAAAGCACCACTTGCTGCTCTGCTTTCAGCTTATTTGTGCAGACCCACAGACAGTCAGACGGTGTGAAGATGTAGTTGCTCATCAACAAGATGCTGTGTCAGTGTCAAGCCTTTTACAAGTAACACTCAATGAGGATTCCGAGAAACTCTTTGCAAGCAAGCATTCTTTCATGATTTGACCAAACAGAACCAGCAGGATGTATAAATGACATCTTTGTCTCAGACTTAACCTTACCACATTCTGTAAGTTTAGACCTCCATGTTTGCTTGTTTTTTATGACCTGGGTGTACTGTGTTTGTCTGTCCTCACAAAGGAGAAAGCTTTTAGCTTTTCCTCGTTATTGACTTTGTGGATAACCAAACATTAAATCTTGATGACCTGCCTATGCTTTTTTCTGCTTTTCATTCTACTATGCATTTAAAAAAGTAGCTATAAAATCCTGTATCCTGAATGTCTATAAAGCATAAATATCACTACAAAAATATGATGCAACAAAGCATTTACTTTTTCTATGACAAAAATCACCTGGTGGGGTTTGATTTCCTGACACACCAAGATCAAGAACATTCTCAAAGGGCTGGTTGTGCCAGAATGTATTAATAAAACTACCTATTAAACTGTTAAAATATTACAGCTTTCTCTATATTGAGGACCTCTTAAATGAAATAATACTGAACATTTTTCACTTTGATGTAATTTGGCACTATACAAATAAAAACCTGATTTATTTGACTGATAAAATAATTAAACACACAACTGTTATCTTGAAGTTCTACTTATAGAGTCTTGAGGGCCGTATAAATAGTTATGGTTTGGCCTTATTTGACCTGCAGGCATTGTTTCTGACACATGCGAGTTGACCTATCAGAAGTTTCTAAAGTCATGACATTGTCATCTGGGCTTCCCCTCATTGTTTAAAGAGATAGCAATCATTCTGTATGTAAACGTGTGATTTTCGAGACCATAAATTAACTATGACATATTCTTTCTCTTATAATTGTGGCATTTAGCAAATAGAAATATTTTTGGTCATTCTAAAACAAGAGAGGTTTGGTCTGATTGAACTTCAGACAGTTGGGGGGAAAAAAAGGTGCATATGTCTATTTTTATTCAGTGTATGTAAACCTCTGGCTTCAACTGTATATAATTGTGTATGCGCCTCTCTGTGTGCACCTCTATAATAGTCCAACTGCCTCTTGACAAATGGGAACACAGCTGTTCAAAGCAAAGGCATAAAACTAAAAGGCGGCAGAGGGGATGACATGAGCAAGCTTTAATAATGCCAACATTTGATCCTGGAGACATCAGGTCTGTGACACCCACTAAAACTAGCCCCTGATATCTAGGATTAAGGAGTAACTTCCCTGCTTTATCCATGCCATAAGTAACACTGGAACATCAACAGGATGATATAATGAATAGGAATGCACCAACCAATCAGAAAGTGACTGGAATTGACTGATTCTTCCTTGATTGGCCCTGAACCATGATCGGCACTTCAAATACTGAAAATTTCTTCAGTCTATAACATATCAATCATTGTCATGTAAATTGAAAAAGATCAGATAAAGGTTAGAAACAGGTGCTTTTGGATTTTCTGTAATGTGTCAGAATATGTTTTAAATTCAGAATCAGTCGAAATCAGAATCAGCAAGCCAGACCTTGCTGGCAAAAAAGTTCCTTCCAGCTCTCACCTCCTCTGGTTCATCTCTGACTCTCCTCCGTTGTTCTTTCCTGGACCCCAGCTGTGGCGGCGAAGGGGCGACAGAGAGCGTTTGCTGTTGCGGAAGAGACAGGAACGCTGCGGCACCTCAGTCACTCTGTCTTTTGCTTCCTCTTCAGCGTCCCCTCCTCCTCCTCCTCCTCCTCCTCCAGCACCAGTATCCTGGCCTTCAGTGTTAGTAGCCTCAGACTGGACGCCCTCCTCTGGGCTCCAGCTGCCGCCTAGGCCCTGGCTGCCCTCAGGACTGGAACTGGACGGCCCAACGCTGGCGGTGTCGTCTGTGGAGGAGCAAGAGACGGAGACCTCGCTGGTGCTGTCTCCTCCCGTCACCGGTTCATCATTCTGCAGACATCCAAGGAAAGTGAGCTGTTAGTAATATTTGGAAACATCTTTGCCTCTCTTCATGCATCTCAAAAGAATTGCCAAAGTAAGAGACGGCACCTTGAAGTGAGAAGTTTGTTAATTAAAAATAATGAAAATTTCATCCCAAGCAACAATAGTCGCTAAATGAATAACAAAAAACATTAAATATTTAATTTATTGATTTTTTTTGGATGTTTATTTAACAAAAACTGACCAACATGTTGTTTACTATCACATTAAATCAATTATGTGTATTTATTTGTTATTATTTAGCTTTACATAAATTTTCTCTACACACACCGTCTTGAGTTCAAGTCCAAATAAGCAGCCATGCAGCTAGCCTGCAGTCCGCTCCTTTGCAGACATGCTGCTCATAGCTTTCAAACTGTGGCTTTAAAACAACAATACCTTATTAAGCATGATAGGTGGAGCTCCTTTACTTTCTAGATAACTGATTCCCAAAGTTGGAGTCAGAACCCTACTTGAACCAATAAGTATGGGGTCTTGAGATCCAGTACAGAAATTAAACTAAACAATAAGGAAAATGATGAAGTACATTTATGTTAGAATGTTTCAAGAGATTATTGCTATTTAGGATGTTTATGTTACTATTACTGTACCCATGTTTAATTGATTTTATAGAAATGTTTTGAATACTGAACCAACAGATTGGCTCGTGAGTCCATTCTGGTATTAGTTTGTGGGTCTGAAGCTGAAGAGTTTGGGAATCTCTGCTAGATCACCAAGGAAATATATCCAAACAGCTAAATTTGTGTTTCTTCAAAATCAGTGAAAAGTGCAGAAGTCTTCTTTCAACCAGTTGACCAGCAGTACACAGCAACATGTGGGTACGGGGCAGCAAAATAATCCTTGGCCACTCCAGATAACTCTACACATCAAGTTCTAATGGGAAATTTTTTTGCAGTTTTGAAACATCTGATTTGCTTCAATACTCCTAACAAGCCCCTGCTTAATTGAGATAGCTTACAAGGTGAGCTCTAACACACCCTTGCATGAGAACCACTAAGCCTATGTGTGGGTGCTATACTTATCCACAAAGCTGACACCTTCTCCTGAAAGCTAACAATGTGTTGATTGTAAAACCTCTAAGGAGGACGTCTATTTTGCACGGATTTCTGTTTCAGTACATTATTTGACAATTTTCCTTTTAAGTATGTTGATGGTGACAAACTATTCTAAACAGAATAAACCTATAAGTGAAAACAACTAAAAAAAGTATTTTTCTTTCAGGCCCAAGAGTGTGAAGATTCTTGCTCTGCTTGAACAGCAAGACATTAACAGAGGAATATTTAAAATATACACAAAAAAAATAACAAAACAGCACAGATTACCATGTAGGAAACACTAAAATGGAATAATAGAACATATGTGCATCAAATCACTGTTAATCAGCTGGGCTATCACATTATATGTACATCAGCATTTCTTCACTGAAGCATGTTATGAATTTAGAGAAGGCTGGAAGAGCAATTTAACCCACAGGAATGGAGCATAATGAGGACCAAATGGCAGGGCTTAAGCATAACGAGCAACAGCCACTTTATAGCAACACTGACATTATAACAAACACCATTAGATGATGGGGGAAACAAAGCTTTCACAGATGTTGCTCAGACACACACACACACACTTTTCAAACACTGTCAAAGTCACAAGACTGAGCAGCCAGGATAGAAACTGCGCGTGGAGTTCTGTTGTATACTCCCTAATGAATAAGTCTCGCTGCATAAGTGTTGCGTTGCGATGGGTGGGAACATGCTCCTGCGCTGACACTCACAGGTCTAGGGAGGTTCTTTTGGAGCTAATTCGTAGGTGTGAGCTTTAACTGGGTCTATTGTGCAGCCAGCTGCAGTGTTAGCGCCAACATAGAGCTGCTTCTGTTGGAGGGGCTGGGAAAGAAAGATCTGCTTTATGCTGCAGAAACAACTTCCTCTGGGAAAGAGGGAACGTTTGAGTTTGTGGATGTGAGCGCACGTGACTGCAGCGAACACTGGCTTTGGAGTCAGGAGGAGGATTCGGATAGGATTAAACATTTTACATTTCAGGCTTTCCCAGTTTTCTCATGCCCTCACGCACAACAATTAATGTTGTGCTTTCTTTCCACAAGGGCACATGATGCATGCTGAGCTCACGTGTTAATGAGATCCATGCCATGGCCTTTAGAGTTATGAAACAGTTCTTTTTTTTATCCGTTTTCTACATTCACAGAAGTGTAGCTTGCTAAAGAAAAGACATTTTCTCTTCACAGAGAAGCAAAGGCACTAATCCCCTCTTTCAGAATTTAGCTTCTGTGGCCTTTGTTTGAAATCAAAGCCTGCGAGCCTCATGCCACATTTCACCCATCACTCACTGTCTGCTGTGTCCTAACCCTCAGCATACCAGCGACCACTGGCAGGCCGATGATAATCACTGCGCAGACTTCATTGTTCGCTCCTGTTTACAACAAACAGGACATATGGTTCCAATTGGAATGAGCAGTGTTTGAGTGCTCAACGCAGCAGAAAGATGCAACACTGAGAGATGCATGCATTTCAACATCAACCAAAGGCATCCCTGGCGTCACACAGCAGCAGATTGACAGCGGGGACCACGGGTTGCACTTTCCCCAGCAACAGAGCAGAGCTGCCAGCATCAAAAGATGCTCGGTTGATGTCTTGGGTCTGAACCTCAGGGCACTGATAAATAAAACTGAACGCAGACAGAGGGAAAAACAGCTTTGTTATACACAGAAAATATTCCCTATAGGTGCAGTTGCAGAGGCAAACAAAAATATATTCCTGCTGTTCAACATGAGTGAACCTGATGTTTGGAGAGCAGCCAACACAGCATAAAGACTCTCATTTTGAAATGTACAGTGCACTTTAGTAGTATTCATTTTTTCACATCTTGTCACAACCACTAACTATTTTATTGGGATTTAATATGATACTCCAACACAAAACGGTTCATAAAGTGGAAGAAAAATGATTCAGATCTGAAAAGCGTGGAATGCTGATGTATTCAGACTAATATACTCCAATACACAATATCTAAAAAAAAAAAAATCCATTTACCTGACTTTAGAAGTGAATTAATTAGCGTATACTAGGGAATTAGCAACATATCGGCAATAGTATCAGTGTCAGCCATTTTTAACATATTGGCATCGGTCAGATAAGTAAAACTGGGCCGATATCAACAATCAATGTTTATTTCTATCTTGTTGCTGTTTGTGTATGTGCTTCCAGAGGGGGAGGGGGTTGGTCATATGGTATTTGTTAGGTTATGTAACAGTGACAGTGATGCAGCACAGGACTGTGCATATTTTGGTATCAATCAAATACCAAGTAAATACAGTGCCAGTACTGCCGATGCCAATACCAATACTGATACTTTTTATTTAATTTTGATATATCATCAAACTTCTGACCTTTAGGTGTTTTGTGATTTTTCCTTTGAATTATTTTGTTAAATCTAGGGCAGAATTTGGACAAAGATTATGTCTACAAGATACTTTAATAACATATTAACATGATAAAGAACAGAAAAATAAAACAAACGTGAGTGTATTTTTTTCCGTAAATGCAAAAAATTGTCATTTGAGAGCAAATCAAAACTACAATACAAAATAAAAAAAATACTATTTTAAGAGTATTTTGGATCAATCCACCCACCTCCACTGTGAGGTGTTTAATTGAAGCAGAGAAGCAATGTAAGTGGTGGGGTCATTTTTTCATGGTGCAGAAAGGGTAGGGAAGTTATGTATATATAATATATAGCAGTTAATATTGATTATCTGCGATAACAGCAATATTAACATTGGATATCGACCCAAACTGTCAAATCCAAAAAGAAAGAGTGTGGGACAACTGCAGACCTGCCAGGACAGGACCAAATCTCACAGGCTGTGCAAGGGTAGAATTATGTGCAGGGTCAGTGAACATGTGGAAGAACATAGTACGTTACCCTATCCACCCTATCCCCAGAGTAAAACATGGTGGTGGCAGCATCATGCTATGGGGATGCTTTATTTCACCACATAGCATTGCACTTTCACGTCATAATTATGTGCTACTTTGTGATTAGTCTTATTTCATAAAATACTGGAATAATACATTGAAGTTCAAGGTCATAATATGAAAAAATTCAAAATTTTCAACGGTATGAACGGTATGAACACTTTTGTAAGGCACTGCATTTGGTAGTCTCTCAGTAACATGTTAATGAAACAAATCAACACAACATTTTTTTTCCACATATTCCACTTCCTGAAGAAAATGCTGTTTCCCATAACCCTGATGTAATTTTACAGACCTTTCTAAAGATGCTCTCATATCCTGGCTCTGCATTCAGGAAGCTTTCGATGTCACTGCCAGAATCTCTGTGAGTGGGTGAGGGACAGCTGGTGGAACTGCTGGTTCTGCTGGGCAAACTGGGAAACGCTGAAGACGTCGAGGATTCTGAAACATAGAGCAACATCCAGTTTTAACACCTCACAGGATGAAAATAAAGAGAGAAATGCTATGTAGGGAATAGTTTCCTGAAGGGATTAAAAGAAAAACTCCAGAAGAAACAAAAATGCATATTTTGGCATTGGAGGAGGAAATTCTACTGCTAAACCAGAAAAGGATTTTCTCAGCCTTCAGCAGTTAAACTGAAACTCACAATGGTGTTTTTTTTTAATTTTTTTTTTTTTTTTCAGTTGTTGTTTCTACAATGTAAGCATGTCTGTTAGATATTGGTAAAAGCACTTGTGGGAAGTTGAGGTGGTGTGAAAAGCCTTGAGGATCGATGGCTAACTGTCGTAAATGAAGCTGTCTGTGCTGCACCGCTAACAACTACCGTTTGTGCTCCTTAAAAGCACTGAGGCCAAAACAAAGTCAGGGAAAATGACAAAAACAGAGCAACAACATAGCACTTGTTAAACTTCCTGTAGTGTTTTTAAAAAGCTTTTAGGTGAGAAAAAAGTCATGTAATGTGGAAATGTTCATGTCCACAGTCACTAACCTGACTCAAGCCTACTTCACTTAATTTAATCCTGCATATTAAATGGTTTCGAATCCCCTTCACATCATATTAAATGGTTTCAAATCCCCTTCACTTCAAACCCTGCGTTTAATAACTACATTCAGCTCCTTTCATTAAGCTACAGTGGCCTTAAACCAACATGGCTTTTTAACAGTAGCCCACAGTGAGATTTTTTTTTTAAAGGTTTACACCCACCATTACTTCTAACCCCTTACTGAACCACAAATAAGCATGTCTAAAGTCATCACACAATTCACAGCTCCTACAGCAGAAAGGTCCTGGGGAGTGGATGGGGAGTGGGTTTACAGGGTTTCTGTACATGTAGGGACATGTACTGATAATATTCCAGGCCAAACTAGAAGAGGAATCTTGATATACCAGCGGGCTTTCTTTAGCCAGTTGCCAGGAACAACTGGATGAGATCATCCACCCAGTTCTTAGTTTTGCGTTATTCCAGATGCCTATCTGGGCCAGAGATGTGGAAGTTTGTCCCTCAGGAACATGTTGCATTCAGTGGACTCATAACGCAAGAGGAAGTTGTTTTTTTATTTTTAAAAAAATGTGCCTGTGTGCTCATCCTTCTAGATGCGGAAGGAGCTTAAAGCTGCTAGGCAGATTCTTTCTGTAATTCAGTAAAGCTCACTTTAGGTAGTTTGTTACATTTGGAACGACATGTCTTGTTTCATGATTTTGTTGTGAATCAGTATTTGAGCAAGATGATCATAATATGAGTCTACTCTCCAAAACACAAGCTTCTATGCACAGATCCCTGTGGTGACATCACACAAGGCAACTTCTTCAAATGTTCTTATTTAATGTTCTGTATGGCAAAATGTCGGCTCACCGCATGATTTGAGAGAAATAAAATCGAATCAGTTTGTGAAAAGAATTCGGAAATGTATGGAAGATGAACGTCTCAGACTCTACATCGCTACATGCTTGTAGATAGGCAGAGGAAAGGCTTTAGCTGCTCAACCTCTCATGGCCAGCTAAGCTAGGTTGGTGGCATCAACTAACTCACTCACTCTTTGGTTACCTAGCAACAACCTGTTGAGTAACTTGTGCAGCAGCAGTTTCGGGTTTCACCACCGTTCTCCATAACTGTTTAAAAATAAACAACAGCATAGAGTGAAAACTGTGGATAAAACAGGAAAGGTCACATCACCAGTTTGGTAGTATTTCAGATGTTTAAAACAAAAAAACTAATCAATAATTATCCATATCGACTGATATGAAATGCTTATATCGTGATATGTTTTTCAGCCATATCACCCAGCCCTATTCATTACCCAGGTGTATTTTTATTGTCAGCCACGTGTGATAATTACACGAGTGAATAGGAAACCTCCAAGGCTCAGAGCTGAAAACACACAGCCAGATGCTGTACCATCTCTGCAAGGAAGCAAAAGAACGTCTAAAATATTCTTTCTGAATACTCTCATAAATGGTTAAAATTGCAGACTGGCAGATTGACAAGTAGCACCAACATAGACCTTAACATTCAGGTCTGACTGGAGGGAGGTTAAGATAAGAGGAAAGGAGAGATCAGTGTTGTCTTTAACATCCCACCATAAACCAAAACACAAGCTGCTCAAACATTTATCACACAAATATCTATTCTATCAATATTTAATTTGTGAAGTCTATTAAAAGATAATATTAAACAGACCAGAAGCTGATAAAATGCGTTACTTAAAAAGGAGGTAGTCTTGATTTCATCTTGTTTCCAGTTCAGGTCATAACGTTCTTACTTTCCAGATAATGAGAAGCTTTACTCTGACCTTTAATTCCATGTTCAGATACACATTTTTACCAAGCTGCATGCTTGAAAGTGTTTTTGGCCTTTGTGTGGTAAAAGCTGGTGGGGACACCGGAGCATGCAGCGCATTTGTTACAGACTCCACCCCCTCACACCTGTTCACCAAAACTAGCAGAGGACTGTGAGCTCTGACAGCTGTCTTCCTCCCGCTGTTCTAAACAGAGTCTACCACAAAACACACACACACACACATAGTAAAGAAAGGACAGAGAGAACAGGAAAAGAACGCTTCAATGATTCTGTGGGTGGCTGAGGTTGCTGCTGAATGTGCAGGTCCCCATACACCTGTGAGGGTGACATTAAATCAATATGGTGTAAGAGAAACGTGAAGTCTTTGTATACAATAAATATGTGTACAAACATGCCCAACTTTGACATAGCTATGGTTTAGAAAACTGTAACAATTTCCCATCATCCCTTTCAGGCAGTTAAAAGTCATTTTAATGAGATGCCAGAGAAAGCGGCAGACTGACCGGAATTTTTTTCCACTGTGAGTAAAGAGTAAAGTAGTTCGGCCTCCCAACACCTGTGGCTGCACACTGTCGGTCAGCTAGCTCAAAAAAAAGCTAACACGTTGGCAACAAGCAGCATGCCGACTGAGCAGGTAGCTGAAAGCTGTGAACAGTACACACGTAAAAACTACTACCACTAATATTAGCTGGTATTAAGTCAATGTCTTTGCTGAAGTCTGAAAATCAAAACAGCCATAACTGAATATCCATATAACAGTAAGTTAATAAGCAGTAGAAATAACTGTTGCTTTAATCTTTTGGATCATGTCAGTTTTGGTGTGTAAACACCATGAAACTGTTGTAGTTTTCGTTAGGGGTTTCCTCTTGTGAGAATTTTATTCCAATCCTTGTCTGAACCTGTTGAGTATTCAGGTCTGTTAGATATTAAAGAGTTTCTTGAGAAGTGTCAGCACTGTCAGACAAACAAATGAAATAAAAATTGCACTAAATATGATTCAACTCAATTATTTGATCCAGTCATACCTCAAAAAATATCAGTCACTGCACATGATTTCATGGGTCACAAAACAGATACTGGATATTTTACTGTTGACTATGTAACAAGCAATAAATATTCAGATAAAAATCACAAACTTCTGATTGATTTTTCTTTTTACCTCTACCAGCTTACATTTTCTTGTGTTTGCATTTAGTGTTATATCCTGCTGAATTTATATTTGGTATGTTCTGCATAACATTGATACTTTGTTATTTTGATACCAGAGTCTCAGCCAAAAATGCAAAATAAAATTTTGCTGCATTTTGTAGTGGTTTAAAGTGCCTCGACACTAAAATATCAATCTGTGGCCAGAAATATTTCAGAACATCAAAATCTGTCTCAAGAGTAGTAGTCTTCTTTCAGTCAGCTGACTGACAATGCACAGCAGCAGGTGAGGGAGGGGCAGCTTTGTTCACTACATCACTTTTTATGGCATTCCACTAAAAAGACTTTAAACTGTAGGAGATCTATGAAGGAAATTTTTAGGAGTTTTGAAACCATAACTTTTAAAACCTTGGTTTACCTTGATATTGGTAATCATACACAAGTTTAACCTTAATTAAAGAAATGTTAAATTAAAGGTTAATAAATGTAGCATGGAATGTGACCAACAGAACAAAATGTAAAGCCTCACTATGATTCATATTCAAAGTGTATTTTCAGTCTTTTGAAATGTCTAATGTAAAGCTTTTTTACTTTGACAGCCAGCATCTGTGCTCCTGTATGAGTAACATTAGCAAATAAGACTGAGCTGAACAGGACGCAGCCTCACCCAGAAAAGAAGGAATATGATGGAACATCCCAATCAGTGGCGTAGCACAATGACTCAATGTAGACCAGGAAACCACATCACAACCTGGCAGGCTCCCAACCTCCGCTGCTTCGGCAAAGAAAACAACCAGTAACAAAGTGTCAAGGGAGACACTGCTCCACGTTCCTCCTACACCACAAACACAACCTGTCCTACACAGAAGTGAAGAAACTTTGGTTGTTTGTTCCTTTCTCTGCTTTTCTGCTTGTGGAATTGCGTATGTAGAGTTCAAGAAAGGTATTTTGCCATCATAATTAGGTTTTCAACAAACTTTATTATTTACTCAGAAGTCCACCTTCTGTTGTATGAGTTGAAAGGAATACTGTAGGGTGAGAAGATCTGACTTTGTTCAACATTTCTTATTTCACACAATGACCCTCATTTGTCAAATGTATGGATAAAAATAAAATTATCCGTACCTCTAGGAGAGTAAGATTTAAAATGCATTCAATCAATTTGTTTTTTCTGATGGAATATGAGACAGGACTCTCTCAAAAGATAAAACAATGTAGAAGGTGATCAAACCCCACATCATATCTCACCTTGTGTCCTCAACTTTATTCCTGTGTGGACTTGCAGGGCAACAGAGGGAATTCAGCTGTGCTGGACAATATTTAGCTAACATCACAGAGAAATTGTGCTTAACGGCACCAAATTTCAAGCGATTTGTTTATGCTGGGTTATAATTGCTGAATGATTTTTCTTCATTAGTTAGATTAGAGAAGCTGATTGCATAAATGTTCTCGAGGCTACACAAAGTTGTTTCACCGCAGTAGCCTAAATACTAATAAGCTTTCGCATGATTTTTGTTTTGAACAACTTGATGGAAATAGGAAATATGTTTTACTCTCTGTGACCGAGCTTAGGAATTCTCAGGAGGACTGCTGCTGCATTTAAGACGCTGTTGTATGAATCTGGGCTGGTTGTGATTAATTGCTGACTTGCACAGGACATTAAATACAGTAAGATCATGATCAGCAGGTAAGGAGATTTAAACAGTCAGCGTTGCAGAGTTTTGGTGCATAACTACACAAAAGGTGAGGCCTTCCTGCATGAAACACAGAGTTATGTCAAATACAAGAAACATATTTAAGAATGGGTATCTAAGACTTCAGAGGCATTTCTGTACAGGTGCTCTCCATATTGAGTTTTTTTAGGCACTGGGATTTTTCAAGATCACATGGAGGAATTCTGGAGCACAAACCCATCAAAAGTCTGCTTAATAAAACATTTTTGTCATAAACCGACTAAGATGAGCCACCTATGAGCTCCTTCTGGGCATTTATAAATCACAAGGGGAGACAGTGATATCGCACACAGCTGTTAGTTTATGAAAAAAAGCCAGCAGGGGAGAAAGACAAAGTGTCGTATGGAAGCGACGTCAGCACTTACACCATTCTTTTCAAAACAATTACGGCGAACGAAGCAATCTGGTTTCTTGGCTAAGCAAATGTTTCAAATTGTTCTTAATCTTCTTATCGGAAATGATTCCTGAGTCTTGTTTACGTTTGTAAGTTCTGCTGCTGGCAGGTCACACAAAGTATACGTCATCAAAACATCACTCCCTTGAGCCAGGATCTCTGCTTACCCTTAAACAGGTCAGGCAATGGGGGTCTGTGACAACCTCACTTGGCAAGGCTTTGGAGTACCAGAGGTACCAGCTGACTTCTACACCTCCCACTGCATCGTTGTATTGACAAAACACATCGAGACGGCAGACAGGTGTCATAATCCCACCCTTAAATGTTTTGTGAAAGAGGGTGAATGTATCACATCCTTTTGTGCAATTCTGCACAATATTGCACTGGACAGTCGGGTTTAATTTGAAATTCTATATGATGCATGCCATATAGAGACAGTACCTCACTCAGTACTGTATACGTTTGACTGATAAATACTTGTATTTGGCAACTACAATATGAAATTAAAGAGACATTACATTAGCAGAGACATTATTTGTGTAAGAAACTATGCCTAAGGTTTTGTCTTTTATTGTGTATGTAATCCTTTTTTGAGATGTTGTTGATTTAAAATCTGAGAAATATGTCTTTTTTACTGTTTTGTTTATCCATGTCACAAATTTCGTGACCAAGCCCAGAAAAACAATGACTATACAGGGGGTATGGTATGTAAATCATGACTGTTTCCATCCACCAGACTATCAACGTTCATTTGTTCATGTACTAGGCTTGCCCAGCGTACAAACAATTGATGAAGTTCATGGTTCCATAAATCACACATAGAACTTCTATAATCATTGCTGTGCCCAAATCTTTACCAGTTTTTGATAAATGAGGCTCAGTGTGAATTTGTTTGTTTTGTGTTAAAAGAAATCTAACATCTAAACCTTAATCTTGATTCAGGACACTCTACAAATTACTTTTCCAGAGTCAATTACACCGACCCTGACGCTGATGAATGATGCTTTATACAACCTCAATTAAAGTGAAGTAAAACTTTATCTTTGCTCCTAACCAAGCATCTTCAATAATCATAAGGTTGTATGTGTTGAGTGCATTCATTGATACACGCTCTTGGGAATGCAATAAAATGAGGACATTAAAATGGAGGACATATAAAGCTAACATTGCTGTAGGACTGTAGACTTTAAAGATGAGATAAAACCAAAACACCACACATTCTCTGCACCATCATTTTAATCCTTAACATAACAGATGAGAACGTGCTTCAACTTACACACCATCATACACAGCTACAAGAAAATAACTCCTTGCAACTTCTAACTAATGCCTGAGCAGAAGGATTTTAGTATGCCTTCTGTTCACTTGTTCAAAGATGCTGCATTTGTCATAGTTATGAATGATCAATGCAAGCATAACATAACATTACATATGAATGATAAAACCCCATGAAAACATCCTAACTCCACTTAACAGAGTACTAGATATTTTATCAAATGAGGTGGTGTTGTACTACAGAAAAAACAAAACAAAGAAAGAGTGGATTTCTTTGTTTTTAGTATTGGATCCAACTCTGCTATCATAGGTAAATTGTGGATTAGCTGCAAGTTGCCAATGGGATTTCCTGTCTGTTGTTGAATTACTAAATAAATAAGGCAGACAGACACAGAATTCCACCAGAAAGGGAGTATTATAGTCCAGCTGCTGCAGAGGAGATCAACCTTTACCCTCCCTTCTATTTTACCTCTGCCTGACACCTCTACCGCTTTCTTTAGCTTTCTCTTCTCACTGCTGCCTTTTTCACCCAATTCTTTCTTAACTGTGACATTTTTCCCCATACCTCTATCAAACTGATTCACATTTTAATTGTTTTCCATCTCAAAAATAAAGGACGGTTCGTTCCACGTCTTGTTTTTTGTAATTTAGACTTTGTGCGCAAACTTATATTACTAGGTCCGTAACATATTTTTATCTTTTAGCCATTTTTCAAGTACTCAAGTTAGGTACAATGATTCTGAAGTTTTATCAGCACCAAATAAAACTCACCTGATCCTTTTCTTTAGCTTAGCTACAAATTGTGCGGATTGCACTGTTTTCTTTACTGCAACAAAACTACGCCAAAATGCAGAAGCAGTGTGTGAAATAATTAGGTTCACCCAGTGGTTCAAAAGCTTGTCAAATAACCTTTAGCAGCAACGACTTCAATAATAACACAGTGTCACCACTGTGGATGAATTTTCACAGTCTCAACAAATGCTTGATGTTTGCAGTCATAATTTTATGACACCCTTTGTCAGTCAGATAGCCTCACATTTGACGCTAGAATACTTTGGCAGAAAAATAGGGACCATGGTTGAAAGGAAGTTGGGGTGTCCTGTGGGTGCAAGCACACCCACACCACCATGCTTTACAGCTGGTCTAAGATGTTTTTGTTCATATGCTTTGCTTGGTTTTCATCACAATGTGAAACTGGGCATGGATCTGTTTTTATTTTTAATATAAACCAGCAGATCTAATTTGGTTGTTTTCAGTAAAGGTTAAATAAATATTTCTACAATGAAAACAAGTCAGGTTATTTCAAGCTTATGAAACTTTAGTTTTAAAACACTGTTACCTCAATAAGGGTGTTAGTGTTAGGTGGTGTTAGTTTAAATTCAACAACATGACTGCTAAATTTGTCTGTTGTGAAAACTGTAGTAGTATTTCTTCAGCCAGCTGCATAAAGATGAGGTAGGGCCAGTGTTGTGCTATTCTATTAATCAATCAGCTGTCACTTTCTGCTACATCACATCTCAATAAAATGACTTTAAACCACAGAAAAGGGTATGATGGAAAATGTTTCCAGTTTTAAAACAACTTTTTAAAACTTTGGTATACCCTGATACGGGTAACCAGCCACTGACAATATCAACCAATTTACAAAACCTTTAAAACATTAGATATGTTTTGACTACTACTGAAGACATTTTACAAACACATAAAAGATATGCTCCTAGGACTAGAACCTCCCATCAAGCCCAGGTCACCTCATTTCAGGCTATCTTCTATGCTACTCTGTGTAACTCTAACTGAAAAATTAGGTAAAAGTAATACCAGTAAAATATACAGTTGAGCCCTGCCTATTTGGGGATCAATATTTGATTCTTCTGTTGAAGTAAACTCCAAATAATTAATAGAAAGTTAGCCAATTTGCAGAATTTTTTTCAAAACTTGTTCAGTCTTTAGTTGCAAATGTTATATGAAGAACATAAATAAACAGATTGGTATCAAGTTATAACAAGGTTTAAAAAAGTTACAGTTTTAAAACTGATAAGAATTTTCACCATTTATGTCCTACAATTTAAAGTCCTTTTAATGTGAGGCTAGAGGAAGTGCTGGAGGGACTGATGTTTTCTTCAGATACTTGAAGCATTGAGGAGCACTGGACACCCCCCTTCCCCCACCTGTTGATGCACATTGTATGTCAGCTGGCTGAAAACTACTACAGCTTTCTTCAAGTTTAGCTAGTTCGGTGTCTTTCCATTCAAAATACAAACATGATATAGAATATTCTAAATATGTCTCGTGATTTTAGCAGCAAAAGCTAATTTTCCGTTGTAACTTAAAATGAAAACTATTTGATCACGTCATATATCATTTTTGAGTGGTATTTTTGCTTTGAGTTATTATACCATTAGAATGTCACACTGGCCTATTCACAGCCTAATCTTGCTGAAAGTTGTGCTTCACAAGCTAAAAGAGTTTGACGCTTCTTAAAAAGTGAAGAAACATAATCATGAGAAATAGGAAGTATCAGTTTAATGATGAATATAATGTATAAGAAGTCAAGTCACTGTGAAGACATGTTTCCCCATGAGCCACTTGCTATTACTTCAACTATTGCCTCAACGACTGCTGAATTTACATCACATCTTTTCCCACAGTCCTACTTCATCTTCAAGTTTCTGTAAATCTAATGAAATTCAGCTCGCTTAAAGTGCGTGCATAAATAATCCCAACACTATCACCCCATGGAGCCAGCTGAAGGATGCATTCCACTCTTCTCATGCTTGTTGCATGCAGAAGCATCCAAAAAACAGAAAGAGTTCAGCACATCACAGCGTTTTCAGTGAAAACAGTAATTGAGAAGAAAAACAAAAAAAACAGCAATTTGAATACAAATAGTCTCTGTGCTAAATGTACATTTAAACGACAAAACGATAAGGAAGCAATGAGTTCTCATGATATTAAAATGCCACATTAAAATTGAAGGTTGTCTCACAAAGTGTCACCTAACTGCTGTCAGCACATGACTTCGCCAGGTAAGCCAAGAATAATAAAGTATTCTAAGCCACAGATATGAAGTTGAGTGCTTTAAGTTTCACATCTTGCATCTATGTTTAATCCTCTTATTTTCAAGAAAGAAAGGAAGTAGCTCTTGGGTTGTGTTAGATAAAGTAAAGTAAAAACTTCAGCGCAGTCTGTCTACCAATTAGACTAATTGGTAGACTAATTGGTAATTGTTTTGTATTTTGATTTTACATCATGTTAATGTTGCAGCATTTAGGATACTTGATGGAAAAGCTAAATACAGAGAGACAGAGTTGAGAAAGAAAAGATCTGTACCAAAAATAACTAACCATCAGGTATTATTGACAGTAAAGTTGGCATCTGAATCAGAGCTTCCTTTTAGCACTAAAGGACTATTTCACAGCTGTTGTTTTTTTTTAATGAATTTGGACTGTATTTGATCATCTCTTGTTCAAAATCTAAAATATTTCTTCTAATTAAATGTAAACTGAACAAAGTTTCTTTGAAAAATTCTATTTGCAAAACACAAAAAAGGAACATTTTCAATATTCTTATCACATCAGAACCAGTTTAGAATTAGATTAGCTTAAAAAGCTCATTATAGAAACGTGTCAAACATGGACTGGATTATTTTACACCAGTTCCAGATTCTTTAAAACAGTTAGTGATTTCTGACACCTTCCCTATTGTATATCATCTCATCTCATGAGCTGGATGTATCGTTACACCCCTACAAAACATAAACACTAAAAAAAAAAAAAAAAATCTAAATTCTCATTGTCCAAATCTGCATTGAACTAGAGGAAAAGCACTGGTTGTGATCCCAAGATGGTGCAGTGAAGTTGCAGCTTACATGAAAAGAAGAATCTTCATGACTATTTCTGCATATCAAGAAATCGTTTGACGTTTTCCTGGCTCAAAGGTCATCACTGAGACAGTTATATTAGTCAAAGTCTCTGATAATACAACGTAGATGTTCTAAAACACAAAGCAGTCTTCATTTCCTCTTCTGAGATAAAAAAAAAAAATGGCCATACAGACTTGGCCTTCTCTGTTTATTTTTTACAAGTTATGTTGAAAGAAACTGCTGCTCTCTAAAAAGTGCCTTTGCTTTGTCTGAGTGACAACAGACTGAAAACCAGCCAGGTTGGACATCAATTCACTGAGTTTCAGGGGATGAAATATACAACAGCATCTAGCAGAAACACCCACACATTGAACTGAGCAGCAAGTTTGTCACCAACACAGCCAGCTTATGGAAATATCTCAAACTTTGCAACAAACAAACAAACAAACAAGGACATAAATAAGTAAAATAATCACAAAACATTAACTAAGCCCACTCTTTCTAATGTGACGGAAAAGATTGGAGCAGCAGCCTCCTGAAGCTCTTACCTGAGCGCTGAGGGTTACAAGTCTGGTGGAACGACGCCTCTCTGTCTCGGTGGATCTGCAGACAAACAGGAAGACACTGAATCAGCCTCATCACCATGTGACCATCACCCACAAAGAAATAACGATGCAGAACGACATGTCTGTTAAGAAGTGCTGCTCTGTGTCCAGAAAGGAGAGGCGACGGTGGGGCTCCTCCTCTAAACGTTGGGAGTGTTCGTGGGATTTCGTAGCTCCTCTCAGGCTTCGTCTGGCCCACACAGGAAGTTACTTAAAAAGATCTAACTTTGTTCTGTGCTCAAACACGACAGATACACACTAGCAGCCTGTCAGAGATCTGTGGTCACAACACTGTTGCTTTGCTTCCTCTGTGGAATCAATGTCACACATGCAACAGCTGTGAGTGTGCGTTACACACGGAGAGAGAAGGTTTTAGTAGTAAAGCTAACACGGCTAACACAAGATCTCTAACAGTTTGACCTGAGCCGTGCAAATGTGAACCTTAAGGAGTCTCAAAGAAGCATTAGTTGTCATAAAAACCAGCTAATATAAGCATCATAAAATCACTTCTTTTGTTTCTTTAAACCCACACCGCCAGTGGTTGTTGAGCTGACAACCACACAACAAAAGCATAGCATGTTAATCTGATATCTATGAACAGAGACTCCTTTAACCAATTTTTTCTTTATTGCGGTGTTTTTCTTTGCTTTGTTCCAGTCTTTCTTTAGCTCGTTTCCTCCCCTCCCTAATTCACCCTATTTAACTTCCACCCCCGGTAAGCTCACGCTAAGTCTGGCTCAGATCAGCAAGCTTTAGTGTTAGCCTTTAAACTTGCCTTTATAAGATCTGTACAAAAGGAGCCTTGAATGGGAATAAACATCTTTCTGATGTGAAGGCCATGTTCTGTTTTCATCTGGAAAACAAAAAAGGTGTTGGTCCAACACCAATCAGAACAAATTTCACTAACTGGCTGTTGGCACACCAATTATGATTGTGAAGTATTTATTCAGAGCCATTTCAAGATTTTGTGGGGCCCAAAGAAAAGATCAATTTGGGGACCCTCTTCCTGTTAAGCTCTCTGAATCTATGCTTCATTTCATGTAACTGCATTCTGTTTGGCTGTCACATTTTTGACACAGTCAGGTGTCCAGAGTCTATGACGCAGGATTAAGGCCAGGCTAAGAATTTTTTTTTTACAGGAATAAAGTCATAATATTATGAGAAAAAAGTTGCATGACAATAAAATTGACTTAATACAAGAACAAAGTTGTAAAAATATGAGAATAAAGTCAAATTAATACGAGAATAAAGTCGTAATAATACGAGAATAAAGTCATATTACCAGATTAAAGTCATAAAAATACTAGAATTTGTAATAATCCCTGAATAAAGTCATATTGCTTGAATAAAGTCATAAGAATACGAGAATAAACGTCATAATATGAGAAAAAAGTTGTACGAGAGTAAAATCGAGTATGAGAATAAAGTCACAATATCACCAGAATAAAGTCAATACCAGAATAAAGACGTAAAAATACGAGAATAAAGTCATAATACTACCAGAATAAAGTCGTAATATTAGAAGAATGAAGTTGTAATTTTATAGGAATTTTAAAAAGGAACTTTTTTTTATAGGTACACAAAAAATAACAAAAAATGAACATGAGGAACGTTGAGCATCTTGTGAAGTTATACTTTGGTATCAGTTTTATAAATACAGAAATACTTAACTTTTTAACACATCAGCATCAGTAGCAGGACTTTGAAATGACTGAGCAAATGACTGTGTCCATGTCGAAGAAAGAACCACATGGACCTGCCTAGCTGGTCATGTCAGATCTTTATACAATATGAGTCAGAAAAATGTAAATGCAAAAAATAAATAAATAAATAAATAAAAGTGTATCTGTAACAATGCGAGCCACAGATGGAATAGTCCAGCAGCACTGAGAGGCTTTATTCACCAATTTCCACCCCTTCCGAGAGGAAATAAAGTACATTTTTATTGACTGTGACACATTCTTATTAAGTTGGAGGGTTTCTACATTTCCAGCTCAGAATATTTATGAGGAGCTTCCAGATTATTTTGGCGCTGAGGAAAGGTTTTTACAGAACACGGACAACATATTTCAGAGTCATGGATCATACAGCATGATGTTGTACTAGCAGGACAAACACAGATTTTTAGGTTATTATCTTTCGACATACCGCTTGTAGAGCCCAGCACATAGCAAGAGTAAAGAAAAACCATTCAAGTCAATGCCAAAGACATCTAGAGATCTCACATCTGGACAAAGATATTAAAGACCAGGGTGACTGTGTAGCTTTTACAGAAAGAGAATCTCCTGTTTTATGATATATGAATAATACATTTGACTGTAGATGACAGGCTGGGATGTTTGTGGATGCAAGCATGCACAGTTCTTATATGGAAAAGATGGATTTAAGTAGAGGGCCTCAAGTAAAAAAGGTTGGGGGTGCCTAGTGAAGCACATTTATATCTGAGTGTTTAATTAATCAAGGGTTCTTTGACAACTGATTAATAAATATTTGATAAGGCAGACAGGTTTATTTCTCTGACTTACTCATTTGGTGTGGCAGTCGTGTCCAATGTGCAAACTCGGAAGAGTCGGGAAGGAGAGGCCGATTTTTAAAAAATGAGCCGTTTATTGAATTTTTGTTGCAATAAGAATGAACGGTTACTCCAGCATAGACACAAGCACAAAAACTGATTAAAATAGTTGCATTCAATTATGAATGTTTACTATCAAACTATATATTTTTCTCTGTGATTGCAATTAGCATATATTCAAACTTTTTTTTAACATGTTGGATTATAAAACATAACATTAAATCAAAAATAATTTAAATTTCAATATTTCAAAAACATAGGAGCAAATCTAAAAATAGTATTATTTTGTCATAAAAACATTTACAAATAACTTTTTATATCTATACTTAGGTAAGTGCAAAACTATTAATCTATTAATGGATGAAAAGTTTAGTCAAGACATTGCATTTTTCTAATTTAATGAATCAAAGCATCACTTTTAGCACATTATAACACTACAGTTACAGGTTGATGATACTTATAAAGATTAGCAAAATGTGAAAAAAATCAACTCTGTGTTTCTAAAGATGTTTAAACATACCTAAATGGGGGAGTTTCTCCATATGCTGAATACATATGCACCCCAAACCTCTCAGATTTATATTTGTGAAGAATTTTGAGAATGATGTATCATTTCATCACTTTATGTTGGCCTGTCATATTGAATACTGATCAAATACATTGAAGTTCTGGCTGAAATCTGTCAAAATCTAATAACCTTTTAGAGCTTTGAACACTTGGTAAGTTACTGTATAAATTTTGTGCAAAGTGTGAAAACTGCACTGAAAAGCTGAAAATGTTTTGGATGGCAGAAATATGGCTTTGAATGAGTTAACTTTGACTCCCATGTGAAGTTTTCAAGAGTGTAAGATAAATAAACAGTTGTTGATGGCATGGATATATCTACAGGGTTACTTTTTGTTGTATTATGTAAATGCTATATTATTACTTGGACTTCCCATGGTCTTTCATCAGATAGTACAAAAAAAACCCCAAACATATAAATACCCGAGACCGGATGAGAGACTCCATGCTACCAGGAAGGTCAACTCCAGAGGGGGGTTTAAGAAACTAACCCTCTGCTCTCCCAGCGCACACTATTGACTAGCCCACTGACCCAGAGAAACACTGAGCTCTGTTGTCCAAATCTGGGAGTGGTGCGTTAGTGCCTGTACTCAGCTTTCCTGCAAATACACACAAAACACAGCTACCTGCATGCAACAACATGTTCAGCAGAGCCACAAGCGTGCACCCACATGATAAACGCTTACTTGCGTTGCCTTAGCTCCTTCGTCAAGTCTCGCATGCACACAACAAATCCCACACACTCAGATGCGTTTTGTTTTTTTTTTTTGTTTTTTTTTTTTACTTTCCCTCGCAGCTGTGTTCAGATATCAAACAGGGCCCGCTGAGAGAGAACAAACACGCTGACGAGGAAAGATTAGCTGGTCACAGAGGGCTCCGGTATACACACACACAAACATGAATTTACATCTACTGTAAATGCTTGCACAGATTCTGCAGGTTCCGGTTACTGCTTACTACAAGGGCTCACATGGATTAACCTCATCAGGGAAAGTGGCACTGAAATGTTTAAAAACAGACTCAAATGAGAAATCTGAGCTAAAATAAAGATATTTACCAAAAGAACCTCATTAGAATATTTCTGTCGCTGAGATTTGAATGACCTGAACTCCTAGGAAAGATGGGACATGAAATGGATACCTGTGAATGGATCAGAGCGTGGAAATACCAAGAATTAATGCCACTTTATTTTGGCTGTGTTGCTGGAAACAATAATGCATAGCGATTATTAACGGATACAGCTGAGAATGCGGTAAATGAAGCCTCTCGACATTCGCACCATCAACTTCTTGCTACTTTTCCTTTCAATTCAGCTTCTTAAATCATACAATTTAAACATTGCTAACATTATCATAAACAAAAGCGGAAATAAAGCAGGATTATTTTTAGGAGGTTCTGATCAATAGGTGTCAGCCAATGAGGACTGCAAAACAATGAGTCAGTCAACCTGCCAGCGATGGAGCTGATCACCCCGACTGCAAGCTGCCAGCCCATATTCTGAGTCTTGTGCATATTTGTAGTGTCGGGGGAATCTAAACTGCACCCAGTAAAAACACATCTGGTTTAAAAATAAAAGCCAGGCTGCTGAGTGAGTGTGCATGTGTGTGTCTGTGTGTGTGTGTGTGTGTGTGAGACAGAGCATGCAGAAGTTGGACTACTGCCTTGTTTTCAAACAGGCGTGCAGCCAGAGAGGTTGTGCAGCACTGAAGGATGCCATGGCAGACAGAATGACTGTTCCCAGCCAGGCGTGTTTACGCGGCACGCTTTGATATGCGAGGCTGGCGAGCAGCAGCCCTAAGCATGCAGCTATTCTCAGGCGAATCTGGGAAATGTACTTCTTGTTGAATAATTCTATAGTTTTCTTTTTTTCCTGAAATTATAGACAACAATCATCAGCATTAACAGTATGACTACCACACAGAAGCTGAATATGTAAACCTCTACAAGAAATCCTCTGATGAGCTGAAGTGATATGAAACATCTTTGACTCTGTTCTCTGAGCCACTTCTAAGCAGTTTTAGTTCTGTCCTGCTGAGAGGCAGAAGCTGCTACTGTAGGAGGAGCCGTTGCTCTGTGAGATGTTTGATCAGTAAAGAAGAGCGCTTATATGGATGCCAGGTGTCAAAATAACACCCACATGAATGTGTAACAAGGGTGTAACTAGTCAGACCTTGTTACTTTATCTGCCACTGGTCACAATGATATGGCTGATCAATATGAAATATCCACTACCGGGGTTTCTACACATTGTTCAGGCTAAAAATATATCAGTCAATTCTTTTAAGCACGGGCTTTAAATATGGATCCTGAGGGACGGAGGGATGGAGGGAGGGATGGACGGACTGGGAGAAGAACGGAAGGACCGATGGATGGAAGGGTTGAGAGAGGGACGGACGGACGGACAGATAGATTTGGAGAAAAGATGGATGGATGGAAGGATTCGGAAAAGGACATGAATGGATTTGGAGGAGAATGGATGGACTGGGAGAAGGATGGACGAACGGATGGATGGATTGGGAGAAGGACGGACAAACGGATGGATGGATTGGGAGAAAGATGGACAAACGGATGGATGGATTGGGAGAAGGACGGACAAACGGATGGATGGATTGGGAGAAAGATGGACAAACGGATGGATGGATTGGGAAGGGGACGGATAAATGGATGGATGGACTGGGAGAAGGACAGACAAATGGATGGATGGATTGGGAGAAGGACAGACAAATGGATGGATGGATTGGCAGAGGGACAGATGGATGGACGGACGGACAGACGGATGGATGGATACAACTCTATAATTTGCAAACCATCCAAAAAAAGCACACTTGTCACAGCAACTTCTTTTTAGAAATTCTGAAATTTGTCATGCTGACAACAGGACAGTAAATAAAGTCCAGAAATATTTTATCCATGTTTTTTGTTTTCTTTTCCATGTTTAAAACCAACTGAATGGCAACAATGCAGCCCACTGCCTTCCAAGTAGGGTGAAAGTTTTTCCCAAAAACACTGAATGATAAACAGGAAATAAGTGCCCAAAGATGGAAAAAAGATTTACTGAATAGCTTTCCAAGCCTGTTGGGCGTTTCCCATCTCTCTGTTGAACCACATGTAGTTTTTACACATTGATGTACTGCACTGCTAAGTTAGTTAGTCGAGCATAAAGGCTCATTCACGGTGACTGTACTTGGTAAGTAGAGTAATGATGTGTTCTGTGACTCCCAGCCAGGAGAGACGCTGGGATGTTAAACGCTGGTTGGAATGAAGTCATTTGGCCAAATGCCTGTTTCCATCCAAGGGCAGAGGAAACCGTTAGCCAGCCACTGCCTTTTCCCACACCATCATATCACTCTCTCTCCTTCTCCCAGCTCCTCTGTCAGTTTCTCTCTCTCTCTCTCTCATACACACACACCATTGCTATTCTAGCCTTGTTTTGTAAAGAGAAGCTGACATTAGAACAAGTCCAGGAGGAAAAAATAGACCAAAGTGAGGCATTACATGTAGCAGGGAAACTTTCCCAGACACTCTCCATCACGTGCCCTCATCCTGGATGTCCCAACCTGCAGCTATGGGCAAATGTACATAAGCCTCGCAGTGTTTTAAAGTGTACTTTAAAAAGAAATGGTCCGTTTGTGACAAAGATTCACCTCCAACATAGAGTGAGCAGTCCACTTTCTTCCAGGTGTGAACCTTGGGATGATTCACATTCAGCAGAAAAGTACTCACGTGTGATAAAGGTCATTCCATGAAGAGGCCAATCAAAGGGCATCATTGCCGAAAAACACAGACGATACCCTGAGATCTTGAAATCAGATACTCTCCTTAATAAGGCTACGCCTTATGATCCAGTTCATGAATTTCAAATGACAAGAGGTAGGACTAGAGGACTCCTGTCTACACTGGGGGACAAGGGGCTTTGTGCTTGAAATGCAAACATAGCAAAGGTTCATGGCTTCATCATCAGTAGTATGGATTCTCCTCCATGTAATTTCATGAAGGAGGAGATAAGCAGAAAGGTCAATCTTTTCACATCCTGCTCCCTCTACTTTACAACAATCACCTTTGATCATAAGGTATAACCAAAAGAACTTCCCACCAGTAGGGAAGGCATCTATTAGTGCAAAGCTTAACTGTAAATTGACAGATTGAAAACAGGGAGTGGGGTTTGTTTAGTTTCACCACAGTAGTCTTATTTATGAGAGAAAATGCAGGAACTTTCTTTCAGCCAGCTGACTGCCAGTGTGCAGCTTTACCCTATGCTCCATTTAGCCAGAAAATATTCAGCTTGAACCACCACTTTCTCTGACATACCTTCAACAAAGCTTTAAACAGTGGAAACATGGCATTTTAAAAACAAATGTTGAGTAAATAAATTTTGAAATTCTTGGTTCTGAGATTTAAAAAATTGAACATATGTCAGTCCAAGCCTTTAGATCAGTTTGCTTTATACTGGATGTTTAGGCTAACTTTCCGGTACAGCTGGGGGTGAAGGGTGTAACAGCACCATTACTGACTACATTTAATCCAAGCAACATTATGCTGGTTTAGACTTCAACTGGGAGCAGCATTGTTGACAAATGACAGATTGGTTTTCCAAGGTCGATCAGGTGGTGTATTATTCCCTGAAACATGTTTGGATCACAGAATTGTGACATGTGAATTTGTTTGTCACCAAACTGCTCCAAGTTTGGCTTGGAGCAGGTTCAGCACCGTGAAAATTAATGGATCATGATTAACGTTGAAAGAGTTTAGACCCAAACAACAACTGGGGCAAATAAAACTCCACAGTGGAAAAACCTGCTATAGAGTTCTGTGTGTAGAAAAGAAAATGTGCCATTTGGGCTTTAAATAGCATCCCCCTTTTAGGAGCCATACAGATCCCCATTTACAAAACTCCACTAAGCACTCATTTTAACTGATATGACACAAAATCATTACAGTTCAGTACATGAGAGGATATAATTACAGTATGAGCCATTTTCAGAGAAGTTTATATTCTGTTTAAGCTGCAGAGTTTGTCAGACAAGTACCCGCTGTGGTGACCAAATAACCCCAGGAAGACCTTTAACAGTCTCAGCCTCATTAGGTTTTATGCACAGTTGCTACACAGACATGGACTGAGAGCAGGCATCTGCCATGGTGTCACCTAAAGCATACCCATACGCTGAGGCTTCCATGCAGAAACCACACTCCGCCCCAAATAATAAGCACTCTGTGTCTGAAGGGCCACTATCAACAACCGTGCAATCATGCACCAGTGTGCAACACAACAAAAACCCTTGAAACACCCATGGTAGACCCCCACAGGTTTGTCAAAGCACACTGAAGCAATTTATGATACTTCTGGTAATGATTTGTTTTAGAAATAAACTTTTTTTTTTGGAAGGGCTTATATGACTCAGTGTTACCAGGCCTGTGATACCAACCTGTCTCACGAACTGGGGCTGCTAATTCACTTCAGGAAGCTCTATTAAATTGACTTCATTTAAAGTAATGATTAACATTACTTATCTCCGGCCTCCTTTTTATGCTTCACCTTTATGAATTGGGTCCCACTTTCAAATTTCTACCCTGCTTTTTTACTACTTTTGCCATTACATTTTATCTGTCTGCAGCTCTTAACTGCTCTGTGTTCAAAGCTTCAGCTCAAATGACTGTTATTACTGTGGCACCGGCCGCATTATAACACCAAACAACTTTGTTTGAAAGTGCAGAGAAGTAGCCTACCTTGATCAGAACCACGTCTACCGCTCGCTCTCCTTTGGCACAGAGACTGTACCTCCGCTTGTGCCTTTCGTACATTTTCCTATAAATATCCAGAGCGGGGTTTATTGATCGAAATGTAAAAATCCAGGAGGAACACTCTTGAGGAGAGCTGAAGCTGTCTGCTAAGCCTCACCTCTGGCTGCCACAGAGGCAGCCTCCTACCAAACTCCAGCTCCAGTCCCACCCTCCTCCTTTTCTTCCCTCCCTCCCTTCTTTTTCTTGTCCTCTGTCATCTCTCAACTTCTCCAGACTGTCTGACTCATGCCTTTGCTCTCACTCGCTTAGCGAGGCTGTGAATGCTTCTCTCATCGTGTGAAGCAGCCATCAGAAGTACTGCATTGTTACCCTATGACAGACGACAAAAAGGCCGTTATTGACTTAGTCAATGTGATTAAATCATCCTCGTTCTGTTTCCTCCACGATCATAAGGTCCTGATGTGTTACCAGGCCAACAAGAGCCCCCTTCCAGACCAAAACATCCTCTGCAATGCTAAAAATATAACATACATTTGTGAAAATCTTAAAAATTAAATCATTTGTACTTGGTTTCCCAAATAGCCAAATTACATTAGTTTTACATTTCAAAAGCGTCTGAATATGTGGATAATGTTAGCACAAAAAGAAAAGGAAATATGTGTTTGTTTTTATTGTTGTAAGCAATGATTCTTAGCAACAAACTTCCTTTTTAAAAGGTGCCATATTGATAAAGAAATGCACGTATCACACATTTTAATTCTATGACTTGGACAAGTTCTGCATGCCTCGAGGATCTGACGTTTCAGAACCACTCGTGCCGTTCTTGTTCTTTAAAGCCCTGACAGATGCCAGAGAAACGCTGGTCTGGAAGATTTTTTTTTTTCTCCAGTTGTCGCTGTGCACTGCAGGCCAGCTGGCTGAAAGAAGCTTTTGAGGACTACAATTCAGATGTTTAGAAATATTTCTGCTTTGCAGAGTAATGGTGTTAAAATGGTGATGGTAAGCAACATGCAGCAGAAATGTCTAATTTTCAGTGCAATATGCATGTTTGATTAAAAACTGCTACTAAATTTTTACTGCATTTTTTTTTTCTATATTTTGACATACCTGTCAAAATCAAGATAACAAAAAGACATGTTCTAACTAACATGAACGTAACTATAACAAAAAGTGTATTCATTTTGCAGCTTTAGGCCTATCTGTTTTACAGTTTTAGACCAAAGCAATGATACTATGCCTGCTACTAACGACTATTTTAGTAATTGATTACTCTATCGATTATTCTAACTAATCGAATAAAAAAAAAATTGGAGCATTCTGCAGATTTTTAATTTAAACTCTTATGCTTTTTTATACAATATTAGAAATATATTAAAAGAGGCAAACAAATAAATTAAATTCCTTTTTAAAATAGGAAAATAAACATTTTATTGCATAAAATGCCATAATATAGCTTTCTTTTAGTGAATTTGAACCAGGTGAAGCTAAAACTGCCATTTGAGGAGTTTTGGGTAGAACATGTTTATGTATATATGTTGTTAAATTAGTTGACGATTATTTTAATAATCGATTAATCAGGATTAATTCAATTAATTGGTACAGCCCTAAATAATACATTTCTGTGTAAATGCCCAACTCTGGTTCCACTGCTTCTTTAGATACCTTTTTTTTTTTTTTTTTTTTTTTTTATCTTGTTCATGGGTCATGGACAGGAATCTTAAACAACAGTGACATGTTCTAGCAACCACCATAACCAAAACAGCTGTCAGTGCAAAACACAGATGGTCCTCAGGAGCACCGCCCATCCATTCCTTGTACATGTATTGAAACTTTTTTTCTTCTTCATAAACAGCCTGTGGAGTCTGTTGTTGGTAGCAGATCGTGTCCAATGGAGGTTTGGTTCAGCTCCATCTGTGCATTACCCATTTCCTATTTCTAAGGAGAACCGTTTTTATAACCTGCAATTGTAAATATATACAAATGACACATATTACAGCAGTAAACCAGGATGTTTGCTTATGCCTACTCTCTAGTCTGGACCTGTTGCTGCAGGTTGAGCGTAGTTGGATGTTGTTGTGGTCTTCTTTACATCTTCCTTCTGCCTATTTGACAGAATAACAATATAACACAAGACAACGATTATCCTTCGGAACAATGTTCCAGCAGATGTGTCCAAGTGTCTAACTGCTGGCTATCAAGCAAAGGTCTGGCACTGTTCCTGGTCTATCTTAAATCCTAATGAGCACCAGAGAGACTGACTAAAACATGAGACAGACGGTGCAGGACAAAAGCAGAACTCATATGAGAGGGTGTGTCAGACTCTGAAGGCATCATTGACTTCATTGATGAAGAATTCATAGCATTCACTGGAGACAGAGCAACTATAGTAGTGGTTACAATATTTGCAAATTGAAAAATGTTACTTATTTTCTGGGAAAGTCCTTCCTTATTCTTCCAGGGTTTCCTCTACATGTAATTGATCGTTGCGCACCGCCACGCCAAAATAAAAGCAGCCACACCTTCAGAATTAAGTTTTTTTTAAAAATATATGTTAAAACAATGTAAAGAATATGAGATATACGTACATATATATAGCCTTCATTTGTGCACTAAAGCTAACCACAATCAGGGTTTGAAATAGATTTAAATATCATGAAACTTTAAGATGTTCTTCATTTTGAAAAACCAACACTGCCGGAGCATTTCCTGGCAACACAGGCTCTTGCCGGTCTGGCTGCCACATTTACAGAGTAAATCTGAGCCGGGGGGGAACCCAGAGCTGATTAACATACTAGGCTTTATTGACTAGTCACACGCTTTTGTTTTGCTTTTGGCCAATAAATTGAAAGTTTGAAATAAACACATGGTTCATTAACATCTCCAACATCTCCCTCAACCCACGCCGGTAACAGGCGTCAGAAAAAAAGCTACTTCAGTACCTCACTTCAAAAAATATTACATATACATGGATTATAACTATAATAATTATATATAAGAAGTAATAAATATAGCTGATCAAAAAAAATGTTAAGATAAAAAAGTGAAAAACAAATATATTTATTTATTTATACTAAACATTGACAGGATCTTAAATAGATTAAGAAGAGGCGCTGAATGACCAACCTTCTAACTACACATAACGACGCATCAAAATTCGGCATCTGTTCCACTTCTTTTGCAAAACAATGAGCTTATGAATGCAAAAAAAATAGGGAAATCCCCATGCAATATTACAATATACAAAACTTGGATAAATCCAGCTATAATAAAGAGTTGTCAAAAAAAATTCTGATGAATTACACAACAAATCTTAATAATAATCAAAACAGGGATGGTTTACTTGGAACAAAAAGATTATGATTTTTCCAACTTCTCCATGGTACTTTTATCTGAGGTCATCATCCTATAAGAATCTAGGAATATAACTCCTGCAAACTCTTTTAATTCAAAAAAAAAAAAAAAAAAAAAAAAAAAAAAAAAAAAAAAAGTGGCTTTTTCATTTCAAAATAAACTAGTTCTACATTTTATATTTTGACGCAACTTGTAAACTTCAGTAAAGTTTCCTGTTACGGGGAAAATCTCTTAAGGAGCTCCTGCCCTCTCGTCTACATTATATATTCAGTTTTTTGTTCGTTTTTTTGTTTTGTTTTGTTTTTTTTAAATCACCAACTAACCCTCTGGTACAAAGAAAACACTCTGGTACAAAGAAACACTCACTGAAAATGCTGATCTGAATTCATCCCAGGTTTATCCATTAGTCCCGCAGGACTGGTTGTTGGTGATAAAAACCACGTAAGGAGTGATCAAACAAGAGCTTTAAACTTTATGCATCAAGGTGTGGCTAAGCAGAGTGGCAAACTACGAGTAACTAAAGCCTGAAATGTAACTTCTAAATGTAAATTCATACTGTTTGGTCAAAGATACATGCTCTTTTTGATAGTTTTACTAGGAAATGTGTAAATGAAAGTCCAGACAGATGAGTAGGGTGATCAATATAGTTGATTTCCACAAGAAAACCAAAATTACTAAAAAGGGAGATACAAGGCTTTTGCTCCACAGCAATGATACAAGAATGCTAGGCATGCTGAATCGAGCAAAGCTAAGTGTCCTGCTGTCTAAACAAGTCAAAACACACTGTGTGGGGTTATTGATTGCAGCATTAATCTTAGATCTAATTCAGTGTGCCTTCAGATTTGCTGCTTATTATTCAGTCCAGAAATCAAACAGAATTCTGAAGATTATTCTGAAAATCACAGGGCTGTTTGTTAAACCCTCATGGGGAAAAGCTTCTGCCTCTGAGGTTATATCTCCCTCTGCTGGCTACCCCGCTACCCTGCAGGCTCCTCGTGTTTCCCCCAAACATCTGGCATTCAGTGCAAGCCGCTGACCCAGACCACAGCCCAGGAATAAGTAGAGCCTCTCCAGTCTATGGCTGCAGAGGAATCTGTCAGTCAGCAACATTTCAGAGCAAAGCTTCGTCTAACTGAGGATTGCATCCATGTGTTCGGAGGCTGAGCAGACAGGAAGGGGAACGCAACCTCACGGGACAGAGCGGGGAGAGCTTGTTGATTTTTAAACAATTCTAAGAGTCATTCAGGGGTCTTCGACACGCTATGATAATTTATCACACGTCAGACTCTCAACCTTCAGCAAGTCTCTGGATTCCTTCTCTCCCTCAAAACATTTGGTGTAGTTATTCACTGACCAAAGGCTGTCAACATTTGAGAAAAGTCAGGATTTCCAATGTTTTGATTTAACTAGAAAAAAATGCACACTAACCACGAATACTTTCTGAAATCATACCCCGCACAGTATTCCTGACCATGATACAAACAAAAAGAGCCCAGCTGGACGTAAAGCTACTGGCCAGACTTTTTGTATAAAATCAACCAAATCTTGTCACTCGCACAACAACACATCACTGTGAGATTCTCCACTCGTTTTGCCATTTTGCTGTTAATCGTGTTAATAGTAACATCACATAAGTCAACTTCTCCTAACCTTTTTCTTTATGCTTAAACTCAAATTCCCACCTTCAAAAGGTATTTGTGTGCATGTCGTTCGGCTGCAGCTGAATGGCTGAGTTATATTTGAAAACGCTGCATGGTTCCAGGGAAATTTGGCAGCAATGAAAAGCCAGGGTGGACTGGCATGGTCAGATTTTACTATGAATTTCATAACCATTGATCTGATCGATGTTTTTCACGAAGATAAATTCCAAGGCCCAATGGTGTTCCATGCAGACCCGCTACTTCTAGTGAAAATGATCACTAGGCAGGAAGACTCAGAACAAGTAACATGTCTGCACCAGCAGTACAGCCAATACCATCTCAGTTATGCCAGTCAGTATAAGAGACAAGACATAAGAAAGATTTCCCACAGTTCTGTGGTCAGAAACATAGTTGTTGGGGTAAGCAAATGTAGATGTAGTTCAGACTGCAAGCAGGGCCACTGGCACGGCAAATCAAGTCAGTGTTTTGGGTGACGTAGGCAGAGTTCAGCACTTCCTCGTTTTGTAGGTAGTGAGCAAACAAGGAAACCAGTGAGATGGAAAAATTTCAAAGAGAAAAGTAATCAGAATGAAAGTTCTGGAACATTGCTTCAGCTTCACCATCCATCATGGCTTGTGGGGTCATCAGATTTAAGGTCTAAGCTTGTTCCTCCTGCAACAGTGCTTTAGAACAAGGCTATTTAATTACGTATTAAGATGCGCCAGAATTTCTAAACCAAGAAGTTTCACTGGGCCTGACATTGTCTGAGGCCTCTCCACAACAGATAAAAGGCATGCATAGGTTAAAATTTGCATGTGGATGTAATGGTAAAATAAACAAAATAAAAAAATATAGATGTTTTTTCTTTATTCCAAACAGGATTTAAATCTATTGTCCAGGATTTAAATCTGTTGTCATTTTTATGGTTCAATAATAAAGACATGTTGCATGAATCACGCATGTCTGGGCCACTTGGAAATAGGTCCTGGGCCACCTGTGGCCCGCCGGTCACCATTTGAAGAGGCCTGCATTAGAATCTGCATTAAAATATGTCAAACATTAACCGCATTTCCATGTTTTTTTCATGTGCATTTTGAAGTATCGCATTAGAAAAGGTTGATGGAAATGGTAAAATTTGAAATAAATTCCTCAATTTCGCAAAAAACATTTTATGCTTGCTTGAGGTGCTTTTTGGCTTTTCAGAAATAGAGCTAATGCGCTAAAGGGGAGATAAAAACATATCTGCCAAACCAGTTCTGATTTGGCAGATATGTAAAATGTAATAAACATTTTACTGTTTATTACAGCCATGCGTAACATCAACATCTGAAGAAATTATGATTTACGAAGCCTGGTTGATTTGGTGGATGAAAACACGCCTAATTCGCTTTTTTTTTTGGCAACATTTTAAAAGTTCACTCAAAATTCTCATGACAATTTGATGGAGACATAGGTATTGCTTGTTCACTATAGACAAAAACCAGCTGATCAGCTCAATTCTAGTGCCAGTTGTGATGTTGTTGATCCAAATATTACACAAAGCAGATTTAGCAGTTTCCTCCTTCAAGGAGGAATATTAATATTTTTTGTGAAATCTTAAAGTTAAACCCCTAGCTTCATTACCCTGCTGTGTATTTATGGTTTGTGTAAATTTAGTGAAAAGTAAAACACTACTGGACAGTACCTTTAACCAAAGCTGCATAGAGATTTACATGTAGCCTTCTTCAGATCAGAAACTTTAAATTCAGAGATGTATGAACCACAAATTTTCAACAGAAACAGGAGAAACCACAAGCAGCTACTCTGAACATGGGGTGTACAACATAAAAATCAACATATAAATACATTCATTGTATTTTCATAATAGTAGAAAATGACTTTTTTTCTTCCACAGCTTTGTTCAGAAAATCCTGCAGCCAAATGTTACATGATGCGTTTAAAGCTTCGGTAAACAGAGATTCATCCTCAGATGCTTTATCATCAAAGCCACATTTACAACTAGGCAAAAAGCTAGAACAGAGATTCTCATCATACCGTAGAGGAGTCCGGTCCCTCTGCTGGGCCTTTTTCCTCCCCCATGCATCTTACAGTGTCTTCAGATTTGTCGATTTCCACCTCTGGAGAAATGCATGCAAACACAGCACAATCAGTCCTACAGCACATCTTCAAAATACACAAAGAAAGAGCTTGTGTTAAAAGGCTTTTAAAGGGCACATTTCCAGCAGCTATTAATAAAACTGAACACAATTTTTTGGACAAGAAAACATGCTCATAAGAAGATAAAAAAAAAAAACGTTGCTCCTATTCCATAAGTAAATGTGATGTGTTGAATATGAGAGGAAGTAAAAACTGAAAAAAAAAAAAAAAGGGGAACTGACTACGATAAGATGTCCACACACTGATATACAACCTGAGAAAAATCAGAAACCCTGTCTGTGATGTTCCATGAGGCTGAGGCTGCTGTCATGTTGTGAATATATCCTCCAACTTCATAACGACACACCGCTGTGGGAGTGATGCAAAGCGCTAACCTCATCTTCTACCTGTCTTTATCCGGCACAATTATTTCAGATGAGTGAAAACTGCAGAAGAAAAGTGTTGGAAGCTCACTTAAAAGATAAGAGACTTTAAAGGCCTCACTTCCCGCTCCAAACACACACCAGCTGGCCTGTGAGTGTTTGTTTTGCACAACCCTGCCTCCTCGCTGTGTTTCTGAGAGGCCAGTCACATGCAGTGGTAATGTGACTGTGGTGTGCTGACATGTGGGACACCCAGTCAGAACATGCATGTAATCACATTAAGAGCGCCTATCAAAAGTAGTGATACCCTTTGAATTTTTTCAAATTTTGTAATGCAACAACCACACCTTTCAATGTGTTTCAGTGGGATGTCATCTGACAGATCAGCACAAACAGAGAGTAGTCGTGAACAGGAAAGAAAATGGATACTTCGTAGAAACACTTTAAACTGGAGCTACCAGCTTTGTGCATCTAGAGATTCAAACTGTTGCTCATTTTTCTTCAACAAAGTAGCTCAAGCTCAGTTAGATGGGATGGAGAATGTCTGTGAAAATGTTGCCGCAGGCCAGATTTGTGGATAAGACTAATAGTTGTCCAGTCACCTGCGCTGTAGATCTCCGTGCATCCTCCAGGGTTATCATGGACGATTAATGTGCACCAGATGAGCAATGCTCTGTGGGATGTTTAAAGCCTTTGTGGTGTGATGTGTTCCTTGTTCATTGGGAAGCTGTTTGTTCACTAATGTTTCCATGAAACCTCTGAGGCCTTCACAGAACAGCTGGATATACTGAGAATAAATGACGTACAGATGGACTCTACTGACTGCTTACGTGGCTTCTTAGGCAATACGTAGGTACAACACACTTTTTTTGCTTTCCTTTTTTTCCGCTCCTTCTTTCTGTGTTAATCTGTCAAATGAAATCCAAATAAAATATGTTGAATATGTGATTGTAACGTAACAAAATATAGAAAGTTAGAGGGGTACTGAAACTTTTGCAAGGCCCTGTATAAATAGAGTTGTGCACGATTAAATCTCAGAAGCTCAAGAAGCAAGTGTAACAGGTCTTTCCAACAGTAATATATCAGCAAGTTGTCAGAGAAATGCTGAAAACCTCTCTGACCACATTTAAAGTGAGCTAAATGGCATTTAACTTAGCTGAGCTTTTTCTATTAATCACGAGAAAAGCACTGAATCTGATTTAGAAAATTAGCTTAGGAATGAGACATTGACTAACATATCACCCTGTGATGCATGAGTGTGTGAGCCTGAAATAAATGTGATGAGGAAAGTAAATAAATCAGCGTTTCCCACCTCGACCTGCAGCTGCGCCGCTCTCTGACGCTCCATCCAATGCGTCGGCAGCATTTGGGTCGTCAGCCATCTGATCCTCGATGGAAGGGTCCACAGATGATTCAGCAATAGTAGCAGGTGGCTCCAGTTTCAAAGAGCTAATATCTATGGTGTGTGAAGGAGGACCGGCGTCCTGTGATGAGGAGATGGTGAGCTGATTCTCAGTCTTCTTTAAGTCATCCTGTTCAGGTTGAATTTGAACATTCCTACTCTCCTCTGCTGCCTCTGATTTATCATCGGCATCCATATGTTGATCATCATCATCGACTTTGTTTTCCTCTCCACAAGACAGACCCAATTCAGACTGGATCTCGATATTCACATCAGAGCTGCAGGACTCCCTGATGTCACCTTCACCAGCTTCCGCTGCAGGGGCATCCTCACTAACTGAAAGATTTGGATCCAACACTGAATCCTGTTCAAGACGTTCTATAAGCAGTTCCTCACAACCTTTAGGAATCAAACAATCTGATGCCTGGAAAAGACCCATCACCCCCAATTCAGGCTCCAAACCATCTCTACTACCCTCTGAAGGGCTCAGGGAACCTAAGGAGTCCAAAGGAAGTTCAATATCTTCACCTGATGGGTGTTCATGGCATTCACTGGGTATTAGATCATTTGGGTCCTCCATACATCCAGTTGAGGACCCATCTGTGTTCAGAGTTTGAAGCAAATCTCCCTCCTGCACGGTGCCGTTATCCTGGCTAGGGTGAAATATTTCTGTTGAAGAGCTTCCAAAAGATCTAAAGCTTCCTTCGTCGTCGCTGGAGACCCGGTGTGCCACGCCTGAATCGTGGTCAACCTTCCTTTTAGTGAGCATGTTTCCTTGTGATGACTCAGAGATGAAACGGTCAGTCCGTGTTTCCTCCTCGGAGCTGTTGAAAATCCAGAGATTGAAGCTCTCAGGTTCATCTGGAACAACACCTTGGAGTTTGGCTGTGTGTTCGCCGTCTAGCTCGCCGTCGCCCGCAGCTTCAGTGCCGTTCCCAGAATGACAAGCAGCTTCTGGAGCAGAGCCCTGCTCCTGCTCGGCTG
This sequence comes from Anableps anableps, assembly GCA_014839685.1. Lineage (NCBI taxonomy): Eukaryota > Metazoa > Chordata > Actinopteri > Cyprinodontiformes > Anablepidae > Anableps > Anableps anableps. The sequence goes on along the minus strand of CM026067.1, from coordinate 8,358,922 downwards.
CATAATCCCTACCAGCTGTTTCCTGGTTTTGTTCTTGGCTGTTTATGTCTGGCGGAGGTTCCCCCTCATGGAGGCCTTCTATCAGGAGACGTGGAGCAGCAGATTCATGCCGCTCGATTACATCACCGCAGACTATCAGCAGTGGGTTGGGGAGGTCTCTTGGGGTTGAAATGGGGTCCGTTAACTCTTCCCTCCCAACCTCCTCCTCCCCATCTGGATTGGACCTGTCAAAGAGCTCCGCGGTAAGTTCTGTTTGTTCTTCCTCAACGCTCTCTCCTTCCTGAGATCTCAGCTTTGTTTCTGATTTAGGGGTGTTTAAAAGCTCAGCGCTCCCTGACAACGGAGACTGGCCCATGACTGAAGAGTCTGTGTCTCCGTTGACTGTGCTGTCTCCAACTTCCTGCTCGGGCTGCTCCTCTCCCTTCCCGGCCTCCTGTTCCCGGATCACAGCCTCCCCTGTCTCAGCTTCCTCTGCCTGTTTACTGCAGCCTTCTGCTGGGATGTTTCCCACAGTGACGTTTTCCCCTACAGCCTCACCCTGTGCCCTTTCACTCCTGTCACACAAATTCAAACTGGGACAGGAATCAACCCTCCCCTCCTGGTCCCCTTGGCAGCCCTTTTCCTCAGAGTTTGAACCGAGACACACCCCGTCCTCCTGGGGTTCGAGGCCGTGCTGCTGGGGAGGGATTTCTGATGCTGGAGGCAAACTTTCGTCTTTCTCCAAGTTACGGGTTTCGCCGAGTTCACCAACAACAGTGCTGGCGCTCTGCTCTTTGATACTTTCTCTCTCGCTCCCTCCAGTTTCTGTAAGCAGACGCTCTGACGTTGAATCAGGCTGCTGGAGTTGCTCCTGACAAGCTAAGCCTGTTTTTACACCGTCACAACACTCAGCAGCGGTGTGAAGTGAGTCCAACTGTAGCTCCAATACAGAAACTCCCTGCAGAGGACAGAAAAATGTTACATTTCGGTTGTATTTTAGTAGAGAAACTAACAGAGCTGTCCTCTTTCTCTTATCAACAGCCAGCACTGTGATTACATAAGGTGTTCCACTGCTTAAACAAACTAAGCCTGAAGGTTAAAAAAAAAAAAAAAATGAAGCTGGTGAAAAGACAAACAAGCTGCAATGACCGGGAGCAGACGAGCTGCCGGATAAAACCAGCAGGACAGGAGATAACGCGTTGGAAGGGCAAGTCGACTCACCTTAGTGTGGAGGTGGTTTAAAAGGTGCAGAAGATACTCCACGCTCTCCTGAAGGGTCGGAGCACTGCGGCCGGGGCAGATGCTCACCGTCAGAGTGTGTGTGTTCAGTGTCGGGGAGTTGCAACACACCCGAGCATCCGTAGACACCAGCCGGAGAGTCTCAGACGCCTTGTCCGTCTCTGTGTCCGTCTCAGTCCTGCCGTCAAATAAACACTGTGATAACCTCCTCAAAAGGCCACTCCTGGTTGATAAGCTTTCCAGGAAAACCTGAATCCTCCTCTAAAGTGTTCCAAGTTAAAGCATGTTCTGACTTTTTTCCCTTGAAGAGATGGTCCCGTAAAGCGGGACACACCTCCTTATAAGGCAGATCTGTTTGCGTAATCCTGGGTGGATCGCATCAACACCGAGGCCCGCTGGCTGAAGTCAGCCCGTGCTGCCAGTGACTTCACTTTTCACTTGCCAAATGTAATCATCAACACATAAAGGGAGGGTTGGAGGTTTTAAAACTACACCCGGCAACAGGGAAGCTCTCTAAGCAGCGGTTTGCTTTCAGTTAGTGGCATCCTCATTTTATGTTAAGTGCAACCTATTCTGTCGTAAACACATAGCATTTCCACTTTAAGATGTTCCTCAGCCCATTTATTCAGCAGCTGTTATTTCCTCATTGTACTTAAATTTTTGCCTGTAGAGGAATGACATAATTTGACACCATTAATCTCTATGTAAGGAGGTCATATTGTGGCTAATACCTGACAACTTCAAACAGAGCAAAATGAGAATTTCCGAGGTACTTCCCATGACTGGGATGGGAATGCCACTTGGTCATAACTTGTCTCTATGCACTGAGCTAAGACTGCTGAGCAAGGTTGCATTGGGGGCTTTGTGCTCAGGTTCTTTGAATACTTCCATTGTTCTGTGAAGATAACAAACATCATGGCAACAAAGGAAGCAGGAACCAAATCACCAGCCTTCTGATATGCTGACATGCAAGTGTTTGCAGAGGGAAGAAAGTGATGATCACTGAATGTCTGATCTACGTGTTCAGTTACACGTCAATTTGCCCCTTCGCTATACATTACACCCATTTTGTACATCTAAACAAATTATTACCTACCTGTGTACATAAATCAGGGTGTGTCAGTTTATTTTTCCTTATAATTGTTTTTTTGAGTTTTAAGGATAAATGGTTGTAAAAAAAAATGTTCAGGTTTCAAAGATAATTTAAGTAATATGTATATTATTGTCTGAAAACTCTGTATTTCACTCAATTCCTATTCATTTTGATACTGATCTAATGGAATATGGCAGATAAGGGCTGCGTATCAAACCAAAACACGTCCAAGTCACCCCTGTTGGCAGATGTTATTCATTTGAGTCATAGATCCACCTGTCTTGACAGTAAAATGCAAAAAAATTACTTAAAATTGCCAGGTGTCAAAAATGAAATGTCCTCAGGGTGGGCATGAACTTATGGATGGTTGGTACAAAATGTCTTACAGGAGATGGCAACATTTTGTATCTGAAAAAACCAATACATTTTTAAAGAATCTGGTACAAAATGACCCAAAATTCCAAAGGTACACAAGGGGCTAAATGACCAGCATCTGCAGCAATGTGAGGAAGGCTTGGATGAATTGTCGAACTGATTTTTTGAGCAATGTGCCTATTATGAAACCAGAAACATGTCATACCATGTCTTACCATATATGCTGGCATTTTGAAAAACATGAATCACATGGGTCAGAATGTGAGGTAACGAAGGGAATTTTTGGGACATCAGATTCTGTTACATCTTTGAAGTATATGTGTTCCTTTTGATGTGCTCTCATTCTTAATAGTGTGAGTATACTAAGATCAATGATGTGGAAATCACAGTGTTCAACTGTGTGATGACTCAGTACGCTAGTTTGCTGTGGAGTAACAGTATCATTTTATTTATTTTTTTTATTGAAAAGGTCAACTGACCATCTGGGAATAAAATTTCAGTGCTCCATGAATTTCTTCCAGAGACATTCTTCTCTAACCTTTGCTGCATACTGCCGATCAGCTGGCTGAAAGAAAGTTTTTACGCTTTTCCCTTGCTTAAAGGAAAACAAATTTGGTTGCTCAGAATTGTCCCAGTCGTGCAAAACATTAACAGTCATAGTTTTGAAACTAAAGTGGTGCCATCCATCGCTATTTTTTGGCCTACAGGCTCTACCCAAGCTAGTAGCTAAATGATTAACCCATTAATTTCAGAGTGTATTACCCATTCAGAAAGCAGTATATCCTTTGCAATGAGAGGTTAAACACTTCTGTATAGCCTGTTTATCAAAATCAAATTAAAGAAATGCTATTTATGGAATTATTACAACTGTAAGCAACCTGAATAATTTATTTCTATTTTTAAAAAACTATTTGATTATGTTATGCTTTCTCTGTTTTAAGCATTTATGTATATACTGTAAAACTGCTATTTTTATCTGAGGTTATAGTAGCATGAAAACGTCAAACCGCTCACTTTGTGAGGAGCTCATGGAGATGTTCATGTCCTCGCAGTGCCGCTATGGCAGCCGGGGTGTGACCTTCTTTGTTGACCAGCTGTAGGGCTTCCCTGGCTCCGGGTTGTTGCAGCAGAAAGCGGGTCACCCGAGAGAGGCCACGCCGCGCTGAGAAATGCAGCAGAGTCTCCTGAGGACTTAAGCCTGCAGAGGAAGAGACATATGATGACAAATGCACCAATAAATACAAACTTGACAAAACAAGGAGAGGCAGAGAAAAGCATGTAGCGGACCAGTGAAAGCGATTTGTTGGTGCAAGCAGCTCGGCAACACAGAAACTCTGCCAACAGGAACAAGCAGCGGTCCAGTAAACAGACCTTTTGGACATTTACACAGTGGTAAAGCCACAGCTCTTCAGCTTTCTTCCTAAAGTAACTGATACAGATGCAGCCTCTTTTGTGAATAAGTTAAAAAAAATGCAAAAAAAAAAAAAAAAAAAAAAAAAAAAAAAACCTGACCAGCGTTTGGAAAAACATTCCGAAGCTGTGTCTCACACGAGAACCTCCATGAGCACATAAAAATGACCAAAGCCACTAAACCTCTTCACATGGTTTCATCTCAGTAGAGGTGAGCCACATCCAAGTGCACCAGATTCCCAGTTTTAATTTAGCCCACTATCTGCCCTCTGTCTCCGTTGACCTCCTAATAACACCATAAACCGCTGAGACGCTCCCTTTTAAATTCCCACAGAGACATTGATGATTTATGTCCACACACACACTCACACATACACACAAACCTCCTCATGTCTGCCAAAGCAACAGGTTCTGAGAAAGGTTGTCTCCAGCTGTAGAGACCAAACTGCTGGCTGTTCCATAAACCAGCTCATATTGAGTATATGTAAACAAACATTTCTCCATCTTCCCTGGTATGGCTGATGAAAATATTTCGGCTTCTAAAGGGAGCTGACCCAACGTCTGTGTAAAATCTTTAAAAAGAAAAATCTATGCACTCTTAAGAATATCCTAAAGCCTGCAAGCCATGATGAAAATTCTTGCACTCCATGTGTGTTTATTTATGTGACTAAAACAGGAAACGTGTTACAGTGTAGCTCTGCTTGGTAAGGCCAGATATGAACAAACTGGAGAAGAAAAAAAAGGGGGAAAACTTATCAGCATCTGAATAATTATCAAGCGACATCTATGTAATCAGTAGCGTCTCCAGATGAGTGGTTCCAGCCCATTTACCGTGGGCCAGTCCCAACCACCCTACCCTGATGAACTTTTCATCTAATTGCTGAAATGTAACGCTCCACTTGGTCAAGCCAGGGCTGGACTGGAATGTGAGATGCCAAACTGCGGCAGGAAATGCTTGCCTGCTGGGTTTGTTGGTGGTTTACTGGAAGATGGCTGCTGTTCTAGCCGTGTCATTTTCACGCAAGGAGAGTCAGAGTGGAAATGCATGCGGTTATGACCCACTGCTGCAACAGAGGAATGGGGAAAAAAACAAAAAGCTCAACAGATTAGTTGGTCAGCTTGAAGGCTAGATGAAAAGATTCACTGCTTCTTGGCAGAAATATGAGGCTCTCAGCTGGTTACCTTGCATAGGGTATGTCTCAACCAGCTTTACACATCTAGAGACTGAAATATTTGCCTATTCTTCTTAGTGAAATAGCTCAAAGTCACTCAGATTGGATGGATAGAAACTAAGAACGCCATCTTTTTGGCAAAGATTGATTCATACCTGGATATGAAATGAGGTTTGATCTGAAAAAAGGGTTTTCCCAAATTTGGAGTTGGGACACCACTCCAACAACAAGTTGGAGTGGTGTCCCACACTTGTTGTAAAACAACAAGTGTGGAATCTTTAGATCCATTCATCCATCATCTATACCTACTTAACCTTGCAGGGTAGTAGGGATGGGTGCTTGTCTCCAGCAGTCACTGGGCAAGTGGCAGGATGCACCCTGGACAGGTCGCATGTCCATCACAGGGCAAAAAAGAGACACACAGGACAAACAACCATGCACACACACACACCCACACCTGAGGACAATTTAGAGAGACTATTTAACCTAACAGTCATGTTTTTGGATTGTGGGAGGAAGTGGGAGTACCCGGAGAGAGCCCACACATGCATGGGGACAACATGCAAACTCCATGCAAAAAGACATCAGGGCAGGGCCAAGTAAAACATGTAGTAATACCTGCATACTCAGCTGATAGGAGGGCTTATAGAGTCTTACGTTGCATTCTCAAGGTTGGAGGTAGAATAGCTTGGGAACCACTGATCTAAATATACTATGTTGTACGTCTAGGTCAATGCCCAGCTAGAAGTTAAACCTTACGGCCCAGTCAGGTTCTTTGTAGGGCAGAAAGGATCAATTGTGACGAATCAATTATTGAAATAATCATCAACTAATTTAGTAATCGATTAATCATTAACTGGAGTATGCAGACTCAACAAAAAGGCCATTTTCTGAAAGAACACAGTATGAGCAGTAATTAAGCCAAAACAGGAAAAATTTATGTATATACATTTTTGCATTTAAGATTAAAAAAAAGCCTTCGTTTGTAAATATGTTTTACTCCCTAAGTGGCAGTTTTAGCTGCACCCAGTTCAAATTCTTTATCCAAAAAAAATCTACTAAGCACCTTTTGCTATCCATTTATTAATCGGTTTATCAAAAAATGATCAAAAGATTAACCCTACACTGAGGCTTTTCACATGCTGTTGTCAGAAGTATATTTTTAGCTGCAGATGCATCATTTGCAACAAATGATCAAGTGTGCACTAAAGGAAAGCTAGGCAATGTTTTTTTCTTATTTAAAAAAGGAATTGAATTATTTGTTTATTTGCATTTTTTAATATATTTCTAACCTTGCACAAAAAAGTTACGGTGGATAAATGAAAAATCTGCAGAATTGTTTTATCAAATTATTCAACAAAAATCGTCAGAAAAAAATGATAGAATAATCGATTACTAAAATAACCGTTAGGATTATGTGTTCAGGTTCTACTGTGTAAAATGTAGATCTTTACTACATGTTCTGCTGTGGACTTTTTGCCGCTTACTATAGGTCTCCTCAGGGGTTGGGGGGGTAAACTCGTCTCACAATTTCCAACAAGATATTTAAAACATAGGTCTGAATGACTGCAGATTAGCTCTAAACGTAGTAAAAGAACATCACATTAATTCCACTGCATCCATCCTATATTTCCTCCTATAAAGAAGGAACAATATTTCTCCTGTAAGCACAAAGCAGGTCTGTCTTGTATTGGTTTATGAAATGATACAAGATCAACTCTACAATTGATCGAGACCGCGGATCCTTTAGACATTTACTGATTTTGTTGTAAGCTGTAACTCATTGTCCAAAGATAATTTGACACCGCATCAGCCTGTTCAGACCTGGAGAACAAACTGGGAACTGTTAAACCAGTTTAATGACATGCAAGATTTCCCAGGTGAGATGAGCATCCCTGACAACAATAAATAGCTGGTGGCGGTGTGAGATCAGTGAGTGCGGCGGGCCCACGGCGTGAAGGATGACTGAGATAAACCACCGTCACCTCCACCTACATTCCTCCGCTATCCATCATCTGACAGATCTGATAAATGGAGAGCAGTGCTGCGCTCCTCTCCCCTCCCTGCAGCTCACCGTTGCAGAACGTCTTGTGTTGAAGAGGTGACATATTGCGCAGCAAAGCCTATTAGAGCACACATCACTCACCACAGCTGGAAGCAGCCTTCCACATCCAAACTGTGACAACTGATTGCAATGCAAAGGAGAGAGGGTGTGTCTATGTGTGTCCAGCTGTAGAATCTGAGGACTCATTACAGTAACAAGTGGATCTTATCTAATGAGAGGAAGGCCGTTACTGAAAATTTCATCTGTTTATTTCTCTGACTGAGCATCAACAACAAATAGAACCTCTTAAGAAGTGTGGAGGTTCTCAATCCCAGCTACGCACTTCCTGTGTCCTGTCAGCCCATTTTTGTCAGTTGTTTAAATGTTTTGCCGGTTCTTTTGGCTTGGTCTAATATCCAACTCCGAGCTCAACCATAAGACATTATCTTCCCAATAGCCAGAGGCAGCACACTAACTACTCCCAGAAGTCCTATTTATGCTGCTTCACACAGAGCAATTACCTCGCAGAGTTTATCATCCACATCAGCTCATTTAGCTTCCTTTAACTGATTAAAGTGAAATGAGTCAACGGCCGGAGAAAATTGCCACTTTAATTTCGATAAAACCGTGTCTCAGTTTGCACTGATACATCCACTTCTCACAAACCAAGCTGCTGCCTGTGCCCAGAGCAGATGAGGATACAAGTTAGATTAAGGTTCACAGGGAAAGGTGTTTTAGATTCTTTAAATAGTTACTGCCTACTGCCACTTGCATAGCAACAAAATAATGCTTTTTAATGGAGGTTAAGAACTCATGTGCATGAATGCCATTAGATCTGGTCTTTTAAAGGCACATTTGAACCATTTTGTCAGCTTGGAATAATAATACTAGAACAAGGTGCATAAGTCTGAAATTGTGAATTTTCTTTAATCCACACAGGGTCAAAAATATATAGGTACAAATACATATACCCTAACTAGTATGAGGTTAAATGCTCCTTAGAAAGCTGGTGAGAAACCAAATTCTGGGTGAATATATGCAAATATTTGAGGTTTCAGACCATTCTTGAGGTTTGACGTCAGCCTCCCTTATCCACTGTAAAATCAGTTTACATGTCTGATTCTGACCATCATCTTGTTGGGACACTACAAAAACACAAAATCTCATCATGTATTTTTGGTCTAGTTTCACAATACAATACCTTGAATACACATATACAAGTAACTTTTCGGCATGATATAGGAGCTTGTTTTAAGTCAATAATTCCTTAAAGTACTGATGATGAAAAAGTACTGGTTATAAGTAAAACCATCTGCCAGTGGAACATGACATTCTTCCCATATTATAAGTTAAAATGTAAAACAAGGCCTTGTTGATAGCTCTTAAAAAGCATAGAGTTTCAGTGGAACTTGCTAAAGGACCTTTGTCTGAATATGAAATATATTTGGTGGTGGGAGACAGAAGGACTAGCTAAAATAACATCACTGATGGACAATGTCTCCCACCCCATGCATGAAGCTGTTGCTGAGTTGGAGAGCTCCTTCAGTGACAGACTGCTGCATCCCAGGTACACTAAGGAGATCCTTCCTCCCAGCAGCTGTTAGACTCTATAACCACCATTGCTCCCAACAAACTCAATAATACTAACATCCATGTTAGTATCTGTTCAACTCTACCATTTTTTCTGTTGTCACTAACTGTAAATAGTTTGTATTTGTAAAGCCCAGAGACATGCACATCTTGTACATTTTTAACTCAACTTAGTTGCACATTCCTCTGGACTGAAGTATTTTTACAACTACACAGTATTCATGTTAAAATTTTGCCTTACTGTACAGTATTTTTTACTCGTTATTCTGTTTTTTTTTTATATATATATGTTTTATATTCTTTGTGTGAGTCTGTTTACTGTTATTGCCTGTCACTCCCACTGTGCTGCTGTTGCACAGAAATTTCCCCATCATGGGACAATAAGGGATATTTCTATTTAAGATTCACAATAAATTCAAACTTGGACCCAATTTTTTTTTTTTTTTTTAAATGCATTGAAGGTGTTTGGTGTAGAATCATTTCACTCTGAAAAAGAAAGGGTTTAAATGCATCTTTAAAAGCCCAAAATTAGAAAAAATCTTTATGTCAATGATGCTGATACTTCTCGCTGGCACTATATCAGATACATAGATTTACAACGCTTTTACACTGTCAACAGCTTCTGCTTTCAAGGCTGGATATCAGGAAGAATCAGCTACACTACCGACAAATTCAACATAAACAATGTACTTCTTGGGTTTTCCAGCCAGTATTCACTCTTCATCTAGCACCATTCTGCTTATGTGCATCATCTCTATAGCGTCATTGTTTTGTAGTTGCATTACTGTGAGGCATGACAGCTATGTAACACTGAGATTTTATTGGGCTCAGCTCTGAGGCAACCCCTCTGCAAACTGGTTTTGTTCTACAGTGGCAGTCAGTGTGGTTTTCACTCCTGGAAATTTCCACACCTCATTATCTCTCATCATTTTGTGTTTTTTGATAAAGAAGGATCTGTTGGGTTATGTTGCAGCTTTTTATGCATTAAATCTAAGGTCGATCATGGTGGAAAATAAATAAATGCTGATGTAATCATGTGATCTATGTTTCAGTTTGTGAACTGACAGCAATCTTTGTGTTGTCATGCTTTTCCCATCTGCTTTTAATGGTTGGAAATAGACCAGGCATGTTCGTTTTAGTCGAGCAAAGCAGAAATTGCAAGGATCCTCTTTGATCTGCCTTCCTCCCCCCGACTTCAACTATGCCACAACAAAATCCTGTAGATCCAGTCGTAAAGTAGCAGCCTTTAACCTTGATCTTATTGGAAATAGTGGGCCAAAAGAAGACAGTGCATACTTGGCTAAAAAATGTGAATACATCTGTTTTTAAATATTGTGTTACTGCTACATCATCATGCCCTAATTCCAAGTCAGATGGTATTACTAACTGGGGTTACAAAAAGGTATCAGTCAACATTAGCCAATATTTAGATCAATGAAAGCAATCACCCTATTGGTAAATTTGATCATCTAAAACAACAGTGCATAATATTTACCAGGGGAACCTTGTTGGGTTGCACAGTCTTGGATGGAACAGATTAAAACCTTTTTTGATATAGAAAAACAACTTTCTAATTGAATAGTTGTAAGTTTTCTGAATGTATTCAAGCCTATTCAAACAAGTGTTTAAGACCATAATTAACCCAGACTTCATTGTTCTAGCTGCTGTAACATAAAATATGGTTAATCCTACTCTCCTACTTCACAAATGCTGCTTGTGAGTAAGAGAGCAATTTATTATTGAACAGCAATATTCTTTTATACAGGGAATTACTTCAATCAGACCATAATGCAAATTAAACACATTGAGTCAATGCATTGAAACAAAAACGACTGAATAACAGGTTTGTGTTGAATAGCTAGAATATAGTGGCCCGCAAAACTATTCATAGCCCTTGAACTTTTCATATTTCGGCAGCTCACAATCACAAACTTTCGTGTGTTTATTGGGGTTAGACTAACACTAAGTAACATAAAGTTCAAACCAGAAGTTTATGTACATTGAATAAAAAGACACATACACTTTTTTTCCTCACTGCCTGAAGTTAAATCAGACCAAACTTCTTTTGTTTTAGGCCAGTTAAAATGACCAAAATTTCTATTTCTATATCTAAATGTCACAATAATGAGAGAAAGAATACATCAGAGATTTATTTATAAATGCCTTTAAAATCAGAAGTTTACATTAACTTCCATATGGACAATGACCCTAAGCACATAGCCACAGTGGTTATAAGGTGGCTTAAGGACAACAAAGTCAATGTTTTGGCATGGCCGCCACACAAAGCCCCAATATCAGTCCTACAGAGAATTTGTGAGCAGATCTGAAAAGGCCTGTGAAGCAAGGTTCTTCCAGTTCTGTCAGGAATAATGGGCCAGAACTCCAGCAACTATTGTGAGAAGCTTATGGAAGGAAACCCAGATTGTCTGACCCAAATCATACAGTTGCTTCCATATACTGAGGAAATATATGTAAACTTCTGATTCTGAAGATATTCATGAACAAATCTTGGACAGATTCTCTCTTTCATTATTGTGGCATTTAATAGAAATAATTTGATCATTTTAAGTGACCTAAAACAACATCAAGTTTGGTTCCGACTAACTTCAGTGAGACAAAAAAAAAAAAAAAAAAAAAAAGGTGTATGTGTCTGTTATTAGGTTGTATATAAACCTCTGGGTTTCAAACTGTTGTTGTGCACTGGAAGGAAACGAGGATGTGGTTTTCAACATTCTTTGGAGGAAACACTGCAAATGACTCTAAATGCACCAACGTGAAATGTGGTGATGGCAGCACTATGCTGTAGGGCTGGCTTTCTTCAGCAGGAACAGCTGGTAAGCTCAAGAGAAATTATGTTGGTTTATCACAAAAAGTCGAATATGATGCATTATAGTTTTGGATGCAGCATCACAAAATGTTAAAAAAAAAAAAAAAAAAAAACTAGTACAAACAGTTTAGTGAGGCACTACATGTAATCATACTCCCGGCTCACCAGTGCTGTTGGCCTGTTTGCTTCCCAGTAGGCTCCATCCTGGAGGCAATACAAGGTGGTGGAGGGCCAGTGCCAGGCTCTCATCCAAGCGCTCACATTCCTGCACGGGAATTTGACACTTATCCAGGAGCAGAGCTCCATCGAGGCCATCAGGCCGGCCCGCAGTGCTCACCTGTGTGGAAGGTGATTACAGAGATGAGTCAAGCTTTAGCAGAGGAGAGAACAGGGTTTCAGTCCATGTTCCTTTAAAAATGTTGAGCATAGGGGCATTAACCAGACGCCGATGAATAATGGAAGATCTAACTGTAGGGAGTCACATTGGCATGAGAGCATCAGCTTGAAGAGTAATTTGGAGCTGCAGCTCTGTTATTGAAAACATCGTGCTCAGCTTTGAAAATGTTCCGAAGTAAAGAAAATAATGTTCCATTAGAAGCCTGTGAACGGAGTCCAAAAAAAGATGTCCTTTTTACAATAGTACATTTCTAAGAAAACTACGAGCTGAGCGAAAGAGAATTCAGTAATTGAATATTAATGTCAGACATTAGGGCAACAACAAAAGCAATGTATTATTTGGTTTCCCTGTCAGCCTCCTCATAAGGCTGTACAAGATAGTATTATGGGAGATGAAATGACTGCTCACCAAAAACTGGGCCATGTCAAAAGCCAAATCCTGGACAAAGCTGAATCCATGCTCGGCCAATGGAGCCACACACCTTGGGCAGGACACTGGGTCCTCCGAGTCCCTGGAGGTAGTTTGGGTGGCTGAACACAAGGTGACCAACACCACCTCACAGCAGTCATGAGCTATAATACAAGGAGAGAGAAAGAGAGAGACATCAGAGAGGAAAAACTAGGAAGAAAACCTGGAGAGGACTAACCTGTTTTTTTTTTTTAACACCAATCAATCAATATAAATGAGGTTAAAACCTTCCAAATAGCTTTGAAAATGTCTTCACTCTCTAGTGCTTTTCCCTTTTTTTTTTTTTACCTGCAGGTGAGAATAAAATTATATTTCAGGGAGCTTATAACATTTAATCTCCAAAAGAATTGTTAAAATAAACCAAGTCATAAACTTTTGCATCAACTAAACCTGCACTCTTAGCCCTTTTAGGCTATTTTTAACATAATAATAATAATTCTATTTACGTGAAAAACCTAAACATCAATAGAAATAAGATGCAAATTAACATTAAAAAACACCAAAGGATTCGTAAATAATTGCACCATATGCATCTCTGTTCAACAGTGCACTTGGATATGGATATCTTAAATCAAAAATGTTCTTGAAAAAGGATGTTTATAGACTATATGTGAGCATATATACACCTCTACTAATATGTGGTTAAATGCTCCTTTGCAAGATCCAGGAAAACCGCATATTTTTTGATGCCATCAAGAAGCTTTTCTGGCATAATTCTTGTTCTGATAAAAACGGACCCTGCTTCAAAACTGAAACCAAAGCAGGGCTGGAATTTGAATTTCAGCACACAGATGAGCTAAATGACCTCTGAGAAAAAGGTTTTTTTGTCAGATGAGACAAAGATCGGGCAACCTGGTAACAGTGATGAGAAATATGTTGCAAGGTTTTCAACCCAGTTACACCAACTACAAACTGTCAAACACAGTGGGAGCAGTATGGTTGCTCAGGGGACATTAACCATATATTAATCTGAGTTATGTATTCATTTATATGTGAAATCTGTCCCTGTGTGGATTAGAAAGATTTGTAATAAATTCATACTTGTGCACCCATTTCTTGTTTTTTTAAAACTGTTGAAAGTGCACAATGGATTAATGGTCTACCCAGAAGAAGATTGTTTGATTGAATCATTAAAAAAAGAGAATTAATATTTAACATTTCTGCCTATGAGGAGTAAATCTGATCATGAATGTATATTAGCATTGCATGAGAATCTTCCAATCATAAGCACTTCTGAAGAGTGCTTTCAACGATAAATGAAAAACAAGATGTGTTTTTATACAGCTGCAGACTATGTAGTTGTATATTCTTATGAAAGCAAAAGTACTGAACAGAAGGCAGATACTGACTGAAACCTACAGTAGCTTGACCAAGAACAACCCTCACTATTTTATCTACAAAACACCTTTCAATGAAAGTGTGGAAATTTTAGGAGAATAAAGCTGATTCATGACATCCTCTGATGATTTCATTAAAAAGCTCTACAATGCTGCGATGGAGCTGCCTCCCTGTCACACTCGCACGGCTCCCAGGGACACTTTAGTCATTTCTTGTATGACAACACTTCTGCATTCCGGCGATGCCGATGTTTAGCTCATTAATGTGATTTGCCAAACTAAACACACTCAGAATCACAGATTAACCTGCCATGCTTGTTCCCAGGATGTGTGGAGGAAACCTGGGAACAAACACAGCAGCAAACTGTACAATTCACTACATATTCAGCATTTCAGCCTTGCAATTCTGAATAATTCCAACTCACACAAATATTAAAAACAAATACCAGTAATATTTATCTTCCTGAAACATTTGCTCCAATTTAACTGAATCTCCTTTGTTGACAAGTCAGGACTGCAGCAAATTAACAGTGTACCATGCCAGTTACATTTTGTTTATGCAAATGAGTGCACGATTATCAGAACCGAATGAACAAGGAGGACTGAGGTCTATGCAAACGCACTTACAGCCTACATGAAACGTTAAATATTTTTTCTTTCAAAAGAAATGTTCATATATCAATGTTTAAGCTTATTTATTTATGTCTGGGAAAGGAATTTTTAAAGTAAAATATAAAAGTTTAACACCAAAAACGAACCTTATTTTACACATTAAACAAAACTATGTCAACCAAACTGAAAAATGAGCATCCTGGCTGAAGTTGGGACATCCAGTGATGACGTCAGGATCTTTTTTGGGAACTACTTTTAGTATCTTGCAGTCTGCTGTCAGGGTGAATTCCTGGATATGGTCATGTTGGCAGTTGTTGTGAATATCCTCAAATTGTAGATTTTTTTCTTCAGTTTTTAATGGTTGATTATTTTTGACTTGAATTTCTTAGTGTTGTTAAATGATATCAAATATCAATATGTCCACTGGCTGTCGTAGGGTGTGTTAACGCTCTCAAATATAAATACTTTGCTTTTGTGAATATATCCCAATCCTGACAGGTTTCCTGCTTCTGACATATTATAATCATGTGAACAACACTATAGACCATCTGCCCTTGAGAACATTTCCCCTGTATGAGTTACCACGTTGGACCCCCATTGGTGTCTCTACAAACTCAGAGTGACCAACAGCAAGCCAAGTTTTGTGTTATTGCTTTTAGGGGCATTTAAATAGTAGTGCTTCAATGAATCCACAGCACTTTTTTTAAGCCGTCTGGGAAATCCATTCTGGCCGGCTCAAGCTCAGTTCTTTGAGTCCAAAGGCAGCCTGACAGATAGAAGCAAGCTGTGAAGCAGAGCAATCTGTGAAAAGAAACTAACACCTCTTCGAAACCCCCAACAGACGCCTGTAATTCAGCTGAGCTCTTACTAAGATAACACCGCTTTATAAGTACGGTCTTTATTCTTTACCTGTCAGGAAGAGCGACACTGAGGAAAACAAATTCAGCTACCACTCTTCCTCATGTCCTCATGTTGTGTGCTATTCTGAACATCTTCAGCAACCATGCAGCTGCTTAAATGGTGCTGATGGGAACTATTAAAACCTGTTCCTCTTGAAAAGCAGCAGGCAGAGAGTGGATAGGGGGGAGATGGGCTGCTAAAGTTCGAGCACAGTCAGCAGATTTATACCAGTAGTTGACAACCAGTATGCCAGATGTGCAGCGTCCTCAATAAGTTTTTAGAGGTTACCCTCTTTTATAGACAAACCCTCCATCCGGTTTTTTTTTTGTTTTTGTTTTTTTTTAACCTCAGCTGTCCCACTGCACCATAAATCTGCAACTCGTTACTCAGTTTCTTTCACCATAGTATTATTTTTATTACATTACTGACTTCAGGACATAATTCAGAAGAAAAGTGAGGGAACAAATCTAGTTGGACACTTTGTAACAGCATGTATTGACTAGTACTGACTGTATCTGAAGGAACAGAGCCAGACCAATGTTACAAATATTCCAAGGGCTTATCTAGCCCAAATGACAAAATGACTTAGTGTTAGTAATCTGCCCTTTTGGGATCAGTAACCTTGGTTAATATATGCTGGAAAACATATTACCTGTTACTTAAAAGAAAAAAAGCTAATTCTTGACAAGCTCTTGGTGTGCATAGTGAACTTTGCCCCTTGGTGAGGGTGCTGTTTAAAACTGTTGCTCATTTACTAACTCTGCAGTCAGTAGCTCAACAAACATTGACTGAATTTACTCAACATAAGCTCCGTCAGAAGTAATTCATCAATCAGACTGAAAAAAATGAGCGATTTCTGTTACTGCAAAATACAACAACAGCTGGGACAGAAGTGGAAAATACCCAATTGTTTACTTCCATATAAGGAACTCATGAATATAGTCTGGTGAAAATTAAATATAGGGGGGGGGAATGAAGTAATCTTAAAAATAAGCTTTTTATTGACCATATTGATCTAGACCAATGCAACCTTTCAGCTGTAAAGTTGTTTTACGTTCAGAAAAGGGTTTGGCAGAGAAGAAAGAGTTGCAGAGCACTAGTGTGTATTTTCTTTATTCTCAAATGACGGCAGCAGTAAGCTTTATTTAGGGGCATCTAAGTAAAGGGGGCTCAATTAAAAAAGCACCCACAACCATGTATTATTTTTCGCCCACTTAGCGATCACTCGCTACAAGAGGAAAGTTTAAGGGGTGTACATACTTTTACAATGCACAGCAAACTGAGTTATTGAAAAACTCCTTTCACATAATCCTCACTACACTCTGAGTTCATCGAAATGATTCTGCAGCAAAGGCTGTTTTATCTACTGAAATGGGCAATTTCAGCAACAGGAGCGACGTTAGATCACATGTGTTGATTACAGTCTCCCTCTTCCCATTGGAAGTAACCGGAATACTCAAGGCACTGCTGCGAAGGTGGCTCACCAGGACATAACGCCTGTAAGGTGTCATGGCTGCTCCTCAGGGTGCTGGTTAGATGTCTCTGTGTGCTGCCGGCAAACAGCAGAAAGTAGTCCACTCCCCTATCGTCTGCAGCCAGCTCTTCATCGGAAAGCTGCACTGTGACCACACATCGACCCTGCTGAGACAAATGGAACAGAAAATGAAAGGAAGAGCTGAAGATTGAAAAAAAAAAAAAAAAAAAAAAAAAAAAAAAAAAAAAAAAAAAAAAAAAAAAACCACACATGGATTTGACATTTTCATATATTACACTGTGTGCACAATTATTAGGCAAGTCTTTTTTTTAAGATTGTTTTTATTCATTGCCAACTTCAATGCTTTCCTAGAAGAATATCAACATGTGCACCATCTCACTTTTTTATTTTCAACTGTTTATGTGAGGATTATAAACAACCAACTTAAAACTTTCTAATAAACATTTGTGACATTAAAAAAAAAAAAAAAAATCAGTGACCAATTAAGCCACCCTTTTCAATAACCATGATAAACCTTACATTCATGGAGTCTATCAGTTTTTTGATCTGTTGATTATCAACTTTTTGTGCAGCAGCAACCACAGCCTCCAATATTCAGAGAGGCTGACTGTTCTCGTTAAATCTCCTGTTTAAGGACTGCCCACAAGTTATCAACTGGGTTCAGCTCAGGTGAGAAAGAGGGACATGTCATAGGTTTTTGATCTTTAATGCCTTTACTGGCAAACCACACAGAGGAGTACTTGGATGCATGCGATGGAACATTCTGCACAAAAAAACATTGTTTTTTTGATAGATGCAGACATCTTCCTGGACTGCTTGAAGAAAGTATTTCCTAAAAACTGGTAGTAGATTTGAAAGTTGATTTAGAGCCCATCTTCAGCCTGAAAAGATCCATACCAATACCCCACCTCCACCTTGCTGGTGTCTGATTCGAAGTCATATAGGCCAAAACTTTCAATTTCATTTTCATCTTTAATTTTAAACAGATTTTTTTCAACAAAGGCTTTCTTATTGCCACTATTTCATCAAGGTTGTCTTTGCTGAGTGCACGACTTAAGACCCAGACACTCTGGATCCACTTTGGCATCTGATCGGACGGGGAAAAAAAAAAAAAAATCAGGTTAGATGATGTACGCATCAATTAGAACATGTTAAAGTCGATGGGGCCTCGCAGACCTCTAGGAATTCCCTACGACTGCTTCTCCGACTTTCCAACCAAGATAGACCTGGGTTCTATTTTGCTTGGAACTGTGCAGCAATTTGATGGGAATCTCATGAGTGAGACAGGAAATGAGACACAGTGGAAAAGTAAAACATATTTGCTTTGGGGGGAAAAGACAAAGTAAAATCTTTGACTCGCAAGTTAAACAGTACGTATTTTCCGATCAGGTTGATCCGCAAATAGTTTCGCCTGGAAGCAGTAGACACTCTGGATCTCCGAAATGGATGACGAACAGCTAGTTATCAAAGTAGAAAACACAACTGCTTTATATGATAAGACACATTCTTCGTACAAAGACAACAGTGACAAGGGAAAAGGAATGGATGGAGATGTGTTTATGTCGATGGGATTTCCGGTACATACTCTCGCATGAATACTTGATCTCACAAGTACGGTGAGCCGTAGAGCGACTGTCGAGTCAGAGCAGGAATGTCAGGAAAAAAAATCCGATCGGAGTGTGAAGAATTGGCCGCAAGCGGTGTGTCTTGACCTTTAGGAGTATGTATGTCACTTCTGATGTGCCCCCTTTTGAGTACTGCATATGTACTGGGATAAAGGACTTAGAATTCACAGCGTTCTGCTGTTTCAGGACAAGGTGTATTACTTTACCAGTCACATCACCAACTCGATTTATTTATTTGTTTTCACATCGGAGTATAAACTGACCACCTGGAAATGAAATTTCAGTGCTTTATGAGAGCTTCCAAGTGGTCATTTAATTATTACCCTAATTAATTAGCTAATATACGCTAACAATACCGTATACATAGATGTGGGGCTGAGTGAGTGGAATTTTTGGACATGCCCAAACAGTCTGAGAATCTGGCTTCTCAGGTGACCAGAGTGTGCATGACACAGTTTGAGATGTGTAGGAAGGCCGATGCCGAAGTGTTGCAATGAAAAATGGGCGCTAACCTGGCAAACAAAGCAAAAAACCAGCACGCGGGGTAGAGAAACAAGGGTATAACTCAGCATAAAAACTTGATACTAAGAACAGTAATTAAAACCTAGGAAATATTTGAAATATTCTGAAATATAACAGCATTTTGTAAAGCTAAACGGTGAAAAAAAAAATGGTTAAAAATTTGACAAGACAAGACATTTTCCTTGGATAAAGCCTTATTTAATCCCCAGCCCTTCCTTATAGTTTGTCTCTGATATGCCTCTTGTTTTTTTGAAGCCCAGGATTCTACTTAGGGTGAAATATAAACAAAAGAGCTATATGTGCACGTGTGAACAAACACTATGTAAAGTACTTTGCGCAAAATACATGTATTTAAAAAAGGAACCACAGAAGTGTTGGTCATTTAGGATACTAGTAGACCGTCAGTTACTTAATTTGTCTCAGTGTATCTGCATAAACAGTGTCTGGGGCACAAAAGGCCATTTTCACAGCACAAATTTCAGCTGCATAGTTCAATTGTGTGAACTAGATAATAGTTGAATTACCAGAGTGCAAATACTCAAAAGCATAATTATGCATTCATGATGTCTGCTTTATTTCTAAAGCAACAAAGGCCCAGCCTGAGGTTGCACAATTTCTGGAATGATGTGGTGTCATCTGAGGACAGACTAAGGGGGAGGAGATGGGACAGAAAATAGGGATATTGTTCAAATTGGCTTTTTTTTTTTTTTCTTCCACTGGGGGACAACAGCTTGGAGCATGTCTCCCCACTTACTCTGAGCGACGTTGCAGCTTTTTCACCCAACATGATCAGCTCGACGAGGCGGTCTGAGCTTCAGAGGGTTAGAGGTGCTGCCTCCTCTCATAAAGTGGTGGCCTTGTTTCTTACAGTCTGCTGACAGCAGCGGCCTAACCAGCAGCCCTGGGACCGACAGGCTTCCCTATTTGGCAAGCAGAAATGCTGTTGAACAGTTTGAGAGTGGAGGAAATGTGTTCAAAGTCGGCCCAGAGGCCACGGACGGAGAGGCAGCCTGGAGGAACCTTCAAGAGAGCCAGAACTGAGAAAACCAGCATGCAGCATGGAGGCGCATGTTTAGCGGCGCTCCGAGAGTGTCGGCTTTAACAAGGAGAGATGAGGAAGCGAAGTAAATGAGTTGTGGACTGCTGGAAGCCAGCAGGCATGACATTCTCTCTATTAAAAACTCATCTCTTATCCTGAGCTCCAACTGGAAATTAGGCTTTGCTGCTTTAGAGTGAATTGATACCTCAGTGATTTTGGCAGTTTTGTGCTCCATGGGAAAATGAAAATACATTGGTGTGAAATAAGTTCCACATTTTTACCACGAACAAAGGAGAAGCAAAAGGAGAAATGATTTTCTCTCTTCCGCTGAAAGTGCATGGCAAATCAGTTCAGACAGAATACCGACTCGTTATATCCTGTCACAACAGCAGCTCGGACTTCTCGCAGCAGCTCAGCAGTCTCGCATTCTGTCCAAATCACCATCGACCCATGATAAATAACCCAATAGGGAATTTTCTCTGACATAAAAACACCTGAAAACTGATTCGACAAATAACATTCATAAAAATCAATATTGGGTAACAAGAGCTGAGATAGAGTTGGTGCTGAGAGAAACAGAAGTGAAAGCAGAGAAGAAAGTCAGCTGAATAGGATTCGCTGAGAGTCTTTTTCGGAGGCAAACGTGTTGGCAGCCGCGTGGGCGCAGGCGAAGAAACAAGGGATGTGAAACATCTGTTGGAGATGGCAGGAAACAGAGCTCCATATACAGCCATCTTTGCAAAACATGCAAAAGAGCACACAAACACACACATATACACACAGAAACTGAGTCTAAAAACAGCAACAACCAACGCGCAAAAAAGAACATTTAAAAGGATTCTTATTCGTCCGGCTTAAACGACACAAAGACAACATCAGTTTAA
Organism: Anableps anableps; assembly: GCA_014839685.1. Taxonomy (NCBI): domain Eukaryota; kingdom Metazoa; phylum Chordata; class Actinopteri; order Cyprinodontiformes; family Anablepidae; genus Anableps; species Anableps anableps. The sequence goes on along the minus strand of CM026067.1, from coordinate 8,337,914 downwards.
AAGCTGAGTAAAGTGTGCCTCTGTGTAAATGGCTGTCTGTATTACGGTGTTAAATACTCAAAACCAGCAGCGAGCGAAGTGACCTGCTGAGGTATTGACCTGCTAATCATGAAGTTTCAACACGAAGCAAGCAGCTCTTTAGCAACATGAAAAGCACAGCTGGAGGCTACGAACCCAACCCCCTGTTTCTGAGTATGCATGTGTGAGCGGAGCCATTTCCCTAACATCCAGCAAAAGGTTGATTTTAAATGAGCAACACATCGACTACGTCATGGTGAAACTCTATATTCGGTCATGCAGGCTGATGTTAGAATAAAACAGTGTCACTGGGGATGCTTAGTAAGAGCTAGCTTTGCACAAAATGTACTGAGATATTTGGTTCCAGTATGCAGAGTAATATAAAAGCTGATTCAGCTTTATATTACTCTGTATGTTGTTTTCTTCACCTCTTGGTTTGCAGATACAGCAGAGTATTCAGGTTGTTCCAAGCTTTAGCTTATAGACAGATAGCTTCACATTGACTCTACAGAGGAGATCTCTGTCAGGTGTCCAGGCTAAAATCATCATCCCTCCTCCACCGTGCTTCACCGTTAGTATGGTGATGTTTGTCGTGATATGCTGTGCTTAGTTTTCGCCAGACATGTTGCTGTAAATCACAGTCAAACAACTCCACTTTGATCCCATCGGTCAGAACAACGGTCATTGACCAGATAAGAGCTTTTACCCTGGCAGCCTATCCAAACAACCTACCTTGTTTGGTTATCTTTTAATATCCTTGAAAACAACTTTAAAATCTGAAATGCTGAGTAAGTAAAGCAAAGTTCAGGACTCCATAAAGACAATATCATGATACCAGTTTTCATATGTCTTTAATCACACAATGAATCATCTGTCAATGCAGGACGCTTACATTCACTGCTAGGCTGTCACAATAGGAAATTATTCAATTAATCGCATGATAAATTAAATTGAGCTCGATAATTTCCATTCTGATGATTAATATTTTTTGAAGGGCAATTTTGTTTACAGAGACATCTTAATCCATTTTATTTGTGGTTTTGGTTGTGTGTGGTTTTGATTTCTGTTTTATTTATTATTTTTGAGTTGTAGTGTTTTATTTTTGGATATTTAAAATATCTTTTAAAAATCACTAAATAAATACAAAAAATTAAATAAAAATGTTCTAAAATCTAAAAAATAAACAAAATAAAGGCAACTAATAAAACAACAAGATTGGAAAAAATGGAAGATTAAATGGTGATAATATTAAGTGTTTTATAAAATCAACGTTTATTGGTCTTTGAGAGTGCAAACTTGCATTATCATGCCACTATCAATATACCACTTGAAAATGGTCTCAAAACAACAATATAGTCATTTATCGCAATAATTTCTGAGACAATTTATCGTCCAGCAAAATTTGTTATTGTGACAGGCCTAGTCACTGCAACATTTAGTTCATACACAGTGCCTTGCAATAATCACTTTCTAATAATATGTATATCCTTTGAACTGCTTCCCGTTTGGTAACATTACAACCATGAAACGGACTGAAGATGTTCAACAGCTTGTTACAACTGAATTGTAACAAGAAAAGTATGATGTGCATATGTATTCAGTCCCCCCCTTTTAATCTGATATACATAAAAAAAAATCCAGTACAACATACTGGCTCTAGAAGTCCCCTCAACAATAAACATAGTCAGTGTTATTTCATCTCCATTTAAGTGTAGATGTTCTCTGAAGGCCTCAGAGGTTTGATAGAAAACATTAGTGAACAAACTGCATGAAGACCAAGGAACAGTTCAGTTGAAGTGGGCTTCAGATAGACCCCCAAAGGCCTACAGCTCCAATTGCAGTGAAAGGTGGTTCTACAACTATCGACAGAACACAAATGCACGCCACACTTTTTAGATTTTTACATCCAAAACAATGGATTTTCCTTCTATTTACTAATTATGTGTCGGGCTATTACATTAAAGCCAAATAATGCACACTGGAATCTGTGGCTGTAATGTGCCCAAGGGTATGAATATCTTTGCATGGCACTGTAACCATATAATCATTTCCCTTCAATTTAGACGATTAATTGTAAAAGTTCCTAAAATCCGATGCCTAATGAGGCCGAACCGTCTGCCTGGTCTCGATGAAGAGTCAGATTGTAAATTACCGATAAGGTTATCTGGCTGGTAAATGAGCAAGTCAACTCTTTAAATACAGATACACACATACATACACACTGCACACACTCCCATAACCTATATCTGTTTCATGTGTGTACCTGCTCTCCCTGGCTAGTGAGTAAGGAGAGCGGTGAAGTCACAGAAGCACCAACTTTCTCTCTCTCTCTCTCTCTCTCTCACACACACACACACACACACACACACACACACACACACACACACACACACACACTTCATTAATTTTGTATCAACTGATTCAGGAGCCACAAGAGCAACTCCATATATTTTAGAGTAATTTGTAAGGGGATCAAACTGAAACACTTAATGTGAGATCAGTAAAAGGCAGCAAATGTGTAACTAAAGAGTAATTAGAAGTATGAAACTGGCTTTAAGTGGTTATTAGAACCTCTGCAGGGTTTGGGACACATTCTGTTTGAACAAGTGAGGTAGTTCATCCAACTGAGCAAATTGTGTGGGAGAATTTTTACTTTATGCTATTCAGAGTTGGCACTAACATTCATCCTGAGCAGGAAATTGGACAGTTATCAGCTTGATCAACCCTGATGAGTAACAAAACTCAAAAACTCCATATTTTTTTCAATAATGAACACACCATATGTAAGCACAACCAGTGTGTGTTGACAGCATCACTCTTTGGTGTGGATGTACTGAGCAAAAGACTTCCGTTTTTCTCACATCACTGACTTGCTCCTCAGTCACGTTGCCCTTTTCTGGAATTTGAGTCTGTCGACATGTACATCAGAGGTGACCAAAGTGCGGCCCGTGGGCTATTTGTGACCTTCAGCATGATTCGTAACGGCCCACAACTACAATTCAAGAACGGTCGAAATTTGGCCCACAGACATGGGGTGAAACTTTCATTCCTGTGATGCCTTAAAAAAAAAAAAAAAAAAAAGATGCTGAAATATAAAGGTACAACATAAAGCATTTCTCTGTTATTAACCATGTGGTTTGCTTTTGTTTTAATGTCATTGCTAATAGGACCCCATGTTCTTGGATTTATTCAAAAGCAAACTTGGCCACACCCAATTGTTGAAATTGGCTAAATAAAGCATGCATTATCCAATAAAGAATGATGGGGGGAGAGGGTTCCCTCCTCACTGGCCCGCATTAAGCAATTAATCACATGATCAATTAATATGAGCTCAATAATTTCCATTCTGATGATTAATATTTTTAAAGGACAATTTTCTACCTGGAGCCGGGACAGGACACATACAAAAAACTAATAAACAACTCAAAGAAAAACTGAGGTCATTATGCTGAATACACAACTAGAGCAGGTTAAAGTTTACACTGTGCTGACCTGACAGACTTCCATTCACACACTAAGCAGAAGCCACACAGGCCAGAAAAGTGAAAGCACTTAAATATGTAAACAACTGGTGTTTATTTGTGTGAGAGGAGGAAGCACAACTGGGCACACTAGAGAAACTGCCTCAAGTGCACACAAGAGCTATTGTGATTAGTGATACTTACATACAAAGGAGCTTGCTGTGGATTGAGTTTCATGTCCCTGGACACTGAAAAGAGAAGAACAAATTACGGGTTAGTGGTTGTGGGATGCTCGTCATTGTCCGTGTTCTGCTTCAAAACAATAGAAATTCTCAAAAGCAATGAGTTGTAAGTACAAGATTAACATTTAAGCACTTCGGGAATTTTGTTAACGTAAAGAAAATTAATCTTCTCTGATTAATTTATACTAAATTTTAGCTTGACGTCAATGGAACTCTAAATCCTAGCTAAAGCTTTGCAGAAAAGCGCTTAGAAAATGCATCCTTTTAGACAAGAGATACATAAATTCAAAGCTTTTATTCATTCTAATATGATTCAGTCGCCAAGACATCAGTCACCTTTCCCGCAAGGTTTCCTTCCTGCTATTCAGACAAGCTATTGACAGTGGCAACATAAATGCTGCAGAACGCACAAAGTTTTCATGTCAGGCAAACAGATTGAAAGGAAGGGGCTTAATGTAAACACATTTATCCCACCATAACTCAATCTGATTCTACAGGTTCAAGAAATCATTTTGCAGTTAGTGAATGCACCATACTTAATTGCCATGACAATACTTCAACATCGACGTCATTGATGAGTGAATATTACTCAGATTATCTGCTTTTGGTATCAGTGAGTTGTCAGGATAGAGAAAACACAGATATGCAGGAAGTTAGTTAAAGGGGAAGGGTATTCTCTTTTCAGACTGGAAGGCAGAACAAGATTTTCAGCAGATAACAGAGAAGCTGAGAACAGTACAGCAAAGTTGCTCTGCTTTATCCCACATTCTCTAGAATATACACATGGAGACCACTGTTTACAGTTAGACAACTGCAACTGCTTGGAACTAATGGCATAAAAAAAAAAAAAAAAAAAAAAAAAAAAAGAATCATGTAACTTTTGATGCTACAGCCTGGCCACAAAATTCTGAATGGCCACCTCTCTGTTGTCAAACACTTTCTAGTTGTTTATTTTGCTCAGAGGATGCTATCTGACATCCTCAGCCAGTACATAAATTGGTTACCATGGAGACTGAATGCGGGCTGAAAAACCAAGGATTTACATTAATTTCTTTGCCAAGTGACTGGTGATGCTCCCCTCCCAAGTGTTGGTTGATTGTCTCCTATAGTTTTGGTGCTTTGTATGCTTTCTATATACAGGAAATGGAAAATGACTTGGGTCTCTGACTTCTTTGGCAGTTCAGTGGCATCAGATCCATGTTGATGTCTTCATACCACAATGAATGTCTAAATTGCAGCTTATAGTTCAATTTCTACAAAAATGTTATATCTTATGTAACTAGAGTGAAAGGATTGGCTTGGTACTTCTAATCAACGGGGAAAAAAATTAACCAATAGATTTTAGAACTTTGATACCCCAGTTCATGCAAGTAAAACGCCTAAAAGAAAATAAACAAAAAAAAAAAAATTGTCAAAGCTTTCTTTGATTCTACAGTGAAGTAAAGATAGTATGACTATGCTGCTACAGTCAAAACACAGCACCCAAGAACCTACAAGACAGTTTAAGACCTGTCATCCTAACCTGTGATTACCAACTTTGTATCACCTGCAGCAAATATTTTCAGCTGCAGAGAAGACCAAGCTTTTAATGTAATGTGATGCTGTGCATGATTCAACAGACTGCTCCGCTAGTCCCAGTTTTATCAGATTGTACACCCACTCTTCAGTAACTTCTCGTCTCATGATGTCAAGATATCAGATGAACCCAAGTATTTCAGATGCATTACAATTCAAAGATCGTAGTTTTTCCAAAGTGCGACAACCGTTCCACTTACTGAGAAAAGTCAAATTTGCAGGAGTAAAGCAGTAAATTAAATGCAAGATGTGAGATTAATACAATAGAACGTGGAAAACAATCATCTATCAGGGAGTGACTGAAGTAAAGACATAAAAATCAATGAAAACCAGGCAGTTATGATGTGCTGCAGTAATACTGCACATTTTGTTACACGTTTAGTGGATAATGAGAAACTTCAGATCAAATGTAGCACAGAATGCTTCACACAGGTTTAAAACAGAAATCAAGACCAGAAACACAAGCACTAGAAATTAATAGGTAAATAATTTCATGTTCGATAAATCTAAAAAATACATTAAAATAATACAACTACTATAGTATACATACAGAAATCAAGGTATTTGAAAAAAAATCTATAACAACTGTTGTGGTTGTTGATGTTACACCAATAATACATAGATAGTGTAACATTTGCTTTGAAGCTGCAGTATGTAACTTTTACAAAAATCTTTTTTTTGCATATTTGTTAAAACTGTCACCATGTCGTGACAATACAGTATGAGACAGATAATCTGTGAAAAGATCGAGCTCCTCCACCTCCTCCCTGAGCTACTATTACTATCTAAAGAAATGAACTGTTCCCAACCTAAAACAACCAATCAGAGCCAGGAGGAGGGTCTTAGTGCTGTCAATCACCCTCGTGTACGCGCTGCTAAATGTGCTAATAGCGGAGAAACACTTAACCGTTCCAGGAAACTGTTTAGTAGCCGCCGTCACTGGTGGCCATGCTAACTAGCCTTAGTATTTGTGGCAGACTGTGTTGTTATGATCCAGCTCTAGCATAGCAAAGAGCAAGGGGGAGTGTGTGAGCGGTGTACACCAGAGTGATTGACAGCGCTAACTCCCTCCTCCTGTCTCTGATTGGTTGTTTCTGACTGAGTGGTGTCTTTCTGCAGTTTGTGCTGGGAGCACTGGGTAGAAGGCAGAGGAGCTTGATTTTTTTCACAGATTATCTATCTTTATACTGCCAAAGCATAATGATAATTTTAAACAAATATGGATAAACTTTTTTTTTTTTTTTTTATAAAAGTTACATGCACTGCGGCTTTAACTATTGGGTACACAATTTATCTGCATCAATATCAGTATCAGTCATGTGACATAGTGATGCAGTGCAGGATCATGGGGGTGGGGGGCTAACTGAAGTAGAGAAGAAATGCTAGTGATGTGGTCGTTTTTCACAGTGTTGAAAGGGTAGAGAAATATATAGTATCAGTAAATATCAGTTATCGGCCATAAAAGCAATATTATTAGATCTTACCTTAAATAAACAGTAATACTGAGAATTTATAGAACAAACAGAATACCAGCTGTGTGAACGGCTAAGCTGCACTTGGAAACCCCCCACTCTAATCAGGGGAAGTTAATAGAGCAAAACAGTGGGACCAGACATGCTCGCTCGCCCACACTCTCACACACATGCAGGCTCACACACCCTTTGAACGAACCTGCCAGTTCCCTACCTGTGTTCGTTTGTTTGTTTGGATAAACCTGCCTCTTCCAATCACCAACTAGTTTATCAACAAGCAAACAGAGTCAGGATGGTGAAGCCACAAAAACACTAGTTTTCCTCTTTTAGAATGGTTTACATGGTCCTGGGATCACTAGGCAGGATTACAAGGCTCATGTTTGATTCCTCTACTCCCAGTCTGGAAAGCAAGGCCCTAAAGCCACGTTCTGGACACAAGGTCAGAGGTAGTGGGTGTGTAATTGCTTAGAAAACAAAAGGTGTAACAGCTATATACTTGAAGACAAATGGATTGGAAACCTTTCTGCTGAACTCTCCTGAAGAGCGCTTGGCGAGCTCGTGTTCATGGAAGAGTCAAGGATCTGTTCAACTCCGAGCCCCCGTGTTCTCCTCTGTTATTTGCGGAGACAATTTTCTTTTGTTTGCTGTTCCCTGGCACTAAAACAAGTCCTTGCTTCTGGCCTTGGTGGTTAGCGGTGCATTAATCACATCAACCACACAGCGGGGGAGGTGGCGACAAAAGGCCAGGACCTAATGACTTCAGCAGAGAGAGAGAGCTCTGGGAGAGTCAATGCTGGAGTCAACAGAGCAAAACACAGCCCAGCCGATTCACTTTCTGCAGCCCAGTCCAAACATTTTTCCAATTTTCTGCTAAATATACAGGCCTGAGCTCGAATTAGGCGGATCAGGTAAGGGGATCATCAGCAGCCCTAATAATACTCTGGAGTCTAATCCTCTTGCCTTAAGTGCACTGGGCCAGGGACCAGCTCCCTCACTACACACACCTTACTGACTTATAAGACTCAAATCATGTCCACTGGTTCTTTATTCTTTTTACATTTCTATCCTCTTGTCATCTGCTGGTTCTCTTGTCCTTGTTATTTTACTTTGACAGCATCTTAGAGACCACAGTGTGATCTAGTTTGCAGCACAATAGGGAAAATATTTACAAGATGGATCACCACATTCACAGTATTCACTGCCGAGGATGGAGCTGATAACATTTATTCACCTGAGGAAGGCTCCTGTATCCTTTATCAGCCCTGTCCTGTTTTGCATTCTCAACGCATTCACACCTGGCAGCTGCTCGCAGCAGCTCAGGCTGCCGGTGTGACGGCCGTTTCTTCACAGTTGTTAAGGGAGTAGAAAGACCCCTTGACACCTGGATTTTCCTTAGTAGGGCAGGGTAAATCTGCAGGAACGCCAGAAACTGTGAATCCGTGTTAATTATTACAATATTTCCTTCTGCATTGAACGTTTCGATGATTATCTCAATTTTATTTCGAATGAAAAGTCCGGTTTCTGCAAGTAAAAATAGTTCCACTTTCTCAATTTGCAATATATTGTACAACAGTGCAAATATGTTTGAATTCAAGCAAAAAATAATGTAAATTAAGTTCATACTACTGTTTTTTTCAATCTTTTATAATGTGCCTAATGCCTGTCACATGTACTGCCTGTTAAGTCCAATGTATTGTCTGTAGGGGTGCACCAATTGCAGTTTTCTGGCCAATCACTGATCTTTAAAAAGCCTGACCTGCTGATTCCGATTTTTTTGTCTGATAAGTCGCTAAATATAGCGACAAAGTTGCTAAGTTGTCAACAGTGGGGTGACTTGTTAACTGCACATTTGCAGAGGTGACCTGGTGGGCGGCTCTGTCAGTCAGCCCTCTCTCACAGCAGAGCTAAAGGGGACAGTGACTGATTTTCAGATCTTTGAGGAGGTAGATAAAATCAGTTAGATAGGTAAGTATCAGCCAATCATTGATCTCCCTTTTATTGGTGCATCCCCAATTGTCTGTCTCATTGATTTCTAAAACCTGACTTTATCATTATTTTCAAATAATTATTGTAATTGTTTTATTTACCAGCACTAGTACATACTGCTGTTGATGATTTATAGACCAAAAATGATGGCAGATCTTAATTTTGATGCACGTAATAATTAAGGAAAAATAAAATGATTTTTCAGTATTTTACCTGCAGTCATTAATAAGACAGACTGGTTGTCATGTTCCAATAAACTGCAAGGTCCAATAGATTACACATAAGACACATTGAATTTAGTTGCCACATTTTAGTTGGCAGTATTGTTGAGAGTCCAAAGGTACAAAATGAATGATTAGAGGTCAACACACTTGAGCAAGAAACACAAAATGAGTTTATAGGACTGTTTAAAAACAAGCCACCTTCACTGGGTGAGCATTTGCTCAACCACGTTCTTTAGTTGCTCCTAGGAACTTATTTCCTTACACCGTCAAAGGAAATTGACTCAGCTCTACTACATTGTATGTAGATGTAATTGCCCCCACTGGTTTCTCCGGATGTATTACACCATTCCACAGCTACGCCAGAGTTCCCCAACTTCCTCTTGGGTGTGACAACTGAGCTAAACTTCCCAGTCAGTTTACAGTACCAAAAATGTCCTGATATGTGAGATGGCCATTGTAACCAAACTGGAACTTTAGCATTTTTTTCTTTTTTTTTTTTTTTTTTTGGAAAGTTTTTTTTTTCTTCCCAAAGCTATTAGACTTGGGGCAATACTGTAGCAGCAAAAGGTTGAACTAAACAACAGAAGTTTGAACAGAAAAGCAAAAATATCCATCTCAGGGTTTCTGCAGGTTTCATCAACTCAAATTTAAGACTTTAAGACTTTTTTTGAAGACCTTTATGAATGGAATTTAAGACCTATATCTCCACAGAAATGTATAAACTTTGTCCAGCCAACTGGCAACAAATTTGCACTTATGATAGACGCAAAAAAAGCTAGCTATCTAGCTAGCAACGGTATGTTAGCAGTGAGTTATTGGTAGCCTCAATGGTCTCAAGTCAAAGTACTCAATGAAGATGTCTGAATGTGAGCAAATTTTTGCCTGACAGAAGTTCCGCGAGGAAAAAAAAAAAAAATACATAAAATATACAAGATTAAATCGTCCTGTCAAGACAAAATTTAAGACCTTTGATTAACATATTTAAGGCCAATTTACATTTTTTGAATGAATTTAAGACATTTTAAGGCATTAATTTTAGAAACATGAATTTAAGACATTTTAAGGATGTGCGGACGCCCTGCATCTGAGTCTCCAGTCAACATGCTGGAAGAAGGGTAGGTTGAGAATACAAAAATAATTAATCAGCACCCTGAAAGCCTTGTACAAAGTATATAACACCACCACAAATGAACTGATGTTTTTCTGAAGGTGTATCCCAGCACTCTCCAATAGTGGCGCTCTTCTCCATCCATGGGAATATTTCTTTCTTTTGCTGATCATCTTTCCACCAGCACTTCATTGCTGCGGGACTTAACCTGGATATTTTACTTTAGCCTGGGTTTTCATGGATGCACGCTCAAAGTTACACATGCAAATGGCATATTTTCATGTGCAGCACTTCACTGATGAAGCACTTTTTAACAAGTCGTTTACCGTTCACACAGAGCACCTAATGTCACAGTAGCATTTACTTCACGCAGCTCAAACTATGATTGGTCAATATAGCAAGTAGATGCAAATTAAAACCTCCATTCCTCTCAAGTTGAGGTGTCGACCAAAAGCTAAAGATGCTGGGTATATTTTTTTTTTTTATCTCTCTGCTTAAATGAAAGTGTAGGCACACCAGCCTGCTAAATAAGTACGTATACACTACAGATTAAAAGGATTTCCTGAACAACATAGTTGTTTCATGAAACTAACAATCCCCACGTCAGGAGGTTCAAATTTGAGCTAATGTGTCAATTTTATCCACACAATTGACTAAATCCATTAGATCATTGCTACAGGAAATGCCTCACATCACCGTTTCTATATAGGGATGCATCAATAAAAAAGGGGAAAAAATGGTTCTTGACCACAACTGGATGATTTTCAACTTAGTCAGCCCTGAAAGCTGACTAGTCTGTTGGAAACTCAAAAGGTTTTTTTGTTTGTTTTCTTTTTTCAGATCAGTGAACACACCGTACTAAGCACAACTAGGTCAAACTGACAACAAATCTCTTATGAGTCATTTTCAGTACCAGCGAGGTGTTTCAAAATGAAGTCAGATAATTCACAGAGAAGTAAGAAGCTGTACAAATAAATCCAGTATTGTCTATGTCCTGAGACATGTCTATACGATCATTCAGGCTGCGAGACAATGAGAGAGATAGGAGAACTTTTAACAGATAACAGGAAGGTTGAACAAAGTACAAAAAAAGTTGCACTTGTTTATTCTTTTGAGCTTTCTATCTTCATCTGTCATGAGGTATGACAGATTTTGGCAATCTCAGAGTTACAGCAAGAATCTACATTTCCTAGGGAATACAGACATTGACTACTGTTTATGTAATGCTAATTGCGCTAGTATTGCTAATCACTTTGTTTTAAAATAGCCGTAAACTCCTGTTTTACAGCCACTCCTTTCACACAGCTTACATCTCCAAGGCTCCTAATATTAACCCCCTCACAACAAGAAAGCTAAAAAAAAAAAAATCTCAGTGCTGTTCTTATGTCTTTGTAACTTATAGTCCTTAAATCAGGATTGGCTAAAATCAATAATGGCTAGTCAAATACTGCATTCTGCTCAGAATATCTCATTTCCCAACTGGAGGCCCACACAAGTACACACTTCTATACAGAAGTTGTTTGCACAACGAGCTTTCTGAGGACAAGAGTTGGTGGGCACAATGCTAGCTGTGGCCAAGCCAAGGGGAACAGAAAAAACTCAGGCAAGTGTAGCTAATCAGAAAAGCTAACAAATGCCTGATAATGTCATCACCAGATGAAACAAAATATCTGCATTTCAGCTGTGTTGATTTTACCAATGTTCATTCATACCTTTAGGTATTAGGGGAACTAACCCTAACCCTGGTATTACTTCTGGTTCTTAATCTTCAGAGCTGAAATTAAGTCCAGAATAAATCCCACCCAATTACAGCAATGAGCTAAAACAGGCAATAGGCAGGCAGGAGTGGGGCAGCCCATTTCGGTGGGTTGATGTCCACAACAGCTTCTTTCACTTGAAGGACAGAGAGTCACTTGATTCTGTTAATAAAATGTAAAAAATCTCCCTGAATGCTTGTTGAGTATCTGCTCATCTTGTCCCACAGACATATTTTCTTCCTCCATGCAGCACGGTGGGTGTGACAGTTTATCCAGTCTAACAGTTCCTGTTGAGCAACAATCATTCAAAAAAGAAACACAGGGGACTTTTAAAATAGCCATGCATATGTGGGCCATCTCCAGATTCAATTCCTGTTGTAGGAAACTGCAGAACGTTTGGCCTGAATACAAAGGGGGTGAACAAGTTCGAGACAATTGGCTGCTATAGGATATTCTGCTGCTGTGGCTAGTACCTGGACTTTGAAGTCAAGTTACAGTCTGCTTGTAAGATAATATCTTCTGAAACTGAAAAGAAAAACTCTGAAACCAGTCCTTCAACTGGCATTTTCTGTTGTAACCACAAGAAACAAAGAATACAACAACTTTATGTCCCACACTCAGCCGCTTGTGTAACCCTTTTTTGTGAAATGCATAACAATTGACAAAACGTATGCCAAAGCATTCTATTAAACATACCTCTTTATCGTAGCAATGCTGGTTCCTCAGAAAGGCAGGAAAAAGACATTAAGGGGGGAAAAAAAAACCCACACTTTTTTTAAAATCCAAAGTCATTCTTTGGTAATAGAAGAACCTTGAGAAATAATATCCCCTAAAGTCCCCCTACGGCTACCCAACACCTGCTTACAGAGATTACACAAGCCATTAACTCCATCTAAAAACACTGGGTGCCGCCAGCTTTCAGCCAAGCTTCTTACGAGTCTCCATTATGGCACAAACTGCCACTATGACACAGTTTTCTTCCTCTGCTGCAAAAAGCTGCAAAGACACAGCCAGCATCAAGTGCTTGGATGTGACAAATGGGTCAATAAATCAAAAGGGAAAAAAAGGATTTTGGTAGAAGAGAGGTAATATAGACCTGCTATGCCTTTCACAGTTCACTGGGCTATCAAAATAAACCATTACAGCCAAGTGACTTCAGCATGAATGGGACAATGAATAGGATTAGCTTCACCAATCGTTAATCGGACTGTCTCCTGACCCTCCTTAATAATCAGCTGAGGATTCTCCAATACAGCCACATGTACCAAACACCCTGTGGCTGTTTATCAGCTAATATTTGGCATTAGTCTTGTGAATATGATGTTTGCAAAGAAAAATCTTACTCTTTTATGGGAATATGCTACAATCACAGATGGCATGAAGAGGGAACATAGGTTTTATGTCGACAATTATTCTCTTTAATTAACACTGTCAGCTATAGTACTGGGGTGTTTAGTAGGTTCATCTTAGATGGTTAATTAACTGGGTCTATTTATTTCGCTGACAGACATGCTAACTTTCAAAGGCTGTTTGTTTCAAAAGACCCTTACCTTATAAACAGAACTCCACTTTCAGTGTGCTAGCTACATTTTCAAGAGTTTTAAGTCTTGAAATAAAGAACTTCATTTGAAAGTGTTTAAAAGTAAGCTTTGAAATGAAATCAAGATCATGTATGTGTTAAAAAAGGGGGTTATCACATTTTAAAATCGTCAACAAGAAATATTCAGAGCTGATATGCAAATATGCAGATCTGTCAGGCAGAATTGCACCAAGGTATTTCAGCTACCCAAGCTGCACCTTTTTTTTTTTTTTTTTTTTTTTTTTTTTTTATTAGAATATTTTAGATATAGCTCTCTGAAAAAAAAATCCGACAATAGGCGGGTTTTCCATGAATAATTTGGAGTCATGTTCCACAGAAAAATCCTAAAATAGGGTACTTGAAATGTACTTGAAAATATTAAGTAACACACCAAGCAGCTTTTTGACAGACCTAAAATTTTGAAAGTTCACCAATAGTGACCTAGCTAGATGAAAAGCATTGACTGTCATTGTTACAGGGGCTTCTGCTTCCTTCAGTCTATGACCACCAGCTGACTAACAGCTATCAGTAAGACGTGGGTGGGTGTGTGTGTGTAAAAAAAAAAAAAAAAAAAGCACTGTCTCTTGATTGCTGTTAGCATGGAAGCTTAAACACCAGTGGCAAAATAATTTCATCGTTTTAAGTTCTGCAAAATTGGACCATTCCTTAAAATTGGAAACAGAAAACTACTAGGTAAAAATTAAAGGAGGAAAAAAATTATTGTAAGGAGACATTACTTTCTTTAGTCAAAGAAACACGCTTACCTTGTAAACAAAAGTATGTATTTGAAAACCATGTAAAAAAAAAAAATAATAATAAAAAATTTAAAAAAACAGGTGAGTTTGCTCCTTTGCTTAGTTTCATCCAGACATGCATTTTATACCCATAAAGAAACTATTTCACAGCTCCTTAATCACAGCATATCTTTTAGGTATTTTGAGGAATTATTTAGATAAATAATAATAAAGCTCAAATTTGAAAGTTTTCATTTTAATTGAGTTTCTGGGCCCTGTTTAAGTCCACTGACTAATTTTGAAACATGGGAGGTTTAGATGTACGATCAAACCAAAATGACTAAAAATTTGTTGTAGATCAGCAGGATATTATAGAAGAAGACTATAAACTACTGGTCATCAAAGGTATGTAGACATACCATGGACAAAACTAGATGTGCTGAAAGGCTGTTTTTTGTACCAGAAAAAGTTTGGAATGCAAAAAGTGTTCAACTTTAAATGTGCGATTCACAGTACTTTTAATCATTTCTGTACAAATAAAACCATACATTTGTTTACCCTAAATTGCACCATTAACTGAGTCTATATTAGTATGAGGCCACATAAACCAGAAATTTAATTTGCTGTAACTCTCTTGAAATGTAAACCTCCTGAAAGTCATTTAGATTATCACAGATAGAACAACTTTAAATGTACAAATGATAACAACGCCATGGTAGTATTAATAAACGGGGAATGACTGAAACTTCACTATAAAGGACACGATACCTCCAACAAGAACTCATGTTTTCATTCCTCTGAGAGACCTTTGAACGTATGCAAATTTTAATGCTTATTTTAAAACAAATACCAGACGGCCGAGGTTCTAGTAAAGTCCTATCAGTTGTTAGGAGACCACTGAAGACTGGAGGATTCCGACTGCAAACTGCTTTTGGGAATAAAGGCATTATGGTTTGACATTTAAAAGCCAACTGTGCAAGCCCTACAGCAAACCCACACCAGAGTCTTAAAACATCATGTTGAATTTTTTCTAAAGGTTTCCTCATCAACTACCTCAATCATTATTTCTGTAAAAGCTGTTATTATTATGTCACACACTGGTACCCACAGCTTGATTAAAAAAAAAAAAAAAAAAAAAAAAAAAAAAAAAAAAAAAAAAAAACCCTACCCCAGCCATTTCTTGAAAGGGTTGCTAAAATACATGTTTGGTGATTGAAAGATCTCAAAAACCTGCAACAAGCAAGTCAACTTCAGTCACTGAAGAAAAAGATTTCGAAGAAAGCAGCACGCCTAAATTGGCACAGATCCTTTAAAGAAAACAGCTTGAAGAGCACAGCAAGCAATGTGAAACTTCACCTAAGTGTTTAATAGCCACAGAGCTTCGTGCTGCAGTCTTTCTAGGTCAAATACCTCCCACAGGCCATTAATTAACTTGAGGAATGTCAATGCAGATCCGTGTTATTGGTACAACAGCTACCTGTGGCTCCCAGTTTGTGAAGCTTGGTGAATTTAGTTGTGCTGCTACTATGCACATACAGAAGACAAGCAAGGAGGGACTGGAACCAAAAATAGATCCCAAGTGTCATCCAACACCAGGGCCACATGGATCTCGCTTAGGTCTTCAGGAAAGGTTAGATCAGACTTTGTTCTCCACCTGTGCAGGTGTTAGCCCTCCAATATTAACAATGTCAGGACACCCTGGCCTGGAGACCTTGTTCTGTCAAACAAGTTTTTTTTTTTTTGTTTTGTTTTGTTTTTTTTTTTTGAAGCCCAGGTTTATTTTTTTTAAGTTTCCAGCTTTTAAAGATATGGAGCAGCCAACTAGAGAAAGAGAGAGAGAGAGAGTTGGTGTCTAAAAGCTCTATCCATTAGGGTTGGATGGTAAGACAATATTGAGGTATATTTGGTGATTCAAAAATGGTATTGCTTTCAGTCATTAAATACTGCTTCAAATTTGACATTGGCCATACAAAGATAAGTTTGAATTTGCTGCATTTTTTTGCCCTGTATGAAGAGTACGCTCACTGTCTTGCAGCAGTTCCTGTGATGTCACAGTATCATTTACTCAATAGTGATGTCTTGCGTTAAGCAGAATGACTGCAGTGAGTTGAATTCCCAGGGATAAACTGTCCCTTCTGCTATGATGGGACAAAGACTTGAAATCCGTCTGAAATCTACCATCTACCACAGTAGATTTCATACCGACCATGCATCAATTTATTCCTGCCAGGGAGACATTTCATGAAAACTGTTGATTCAAAGTAACTTTCTATAGTCAACCAGAACCAAGAAAAATCGAAATGTTTTAATTGTCACAATCACAAAGGATTGATTGGACACAATATTTGGTTGGATATCATATCCAACCAAATATTGTATTAGTATTCCTATTCTGCATACTAATAATATATCTGGCTATGTGGATATTTCCTACCGCCCTTAATTCACACAATATGTATATTTTTAGTGGCTGAGATGCTACATCTCACAGAAAATGGTTGGGAAACTGCAATGGTGGAAAAGAAGCAAAAGATTCAGATAATGGACAATAATCGTAATTGACAACATCATTGCAATATTCAGCAATGGTTTTACAATGACATGTCCTGTTTTCATAGAGCCCTACAAACACTTATTGTAAGGAAATGTGGTTATTTGACTTTAATAAAGAATATTTACCAGCAGATAGACATTTCTGTCACATAATTCTGTCATAATCTGGGAACATGATTATGGACTGAATTTATAAAGTGCCTTTCAGTTATACTGACCACTCAAAGCGCTTTACACTACAGCCACATTCACCCATGAGATGAATGAGGTGAGGTAGATCGGTAGGCAATTTGGGGTTAAGTGCCTTGCCCAGAGGCCCATCAATATGTGACAGGAAACACCCCTTCAAAAAAGGTGCCGACAAAAACAATTGTGGAATCAAAATATCCTCAGAGAGCAACTTCTTCTACCCTTAATTTCTTTTTTTTTAAACCAAGTCCCCACTACTCTCAATATGCTTTAATATCTAACTCACTACATTTTATATCGCATAGGAATCAAGGGTCAGAAGTCAAACTGCATCCAACTGGCCAGCTATATTATTGGAATGCATCACACTTCAAATATGGTTGTAGCCTACCAAATATTGCATGAAAGCCTGTCCTTTGGGACTGTGATGTATACATTCATACTGAGAAAACATTGGGGAATCCTTATGACCTTTATTGTTCATAAATACAGCCACAGCCTTCATATAGGTTTGATGCATTTGCTCATAAAAGCCTAAAACATTGGAAACATTTGAACAGTTCTCCAGTATACTAAAGAACTATTTGTGTCACTGCTGAAAAACTGCTTTAGGCTTTAAACAAAATAAGAAATACGGGTACTAAAGACAAAAACATACCCTTTAACTATACTTCATCCTCAAAATTATTTTATTTGAGGTTATCTTTTGCAATATTTATTACTTTTGCAAGTGTCACATGGTTATTGAGCAAAGATTTACTTGCACAATTTGCTGTTGAAACAAAGCCCAGAGAAAGTAGTCCATTTTTAGGCTAAGTGGATCCATGCAGTTTGCCATCTGAGTCCAAACAAGAGTTTCATTCCAGACATGAATGCTGTCTGAGTCATCGCACAAGACTTGTAAAACACTAGCCGCTCGTATCACTCAGGAAGAATGCACTGTAGGCTGGCTGCTAGTTGCCAGAATGAATACATTATCTTTGAAACTAAAGCCTTCAAGAGTGCCACAGCGAGGCCAGCGTACCTGCCTGTATCTTGTAAAGAAAGCAGAGAAGGCTGAAATTAGCAAATGAGCTCAATGTCAAACAGTGCACACTGGGACCAAGCTCAGGGTAATCTCCAACAGCATAGCTGCACTTAATGGAGAGAATCTGAACAATTCATCAACTCATAAGTTAAAACAGGGGCAGACAATCCATTTTCCTGTTTAAGTGTCTGTTGTTGTTGTGGGGGACCAGATCATTTGCTTAGGATAATTATTCCTAAAATCTATTTGATAATAAACTCTAAATATGATTTGTACAGGCAGCTGGTACCAGTGGTGATTGTTCAGTCAGCAGAATAATAAAAGTTGCTAACAGCTTAAACTAAATATTATCTTATTATAGGTAATTAACTTTTGGGAAGCTAATTTACAATTCAAGCTGTAAGCAAATATTGCCCTAAATATAAGTCCTTTGCAATATTATTATGCATGCACTGATTGCTGATATACTGTGCAGCCAGTAAAAAAAAAAAAAAAAAAAATCTACCCACACAGATCATGCATTCTATGTCAGGCTCCAAAAAAATAAATAAATAAATAAATATATATATATAATAAAAATGCGTAATGGATGTCAATAGATATAAGCCAGGGTTTCTCCCAGTGTGTCATAAGCATGGCGGGCCGCCTGGCTTTACTTGCTCCCCCTGCTGGGCTAAGAATCGCTTGTTAATTTATTTTAGATACGTTTTTTACACTGGTGACAGTGATAGCAAAAACAGGTTTCCAGTTGATGCATTGAACTGGGCGCAAGGCCAGGAGCGCGAACTAATCACTAGTCCACGCCTCTGCGTGTTAGCCGCCTCGCGCGGTTATGCACCACTGAAGTTTTGCGAATCGCGCTTGCTTCCTTTCACTAAAACTTGTCAATTAGGAAAGTATTCTTGCAGCAGCATCACCTGTACCGGCATTTATATAAGCCCTCTATGAAAGCTGTCTTTTGAGAATAATGCACCAAGGTAGGCGTCAAGTATAAAAGCAACACTGTTTACTCGGCTTGCCTAAGCTCAATGCGAACCCCAAATATAACACAGTGGTTCCTTTAGAGGTTCGCGTTGTGTGAGAGAGCATGTGAGCGAATGATGTCATTATGAACAAAGAACAATGTGTGGTGTGTGCGTTTAAATCTCACACTTGCTCGCTCAATATGTGTTCTGACACATGCTTTTCATCCAGAGTTTTCCTTGCAAATCCTGCATTCACTTGGATAAATAACAACCAGCAAAGCAAAATACTGCACCAAGCAGTAGACAGTACAAAACAAAGAAAAGTTAATGCAAGAAATATTTGAATTTTGTACCCAAAAAATATTTATTTAAGCATAAAAATACTTATCATTGTCCATTTTAGGTCATTTAAAAAATGTATTTTACTTTTAAATGTGACCAGGGCTGGGTCAAGATTTTATGGGGCCTTAAGCAAAATGTGATTTAGGGGCCCCGGATTCCTGTTAAGAACATCTCCACCACTAAAAGCGATTCAATACAGATTTGATAGAATCCAGGAGAGGGGGCCAAGTTTAATTGGCCGAGCTTGAAAGCAATCAGTGAATTGGTTATAGTTTGTTGGGATGTATTTGATAACAAACCAAGCTCAAACACAAAGATTAAACTCATAGCCTCAGATGGTAGCTATGGTAACACAACAACTCCTTTATTTCTTAAATTTAAATTAAAAGAATTCAAGGCTTTTATCTCTGATAAAACCGTTAAATCAGATTTAACAGAATTGTAACAATTCCACTTATGCCTTAGGTCGGCTCTGAATGTGACCAGTGTTACATAGCTTGTTTTAAGACCAAGCCAAGACTTTTGTCAACAATGTCTCCCAATAACAGTTACCTAGTTATACTGTTAAATTTTCTGTCAACTTTTAAAAAATTTTAACACAAAAAAAAAAAAAAAAAAAAAAAAAAAAAAAAAAAAAAAAAAAAAAAAAAAGAAACAGTGGGCTGCTAGTGGACTGCCCAAGCACCCCTACCACCAGGCTTAGCAAGTTTTTTGGAGAAAACCCTGTAAAAGCCATACAGAAAGAACATATTTGCTCAAGAAAATGACAAATTTCAGTCTCCTCCCTGGTGTCCCCCTCCCCAACATCCCAGTGATCTGTTCAATTATGCCTCAATCTCAAGTTTGACAGAAACCTGGGCTTGGACATGGCCTCGAAAAGGCTTTAAGAGTTGGGGCGGAAAGGAGAAAAAAAAAGAAGAGATAGCGGAATGATGACTCTCTTTCCCTCATGTCCACCTCTCCTCCCATTCGCCGCTGTCTGTGTGCTGATTGGTAGCAGCTGAGAGAGAGAAAGAGAACCTCTGAAGTTAATTTCATTGTTGTTGACAAAAAACGTAGCAAATCACCATTTTACATACACCTACTACTGAAGCAACACTAAACTTCTTTGAAAAAAATGAGAAATTTAAAAAAATGATAAATACAAAAGCAACTAAGACATGTTCAGCCTGTCCAGCTTCAAAATTTACTCTGAAAAGCAGGCGTTAAAGTCTGTTAATATCAAATAATATAAAGATAATACATAACTTAAAGTGAAGTCGTTTTGCAGACTGAGGATTTTTGGTTTTATTAAGCTCGTTTTAATGAATATTATTCAGGAAAACAAAACTAGTCATGATTATAAGGGTCAGTTTCCTCTATGAAGTCAGACTTTTTTGTTGTTTTTAGGTGTTTGCATCAAACAAATACATGTAAAAACAGCAAAAATATAAGTCTTATTGTAACAGCACTTTATTGGATGAGTCCTAGTTCTGTTTTACAGTCCCCATTATTACATTTCATTCATTGTACTTTGTTTCCTCGTTTCAATCTCACTTAAAATCTGTTGTTTTTGTGAGCCTTAATTTCCATTAATTTTTAGGGTTTTCTTTGGACCACTGACTGTCTGAAATATCTCATGGGGCCAGATGAAGCCCAGTGGCTGAAACTGAAAACGATTTCAAGACAGGTTAAGCAGAAGGTGCTGAAATTGAGAGCTCTTACCAAACTGTGCTGCACACTAAGGTACGAATGCAACATTAAAGTTGGTTTTTCACCCAATGATTAAGAAATGAAAAAAAAAAAAAAAAAAAAAAAAAAACAGATTGTAGTGTGGGTTACTAAAGTACAAATAAGGCTATTCAGGTAGAATATTTTAGTAAGTGCTTAAGATGTAGACTTTGATTAATTTCTATGCATCTTTGTATTACTGAAAATTATTTTCAGCTCTTTTGTCCAACTGTTTGGTTGGCTGCTAGAGCTGCTCACCATAAGTCCCACAAGTTTTATGTTTAGCCCGAACATTTGCTTCACTTTTCACACTCTGCCCTTCCTTTTGGTAGATACCTACATGATGTTCAAGTGAAACTGTACAGAAAAAGCAAAAAAAATAGCACTTGCTTTGTGTTGAGGCCTTGCTTCACTATTAGTCCTGCTCCTCCAGGGAACAGCTAAAAGAACTACGTCACTTCCTCGGCAACACTACGACAGTAACGTGGCCACACCGTGTTGACCACCATTGAGATAGTCACGGATGTTTGATTTAATCAAACCTGCCTATTGTCTCTATGGACAGATACGAGGCCATGGCAGTGACACGACCCCAGCCCAGCACACAAAAGCAGCCTCTGTGCAGAGACTGCACACAAACGCTGGCTGACAACACAAGACCTGGGGATGAAAGGTCTCTTCAGTGTTTGGTGACAGTTATTACCCTCTCCACTGAAACCAAATACCTGTGGCCCCAGATAGCATTATCTTTCTGTGAGGCACACCAGGGGCCGGCCTGTAATCGGGGCTTGGGCCTTGATCAACGCTCTGCCCCAGTTTTTATGCAATCACCTCCTCCTCCCCACCAACCTTTAAAGGAATAGCTCAGCAATCATGGAACACCACACTGCATCTGATGGTATGCAAAACTAAAAGAAAACTTTTAGAGGGTTTCATAGTTCAGTCTCTGACAGAGCTCCGGGCGCTCAACATGATCAAAATAACATATTTTAAGGTCAATCACTGCTCACACTAACTCTCCCATAGGGAGTTATATAACACAGAGACATGAAGAAGAGGAAGAAATGGGGATGAAGAGCACAAGGGAAACTGCAACCCAGAAAGAAGGTAGTTTTATTAGTGAAAGAAACAATGCTGGACTAGAGGAATACACATCTAAAAGTAGTGTTTAACAGTCAAATGAAGAGACATGCTTGGTCAATCAGAAACTTTAAATTGCCTTCAAATATGTGTGTTTACTCCAGTGTAAACTCTTGACCTCTTTCGGGTCAATTCTACAGCAATTCCTAACAGCCCGGTGACAGATAGCTCTCTTTAATCCTCCAGGATAGGCTGAAAAACAACATGAGCTCGGTGTCGTTTGAAACTAAAACCAACGCGGCTTGTTTTGGGGCCTGGATTTTCCCACCTGAACTGGTTTCATATTCCAGCACATCTCAAGCATATCATTTGATGTGCAACAAGAAAGCATGAATCATCTCTTTAAAAAGTAAATGGCTGTCAAGAAAGCATGCGCCTACAGATAAAATATGTTACTTTCCATAAAGAGAGGCCAAAAAATTATAAAATAAAAATGACTGAGACAGACGTAGCTAGGTGACGGTTAACACCTCCCCTTAAGGATACACATCAAAACAAAAACAAGACAATCTGCAGCTTCCTTGAGAAGCTAGGCTGACATCATGGCCTATAACTTCCATCTCCCGTGCACGTTTTAAAGCGTGTTTGCTTCAGCTAACTAAGCCATTAGCGTGGGCATCAATAGAGACCTTACCAACAGCCTGTGCGACGAGGACGGCTGTGAGCAGGCTCCTTCAGGTGCACGTGAAATTCATTTTATGCCCATCAGAGGACAGGTGTGTTTGTGCTGGGCAGGTATCCTCAGCAGGCATGCAAGCTCTCACCACAATGATTCCACTGAGCTAAATATGGCTTTGTGCTAACCCAGACAGGAGGCTCATCAAAGCCCTGATGTCAGAGGGAAGAGGCGGAGCCTGCAGGCCACAGGTCAGGTGTCTGCTTGATGCAAAGGTGTGACTACACTTTCAATACTATCCTGAGTAAACATTGTTGTTTTATGGATCACTCTACCTTCTAATTTATCTACAGTGCCTAGCAAAGGTATTCACATCCACTGAACTTCCCCACATTTTGCTGTGATATGAAACGTGTATCTCTTCAGCTCCAAAAAATAAGTCTATATTGGCCTGGGTATTTTGCCTTTTTCTAGACAATACGAAGGAATCGATCAATTTTTCCTTGGTCAGCTAAGAACAAAATCCAGGCAAGTCAAATTAAAATGAAAATTTTAAAAAAAAATCTATAAGGAGCAGCAACTTTTTTCTCCTTAATGGTCAGTGTTTAGATTGAATTGCAGATTAAAACAGCCTTCACAGCAACAATTTGTTTCATACTCCTTGGAGGAGGACAAGGGATCAGAACTGAACAAAATGTTGCAGCTCTAAAAAAAAAAAAAAAAAAAAAAACAAAGAAATGCAGCTGTAAAACAGAAATAGATTGCAACTGTTAATTTTTTTACTTTTAATGAAAAAAAGTGAAAAATGTTGCTATTATGATTTGTTTATGTTGCCACTGGTGCTTTTATTTGTTTACTATTGCTCTATGGGTAGCAGTAGCATTTATTTGTAGATTTCCTTTCTGACATAATTGAACCCAAGAAGCAGATTAGACACACACCCAACAATACATCCATAAATACCAAAGATTCTGATTAACAGCTGCCTTTTCTATCAATTTATTTGTATTACCAAGGCACTTATGAACATTTTATGACTTTAATTAATAGTGAGACACTTATAGATAAATTAACCACAAGGCAGCAGTAAAAATAGTGCCTTTATATGTACTGCAAGATAAACTACCGCTGTTTATTTTTATTTTCTCCAAGTGAGTCTGGTTTCTGACGCCACAGCGAGATAGCATCTATTTGATGACAAGTGAGGCAGTGAAAATATTCCAAATATATCTCTCAAGTGATTCAAAAGAGCCATGTTATTTAGCTGGAATGTCTCCATGTCACTTTTTTGCAACTATGAAAAACAAACTCAGCTTGCTTCTTCTACATCCGTATACTCGATCTTGATCCCGTCAAATCACACAAAAAGCTCCTTCCTTTTCTATGTTTTCTTGCTTGTGTTATTTACCAACAGATCAACTCATATAACGACACCATCGTAGCTCATTATGATTGCAGGTTAATAGGTTAACATACAAGGAAGTCATTTTCCAAAGTTGGCTGATTAAATCCTGCATTTATAACCAGAACGAAAGGAGATAAAATGGCCACTAAATTAAGATAAAAAACTGCTGTGCTGGGAATGTGGCTCCACCTGCTTGTAAAGATATCTCTAACGCAGAATGGTAAAGCATACAAGTGTTTTACAAGTTTTTCTAGCATTAAATGTTCACCTTTAGCCGGTCAACAGCATAACACGAAAGCAGAAGCAAAAGATTATGATTAATTTTATTGCTTATTTAAAGACAGTTGGGTAAAAATCCCTCTACTGAGCAACATCCAGTCTAATTTCAACTCCCCCACTTGTACAATCAAAAGCAATTTCTGTAAATAAAAGTAATAATAAATTAAAAAGTTGCTGCCTTTCTAAACAAAAGCTTTGTTTTCTCCACTGGGTTTAAGCTGGAATAAATAAAGCCAACAGGTTGACATATATCCTCTCAAGTTTGTTGAAACACTGAAGAGATTATTAGGGCTACCAGATATTACTAAATCTTCCAATAGGAATATCCTTAGTAAATATTGTGATGACAATATCAGTTCAGATAAAAACACGGACTCCTCCCTCCTCTCTTCCTCATCTGTGTGTGACCTTTAGCATCTTGAGCACTATTATCAGCGTCAGGTCCAGATACTGCTGCGAGACTGCATCACAGCCTGAATATGACTAAGAGTGAAGCTCATGAGTCCTTTGCAATATCAACATTCCACACACTGGTACCATTAAACATTTATGTTTCTACAAATTATAAAGTTTATGCTCTTGACACAGGTTTAGCATCTTAACAGCTTGAGGCAGAAAGGAGAAGGTATGACTAATGTTGCACAATATCAGCAAAACATGTAATTGCGAAACTATTGCTGAATATTGCGATGATGATATGAATTACAACCAACACATGTTCTCCTGGCTTTTTTCTTACATATCTTCATCACAATGTCCCCAAAACTCATGTAAATGATGGTGTCTCAGCCACTAAAATATAACTCTGGTGTGGGCATCAAGGGGAGTAAAAGTCCATCCAACAGGCCAAATATACAACTGGCATGCAGAATTTGCCCACATCAGGAGTGTGTGAAAATGTTCCTGCAGCACCTCACAACTTTTTCGTTTTGCAGGTGATGAGCGCCAGGCTTCCACCTTGGCACTAGGCCTCTAACTGTTGTACTATAACCTTGGCTAACTTGACGCTACCCTGGTTTTATGGAATTTATGCAAAAATATATTGCAAAAATATATCACGAAAATGTGCAATGTGAGTGAACTGTTTTCATTCAATTCAACTTCAAAAATACTTTATCTATTTATCTCGGGTAGTCTGCTAGCCTGCAGTCTGCTGCTTACAGTAACAGATACGCTGTTTGTAGTTTCCATAGTGTAATTTTTATTTAATAAGAGTGATTAGTGGCGCTCCATTAGTTCCACAATATTATTATCCATATTTTATGCAACCAGAAGCTTTTCTAATCAGTCAAATATGTCTTTCTTGTAACTAATTGAAAAGTGAGCAGCAACAGGTTGGGATAGACGCAGCACCGTTATTCTACACTCCACACAGCCGGAGAAAACTCCAATCACGCCCAGCACTTCCTCTGGTATCTCCTTAAAGAGACTTTAAACCATAGTGATGATATAATGGAAACTTTTAACAATTTTGAAGCCGTAACGTCTTAAAGCTTCAGTATGTCTTGACAGCAGCTACCATCCAATGCCTAATTTCCATGCATATGTCAATGTCAGTGAGCTACAAATACATCAGGGAAGCAAAAAAAAAAAAAAAAAAAATGCCAATCTTAGTGGAAAGCCTGGAAAAATCACCACAAGCAAATGAAAAGCCAACAACAAAGTTAACATGATATTTTCCAGGAGGATAGAAACACCACTAGAGCTGTGGTGATGGTCGCCATTTCGGAACAATAAGGTCGGCTGTTGTTTGACGGGCCAAGAGGATTCCAGTAATTCCAGTCCTAACAAAAATTAACTCAAGGCTTTATTGTGAACATCAGCAGGGAATTCAGCTGTCACCCTCCCAGGCAAACAGAAAAAGCAAGCCATGAGACTGAGCCCGTTGATGAACGAGTACCTGGAAGCTTCCATTCTATAGTAACTACAGAGTAATTATAAGGCCGACACAGTGCGTATCCTCCATCATCATTAAATTAGGGGGTTTGTGAAGATGAGAAATTGGCTGGGTTCAGCTTGGAGCCAGTGGAATCCTCATGGAAATTTACAGTCCTTAAAATGGGAGGCCATCTCCTCTTTCATTTGTGTCTAGTGCTGGAGATAAATACATATTTCTCTCTGGGGCGGCCTCATGGGTGAGCCTTGATTTCACTGGGAGGGACATAAAGATCAGACTAATACGCTTTGGTTAAATAGAAAACAAGTTGAACAACTCGGATGCAGCAAGGACACCGATGTGTCAGAAAGTCATTAGGGTGTGCGCACCCTCTGACACAATGGTAATGGTTAAATGCAACGGCTAAAATTACAGGAGGCAGTGATATCTTATTTTAAGACGAGGGATTTAAAACTGCTTACATGTCTTACTTTGTTACACCAAGGCATTAGGTCTGAAGAAGAACGCCACTGGTTATACACAAGAAATGGGTTCAATGCTTTCATTCCAATACATACAGCGCTTTGCAAAGGTATGAATATAACTGTTTAACCTTTTTGCAACTTCAAACTTCTGTGGAGTTTACTGGGATTTTATGTGATTTAGCAACACAAGCTAGGTCTGTAGGAGCACCTTTTACTCCAGTTCCTTTTGGGGACTGATCTACTAGCATAGCACATCTAGAGGCTGTAATTTTATCCATTCTTTTTTCACAAAATAGCTCCGGTTCAGTCAGATTGGAAGGAGACTTTTGACTACATCATTTTAAAACATTTCACTGCAGCTCCAGCTGGTTTTCTTCTTGTCTTTTGCTCCACCCATCATCCAATCAACTCTGACCAGCTTCCCTGCTCCTGCTGAAAAAAAGCGTCCCCACAGCCTGATGCTTCCACCGCCATATTTCATGGAGGGGATAGCGTGTTCAGGTTGAAGTGCGGTGTTAGTTTTTCTCCGCACCGCGTTTTGCATATAGGCCAGAAAGCTCAACGTTGGTCTCATCTGACCACAGCGCCTTTGTCTGTCATGTCTGTTGCACTTGTGCTATATCACTTAGTTTTAGAATTTTTTAATGATGAATTAAACAGTAATCAAGAGAGGTCCATAGTTTGGGATATTGTTTTATAACACAATCAGGGCTACAAGATAGATGGAAAACATGCATGTGGTAATATTGGTGGATGTTGCAATAATGATATGACTTGCAATAAAAAAAATTGATAATAAAAAAAGCACTGATGTCCCCAGATAATGAGCAATCCATCCAGTCAAAATGTATTCAGTATTTCAACATCAGCAACGAGGCAGTATTGAAAAAGTTGCAAAGTTTGGCACCTGAGCAACTTTATTTTTGTTTTGTACCTTCTAAAACCATTTATGCTGCATTAAACAAGTGTCACCCAATATATTACATCTCATGGCACTGGTCTATACACATCCAAAAAAAGACAAAAACAACTTGTCATTGTTTTTAAAATATCAAAAATGCCAACATGGACAATTTATCTTCATAAATTTCGGGTTTGGTTAATTTTCGGTTTATTCCTCAGGCCTTCTTTATCATGATATTTTGCGACCTTTTAGACCACTCTAGCGAGTTTTTTTTTGTTTTGTTTTGTTTTGTTTTTGTTTTTGTTTTTTTTCAAAAAACCGGCTCGCAACAAATCTAGTAACTTATTTCTGTTATTGAAAAATTTGGCAACAGTGTCAGTTATTAAAAAAAACAAAAAACAAGACAGGGATCAACAGCTCAGTCTTTTTAAAATCGGTGATCAGCCAGAAAACTGCAATCGGTGCACCCCTAAGATTAACTATTTCCCAACTTCTGTCCCTGAAGGTCATTTGTTGGACTGGATTTTATTTTGTAGTACTCTATTTTAGCTGTAAAAAAAATAAATAAATAAATAAAATAATAATAATAATAATAATAATAATGCATCATTGATCTTCCCCTTCTGAATGATGTGGTATTTTATATTGGTCTATCAAATGAAGTCCAACTACTATACTTTGAAACTCTGTCTTCTCAGCTGCTTCAGTCCTTAAGACCAAGATACCGAAACCTCATGTCTCTTTAAAGAGTCTCCTCTGTAGCCACCATACTGGAACACACACACAGTTTCAACTAACAGATTCCCCTCTGGCACAGACAAGTTCAAATGTAGCTATCAGAAGAAGTGAAATCATGCCATGAACGCAAGCCACCCATGTTGTAAGACATTTCCGGATGAAGTCATATTTCATTCCTTTAAAATGTAACCTTGTGAGGACATATAATATTAGGAACGGTAAACACCTGACCTACAATCATGGATACAGACTCAGATTTACAAGCTAATATCGTCGCATTAAATGTTTGCCAGAATATGCAAAAAAAACGACCTAAAATATTTTTTTTAAGCTAAGATATGGATGTCAATGTACCCCAGCGTTATCAGTGTGGATGCTACTGCAGGTATTGAAGGAATGCAAAATCACATTTGAACATAGTGATAACAACTAGGTTCATAATCATCAAAAAGGGAATTTAGAATCAGTACGGATCAGATCAGTAAGGAAACTTTCAGTCTTGTTTTGAGAATGCAGCAGATGGGCCTCACAGTAGTGGTTTGCACTCTGGCTCAGGCAGAGTGGGACAAAATCCAAGTAAGTCACCGTGGACGGGGAGGAAGATGAGATTTGTGCTGCCAACTTCAAGGCAAACTCAAGGGGAACCAGGGGGCGGCCATGTTAATGTCCCTAGTCCCTTTGAACGTGTTTAAGTGGATGAGGTCAAGCGGGTGTAAATGAATCAGGAGGGCTCTGTTTTCTCTTGCACATGTGTGCAGAGCAGTTCATGAGCATGAATTAGAAAAAGTGAAATCCCTGCTTGCAGTGTGGCTGCCTTTAAAACAGCTTTATAGGGATAATATGAAATACAGAGGTTTGCAAACCTACACATACCCCTTGTACCATTAGAATACCTAATGTCAATATGTTCCTATTTGGATTTTATATAATTTATTTGTTTTTACAAATAAAAGTCTGAGAAGTGTGATGTACGTTTGTATTTAGCCCCCTTTCCTCCAACACCCCAAAAGTAAATCTTGAACAAACAGTTGCCAGAAGTCACCTAATTTGCCCCCATGTAACCTGTGATTAACATTAGTGAACAAACAGCATTCTAAACTGACAGAAATGTCAGGTGTCCATGGTGACTATAAGTCCTGCAGAAATCTGCAGCACAGACCGAAAATTATGTTAACAGAACAATTATTAAATCAGGCTCTCAGCAAACGTGACCTTTATGGAAGACTAGAAATAAGAAATCCAAGTCCTCTTTCATAGAATGCCACAAGCCATGTAAGGGACACAGCAAACCTGGGAAAGCAGGTGCTCTGGTCAGATGTAAGCAGCACTACACATCTTCTTAAAGACACACTTCTCACCATGGAAATCACTAGTGACAGTATCATTCAGTGGAGATGGTTTTTTTGTTTTGTTTTTTTTTTTCTTCTTTGCAGCAACAGGGAAGTGGGTCAGCATGGTTGGGTAGATAGATGAAATAACTCTTAGCAAAAGACTTAAGACTGGGTGGAGGTCCAGCTTCTAACAGAGTGAAAATCCTAAACACAAGCCAAAGCTACAATTAAATGATTTGGTTAAAAACCTATTCATATACTAAAATGGCCCAAAGTTCAGATCAAAATTATCTGAATTTGATATTCCAATCAAGCATACAAGTTTGTGATCTAGCATGAAAATGTCCCAGAGTCAATACTCTTGCAAGCCACAGTATGTCTATGTTTTCCATCATTTACATTATGATCATCTTAGCGTGTTTAATAAAGACTTTATTAGCATAAAAAGTCATTGTAGAGGCTAGGTAGTTCCAGTGAACATCATTATATCCATTTACAGTTGTTGAACATATATTTAAAATCAAACTACCGTTGGGAAGAGTGATTAATCGCACAGTTAACTTGATTTCGTTACTTTTAACATACCTAAAAATATGAGACGATACTTTTAACCGTAATTTGCGACGTCTTTAAGATCACAGATACGTGAGAAGTTCCCTCACAGGCCGCAGCAGAACCAAGCCGAACAGAGCGGACTCGGTGAGAGCAGCGGGGATGTCATGGCTACCGAGCAACAAGTTAAAACCCCTCGCGCCCGCAGCCATTCAGCAACTTTCCTCTCAGTATAAAACACTGGCGAAACAAACAAAGCGACAAGCAAACCGGGCTCCATTCCTATCACATTTAACACACCGAGCTAAACTGGAAACTTACTGCTCACTTACCTCAGGCAGCTGAAGCTCAGTCAGTGTGAAGAGGGTGCAGCCTTTAAACGCATAATAATCCTCCCAATACAGGCCCGCAGTCGGAGTTCAGAGCAGGACCGAAGCGTCCCCGTTTAGCAACAGGATTTAGAAAAACCCTCAGTGTAACTTTTTTCTCTCAGTGAGTCCTCGTTGACGAACAGGGACGGCTTTCCAGCAGTTGTTAGTGTTTCCCAGGACAACTCAATGGGAGGAGTCAACGCGAGATGTCTTCTTGGAGTTTACAGGCGACAGGAAGTCAATTTTCAATACTTATCCACATTTAGAACTCTTAACTGTGTTAAACTAGCAACATGAAGTAAAACATAAACTGCGTCACTCCAACATAGCGAGGAAAATCTCGCGCTCGTTACCAACTTTTCTCACGAGCTGGCCTGCGAAAATAACAATGTGACATCCTGTCTTTTCACAATGAAACAACTGCAGTAGGTTACCATGCAAGTATCAAATCTAACTCCAAACACACTTAGATTTTTTTTTCTTCACACCCACACCCAACCACACACACACACACACACACACACACACACACACACACACACGTGGAGCGCCAGCTGCAGAAGTCACATCTTTATATGTAACAAACTTGAGTGTACGTAAACAAGGGGTAATAATAAACAACAAGGGGTAATAATAATAATAATAATAATAATAATAATTATTATTATTATTATTATTATTATTATTATTATTATTATTATTATTATTATATTAGTACTATTAGTAGTAGTAGTAGTTGTAGTTTTAACAGTAGTAAAGTATTAATGATATACCTACGAACAAATTGTAATTAAAAAAAACACAAAATTATAATAATTTCACTGACTATTTTTGTCTTTTGTAAGTTAGTTGTGCAAATTAAGCAACAAAGTCAGGTGTGTTTAAAAGTCAGGTAATTTACGTAGAATTACAAAAAGCTTAACAAAATGTTTGAATGCAGCTTTTATTTTGAAAGACAAAACGAAAGCCACAAAAAAATTTGGACACCGAGACAGCTCATCAGCTGACGCATTACAGCACAGAACTAGCGAAGGCAATCATGGCGTCTGCAGAAAGTTTTGAAAATGGTGGGTAGATGGGGGCCACTGATAATCACTGAATGGCACATCAAAACCAAAGACCAAAAAACTATTTTTAAGGTTTCATTTTGCTGTTGCTTTGTATAGGGTTGGGGGAAGGGCAATTATTGTGGTCAAATATGTTTGGACTCTGTTTTGAGAGCACTCTGTGGGCAGGAAAATCATTTGATACACTCATTGCAGCCTGCAATGAGTGTATCAAATGACAACCCACACTGCACATGAGTGGGTGCGAATATGTTGTGTCACACTCCTGCAGAAAATGTGTCATCAAGTTCAGCATCAGCCCCAGGTATTAGAGGACTTAGTGGTTGCTACATGGGGGCCCGTAAGGGGGCATAAATTAAATAAAATAGAAAAAAAACTGACCATAACTGGCTGTTTGATAGATGACAAGCTATATTTGAAGTGAGCTTTAAGCAACATATTACTGAATCTATTATATTCTATATAATCACTGAATCGCTGAATCTGTTTCTCTATTTCTCTCTCTCTCTCTCTCTCTCTCTCTCTATATATATATATATATATATATATATATATATATATATATATATATATATATATATAGGGACATATTTTATGATCAAACATCTTTAGCTTCCACAGCAGGATCTGTTATGACTTGTTCACTATTAAACACATGAGGTTGAACAACTTGCAATTCAGTCGCTCCTCCAACCTTTATATTTAGTTATGCCAGTTGCTTCGCTTCATTCTTGTGCCTCCTGTGACATCATCCCAAATATACACATAGGAGAATTAGTAGCTCTTTTTTATTATTAAGTGTGCTTCTACAAAACAAATCTTGTGATTTATTAATAGAACTCTACAAGTCATTAACCAGCTGTGTTTTTTCTTGCCAGTGTACATTTATGAATGGGATTAGATGTTAAGCACTAAATCCGGTCATCTTTTACTTGCATTGTGCAGCGGTACAAACACACTTTGATGTAATGCAGAGGGAATCACTGCTGTCTCATTGTGACAACATGTCATGCTGGAGCTCAAACTGTTTGCCTTAAACTGCCCTCTGCTGGCTCTGAGGGTCTCCCACAAAGATCTCTGTAAGAAAGAACACATTTTACTTTGACAATGCAGTTTGACATTTATAGCAAATTGAAACATAAAATGTGGGAAAACAAAAGATCACCCAAGATACCATTCTACCTAAGGAGGGAAAAGCAACTTGCAAAACAGCCCTCAGTGCCTCTATTTCTTTGAAACCTGTGAAATGCGATTCACATGTTTTCTGTCAGTCGAAGGAGAAAGCTGAAGCCTTTTGGATTTCTTGAATGCAGATTCCAAAACATAGCATGAATTGAGTTTTCTGTACATCTGTATCTTTTCGAGCCAGGGTATAAAGGTAAAAGGTGTCATAATTGTGCAAATGATTTTTCTTCAATGCGTAAAAATGTGTTGAAGGTTGTAAAAAGCACTACACATTCAAAACATGAAGCATCTCAAAATCCTTTGAATAATATGAATTCAATTCTGTGTTTTTATTATTAAAAATCATGTCTGCTGCTGATCCCCTTGGAGGTACACAAGGTTGTCTGTACAGTCCTTAAAAACCCCTAGGACCGTGTTTTATGACTTTATGAACTCATTGCAGGTCCGGATTGATGGCTACTTATTTATAAAACCAGACTTATCTATAAGAGTCAGGCAATATTAAAAAAAAAAAAAAAAAAAAAAAAAAAAAAAAAAAATCAGATTCCCTCTTTTCACAGTACAGCTTATCTGCTGCTGTGGACCACATCGAAGATTAAAGTTTCACTGATAAATCACTACATTCTGCAGCTTTTCTTCCCCCCAAGCAAATGTTTGTTGGAGGTGAAAATAATCATAAATTCCCTGTATTCTCCAGCAGGCTTGTTTCAGCAGCAGCTTTCAGGACATACAGGACCTCCATTAAGACTGATGGATGGAGGGGTAGAAAATAAACATTAGTCCATTTTTAGGCTTCTTTTGGGAAGCTTTTGGTTTTTTACTTTGTCATTTTGGCAGATCCACAAAATAATGACACTGATGTTTTTGAAGAGTATAAAAGCTTTCATATCCCAGGCTTTGTAGATCACGAATCATGAAATAGAGGTGACACAGTACATTTCATTCAGACTTTCACAGGTAAAAGCTCCTTTATTTGTACGGTGATATGAAAAAGTATTTGTCCCCTTACAGATTTCCACAAAATGCAATGTCACAGAACCGGAGCAAATACTAAAAGTTGTATTCATATAATGATTTCTTTTATTAATGGGGAAAAAAGCTATCCAAACTCACCTAGCCCACTGCAAAAAGGGAAAAACCTCCCTCGATTAACCATATTTTTTGGAAAACTTCTTTTAATGAGGCTGAGTGTTTCTACAGATATGAAGAACTCTGCTGTTCTTTGCCTAACGGAAACCTGGCCTAACAACAACATGCCGGACTCAGAACGGCACTTCAGCTTTTCCAAGCGGACCGTGACCAACGGGGAGGAGGACTCTGAGTGTACGTGAATGAAGGTTGGTGTACGAACTGTGGTCTGGTAAAAACCTCCTGCTCTGAAGCGATAGAACTTATGACTGTGAAATGTCAGCCATACTATCTGCCAAGGGAGTTTACTGTGATGTTCATCACCATTGTTTACATCCCACCAGGTTTTAATGCAAACGACGCATCAAAGGAGTTGTATGATACCATTAGCTCACTGCAGATAAAGCACCCGGAGGTGTTGTACGTGGTTGCGGGGGACTTTAATCATGTGAAGCTGATGGACGCTGCCCAGTTTTTACCAACATGTTATCATTCCCACACGGGGAGACAACACTCTGAACTGTGTGTACACTAACATTCATGGTGCGTACAGAGTCCTTCCTTGCCCCCATCTTGACCTCTCCGACCACATCTCCATCCTGCTGATGCCAGCATACCGTCCGCTGATGAGACAGATTAGGCCACCAAAGAAGGTAGTCACTGTGTGGCCCAGGGATGTAACCTTTCTGCTCCAAGACTGTTTTCAACGCAGATTGGCAGGTCTTCAGAGAGGTGGCTACATATGAGGGTGAGATGGACTTGGAGGAATACACCTCCTCTGTTCCTGGCTTCATCTCCAAGTGTGCTCATGATGTTACCACTACCAGGACAGTAACCTGTTATCCGAACTAGAAACCTTGGCTGAATGCTGAAGTGAGAGCTCTGCTGAAAGTTACACTGCATTCAGGACAGGTGAGGCATCAGCACTCAGAGAGTTAAGGACAGGACTAACTGCAGGCATTGCGAGGGCCAAAGCCACATATGCCCAGATAATTTAGGGTCACTTCACCACCAGCAACTCCTGGCGCATGTGCACAATGCCCAAAGGACCCCTCATTGCCAGATGCACGCAATACGTTCTATACCCGCTTTGAGGATCCTAACCCCCCCACACACACAACACCAGACTTATACCACTGCACGGTGACACGCCCCTCTGTGTGACCACAGCAGATGTGGGGAAGACCCTACAGGGAATCAACCCCCATAAGACTGCAGGTCCTGACAACATCCCAGGGCAGGTACTGAGGGACTGTGCACAATAGCTGTTTGAGGTATTGACAGACATCTTCAACTTCTCACTATTACTGGCATCTGTCCCCGCCTGCTTAAAGACTGCCTCTATTGCCCCCATCCCCATGTGCTCCACAGTGACAGGCCTAAATGACTACCGATCTATAGCCTTAACCTCAGTAGTCATGAAGTGCTTCCAAAGGCTGGTCATGACCCAGATCAAGGACTCCATCGATGTCACTGTGGACCCCCATCAGTACGCCAACAGTAAGAACCGCTCCACTGCTGATGCCATCTCATTGGTGGTCCACACATCCCTCACTCATCTGGAGAGCAGGAATTTTTATGTCCGTCTGCTCTTTCTGGATTTCTCCTCGGCATTCAGTGCCATCATCCCACAGACCCTGGTGCAGAAGCTCTCTTCTCTTGGACTCTCCAGTCCCACACTGGGTCCTGGACTTCCTGACCAACAGACCTCATACTGTCAAGATCCACAACACCGTCTCCTCCTCCATCACCCTCAGCACTGGCTCACCCAGGGCTGCGTGCTGAGCCCCCTCCTGTTCACTCCGCTGACGTATGACTACTCTGCAACACATCCCAGCTGTCATATAGTGAAGTTTGCGGAGAAAATAACCTCTGTATCCATGTGAAGAAGACCAAGGAGATGGTGGTGGATTTCAGAAGGGACAAGAACTCCGTTCCTCCCCTGAACACTGGAGGAGCAGCTGTGGAGGTGGTTTCCAGCTACAGATACCTGGGTGTCCAGTGACCTCACCTGGAGTGCCAACACTTCCCATCTGGTCAAGAAGGCCCACCAGCGTCTCTACTTCCTCAGGAAGCCGCAGAACTTCTTGGGAACTTAGTCCTGAGGAGCTTCTATCACTGTGTGGTAGAGAGCATTCTCTACACCTGCATCACCATGTGGCACGGCAGCTGCACTGGTGCTGAGAGGATGGCTCTGCAGAGGGTGGTTAAGGCTGCACAGAGGACTATGGGGAGTAGCCTTCCCTCCACCTTGGACCTCTACACATCACGATGCAGGGGGAGGGTGCTCTGCATCATGAAGGACTCCATCCATCCTGCACACAGACTGTTTCAGCCCCTCCCCTCAGGCAGGCACCTGAGAAGCATTCAGAGCAAGATCACCAGTCTCAGAAACAGTTTCTGCCCTGCAGCAGTCGGACTACTGAACTCAAGATGGACTTAATGCACTAAATACAGCTTCATCTCACTTTTTAACTTATTTATTTATTTAATTGGTTTCTTGAACTGTGATCTGAGTTCGAATTTCATACCACAAACATGCAAATGTGAATTGGTATGACAATAAAAAAATCCTTAAATCCTTAATTTAACAAGCCACACCCAGGGGTGATTTCTGCCAGCCATATTCAATCACAAAATCACTTAAATAGAACCTGTCTAACAACATGAAGTAGGCTAAAAGATGTTATCTAAAAATGGAGAAAGGAAAGGATGGAGCAATGATGAATGAGGAATGAGCAAAAATGGTTCCAAGCATTGACGAATCAACCAGGACCAACCCAGAACATCTAAAACACTGCACCTCTCACTTTTTTCTGTTAAGATCAGTGTTTAGCCTTATGGCCCACTGATGTTAATATATGGAACCTTGAGTTCTGTTCGCTTCCAGAAAATCCTGAAATTTTTAGAGTGGCCTACTGAAAGTCTGGACTTAAATTGGATTGAGAGGCTGAGGCATTACCTTAAACAGGTCCTTAAAGCTGCAGTATGTAACTATAATAAACATGTTTTTTTTTTTTTGTTGTTGTTGTTTTTACATATTTGTTAAAACTGTCCCTTTGTTGTGACAGCAAAACATGAGACAAATAATCTATGAAAAAATCAAACTCCTCTGCCTTCTTCCTGTGGTCCTACAGTCATCTGCAGAAATACACCGCTCAGTCAGAAACAACCAATCAGAGCCAGGAGGAGGGTTTTAGCACTGTCAGTCACGCACCTTTGTGTGGATGATGTTCACAGGCAGACTTGTTTTACCTCTATGCTTTCTTCACTCATCTACTTCTATCTCCTTCTTTCCCTTTAAACCTTTTCCCCACCTTTCTCTCTTTCCTTTCCACTTTCTTTCCTCATCTTTACACACACACACACACACATATATATATATATATATATATATATATATATATATATATATATATATATATATATATATATATATATATATATATATATATATATATATATATATATATATATGCTGTTGGGCCTTACCTTGAAAATCACACAACAATTCTGAGTGCCACAATGCCGGATGGGACACATTAAAAAAACAGAAAAGAAAAAAAAATTATCCACCATCTGCTTTACCAGTTGCCAATAAATTCTTATTTTATGTTGTAAAAAAAAAAAAGGACCTTCCTCCTGACTCTGATTGGTTGTTTCTGACTGGGAGCAGTGTATTTCTGCAGATGGCAGTAGGACAACAGGGAGGATGCAGAGGAGCTAATTTTTTTTCACAAATTATCTGTTTCATGATATATACTCATGATACTGTATACACAGTGACAGTTTTAGCAAATATTTTAAAAAACATTGTTTATAAAAGTTACATACTGCAGTTTTAAAGCTAGAAAACTGTCCAATCTGGCAGAATCATTCTGCAGAAAAGAGCAAACCACAATTCTACCACAATGATGTTAAACACTGACTGCCAGTTTTCACAAATGCTTGATATCAATTATTTTTGCCAATGGTGGAACAACAAATTATTAGGTTAAGGGCAATTACTTTTTCACACAAGATTAGGTTGGTTTTGACAGTTTTTTACCTCAGTAAATAACATCATTATTTGAAAACTTAATTTTGTAAATCCCAGGCTACCTTTGCCTGATATTGCAAATTGTTTGATATGTTGAAACAAAAAAGCAAAGAGATAAGAAATTTGTAAAGGGATAAATACGTATTCACAGCATTGTCATTGTGTCCTTAAAGCTCAACATTCTGAGGCACCAGCTGGTGTCTGCCAGCACATCTTAGACATGTACACAACATCAAATGCACGCCAGCAGTTCTATTTCTGTCTTTATATGTGAAGCTGCAGCACAGAAAAGTTGTTTTGGAGACCCAGCAGACATCGAGGCCTTTCGCCCATCAGCATCAGAGCCTCCCTTCTCGACAACCAGCTGAGGGTTAGATAAATGCCAGGTGGTAGTGAAAAGGGTCCCCATTCACTGCCACGCTGAGCCGCACTTAGAGAATATATTGCAGTCTGGAGAAAGAGCAGAGGGACTGGAGAGGAATGATGAAGCGGGGTGGAACGCTGACTGGCAGAACATGAGCGAGACGGAGTAACAAGCAGGACACAAAGAAAGACATAGCTGCCTTTGTGCGGTGATAAAAGGAGGTCTTGTAAGTTGGAGGCCTTGGATGGAAGAGATGGAGCTGAAACCCCACCCACCCCCACCAACCCTGAGTAAACACTTGGATGTAGAAACAAAAATCTGGCAAGTTGAAAGCGGAGAGCGATGGTAGCTGGGATACAGAATGAGCAAGGAGCGCATCACTTGGTTGAAGTACTTTCAAGATAAACTGCATCACAGAATAGTAGATGTCTCTTACACTGAGCAGCCCTGTTTTCACATTCAAATTCAATTCAAATTCAAATTCAAAAATACTTTATTTATCCCAAAAGGAAATTAAATGTTGATGTAACTCATTTAGTCAAGAGTTATTATAGATGGTGATGGCTGTGGACAGGAAAGATCTC
This sequence comes from Anableps anableps, assembly GCA_014839685.1. NCBI lineage: Eukaryota > Metazoa > Chordata > Actinopteri > Cyprinodontiformes > Anablepidae > Anableps > Anableps anableps. The sequence goes on along the minus strand of CM026067.1, from coordinate 8,298,908 downwards.
CTGTAGCAGTCTGTTTTACAACCAAACTGAAGAAGCCTTTGACTGAAGAGACTGTTTTCCAATGACAGTCTCATGAAAAGGATGTTCAGGGTTGTCCATAATTTTCTTGATTTTCTGCAAAATCCTTCTTTGCACCATCATTTCTAGAGGTTCCACAGTCGTCCTCAGAACAGAACCAGCCTTCTTTATCAGGTTTATCAGATCACATTCAAGATGAGATGATTGTTTCCACACCATGACACAAAGTGGTCCACCAGCTCTCTGTACTCAGCTTCTTGTCCATCTCTGATACACCCAATCACTGTATCATCATCTGATTATTTCTGTAGATGACAGGAGTCTGACTTGTGCTGGAAGTCTGAAGTGTACAGTGTGAAAAGGAATGCTAAAAAAATAATTAATTAAATGAAATAATAGTAAAAAAATCATGCTTTCTCTCTCAGCACAGGTGGTGACCATTTTGTTGTTGCCTTACCTGCAACACCTTGCAAAATTATTTATGTCTTTTATCACATTTTAGTCACATCACTACCCCATACTTCAATGTGTTTTATTGGTATTTTATCTGAAGATATTAATTAGTGCAGCTATGATGAACTAAAATGCCACAGCCTAAAATATCTCTGTGCATATATGACTTGAATTGAAACAAAATGATTGCAACACCAGAAGCTCCTGACTGTGGTGCTTTGAAGCTTCAGTTCATTGTTACTTTGGGAAAGTTGACAGATGTTCAGCCTAAAATGCTCTGACACCGCAAAGATCAAAAAGAGATCCAAAAGCTTCCTCTGGGCTGAAACTGTCTGTTTTCCTGGCAGCACTGTTCAATCAGCTGCCACCCACCATTTGTTATAGCACAGCTCTTTACATGCATACTGTACAGGTACAACAATTCTCAGGATGTTTCACGCCAATTCTCTGCAGCTGTCAACTTTAAATTGACTCTGGATGTGTGATTTTTCACACAAGCTCTCATTTTCTTCATCTTGCTGTGTAAAAATGTCTCGAAGCATCGAAGCGTGCCTTGGAATTATCATGAAACTGTGAGGTGTAATTGCACAGATAACAAAACCTGCCATGCCGCAGTAATTCTGTCTGCAATTTTTATAGACAGGATAAATTTGGTGATTTCCTTAATTCTTTTTTTTTTTTTTTGCCAGTAATGCACAAGGCCAAAAGAACAAATAAATGACACATTCTTTGTACTCTGTCACAAAGTGGCCTGCACTTCTCACAGGTGATAAAATGCTTCTTAATGACATAAGATGACATTAGATGTACCCCAGTGAGGAATAACATCATGTGTTGGTTCCATTTTTGCTGCCTAAAGGTGTTAGCAGCAGATCCTTTAAGTCCAGAAAGTTTTGAGGTGTTAACCTTCATGGATCGGACTTGTTTGTCTGGAACATCCAACAGATGCTCGATTGGATTCAGACCTGGGGAATTTGGAGGTCATGTCAACTCCTGAGACTTGATGTTGTGCTCCTTGAACAGTTCCTGAACCATTTTTGCTTTGCAGTAGGGTGCATTATCCTGCTAAAAGAGGCCACAGCTATCATGTATACTGTCTACTTATCTATCTATCTATCTATCTATCTATCTATCTATCTATCTATCTATCTATCTATCTATCTATCTATCTATCTATCTATGTGTTGATCATTTAGCTCTGTGATCGACTCTTCTGTACTGATCAGGCCGTTTTCTGCTATCAACTATTCGTCCTGGATTAGAAAAGGAAGCGAAGGTTCTCTGAACCTTAAGTTACTCACTACTTGAGTAGCCTTTTTACAAAATACTCTCACTTGAGTAATTTCTTGGACAGTTACTTTTTACTTTCAATTGAGTAAGAATATGTTGAAGTAGTGCTACTCTTACTTAAGTACAGTTTTTGGCTACTCTGCCCACCTTTGGGTCTAGTCAACAAGCCATTGCAATTTGGCCCTTCTCAAATTCAAAGCCATACCTTTGTCATTTTGTTGTTTCAGAAACATTAACTTTTAGGGCAAAATGTCTATTTGCTCCCAAACATATCCCACTTACTTTAAGTTGCCTTGATGAAAATATAAGCAATGTTTTTCACCTAATCTGTCACTGGTCTTAAAGTTATGCCTGATTGGTGTGCATTTATATTTAAAGATAAATATGACTAATTCCAGTCCCAAATATGTCCAGAAGATGTCAGTGTCTGCAGTGGTGCAAATCAATAAGCCCAGTTGATCCCATCAGCTGGGATTTATTGTCTGAAGTCTGAGCACACAGCCATACAATTGACTGTCACAGAAATTCTGTGTGTGTGTGTGTGTGTGTGTGTGTGTGTGTGTGTGTGTGTGTGTTTGTGTGTGTGTGTGTGTCTGTGTTTTGACTGGATAAGAAAATATTCTTGGGTCTTTGTCCCAAGAATGGAGAAGCAGAAAACACATTTTAATTCTCTAAAACCATCAGTAAATTTTGCCAAGACACTTGGCATTTTGCCTGTCTTCACATTACAGTTTTCCATCTGTTGAGCTTTTGTCCAAATGTCTGTTCTTAAAAGTGTCTCTTTGCCTGCAGTCCTGGATGCACGCCAGTGAGAAGGTCAGGTGACTTAAGCCAACTTGGTGTGTCCAACCAGATGAGAGGGATTTGGGGGAGGTCAGACCCATGATGCCTCCTGCCCACCTCAGTGTCCCACCTCCATTCACTAAAGCGTAGCAGATTAACTTCCGTAGATCGCTCCTCTTTAATTAGGGGCGAATAGGAGGCGTGGAAGCACCGTGACACCATACTAATAACTCAGACAAGCCCAGCTGGGTAAATAAACCGAGTGAGGACCTAATGGGAATTTCATTAGGACATCAGAGTGCAAAGACACTCATTTATACATACATTATTAATGTCTGCTAAGACAATCTTTACTCAGTATGTGAGGGTAATATCACATATTTCCTATTTTCTGCAGTGGGGAAGGTTGACAGAAAGTTAATTGGATTATTGTTTGGATTATCACTTGTGGGATTTTTAAGTCTTCATCCCATGCTTCTGAGTAACGGATGAAAAACGAGGAGAAAGAAAATGAACAACAACCTAGCAAGCAGAATAAAATTGCTTTATCAGGAGTGTTTCTTTGGCAATGCTCTTTTCTGTTCTAAGCACAACAATTCAAACAAAGAGAATCTGGACAATGCATGATCAGCTGATACAAAAATGATGAGTGGAATAAAACTGATTTACTAGATAAGTTTAGTTGACTCCAAACTCATTAAGCTCTCAAGTTAGGCTGTCTGGGCTCAACCCTACTTCATAAGATTACCCCGAGGCTTGAACATCCTGTGGCATTTAATACAGGTAGTGGTTAAATTATGGTGTAGTGAAAAAACTACCCAATCAACTTTGCCGTATGTGTAAACATAATACCCCCACCCACCACCATCTTCATCCATCTCACCCCACCAGCCACATCAAGTCCTGATTACTTCCAGACCAATAGAATCCCTTAAAGCAACACATCATGCCCTGATCTAAAGAAACTCAAGAACAGATGACCAATAGCCTGGCCATTGCCTTCCTGCACAATTCCAGTTGATTCTCATCTCCCTTTAGTGCTCTGTCTGGGATTTGTCCCATTGAATTTGATTTCTTAGGATGCATTTCAACCTGGTCAGTTAGTGAACAGCAGGAGGCGAGATGACCAACAAAGTCATTAAAATCAATCAGTCTGGAAAGGGTTACAACGCCATTCCTAAAGCTTTTAGATCCCAGCGAACATCAGTGGCTACATTTACATGGACTTAAAAAATCGGAATAAAAAAGCATCATGTAAAAGCCCCAATCGGAATATTCTGATCGGATTCAGTTCGATCGGAATGAATTTGCAATCCGAATGACAGGGGTGGTTGATGCCGATTGATAATCCGAACGGCGTGCATGTAAACACTTGTTCCGATCTTGTTAATCTGATTGTGGCAAACTGACCTGACTGCGCATGTGTGTACTATGTCGGGGAAGCAAAACTGGTCTGTTAATCTCTCATCCTGTAATGCAGAAACACCAACAGCGTATTGTGAGTCTGTAGTTTATCGCTCCCGCAGTCTCAGCTCCACGCTCGGGAGATGTCACAGTCCGACAACGGGAATGCGATAAGGGTGTCCCATCAGGCCATCAGTTCCCAAAACCACGGGGGAAAACTCATTAAAATACACAGTCTGACCCTTTTGAGACAGTGCGAGGCTTAATCAAGGAGTGCAGTAACTTCTCAACCATTATTAGATCCATTCTGGGTGCTCAGAACCAACACACTACTATTTGTTTGTTTTTATGTTGAGTACAGACTGAAAAACAACTTCTTTTCCTGTGTTTTTTTTTCTTTTTACAGAAAGTTTACAACTGTGCATGTTAGTGCTCCTAACCTGAATAAAACCTGGTGCACCTAAACATGTTATGATCAGATTAATTAATTTTGTGCCCATGTAAACGATACATTCAGATTATTTAAGCTAAATATATTTATATCTGATCTAGAAATTTTATGCACGTAAACGTAGCTAGTGAGAACTGATATCAGCAAATGAAGAAACCATGGAATGTTGGCCAATCAAAATTACTCCAAAAGTGCACCTGCAATTTATCCAGGAGGCATAACTTGCCTCATTTAAAGTCACTATTCAGGATTTAACAAAAAGAAACAGATGAGGCAAAATGGCACCCACTGGAAGATTCCAAGGCAAAGCACCCTACTGACCAAAGAAGAACACAAAGGCCCAGCGAATGTAGTTTTGGAAGTTGTGTGTCCTGTTACGCCTGAAGTGAAATACTAACACAGCTTTTCAGAGAAAATACATCATACCAACAGTCAAACATGGTGGTGGTACTGTGATGGTCTGGGGTTGTGTTGCTGCTTCAGGACCAGGACAACTTGCCATAATTGATTGGAACCATGATTTTTTCTCTCTAGTTAAAAATACTGAAGTCCTTCCATTAGTTTGTGACCTCAAACGCACGAGTCATGCTGCAGGACAATGATCCCTACCTGGTTTTGGAGTGGCCTAGTTTAAGTCTACACACGCTTTGGCACAACTCTATTCAGGCAGATCATCTCTGAAGACTCCTCCAATGTAACAGAGTTAAAACAGTAATGTAAAGGAAAGTTGGACAGAATTGCTCTACAATTAAATAAAAGACTCATGGCCAATTATTAAAAAGAGTCAAGCAACCCAAAACTGGCTGTTCTGTTTAGGGTACAATTACTTTCCCGCATAGAGCCAGGTGGGTTTGCTTTTTTTCCCATAATAAAGGAAATCCGCATTTTAAAACTGCATTTTATATGTACATAATAAATCTTCCTCCACTCTGTAACTATTTTATTTGTATGAAATACCTTTTTAAATATTTTAATAAATTTTAAGCTCAGTTCAATACTGGCAGGACAGTAGTGAAACTATGTCTGAGTGGCTGCTGCAGAGAAATACGAAGGCTAGGTGCAGACTTTGAAAACAAGTTAGACTTAGAAATGAAGACAGTTTAGGTTGCTGGTTTATCTCCCTCTCCCAGTATCCTCCCTGTGGAAGGTATTAATTTTCCTGAATGTTTGCATGAGAAGCCTCTGCGTCACGTTGCAAGGATCGCTCCTCCTTCCGGGGACCGGCCTACAGCAGCCACCATCAATTGGTAATCCCACTGTGCCCACATCATGTAAAACTTTTCCAGATGGAGGAGAGAGTTAAAAGAAGGGATGAAACAGAAACGCAAATTTCCTGTATGTAACTGCTGCAAAGTGAGGCCTCCTGAATACTGGTAATATGGACTTTGAAGAAATGTAATTATTGTTAAAATTATACTCAACGACAAACAGAGAATCGGATTATTTTGCTGTGTCGGTCAAAAAATGCTTTGAAAGTGCAGATGAGATGCAGTGTGTGATCCATGGATAGTGTTCCTGTGTGGAAGAGTAGAAGGTGTGACAGGCGGGGCGCAGAGGAGGAGTTAGATGGACACTGATGGAGACAGAGAGTACAGGGGCTAAATTTAGCCAATGGCTCTGCTGGGGTGGAGCTAATCCTCTTTGCGGTCGAATTATCTGGCCTTCGGATTAGAGAGCTTTGCCTCTATGCAAGACATCTACTCTCTAAAATGATGTCCCATTGCAGGATGTACCATGTTCTAAAGGAGGCGGGGGACTGGCAGAACGGCCACTAAAAAAATTAAGACGATGGAAAACATTATTCAGTACAAGTCAGGAGTGTCTGGAACCTCTACTCAGTCCGGTCCGTTCGCTGAACATTTTCATACTGTTTTGCACACAGAGCATCCTGCCTTGATTGTCAACTGTTCTTTGCGAAATTATTCATACAGCTTGAGTTTTTTGTCATTTTTTTTCACATTGCAAACACATAATTAGCTGTTCTTGTATGTATTGTACTGGGATTTTATGTGACAGCACAACACACAATAGCACATACAGACATTGTGACAGGAATTAAAATTATGCATGAGTTTTACCAATGAAAATCGTAAGAGTGCTTTATGCATATATATTTAGTCACTTTTTCTTTGATCCCCCTAAATAAAATCCATTGCCATCAGAAGTCATTGCTAACATCTTCATCTGAGTATAAATACAACTAGAGACATCCACAGGTAAGATGGAAGAATCTGTGGACGTGGAAGCTATTAGTTGTGCCTTAAAGATATCTGGTCTTTGGGGCTCATAAAAAGTGTCAAGAAGAAAGCCATTGTTGAAAGAAAGCTATAAGTTCTGTTTATAGCTTGCTAAAAGCCTTCCATAGGACAAGGTAGACATATGGAAGGCGATGTTCAGATCAGATGATACAAAAACAGAACTTTTATGGCCTACATGCAAAACCATTGTGTGGCTAAAAACTAACACATAACCATGAACATACCATCCCTGTGGTGGAACATAGTGGTGGCAACATCATGCTGCGGGGATGGTTTACTTTTGCAAGGTCATTGAAGCTGGTCAGAGTTGTTTTGCTATTTGGAGATATTTTGTGTTAGTCTATCAGAGAAAATATCAGTAAAACACATTGAAGGTTGTGGTTGTAATGTAACAAAATGTGAGAGAGTTCACGTTTTCACAAGTTCACAGGTTTCTGCAACATGTCACTTCAGTCTCATGGAGCAGCACTTTAATAATGAAAACGAGGAACTGTATCATGTTTCTATCGAAGGTGACAGAAGGACAAGGCTAAATGCAGCAATGTGCTTACTTAAACAGCATCTAATACCAGTATCTTTCAAACTCACATCCTGCATTCATTTTCAATCTTTTTGTTCTCAAGTTTGATTTCAAGCAGGAAATAATTGATTAGAACAAACATGGCAAGAGTTAAGTGGTGATGATCAGATCACTTGGTCTTCATGATGCTGTTTGTTCTCTAACAAACCTCTCAGGCCTTCTTACTGACCTTCTAATTAGGTTCCTTCGAAAGATAGTTAGCTTGCCCATTGGCTTCCTGTGCTATTCCATGCAATTCAAATCTCTCTTACAGCTTAGTCTTTCTTCCATTTACTTGGGTTCCTCCGGTAGAATTTCAGCCGGGCCAATCAGCGAACAGAAGGAGAAGTTGTGAACGATGACGTTGATTTTCTGCGCTGTTTTAGAGTTGCAATCAGCCTGTAGTTTTAGCAATGGCAGCAGAGGAAGAGAACGAAGCCATTCAGTCCGTGTTGGCCACACTTCCAAATACTGAGTTAACATCAGCAGCCGTCTCGTTCGGCCCGGCACTTCTCTCGTCGCAGTGGGGGATGGTTGTTTACAGCGCAGGCAATTTCTGGTAAGCTTCAAAGCATTCAACTGGTGTATTACATATGTCATGAGCAAATGTTAGCGGTTGGGTGAAATTTAAAAACTCAACAGAGTCCACGCCTCCAGGAAGCAATCGTTTCTCAATTGCCAAGAAACCAGACCCTTGTAGAAAGTGTAGAACAAGGGGCTGGTTGTTACCAGGCTAAAAGACAGTAGATTGTACTGTATTTTATTTAGGGGGATCAAAGTCAAGCAGGCAGAATAAAAGTGAATCCCACACTTTCCAAATTCTGCAAACCATGATTCATTTGTCTTCCGCTGCACATTTATGCACTAATTTAGATTTGTACTTGTAGCAAGGTAAAATATGAGTATGTCCAAGGATAATGAATACACTCCAATCCAGCTATAACTTCTGTTCTCCCTGTGCTGTGTTTTTATTTCCATCCTTGTCTGTGTATTGTCTGCTTGTAAATCTCAAGAATTATGTGTGGTGCAGGAAAGCTGTGATCATTAATGTCACAAGATGCCACCGAGACAAATTTGTGTCACCTCAACTCCCCTCACCGCCACCCCTCTTTTCCTGCTTCAAGGAAAGACGAATACTTCAGTCCTTTTTGCTGATTTGCTTATCTCAGGATGGATGAGCAGTCAGCATTCTGATTCAATGTCTCACTCAAGGACACTTTGGCACATGGCCAGTCCACCTTTTCTGCTTATGGTGGTGGGGGGGCGTCGGGGCCCTATAGGCAGCCATTAACCAAATGTGACACCGGCAGTGAAAACTATTTGGTGTAGTGTTTAGATGTAATCTAAAATGTGGAGAATTTTTTGTGCACAGTGATTGCAAAACACTGGAAGCTCTTGTTCATGTTTCCATGACAACAAGCATCTGCAATGGTGAAATGTCCTTGAGCCCCCCAAAAGAAATGAAAAGGAAAAAAAAAACAAAAAACAAGCAGAATTTCTTGCTCTCATATGGCAGCTGCCAGTAACCTTTGACCTCTTTGTAGAGGATCGCTTGCAGAGATCAGAAAAAAAAGACAAACCCACCATAAAGAAGGACTGTCTGCTGTCAGTGCAGCCTGTTGCTATTTAAACCTTTAGGACTGTACCATTAGGCTCGAGAGGTGTGGGGGATGTTAGTCCTGGAGAGTTTCAAGGGAGGGGGTAAGCCCTGCGTGGGAGGGATGGTGTGTTTGTTGTGTGTGTATGTGTGTATGCGGGGGTGGGGGGGTTGTGAGCTGGTAAACTAATCCATCGGGTTTGGCTGCAGCCCGGCCTTGGGATAAACTGTCATGTATGCTCTGGACAATTGAAAATGCTAGTTGGACTTATACATTTTTTCAAATATTAATGTGTGTCCTCCTCAGAAGTTATTTTTTTGTAAAGGAAAATGCAAACTATGGTAAGATAATATTTGTTCTTTTGCTGTTTTTACTTAACTTTGTTGTGTGGTCACATAAATGAGTGAAGAAGTGATAGAAGTAATGCAAAAACAATAAGTCCAGCAATATGATTTGTGTTATGATCATTTTCCATTTTATTTGGATAGCTTGCCTTGCAAAACAATTAGAGTATTTTGTATTTTTTTTTTTAGCTCTCACACTGTTGCAACTTTTGAAAATACATTTGATAAGAAACTCTTAATAACCTGAGCAAAGAGATCTGGTTGCTAAAAAAATGAATTCAACAATCTGTCCTCAGAAGTCATGTCGGATTGTCTTTTGCCCTCTGAAGCCCAGTGAAGATTATGATGAACCCAGTTCCTTCACAGTCCAGTCATTCAATTGTAAAATCCGTCCGATATACGTCGATTAACAGATCAGGGGAATGGATCTGCAGTGGAAGCAGGTTTCTTAATTCTTTTCCATCTACTTTTGATTGACAAAAAACTTCACCTCACAGCTCATAGGAATCCTGAAAACCTTGACAGAAAAAGAAATGATCAAAAAAAGGCAAATAGAGGGTTGAATGCGTAAGAGTGCAAATGTTGAAGTTTGAAGTGTTTACACCCATTAAACTCCAAATTTTGTCACATTTCAACCTCCAAACCTTATGTATTTTAGTAACATTTTATGTGACAGACGAATGTAAAGAATTGCATTATTCCAAAGTAAAAGTAAAAAATATGTTGTGTTTCTTTTTTTTCATATGTATTCACCCCTCTGGGTCAACACTTTGTCAGCTGCAAGTCATTTGGGGAATGTCTCTATTAACTTTTACACACAGAAATACATTTCTGTCCATTTGACTTTGCAAGCTAATACATGGTCAATCAAACTGGATGCAGCACATCTGTGAATTTTAAGTCTTGCTACAGATTTTCAATTAGAGTAAGGTCTGGACTTTGACTAGGTTAATCGATGTACTTAATTCTAAACCATCCCAAGTCTTCTGGAACTTCTGACAGGTTTTCTTCCAGGACTGCCAAGAGTTTAGATCCATCCATCTTATGATCAAGTCTGATCAGCTTTCTGGACCCTGCATAAGAATAGCATCATCACCGCATGATCCTGCCACCATGTTTCACTGTGGGTGTTTTGTAGACAGGCCATAAAGTTCGATTTTCAATTCAATTGAAAAATACTTTATTTATCCCGAAGGGAAATTAAATGTTGTCGTAATTGACATCATCTGCATCTTCAAAGTCATTGTGGATGGTGATGCTGTGGGCAGGAAAGATCTCTGGTAGCAGTCAGTCTTGCAACGAATCTGAAGAGGACTCTGACTGAAGGTTGTTGCTGTATGGCAGTCTCATAAGATCCTAACAGCTCAATTTCCAGGCAGCAAAGACAATATTCCACAGTAACAAGTCCTGGATGACACCATCAGTTGGTGGCAAGCACTGCTAATCCACTTCTTTTGTTTTTGCCACCCCTCTTTAAATCTCTGTCTGGCGTATGGTTAGACAGAGTCTTGTTTGAGCAGAGCACCATCATGCAGATGTTTTTGAACTGCAAGCAAAACATTTTATGGGTTTTATGAACAATGAATACTTTTACCATTCTTCCCCAATATGCAATATCCATGCAGTGCACAACTAATGTTTGTCCTGTCAACAGATTCTCCTGCCTTAGCCATGGATCTTTGCCGCTCCTCCAAAGTTATCAGGAGTATTCTGGCTGCTTCTCTGATTAATGTTTTTCTTGGTCAGCCTGCTGCAACAGCTGAAGTGGAAAAACAGCAGAAAACCTGCAAAGGAAATGGTGTTTTAGGCATTTGCACCACAACAGATGGAGGGAGATCTGCTCTTTGACCTGCAGCATGAGGCTGCTGTTTCACTGAGTTTGAATTAAATATGAGAAACGCAGTTTGAAGTAGTGCATGTACATATTTGTGCTGATAAAGAAGTGTGTAAGGTTTCCAAAAAGCAGCATCGCAGACTGTAAAATGAAGGTTCATCCAAGTCTTTGCTTGCAGAGACACAAGCTGCTGATGAAGTGGAGACAGTAAAGTTCGCCACTGTCAAACTAACAGAAGATCAAAACAGTGAAAGGTCACTTGTGAAATCGCTTTCAGTAAATTAAGTTGCGACCTCTCTGCTTCCTGTAAAGCCTCGTACCACCATTGATTTTCATGATTTCAAAGGGACTCACTGACTTTTCAGCACTCTCATAGGAAAGCAGATCATGACCTATTCAAAATCTGCACACGCATTAAAGCCCATCTGACATCTGAATTAGTGCGACTGTGTCTGTCATGAGTGTGAACACAAATACAGATCGATGCGACGGCGGCAGGGTGGTTAGTTGGGCAAAATCTGAGGGTTATGTAAGTGCCAGCTGCAGCGTGATGATGAAAGCAACATCAGTTCCCCGTACCAGACCGAACATCGATCCTCCTGTAATTCTCCACTGAATTGTTCATGTTTTATTCACACGACTGAAGGAAAAATGGATAGTAGTGATCATGTTGTGCTGCTACAGGCATTTCTGCCTACAAAAACTGGTCTATTCTCACCAAAACACCAACATCAGGACTTCAGAGCTTAATCGAGACTCTGCTGCCATCAACCACCTTGATGATTTTTAGGATTCTGACAAAAATGTGAGGTAAGAAAGGTAAAATGTTAAAAATAAAAATAAATAAAAAAAGCTACGTTTTAATCTGGATTAAGTAACATTGTTCGCCATCATGTCTGGAAACAAGAACAGACCAGAATAACCTCAAACAAAGCCAACGTTTCTGTGTTAAATATCACATGGCTCAGGCAGCTGTCTTTGCCAGATAAACCTCCAAATCATCATATTCTAAAGGAAAGCTTAATTCTACTAAATCTACTCAAGCTTTAGATGGGGGCCAGGATGGAGAAAGTTTCAAAAAATTGTGCTTTTTGTTTTACTGCAAAATTTTGCTAGTTGACATGAAGAAGCAATTTCATGGCTTCAAAAACAGTATGACAAGTTTTAAAACCATTTTGTAGTTGAATCTTGGTGCTTTTAGATGAAAATCCTTGTGAGACAAACTGTAAGAATTTATTTCTCACAAATGTTTAAGAAATTACAACCTTCAAATAGTAGCATCTTCTTTTTCCAGATTTCTGTGTGTTGGACAGTAATGTAAATCTTACAAGTCACATTTTGGAAGTTGTTGATACTCAAAATGATCCTTAGGAGGCTAGTTTTATGTTTTTGCAAGGTGTGGGGGGGGTCATCGCTGGACATATATAGTCATGTGGAAACAACTGAGGATAAATATTTGTTGATGTCTTTTAAAATGAGTCTTTTGAAATTATTTTACAGCTGAACATGAAAAACTTACCTTGTTTTACTCATTAAATAAAAGCTATCAGCAATAATTCATCTTCTAAGGAAAAAGTGAGGATAGCCTACCTTCAAACAGGTAGTCTTACTCCCTTTAGGTGAAATAACTTCAATAGGATGCTTCTTACAGCCATACCAGCTTCTAACATTGGTCTAAAAGGAATGTTTTTCCCAATCCTCACTTTCAGCTTGAGATGTTTAAGAAGTTTTTTACACATACAGCCTATGTGAGAGCAAGATTTTGGATTTGACTCGGTCCAGAAGTTTCCATTTCATAACTCTTTGCCAGCCCTTTGTGAATCTGCAGATATGTTTTGCTTATTGTCATAATGCAGGGTTCAGTTATGCTTCAGCTTTAAAAAAAAATATTTTTTTTTACAGATGGTCACACATTTTCTCTCAAACATCCTCTGTTTTGGTGTCCAAATAAATCATTTTTTGACTCATCTGTTCCAAGAACATTATTCCAGAAGTCCAGGTCTTTATCCAGGTCCTATTTGGCAAATTTTAGTCTGGTCTTCGTGGGTTTATCTTGGAGAGAGAAAAGGGTTTTTTTTTTTCTATGCACACTTCCTATAAAACTGAAATTCTTGCTGTCTGTCTTTGATTTTAGATGCATGCACTTTCATATCAAGAGCAGCAACACACTGCTGTTGCTCCCATGATGACTTTTAGGGTTTTTGAAGACTTTTTCTAGTTTCTTGCAGTCTGCTTTCAGGGTGAACTTGCTTGGATGGCCAAACCTGGGCATGTTAGCAGTTATTTTAAATGTCCTCCACATGTAGATTATTTTCTGTATGGTGGAATGACTGGTTTCATTTTGTCTGAGACCTCTTTAAATTCCTTTTACAAACTCATCAGCTGGTACAATCTTCTTTATCAAGGCCTCAGGCGACATTTTTGATCTCACCATGGTGTTCGCTATCACGTCAGCAGTCGGGAACAGACCAAATTAAATATCTGGGGTTTAAACGGGGCAAACCTCCTCCCAAATGCTGACTAAAAATGTTTTATTCATGTTCTCATGGTGTGACATGTCTACATGCGAGTTTGGCTGTCTCAAGAACATTATGTGGCAATAAATATAGGGATGTCCTAATTTATTCCTCACCATAAATTTCTTTCAGAAGAATTTAAACAGTCTTTTCTTTAGATTTCAATGTTTATTTATATAAACTGATGCAAAATTGACTTTTTTGAGCTTTATATCATGTTGCAATGTCATTCCCTCCTCAAAAATATAACCAGAGTGTTGCTTTGATTCATTCATGCATGTTTGAGAAATCCTTGAATCTCCCTTGACAGCCATTCAGGGGTACCTAAACGCCTGCTCACACAACATGCCACCTATTTACCCAAAGCTCCACCTTTGAGCTTCTGTCCCCAGCCGAGCTCCCGCCCCACAGAGCACCCTTCCCCCATGCCTCCCCCCCACAGCTCCACTAGACCAGTGGCAGCAGCAATTACCAAACACCTGGTGGAACTGCGTCTGCTGATCTGCTGAGTTTATCGTGCAAACTACTTCTCAGTCCAACATTCCTAGGAATGGTTGTGAACGGCATCATAGAGAAGCATTGTTGTGATGACCTGCTGAAGGGGGAGTGTCAGTGTCATTTCAAGGCGCCAGATATGGCGATGATGCAAAGTCCAATTTCTGAAAGTTATTTTTGATATATACAGAAATCTATTACAGCTAAAGGTAATATAGTTACCTGATTGTGCTATAAAATGGCACAGGAAATGTGATTATATGACTCCAATATATAACACCAGACAGAGGGAAGTCACTGATTTATTTTAGCTTTAATCAGGGGTAATAGTCTTTTATATTTTTTATGAGTCAACTGACCCAGAAGTAAAATAAATTGGAACAGGATATAAAGACAAGGTTTGCGGATAACAATATTCAACTGAATTAAATTACATGTTTGGTTTAAGCATTTGTATGACTTTTGATTTGCCTGATTTGCCTACAGATACAGTAAGAAAGTAGGAAGGGACAAAACACCCAATCAGCATGAAAGGAGCTAAGAATATGGGAAAGAGGCCAGTTCACCAGGAGGTTGTATAGTGTCAGCAAGCAACTAGATATTGTGTAGCTTTTGTTGACACAGAGCACAGAAATCATGTAAAGAAACATTTGAAAATAACTTAAAGTTAAAAGCTAACCAAAGCACATGTTAGACTGACTCATTTGGATATTGGTTTTCTAACTTAACTCTGCTTTAAACTTCACCACAGCTTTCTGCCTGACCTGTTTGCTGTGTTTCTTGAGCCTTATGATGCTGTTTGTTCTCTAATGTTCACGAACAAATCTCTGAGTCCTTCACAGAACAACTGGATTTATACACAGTTTTCTTTAGAGACATCAGAATGAAGGGGGCTGAATATAAAATGCACACAATGCTTTTCAGATTTTTGTTTTATTTGATTTTTACTTCACAATTGTTTGCTACTTTGTGTTGGTCTGTTACATGAAACCCCAATAAAATGGATTGACACAGCTTCCATCCATCCATCCATCCATCCATCCATCCATCCATCCATCCATCCATCCATCCAAATTTATTGTTACCTCAGTATCGCTGTATGTAATACATGAAGACCTGCCTGGACTCCAAAACTAAAAAACTTGGTGACATTTTCTTTTTTAATGCAACTTTTTTTTTTCTGGCTGATTCTGAAAAAAAAGAAGAAATAATGATTGCATTAAGAAATGTAGTCTATCCCGCAACACTATTGGCTACTCATCATCTGGGGTCAATGTTTGCTATGAATCCAAGTCAGAGAGGTTATCACTGATCCATTATATTATTACCACAGTATTCACCAATATTATCACATTATTATCACATGTTTTCCTAATATTGTGAAGCCCTACTCCAGGTTGGATGTGCCAGAGGAAACTTCCAAAAGGAGGAGCACAGCAGGCATCCTGATCAGATGCCAGAACCCCCTTGACTGACCCCCTTCAAAAAAGAGGGGCAATGGCTGTATTTCAAGCTTCCCCCTGGATGATGGCCCTCCTGGTCTTATCTTTATGGAGAAACCTCAAATCAGTCACTTCTAGCCGAGATCTTGATTTTTATATTAATGATCCACATCTCCTCCAGTCAAAATTGGAACTTAGAGTGAAATCAAGAGATGTGTGTTTTGTCTGAGCTCTTTCTGCACCACATCCTGCAATCAAAGACACCTGGATCACTGAACTCTCTGGCTTTAGAAATGGAGGTGTTGAGAAATCCTTCATCATATTTTAACAAGTGAGCAACTCCATGTGTGATATATGCTAGTAGAATAGAATGAATGGTTTCCTTATAAACAGACGTCCAAAGAAATCCATCTAAAGTTATGAATATTCGGCTTTTTTTCATTTCAGACATGAATGGAGTGGCCTTGTTCAGAAAGAACCCTGCGATCCAAGACTGAACAAGATCTGACAGAACAGTCTGATTGTGTTGCCTTCATAGTCGGCCAAAATGTTCGGTTAAGAGAGGTTTTGTGTTTCTGTGTTCAAAAAACACCAAATAAAATCCATGTAACTAGTGGAATTGTCGCATTTTGAATTCCAGGGAGCATCAACACTGCTCTCAAGTCTGAGATGTTTTACAAGAGCTGAGTCATCAAAAAGCATAAACTTAAAGAAGGAAAGGTTGATAAGCAGGATGTGAGATGCATCCACATCTGGCAGACTAATAATTTGCTACCTTCAAAGAAATGCCATGAGGTTAATGGCTGCTTGATTTTTTTTCTATGAATATGCACCTAACCTCACCTTGTAAGCCCTCTCACCACTCCTGTATTTTAGGGGACAGCAAAACTCTGAGTATTTAACATCATTTGTGTTTAAAAGCATCTTTTTCTGGGCCCCAGACAGATTTGAAAGTGTCATTGTCACAGTGGTGGCTGTGTGATGGATCAAAATGGCGTGAGAACATTTGAGCACAGAGGCGATGAGATTATCTGTCTGTGCAGAAGGACAAACTGCTCACTGGGAAAGTCAGTTTTCCTCGGTATATCACTGCCCTGCCAAAAAGACACTTTCCGTTCACCTAGAATGATAACAAGAGCTCACACTGGAGCAGAGAAATACGTAATAAAATAGAAATCAGGGATATGAATTATGTTAAACTACAAGTACAGGAAGGAAATTTCAAAAAAAGAAGAAAAAGTATTGTATGTTTCATATTTTTCAAAAGAGTTTGATGTACATATTTTAAAAATGACTGCTGCAGTGCCATCTGAAGTTATGGCTATGACAGGTCACCTGGTAGATATTGTTGCATTGGAATGTTTCTGCTTTACAACCTCTCTGTAGTTGACTTGACAGGCATTCTTCCATGTTTTTCAGGTTCAGCATGTAGCACTGTGCTCTGCAAAGAAGGTAGCAGTCTATCAACACAGCTTGTGAAGGCTTAGAAGAGAGACCCTATAACAACAGAAGATCTGCTGTTTCTTCCTACACCTGAGACCAAAAAGAACTCACGGCTCCTCAGGAGGATTATGCTATTGTAGCTGACAACTTGAGCTTCTTCGGCATACAAAACCTACAAGACAGAGTCACTCCTGCTCTGTTTACATAGGCAGGAATCATGGATGACCCCTATCACAACAATGTGAACCAACAGATGACTGAGGGTGGAGAATACACCTACACACAAGATGGAGGAGGTCAAGATGGCTACCCTTACCAGACGGACTACCCCCAACAGGATGAGGATGCTGCCAGTGATGCCACTGAGGGGGCCGATGAGGATGATCAGATGTATGAAGGGGAGTATCAGGGCATCCCCCACCCTGATGAGATCAAGGAGGCTCGGCGAGCCGCCCGACTGGAGGCCAAGAGGAAAGCTCGCCTGGCTGCGCAGCAGCAGGAGGAGGAGGAGGAGGAAAGCCTGCCGGAGCAGTATGAGACCATCATGGAGGACTGTGGCCACGGCCGTTTCCAGTGGACACTCTTCTTTGTGCTTGGACTTGCACTGATGGCTGACGGTGTGGACGGCTTCGTGGTGGGCTTTGTCATGCCCAGTGCTGAGAAAGATATGTGCATATCCAATGCAGACAAAGGACTCTTGGGTGAGTAATAGCAAAGTGGTGGAAAATAGAAACCATCAATTTGCAAAGGGGTTTCTGTAGGGTAATGTATGAACAATCATATTTATGTCTTCTGCTGCTTAAGAACAAAATAACCAAATTAAAATGAAAATGAGGGTATTTAGTTGTTGTTTTTTCAGAGAAAATAAATTGCTAAACTCCTTACTCTATATCTACTTCATGGGGATTTGGCAAAGATCAATTAAAGTAAATTTGCCACCACAACAGAACCTTCAGCATCAATTTCAGAAGGTGGAATTTTTGCATTCTTCAGTGAATTCAAATCAATTCAAAAATACTTTTTTTTTTTTTATCCCAAAGGGAAATTAAATGTTGCTGAATCTCACATCTTCCAAGTATCTTCAAGGAGTTGTTGTGGATGTGATGCTATGGGCAGGAAGGATCTCCAGTAAGAGTCAGTCTTGCAAACAAATCTCAAGAAGCCTCCACTTGAAGTCCATTGCTTTATGATAGTTTGTGACTGACAGCTCAATATCTGGGCTGCAAAGACGATATCCCACAGTAATATGTCATGGATGACACCATCAGCTGTTGGCAAGCACTGCTAATCCAGCTCATTTGCTTTAGCTGATCATCTTTACATTTCTTTCTGGATGTATGATTAGAAAGCAGAAGCAACTCCTCTGGGTTTCAGGGTTGGTGTCTCAGGTATTAGTTGAGCTTTTGAGATGCTAAACCCCCTATCTTGTTGCCACGGTCACGCATCAAAACAACTGTTCGAAAATAAAAAAAAAAAGTAAGACCAAATGCTGCACAGCATCCAAAGCCAGATGGAATGATTTTCCAAAACAGCAATGCCTCAAATGAAAAATAATTAACAAAAAGAGTAAATCAGAACTAACATAAGAGAGCTACTCTGACATGCTGCCACCAAGAGGGACGCAGTTCTGAAAAAGAAACATTCTGGAGAAAATCGCCCCAACAGTACAGCTGATGAGAAAATGAAATACAAGCTTCTTCTTCAACATTATCAAGGAATATATTTCTAACGAAACAGTCTGAGGTGACATGTTGCTATCCTCTCAGGGAGACTTGCTTTATGGTTTTAGCAGCTGCCTTTACAAAACGTCCTCATTAGTGCACAAGCCTGGGTCGCAAGCATGGCAGCTCCATCTTGCTTCAAAAGCTAAAGTGAGAATGTCCACACTAGCATTCTGACGGGTTTATTGTTTTATTGCCTTGAAGTCTTCATCAAGCAAGATGCACATGGTAGTTAGCAACAAATGGAGTGTAAAATGCAAACAACCCTGCTTTTAGATAATCCGGAAGATTTACTAATTACAGTCATCTGTTGGTGAACGTGAGAGCAAGAGGAACTCATTGGTGAAATGATGATCCATAGAGCTTAGCAGAAATACAGTCCTGCAGATGTTCAGCTTTTGATGGCTGCAGATCATCAGACAGAAATATCCCCAAGCTGCTCTTCCAAGTAAGGAGAAGAGGCTTGGATTAAAGAATGATTACCACAGTGTGCCGCAGTGGTCAAATGCTTCATTGTGTACAACCAGATTAGCCTCACTGAACCGTGGAAGTGCTACTATAACTGTTTGTAAATTAACTTAAAGGAGACAGGATGGATTCTTTCAAGACACAGGTGTAAACGCTGTCCGATGAATATGTTGTGTGATATCTGGCATTTATTACTTGTATTTTGTATTTTCTCTCCATCCAGTTACAACTTTCTAAACACAAACTTAAAAAATATATATATAAAAAAATATATTTTTGCAGCTTTCTGGAAAATGTACCATGAAAACATCTGCTCCTCACTGTCTGTTCAGATAGCTAAGCAGCAAATTAAAGCTCCTCACCTTATCTCCCAGACCTGGTGTGTAGCGAGGCGATGTAACATATTGCACATCACTCATTTCATCTTAACAACGGGCTCCTGGGATGAGGCGTTGTGAGAGACTGATGAGGAACTGGGCGGTGATTGTATTCAGTGTGTGTTCCCGGGCTAATATGGAGCATGCTGCAGCAGTCAGAGATGCCGGCGCCCTGCAGCGTCCCGGTGCAGAGCTGTCAGATACGCTTCAGGCCTCTGACAGGCTGTGGTAGCAGGAGGAAGGCCCAGCGAAAATGGAATCACAGCATCTGTTTGTACAGAGCAAGAGGAGAGCTATGATCACTGGCTTAGAATATGAAGTAGATCTACAGAATGGTACTGCTGGATGCAAGCTCATGCTCTGCACACCAGACAGATGGGAGCAAAAATATGTTTAATCTTCACCTTAGTCTGGGATGGAAGACGGTTTTCCAAGTATTTTATTAGATACACGGGCCTTCGTCTATTTACCTCCAGTGTTTCTTCAACTGTCAAAAGACTGAGGATAAAATAGTGGACTTGTATGAGGGGAAAAAACTTCAAAAATGAAAGTAAGAAGAAAAAATATATATCAGTATAAATCCAGCTAGTCTATGAAGGCATCATGGGTTTGTGAGAGAACATTAGTGAACAAAGAGCATCATGAAGACCAAGGAACACAGCAATGAGGAGAAGTCAGGGTGAAAGTTGCGGGGAAGTTCAACAGGGAAAGGTTTTAAAACTGTATCCCAAGCTATGAACATCTCACAGAGCATTGTTCAATCCATCAACCAAAAATGGAAAATCACAGCACAACTGCAAACATGACAAAATGTGGTCAACCATCCATCCATCCATCCATCCATCCATCCATCCATCCATCCATCCAACATTAATCAGGCAAGAGGCCCTCAGCCTGGGGAAGATGTTGACAGATCATCTTTTAGTGAGCCAATCCACCAATCTGGCCTTTATGGAGGAGTGGCAAGAAGAAAAACGTTATTGACAGACAGTCTTTAAAAGTCCTTTAAAAAATGTCACAAGACATGTACGGAGCACAGCAAACATGTAGAAGAAGGTGTTCTGGTCAGATGAGGCAAAAATTTAACTTTTTTCTTCTACATGTAAAATGATAAGTGTGGAGAAAACATTTCAGTTAACCTGAACACACAATCCTCACAAAACATGTTGGTGGCAGCAGCATGCTGTGGGGATGCTTTTCTTCGGCAAAGACAGGGAAGCTGGTCAGAGTTGATGAGCAGGTGAATGGAGCTAAACACAAATGGATCCTGGAGGACAACCAGCAGGACAGCAATGCTGAACATCCAGCCAGAAAACTGTATGATAGAATGGTTTAGATCAGGGGTCCACATCCTGTGGCTCCAGAGCCACAAGTGGATTTTTTTTTTTTTTTTTTTTTTTTTTTTTTTTTTTTTTTTTACCATTCTCAACGGCTCTGTTTTTAAATCTAGATATAATTAACAGTAGCAGGTTGTAGCAGTTTTTTCAGTTGTTTCACAAAATTACTGAATGACAATAGAAAGTACCCATAATATTTTTTAGATTTTTTTCTTGTCATTAGTTTGGAACCTGTATAATTTTCATTCTATAGAGGAAAAGGAATTCAGGATGGGGTTTTTTTGCAAAAGCTTTATGTTTTTGTTTATTTTAAAACCTAAAAATAGAAATGACATGGTTATTCTTTCAAAAATTACAGTAAATTACCTATAGTGGATTTTTAATTTTTTTTATTATATGCTATCTTTTTTCTAAAGGTCATGTAACATTTGCATCTCTGAACAAGTTTTATTTAGTTACACTAGGGACAAAAATGACTCTCTTTCGATTTTAAAGTTTGAAAACTCTTGACCTAGATGAAAGAATGGTCTAGTCAAAGCCCAGACCCAAATCCAATTGAGATTCTGTGGAAAGACTTGACAATTGATGTCCAGCCAATCTGACTGAGCTTGAACTATTTTAAGAAGGTGAAATAGCCGTTGGACGTGTAAAGCTGGAAGAGTCATAGTTCAAAAGACTTGCAACTGAAACTGCTGTGAAATATTTTAAACTGTTTATCATTTTCCTGAAAACCATGCATTTTCCTTTTACTTCTTATTTCAAAAAGCCTGGAAAATCTGTGTAGTATTTGAAAACAGCCTGATAAACCAGCAGGATTACTGACAAATCAAAACTAAACAGAACACTTCTCATCTGTACTTGAAATTTTCCCTTCCCAAAGTGACTTTTTTTTTTCTGGTAATTGTTGACTTTGTCAGTTTGTGCAATCAATACTTTAACAGCTGACAAATTTGTCCATTTTGATTTTGACTTGTCTACACACAGAAATAAAACTAGGGCTGCATCGCTGGTGGGAAACTTATTACTCAAACCATGAAAAATATGATATAACGATTTGATATGAAGCAATTTATAACCATCTCTAATCCGTCTCGGGTGACCAAGTTCATCTTACAAGGTTAGGATTCATGACTCATTGTTTTATTTGAGTGAAATTCTATCTGTTCCTGGATACAATATTTCATCTTCTACATGTGACAGATGGAATTTTATCGCTTTCACTTCTAATACTGCAAAGAAAAATGAATTCTCCTTCCCCCTGAAGGTATTTAGCAGCTTCAATATGCTATAGGAGACTTTAATGTAGCTGGAATAGGTCCTGACTCTACACCTGAAGGACGCACTTTCATCCTATCAACCTATACATCCACTGTCTATACGCACGTCATCTACAGCATCAAACTGTCAAAGTTAATAGGTGACATGACTCTGACTCTTCTTGTCTTGATGTCCCGTGCAGCCTCTTGTTGAATGGGATGTGCAGGGTGCCGTGTGAAGCATTTGCCTGCTTTAGTAATCCGTGGGGAAGGTGCATGATGCACACTATGGCTCCACGTGCCGGTAAGCTGCTTACGCCCTCTGTAATTAGGACTGTGTAGTAAAAACACAGAGCAGGCAGGAAGTATGGGTCTAAAGCCTTAAGAGGAGTGGTTGACCAAAGCTGATTGAGAATTGACAGGACCATAGAATAAAAGTAAAGAATATAACTCTGTCTGCATAGCTGCCTTCTGACAGGAGAAATGGCAAACAGGAGCAGCCTATCTTTCAAGGCTGGTGCAAGCTTAAAGAACGCTCTGACTCAGAAAGTCGTGTATTTCAATAAACAATTAAATGTTGCACCAAAACAAACAAACAAAAAAATCACACCATGACAGCTGAAACACTTGTCACTCAAGAACAAAGCCAAACAACAGGGACCTTTTTGTCTGTCAGATCACCAGTCTGAGTGTATTCACTTGGTATTTCTTAATGAACATACAGAAACATCCGGTGTTGAATGGACCTCACATAAAAGCATGCATCACACCGAAATAAAGCATGAAGGCTGCTGATGCCGCTGCGTTTGTGTTCATGCGAGGGTGAAGGGAGACCCCTGGTGGTGCAGCTGGTGTTCTGAAGGGAAGGTGTAAGACGTCTGTGTGCATGTTTGCAGCTGTGAAGCCTTTTAGTAATTGTGAGTCTATGTGTGCTTTTTACAGGTCTGCTCGTGTATGTTTCCATGATGGTGGGTGCCTTGGTGTGGGGTGGGCTGTGTGATAAGATGGGGAGGAGGAAGTGTCTCATCTACGTCCTGACCATCGACCTGGTCTTCTCCTTCCTCTCCTGCTTTGCTCAGGGATACGGCTTTTTCCTCTTCCTAAGGTTCTGCTCCGGCTTCGGGTGAGACGCCTTTTTTTTAAAAAAAATACAGATTTATCTTTGCAGCACAGCTTGACTGGCCTTTTATATTAATTGACCTTTACGATGAATAATCTACTTAAAGGAAACACCTTTGAAAATAAGATGCATGACATTTAAAGATGTTATGTAACTGTTAAAAACATCCATTAAAAGCTATTGTTATTTTTACCAAGAAGAAACAAAAGGAATGAATAGAAAACTCCAACTCTTTTACAGGAGTGGATCATACAGAAAGAGGGATCTTTGCGATCCAGAGTTTTCCCTCTTTTCTTCAGGTTTTCTATTAGATTTGGGTCTAGGACTGAGATGGCCATTGAAGGAGGATGATTTTTTGACCATCTCTGATACTTTGGCCGAATGTTTTACATCATCATCCTGTTGAAGATCCAGTGTTCATTAGATTTGTACTAAAAATGTCCTCGTTATTCAAAAAGTTTCTGATGCCCTGGCCTCTAACAAAGTTCCCAGCATTTGGAAAATGGCCCACATCTGACCACAGCTCAGTCAAATCCCCCAACAGAGCGTGGCAAACACTACATGTTGATGTGATGGTAGGACAGAAAAGGCTTTTTTTTTTTTTTTTTTTTTTTTTTTTTTTTTTTTTTTAGCATCACTCCCTAACAGCCTGTCAGCCTTTAGAAAGTGATGACGTTTGTTACAGAGACTTGTTGTCCACTCGTATGCCAGTCTTTTCCCAACTAAAGCATATGCTCAAATTAAAGAGTCGATTATTCTGCATAAGCAGATTAATTTAATTAGAGACTTTTAACACATCTTAACCCGAGGGAGGTCAGCAAATTTGTCTGCTTCTGTATGTCTTGATCATCAATTTTGATGTACATTTTATTCTTTATTTACCCTCTACCCAGACAGATGATCACAGCACCACACTGTTGAGAAGACACTCTTAGCTTATCATGTTGTGGAGCGTGTCGTTACAAGAAGCTTCTTACACTGTTGCATGCTGGTGCACACCACGTTCCCCTACTGCTGATACCACCTCAAAGAGATTTTAGCTGCAAGCTACACCCAAGGAGATCTCTGTTTATTTACCCCAACACAGAATTTCTTTGCTGTGCAAATTAAGATAAGGGATGGCAGTTCTTCATTGGTTTTTGATTTCAGTTTTAGTGCTCATTTCCTGCTGTTGCCTTCATCTTTCTGTAAAGCCTTTACTGTGCAATGAAATCTCAGCATTTCTCATTTTCTAAAATAGATAGAGTGTAGCTCAAGAGTTAAAAAATGTACTGGTTCTCTACAAAAATGCACTGGTTCTCTACAAACGTTTGACCTACTGATGTGAACCTTTTCTCAGGTGTGAGTGCATAATCTGAGCATTTATTACATAGTTTAAACTGTTGAAAGCAAAAAAAAAAAAAAAAACAAATTGTAGGAAAATGATACAAACATTTTAATAAAGTTTAAAGGAATGAAATCAGAAGAGTGATATGCTTTTAAGGTCAAACTGTAACAAATCCAGGTAACTAATCATAGAAATACACTTTTGCACTCTTTCATGCTGTCGACTTGAAAACCTGCTCAGAGTTTATCTGCTTAATTGTGTTCCTCTCTTAGATGAAGCCACTAAAGAAGAACTTTTTGCTTTTCTTTAACATGGAAAGTACTCTGGGATCAGTGCTTCTGTGCTATTGTTTGTGTGTGTGTGTGTGTGTGTGTGTGTGTGTGTGTGTGTGTGTGTGTGTGTGTGTGTGTGTGTGTGTCTCTCTGTATTCTCGAACCCCCCAGACGATCGTGGCAGACGGCTGTTCACACTGAGCCCGTTTCTGCTGGAGGTTTCTTCCTGTGAAGAGTAGCTTTTCCTCTTCGCAGTCGCCACATGCATGCTCAGGATGAGGGATTGCTGTAAAGTCAATGAAAAAAATGCAAGCAGCCATCCATTGTCACTGTCACTATATGAGTGAATGCTACAAGTCAATGACTCAGGAATCTGCTGGGTTTCCTTAGATTGGAGACTTTTTTTTTTTTTTTTAAATAAAAAAAGAATCAATTTGGAAAGTATGTACGTGACTTGGAATCTGTCTGTATGACTTGACTGAATAAAATTTAGATTTGACTTTTTTTGTGTAAAGTGCCTTGAGATGACGTGTTGTGAATTGGTGCTATATAAATGGTGGTCAGAATTAGTAGTAGAATGTTAGCATTTGTTTTTTTTTCTGCTGGAATTGACTAATAATGAAGACAATTTCCTTACTTAATTCCTCTTTCTACTTCTTTAAATTGCAAAAACAAAGCTAGTGAACCAACAGTGCATTAAAGTAGAGAATTCCAGACATGTCTCCTAAAACTAAACCTAACTCTGTGAGTAAATCCTAACCATAACTGTCAACGTGTAATTTAGCATCGTGGCTTGATGAGGAAAATGTCTTTCCTGCTCCAGAATTGGCGGATCCATCCCGATTGTGTACACCTACTTCACTGAGTTCCTGCAGATGGATAAGCGTGGAGAACATTTGAGCTGGCTCTGCATGTTCTGGATGCTGGGAGGCCTGTACGCCTCCTTCACCGCCTGGGGAATCATTCCTCACTATGGTAACATTGTCAAGGCTCCCATAAATAAGCACATTCACATTATGTTGACACACAAATTAAGATGTAGAGTGGCTGAAAAGGCATGAGAACATTTAACTAAAATAGAACTCATAGCAGATGTGCCTTCCAGTCTGCATGACGGAATTACAGGCGCTTATTGTGGACGCTAAAATATGACTCATATGGAGGAGTTTTCTGAGCAATTATTTGATAAATAATGGTTGCTGTACCACAACAGGAAGGAAGGAAATAATGAAATAAATAATAAAAAAATGACATACTTTAACACAGCTAAACTGAATAATAATGTTGAAATACAACTGTTAGAAAACCAGCAGAATTATATATCACTTCCTTTGATCTATATTTAGTTTAGAACCAATGATTCAAAGTGTGTTGAACACTTAGCTTCTGCTAACAATTTTGCAGCTAGAAGTGAAAACAACTTTCTCTAGTGTGAACTCAAGTCATTAACGTACGTCGCAGACAGTAATGATGTAACATAGTTCCACTATGTTACCATTTATTGCATCCTGTGACAGAGGATGGAGGTGAGGTCTGCTCAGATCATTGCACAATTGCGAATTATTGGGTTCGTTCAAGGCTGTTCTCTAACCCTCCTGTCCTAACAGCAAACCCAGTATTTTCTTATCTGTACCTGCAATTCAACGTAAAAAAACTGGAGTCTAAAATTTTCTTGAAATTTGAACACATTTTTTGTTTTTTTGCTTTTTCAGGCTGGGGATTCGCCATTGGAACCCAGTTTCAGATACACAGCTGGAGACTGTTTATGTTCGTGTGTCTCTTCCCGGCGCTGGCTGCACTCATCGGAGTCGTGTTCATGCCTGAGAGTCCACGTTTCCTGCTGGAGGTCAGATCCCAGAGCCAGATGATAGAACAGGAAGTTAGAAGTGAACAGCTGTTGCCAAAAGCTTTTAGACTGACACAAATTGTATGATTTTCAAACATTATGGCTTTTGTTTTTATGGTGACAATTTAGGTCTAGTTTGTCAAAAAAGAGTGGTCAGATGAAAAAAAAACAACAACAAACAATTAATTGCAAAAGTAATGAATGTTTATGTAAAATAACTAATCCCATTTACCTTCTTCTTTGCACCGTTTTAGCCACGGCACAGAATAAAAACTGGTCGCATCATTACGATGTTGGGGGAAAGCGTTAGCAAGGACAAGGTAGAGTGAAATCATTTTTCAACCATGAGGAAGCAGGACCTGAGGAAGCAGGTCCTGTCATAATCACTTTGCAGCATGGACAAAAATATTCCTGCCAGCAAGATTGCCCCTGAAATAAGCATTATCCAGGACTTTGATCAAAATCTTTTGGGGACCCATGAAAACATAGCAAGTTCCAGGACCGTATCCTATAGAGCGTTCAACTAAACGGGTGGATTTCCACCCGTGCAGAGCATGCTGAGGAATGGCAGCTGGCAGGTGTGGACGTTGACCTGTTTCAAAGGTGGGCGACTAAGAAGGCACTTCCCTCCTAGTAAAACATCAAGGACAGACGGGTATTCTGCACGAAGAACCAAGACTGGACTACAGAGGAGTAGGATAATGCAGTTTTCTTTGATCAAAACCTCTTTAAGCAGATTGGGAGATCAGGAACAAGGACTGTCCTCAGACGAAAAGGTGAATGCCATTAAGAATCCTTTGTCCCACCAGCACTGAAGCCTCCTGAGACCATTTATCTGTGGGGTTACCTGTCTTCTACGGGGGGTAGGCTCATAATTTTGCCAAGATACACTGCTATAAAAAAAGAATGGGCTCAAAACTTCCTCCAGGAGCAACTTTGCCCAACAACAGTGGAGTAATTTGGTGATGAATAATGCCTTTCTTCAATGTGATGGAGCACCGTGTTACAAGGCAAAATGGATAGCTAAGTGACTCAGGGATCAAATCATTTATACCCTTTTCAGTGATCAACAAACAGTTCTTTGTTGTTATTACAGCAAACAAACCATTCTTCTAATTTGTGCATGTTTCCTCAGCTATTTTGATGATTTATCTTTGTTGATAACAAATCTTTAAGTTTGGAAGGCCTCCTTGCTTTCACCTTAATCTCTAGCTTGCCCCACAGATTCAGGTCGGGACTCCATCTTGGCCACTCCAAAATATTAATATTACTTCCATTCAGAAAAAAAATGTTGCTAAAACTAAAAGATTACTTTAAACCTAAATAGCTTTAACCTTATATGGAAATCGTCAAAAGTCTTGCAGAAACTCGTTGAGAAAGATGAGTCATCAGCAACCACATTATGCTTAGTGGACTGTGTTTACAATTTAAACTAAACATGCACTACACAATTTGTGGTTTCAGCCAGTGATCTTGAAGCCTAACGAGATATTAGGAGATTTACAGTCAATGTGTCTGTGTGTTTCAGAATGCCAGACATGATGAGGCATGGATGATCTTGCGACAGGTTCATGACACCAACTGGAAAGCTAAGGGGGAACCAGAGCGAGTCTTCACTGTAAGCCTTCATTCACACCAACACGGATGGCTGGCCAAACCATTTCACTGCTAATTTAAACGGATAATGAAAGAAGAAGATCGTTACATCTTTCCTTATCAGGTTTTATGGTCTTGAGACACTGGGTAATTTCTTTCAACCTGTCAAAAATAATAATACAGCACCTCATTATTTGGAGGAATGGTGTAGACTAATAAGTCGCTCAGTTTAAGTATCTGTCAGTTAGGTTATAGTGCTTTGCGAAAGCATTCACACCCCTTGTACTTTTTTGTATTTCCACATATTACAACCACTAACTTTTCTGTTTTAATAGCATTTTAATACTTAGACCAACACAAAGATGTGCATTGTTGTAAAACAGAATGAAAATAATAGATGTCTCTGCGAATGTCTCTGCAAGTCTGCGGGCTTTAGTCACTGGCAGGAGGGTTACATCAGAGAGGTATTGAGAGATATCCCAGCCTGGGTGGCAATAGAAAAAAAGAGATGTCACTAACATCTCACTACCAGCCCTTCTTTTTGCATCATCCAGATTTGCCGCAAATACAGAAATACAAAATAGACTATTTTTGAATTGTCTCAAAATCTGGCAGCAAGTTAAGAGAGTTGTAAATTGCCAGATACTGCCATACATGCTCCGATTTGTTATAATCACGCCTTCCCTCCATCTCTCTTGGATAAAACTTTTAAAAACTAGAGGCTCAGAGCCATTAATTCAATGAAAGACTTATCTTTCAATCAACAATTTGTCTCATTTGCTCAGTTAAATGAAAAGTTTTCTGTTTCATCCACACAATTATTTAGATATCTACAAATCTGAAACTATGTCCGTCAAAATATAAAAAATTTCAAACATCCTCCAGAAGACAATAGATGTAACGCGCTCTTGTTGGATCCCCCAGATTTAAAAAAAATTGATAACTAATTTTGTCAAATTACTTTCTGATTCTAACTCTGGTACACAATTTATTAAGACAGCCTGGGAGAGAGACCTGGGTGCACAGATTGATAATTCTATCTGGAAGGAGAGCCTCAGCAGAATACGGTCCTGCTCTGTAAATGTGAGACACCAATTAATCCAATTCATTGTAATAAACAGACTTCATTACTCCAAAACTAAATTACACAAAATTTACTCCACAATTTCTCCCTTATGTGATTCGATGTAAGTCTGCTGAAGGCTCTCTGGCCCACCTTTTCTGGACATGTCCAAGTTGTATAGTTTCTGGTGTGATATATTCAGTTATATATCCAAAATGTATAACTGTGAATTCAAGCCAGATTCCAATCTTGATCTGTTTGGATACTCTTTGTCTCTAGCTAAATATAGCCCTTAAACACAAAGTACTTTTAATAATAGAGTGATAATTGCCAAGAGGCTGATTTTAAGGTTGTGGAAAGCGAAAGTTGTGCCTTCATTTAAGGAGTGGTTCTCAGAATTAACTAGCACATGGAGAGACTCAGATATGATATGATGGACAAACCCAAGTCCTTTCAAATTATCTGGCATCCATTTCTGGACCTACTTGCTCAGCAGGACCGCAATTCCTCCACTAATACTGGATACATGACTTTACAACCTACCACCCCTCTCGTTCTTATAAACTTATACATAAATATTGGTAAAAGTTTTTCAGTGCCTTGAAAAACTGTATATGCACAGCTCCTTTTTTTCTGTTTCATTTCACTGTTTTTTTTTAAAATTATTTTTATTATTTACTTTTAGGACTGGATTTTTTTATTAGTTATTTATTTATTTTTTGCTGTTATATTTGAGTGGTTTAATGTGTAAATCTGGAAAATCTAAATAAACATATTTAAATAAGATTTCAGGAAGAGAAAAAACCAGAATGAAAATAGAATGGGTTTTTTTTTTTGTTGTTGTTTTTTAAAAATTTGTTTATAGGACTTTCTAAACATGAGATATAAAAACATAAGTCCCCCCCTGGAACATCACCTGCCCACCAGGAAAGGAAGAAAAAAAAAAAAAAAACATACAAAACTACTGACAGCAGGGTGTATTTGTTACAGTAGCAATAATTCAGTAACACTTGGCATGCTATAGGCAAAAACAGGCTTAAGAGTAAAATATATCTTACTTGTACTTCTGGTGAATAACAAGTGGGTGATGCCTTGAGAGAAATTTTATTGTGACTAAGTGAATGAGAATGTCAGAACTCGATGAAAGGGCCCCAGGTGTCCTTAAACTTCTGATGAGATTTGCTCCTATTATATCTGAGTTTTTCTAGTGGAATTAGGAAGAGCACCTCCTGAACCCATTCAGAAAATGATGGAGGTTTCTCTGACTTCCAGTGGTGGAGGAAATGCCTCCGTGCTTGTACTGAAGCAAAAGCAATAAAATTAGCTAGAGGTTTTGTGATAGCAAAACTCTCGTCTGGAACACCAAATATACCAATAGTTGGATTGGAGTTCATTTTGTTATGGCAAATCTGTGAAAAGACATCAGAGATAAGACCCAAAAAACAAAGAGAAAGACAGACATTCCCAGAATATGTATCCAGCTGAAGCAGGGTTCACATGACATCTAACACAGGTTGGATCAGCACCAGGATAAATCCTAAACAGTTTTTGATAAGTGCAATGCAAGCGATGCAAAACTTTAAAATGAATAAGGCAATGTCTTATATATAGAGATGTAGTGTGGATACGTCGTAGAGATTCCGATTAGCCTCTTTTGTGAGTGGAATTTGTAGGTCCTCCTCCCCAGGCTCGTTTTTTTTAAGTAACTCTAAAAAGTGTGGCTTGCATTTGTAATCAGCCCCCATTAACTTGATACCCTTAGATAAAAGCTAGTGACACCATTGGCTTTCAGAAGTCACCTAATTAGAAAATACAAACTACCTGTGTGTAATCTGATCTCAGAATAAATCCAGGTGTTCTGTGAAGGCCACAGAGGTTTATTAGAGAACATCAGTGAACAAACAACATCATGAAGACCGGAAAGCACAGCGGTCAGGTCAGGGAGAAACTTGTGGATTACTTCAGAGTAAACAATGTCTCAAAATCTGATCATTACATTGAAAAAGTATGGCATAACTGCAAATTTAGTAAAAAGCTGGCTTTCCATCTTAACTGGCAGGCTAGGAAAGAAAAGCTTTATTTGGAGAGCCAACTGGTCCATGGCAACTCTGGGGGGGGGGGGCAGCAGAGACCCACAGCTCAGGTGGGAGAATCTGTCAAAAACACAACTTTTATTGGTTCACCCCACAAATGTGACAAGAAGAAGACTGGGACTGGGGCTGATGTTCACCTTCAAACAGGAATACAAATGAACACCATATTTTTCAGGTTTTTACTAGTTTATTAAAAAACTGATAACCGTGTGTCCTTTTCCCTTCGCTTCACAGTTGTACAATTCACAATTGGACTACTCTGTGAAATTTATCACGATAGCGTTAGTCCATCACATAAAATCCCAGCAAAATACAGTGAGGTTTATGGTTGAATCTTGACAAAATGTGAAATAGTGAAAGCGGTATGAATATTTTTCCAAGGCACTTTATAGAAGCAATTCGCTTAGTCCAATGAGCTGAGCATTACTAAGAAACCTCAGTTATTAAAGCAAAGCCCAAAGCCTAAATTTTAAAGCTTATATCCATAAATTACACTGGAAAAGAATAATAACAAAAAAAGATGATTTGCTAATACTCTCCAGAGAACATGATGCCCTTTTCTGTCTTTGGCTGATGGCAGACATCAGGCGCTGGTGTGGTAACCAAAGGCTTGCTTTTGTGTTTTTAAAAATCTACGTGAGTCTTCTTTATGTTAAATATTACAAATCTCCCAATTATAAAATCATAACCAGCTCCAAATTTAGCTGATTATATCTGTTTCTTAAATTTAGCATGAAAGCTTTTTTTGTGATCATTCTTGCTTGGACTTATTCACCTTGTCAGAATGAAACAATCATTGTAAAAATGAAAACACAGCCTTTCTGTGTTTCTATGTGCAGGTGACAAACATTAAGACTCCACAAACCCAGGAGGATGAGTTCATAGAGATCCAGAGTGAAACCGGAACCGCCTTCCAGCGCTGGACAGTCCGAAAAATGACCATGCTGCAGCAGGTTTGAAAACTCCTCTGTTTTACAATCAATAGATCTGAATAGGTCAAACAGAAACCTTTGCTTTGCATTCATTTTTTTTTTTTTTTTTTTTTTTTTGTCCCGACACAGCGTTGCCTGTATGAAAACCATGACTCAGTGCCTCGCTTAATGTTCTGTGTCTCCTTCCTGAAGGTGATGGCCAACGTGATGTCTTTATCTGCTCCAGAGCTCAGGCTGCAGGGCCTTTTCCTGGTCATTGTGTGGTTCTGCATGGCTTTCAGGTAGAACAACATTATGTTGGGATTCAGCATGGTTTGAGATTCTCATGATATGATCACCTTGAGCACTGGCTTTATTGTGTCAACACAAAAATATTAAACAAAAATGTTCAATTTGATGTGATTTTTATTTTTTAACCCTTTATTGCCAGATAAAAGAAATGCTTTAAAAACTGAGCTTTTCTTTCTGAATATTAATATTTCCTCATCACAAAATTGAAGGATTTTATGTTGATAATGTAAAATAGCTATAAATGTCACATTCTTATCAAAAATATTTTTCCTACAGCATATTCTAGTCTAAATGAAGTTAACATGCATTGCAGTTGTATTTTGGTATATAAAGTTCAAATTAAAAGACGATATCTACCAAAAAATAGCTTTTTTTAAAAAAAAAAAAACCTGTGTACCTGAGGCATCATAATTAATACACACATTTTCACAATAGTATTTCTATTAAACATTTTGTGATATTGAAGTTATTATATGCAACCATTCCACAAAAAGGGCTTTGCACTCTATGAAAATTCTTCCCACAAGGTGAATTTGTGGGTAGAATCTTGGACTTTGTATAAAACTGGCACTCGCTGCCTGCAGAACTTAGATCTTTCACCAGAACAACAACATTTTTACAGCAGGTTTTTGAAGTAGTACCAACTTCAGTAGATAGAGGTCACAGAAATATGAATATACAAAATGATACTTTTGGAAACACAGTTAAACCAGAAAAGTAACAATTATTCACAATGAATTAAAATAGTATAACATATGGATTAATACAGCTACTATAACAATCATACTTATTATGTGCATACATAGACTGATGACCATTATTATTTTGATACATAGACTGAAGCGAAAATAAAGAATTATTTCGTACTCTTATTGTGAAGAATATTATTCCTTTTTCCTGTTTTACTCTTTATATGGTACCACAAGTGGAACAGGCTGATATTAGCAAGTTAACTGGTTGTTAACCAGTAAACTGCTGGTAGAGCCAACTGTCTTACTAAAGACTGGCCCCTGTGGTTGTGGTTGTTACCAACATGGCTGCTACAGTCATATTCAATATGTTACAATATTATTGAAAAGCTCATTTATTTCAGTAACTTAATTCATAAAGTGAAGCATATTATATAGATTAATGACACACAGATTAATGTTCTTTCTGTTAATTGTGATGATTTTCTGCCTACAGTTATTTAAAACATTACTTTTAATATTAGAATATTATATGAGACCTATAAAAAAGATTTTTTTTATACAGAAATGTGAGCTTAATGAAAAGTACGTATAAGTAACACCTTCTTAAAGGTTGTTATATTCAAAATGTACTTTTAATCTGACAAATGAGCCTTATTTGAACACATACTCAAATTTTTTGAGTATGACTGTGGCTGTGTAAAAGTTCCATTTAGTAACATGAATAATTTGGTGGCAGTGTAAAAGACTCTTCAAAATACCGGTCACTAATTATGATCCTTGCTGTAAGTTCAGACATGTACAGAAGCCAAGAGCAGTCATACTTGCATGTTTTTTTTTTCCCAATGGTTTTCTCAAGATAACAAGATAATTATGTTGTCATAACAAAACAACGAAAACCATTTTATCGAGATAATGAGTTAATTTCTCGATGGTTTCACCCTATGACCAACGACGTGGTGTCATTATGGTTTACCTATCACTTATTCACAGAATTACACATGCATGTCATGACCTAAACTTATAAGTCCTCTCCCACTGGTGTGGCGTTTGAGAGATGGCATCAGGTTTAACACACACACCCATCGTCTCGTGATCTTGAGAAAACACTTGTTTTCTTGAAATTAACTCATCATCTCAAGAAATCCATCAGAAACAAGTTTACGCGGAACACGTCTGCTCTCGGCTTCTGTAGACATGAAATCAGTTTAGTAGTAAATTTACACATCTGGTAGCAATGTTCCTATTCCTAACAGCTTCACAGTGTCCATTCCAATCCCTTAAAGCTGGAGAAAACCTTTGGTACTCCAGCACTTTCAACAGGAAGTTTAAACAACTGGAATGATATGATGAAAAAAATGTCACTTTTTCAAACTATGGTATAGTATGATACCAGGGACTGGTCCATGAGATTTTTAGTTCACGTACAAAGTAAAATAAATATTTCACCAAGGAGAAAAACTTGGTTTTGTGTCAATTTGACAAGTTAATTAGATGTAATGTTTCTTTCCTGTGTGTGTTAGCTACCACGGACTGGGAGTGTGGTTCCCTGATATGATAAAGTACATGCAGTATGAGGAGTACGAGTCCAAGGTCCGAGTGTTTCATCGAGAGCGTGTGGAGCGCTTCCACTTTAATTTTTCCCTGGTCAACCAAGTCCACCGTGAGGGAGAGTACATCCATGATAAGTACGTTTATAACTGTTCTTCGTGACACAGAGATCAGCAACGTTAAGATTCAGCTGTTTGCCATTTCTGTCTCTCTCTCTCTTTTTTTTTTTTAAGATTTGCAAACATCGAGATTAAATCGGTCAAGTTCGAGGATTCGCTCTTTGAGAACTGCTACTTTGAGGACATCAAGTCGACCAACACATTCTTTGAGAACTGCACGATCAAAAACACTGTCTTCTATAACACAGGTGCTGTCACAGCCTGACGTAGCACTATCATTACTGGCCAAAGGAATATGTTTGTTTGTCTTGAGTCCATCGGTGTGTGTTTTCTGTCCAGACTTGTGGCAGGAAAAGTTCAAAAACTGTCGAATGGAAAACACCACCTTCCTCCATCCAAAGAAAGGCTGTCATTTAAACTTCCAGGAGGAAAACGACATAGTGATCTACCTGGTCAGCTTCCTGGGAAGTTTGGCTGTGCTGCCTGGCAACATCATCTCAGCACTTTTCATGGACAAGATAGGGAGGATCCGAATAATAGGTGACATATTCAGAAAGAGTCAGAGTGATCATTGGGAGCAGATGACCACTAACAGTCCTGTATAATGTCTGCATCAGTGCATTTATTGACAATACAATGGTGTCCAAGACTCAGAATTGCTTAAAGAAATAGAAAAAAAAAAGTTGAATATTGCAGGAATTAGCTTAGTGATCTTTGTCTCTTTTTTGCCAGGCGGTTCTATGCTGGGATCGTCAGCCTGTACTTTCCTGCTGCTCTTAAGCTTCAGTCAAGGAGCCGTAATCTGTTGGCAGTGTCTTTTCTATGCTGTCAGCGTGGCAGCCTGGAATGGGCTGGAAGTCATTTCTGTGGAGCTCTACCCCTCCTCTAAAAGGTATAGTCCAGGTCTGGCACAAATAAGTCAAAAAAATTAGTTTTTGCATCTTGTCATCAAGGTTTACGTTCATCAGTGTCTACTACTTTGAACTCCTAACCCTTTACCCAGTAGAACTTTTTAACATCTTGTCATGTTACCACCTGAAACTTAAATGTATTTTGTTTGTATTTTATACAATGGACCAACAGAATAGAAGACAAATAACAGTTAAGAGTAACTGGTGCAATAGCGAAGAGTGACACTCTACTGATGAGACCAAAACTTATCTTTGGCCTACACACTATGACCTCTGTGATACATGGTGGCGGCAGCATAATGCTGTGTTGATATTTTTCTTTAGCAGGGGCTGACAAGCTAATCAGACTAGATGGGAAAATGGATTGAGCTAAATCTAGGGCAATCCTGAAAGAAAACCTGTTGGAGTCTGCAGCATATTTGTCTTTCAGGTAGATGTCTACCTTCCAGAAGGACAATGATATTAAACAGAGAGCCATTTGATTGGAATAGTACAGATCAAAGCATAGTCATGTTTTAGAGTGACCTAGTCAAAGTCCAGACTTTCAGTTTCCAGATCTGCAAAGCTGGTAGAGACATACAGCAAAAGACTTGCACCTGGAATTGTGGCAAAAAGTTTCTGGACAACATGTTGAATTAGGAGAGTTAAATGCTACCTGCATACCCTACATTTCAGATTTTTATTAGTAAAAAATGTTTATTTACATTTAAGCACGACAACAATATGTTTTTTATACAGTGCATCCTTGTGCGACACGTATCTAACCATGAAGTTTAAATCGACACTTTCTTTTCTTACTGCACAGAGGGACAGCATTCGGTATCCTGAAC
This sequence comes from Anableps anableps, assembly GCA_014839685.1. Classification (NCBI taxonomy): domain Eukaryota; kingdom Metazoa; phylum Chordata; class Actinopteri; order Cyprinodontiformes; family Anablepidae; genus Anableps; species Anableps anableps. The sequence continues at coordinate 8,262,221 of CM026067.1, read as the reverse complement.
GGGATCTGTAAGTTTGCAGCCATCATTGCCAGCTTCATCTTTGCAGCCTTCATCGGCATCACAAAAATCATCCCCATCTTTCTGGCCTTCGTCGCCCTCGTCTGTGGAGGTCTGGTGGCTCTAAAGCTGCCTGAAACGCGGGAGAAAATCCTGTCTTGAAAAGCCAAACTTTCTGCCGCTTCGGATCCCCAGACACAAACAGCAAATTGTGTGATTTGTATTTATGTGGTTACTTGTTTAAAATAGTTACAAAACCTGTATGGTGGCCTACCTCAACCTGTGGTTGCTCTCTGCTACCGGAAAGCTCCTCAGGCTGCCCAGCGTTTTTGTCAAATCATATCAGTCTTGTCTTTGTCATCCTCCGTCGTCCAACTCTCTTGTTCACACACCTGTTCTGTCTGAGGTTTGTGTAAAAGATTAAAACATTGTGTCTGTGTTTGAATGGTTATGTAGATCATGTTACCATGTTGTGCTTTGGTTTCATTCCCTCTTGTTGAAAGAGAGAGGATTTATAGTGATAACTTGAAAATGATGAGACTCACTGCAAAGTCTCAGCAGCAATATTACTGTTATTCTGGAAAAAAAAAAAAAACACCTTCAACATTCATGCGGTGTTTATTCAGAGAAGCCCTGTGGTGTCTATAGTTTGTGTTGCCCACTTTGTTTTCTTTAGGTAAAAACATCTCACTGACCAATTTATTAAATGTAGATCTTATTTTCTAATGATTTTGGCCCTCCTCTGGTTTTCCGAATGATCCAGATCCAACCCGACCAGGTTCTGTGACTCTGAGACGTCCTGTTTGTCCTCCATTGTAGAGCTGTGTTTTAATGGTATTGTAAAATGTAGTGTTAGGGTCTTTATCTGTCACATCTTGCCATGACAAAGTGTAAGGAACTGTCTGGTTTTTGTTTTTTTTTTTTTTGTCTTTTTCTAAAGAGAGAAAGAACAATGCAAAACTGTAAGATTAGATGTTTTCTTAAGATGCTCTCCTTTCAATGCTCTGGTGAAGAACTGTTTTGCAAAACTTGTTGCATTTCTGACAACATGTGTCAAGATTTTTTTTTGGAGCATTGTACTTATTTGGTATGACTGACCTATACATGTAAGTTTCTGTATGTGTGTGTGTGTGTGTGTGTGTGTGTGTGTGTGTGTGTGTGTGTGTGTGTGTGTGTGTGTGTGTGTGAGAGAGAGAGAGGCTGTGTGTGCCTGGCTGTTGTCAGCATGTCTGTAAATTTATTGAGACACATATAGACCAGTGTAAATTAGCTGTACCATAGTAGTAGTATCATGACTTGAATAAAGCTGAGGGATGTGATCCAGTCTCCTTCTTCAACAAACTTTTGGACCCTACGTGATAAAACAGTTTTATCACTGTTAGGGAACTGCTAATTCCTGAGGCGCCTTTTTCATTCATATTTAGTCCCCCACAAACACCTAAAAGTACATTTGTGAGGGTATTACAAACAAGAATAAATACTTAAATATTTCTACATCTGTGTCTGGTTGATTCAAGCTTTAAAAGAAGATGAATATGGTTGAATATTAACTTGTGGCCTAACAAGTGGTTTCTCGTTACCAGAAGCACTGCAGATATTTGGTAGAGGCAGAGAGACTTTCACAAAGAAGTATTTCTTTTGCAAAACATATATAAACTTACATAAAACATAGATAAACTGAGTGTTCCAAAAAAATGCCACTGGCGCCATAACCCAGATGTGAAAACACCATTCTTTCACCATAAACTAGCCATGCCCTGGTGTCCCTCATAACATTTCTGACAAAGGGGTTCAAATCAAAAGAGCGGACAAGGAGCAGTCACAAAGAGCTTCAGTAAGACAAAGTAACAAGTTCAGTTTTTCCAATGAAAGCTATAAGTGCTGCATTCAACCACAATGGGTTCTATGCAAACTCACTGCACAAGACTCCACTGCTGAAGAAAGGCAGAAGATTTAGACAAAGGCAGAAGATTTAGACAAGCTGCTACCCAGTGAGATACTGGGAGAATATGGTCCGGTCAGAAGAGGTCAAAGCTTGACTCCTTGGATAACAAGCAGACTGTATTAATGCCATGCTGTACTGATTCAAATTCATGCAAAAGGAGCTTTGACCATCTATTTGGTGCATATACTAAACAGTACATGGACATACTAATCTGCTTCTGACAAAATAAATAAATAAATAAATAAATAAATAAATAAATAAATAAAATAAATTTAAAAAAATAGTTTTTTGTTGGTCTTATGTAATCAAATTTTGTAAGAAGTTCATTTGGGGGTTTGTTAGCAAGACATAATCATGAGAATTAACGGGGGAAAAGCCACTTGTAATATATCATTCTTTCTGTGATGAATTTCACTTTCACAACAAAATTACTTAAATAAATTAAAATTTTAATGATTTTCTAATATACTGAGATGCGTGTGTACTTTTGGGTGTAGAGGGCAACACTCACTTCACCACTGTTGTTCCCTTTACATGTGTTGCGTCTGTTTCTCCTGTTCATTAAGTCTTTGTCGTTAGTTCTAACGTTGACACCTATCCCTAACATTAAATGTTTTTCAACGCTGTTATTCATTAACCGGAAGCGGTTTGGGCCTCAGACTGGCGTAGGGGCTTGTGTGTGGTGTTGAGATCGTACATAACACAGAACAAATGGTGTGGACCAAGGCGGGGGAGTAACTTCCGTTTATAAAAACAAAAAATCAAAATAAAGAATTAAATGGCACACAACATCACTGTTAACATTCACTTAGTTTTAGAAAAAGTAACATATTTTATTTAACACTCAGCTGTAATGTAATGTAATGAACAGAGTAACGTTTTTGCGAGTCCCTCCACCCCTTGTCCCCGGTTAATAGTCTCATCCCTCACCGTCGCCTTCAATGTCACGCTTGTTGAGACGGAACAGTGAACGTGTGTGTATACTTATGAATCATGTTTAATTTCAGGTGTGTGTTTAATTCAGCGAGCACTTTATGCCGACAGCTGCTCACCCCGCTGAATGTTAACGGAACAGTCTCACAGTAAGTGTTCCTGTAGGTTGTTACAGCAGCAGGTCCTCTTAGCTAACGGCTAAAGCTGAGGAAGTGTTTGCTAGGTTTTGAAGCTTCACGTGCACTGTGTGGCACAACAACCTTACAACTGCTAGCAGAACCAGTGCCATATAGCGCGTGCTAATGACACGGTATGTGTTTAGGTGTGGAAGCAGATGGCTGCCGCTGCAGAGGACGTTGTCCTGCAGTGTTGTGAGACATCAGGAGGCGGAAGCTAACACCGGGAAAGACTTCAGGTCTGCACACTGTAATCCATCGGTCCGTTATACAACCCTTAACAGGAAAGACATGGGATTATTGCTGCTCCTGAAGGATGTTTAGTCACTCGTTTAACTTTATGGCAAAAGAGCATATTTAACAGCTGGACATCTTGGCTTTGTAAAACAGACTTAAACAAGTTGAGTGGTTGTGATGACTGACACATCTGTTATTCAAATTCAAAAATACTTAATTTATCCCAAAGGGAAATTAAATGTTCATGTAACTTATTTAATTAAGGAGTTATTATAGATGGTGATGGTTGTGGGCAGGAAAGATCTCCTGTAGCGGTCCGTTTTACAACCAGTCTGAAGAAGCCTCTGATTGAAGAGACTCTGTTTTCCAGTGACAGTCTCATGAATAGGATGTTCAGGGTTGTCCATAAGTTTCTTAAGTTTATGCAAAATCCTTCTTTGCATCATCATCTCCAGAGGATCCACAGGCGTCCCCAGAACAGAACCAGCCTTCTTTATCAGGTTATTGAGCCTTTTTAGGTCCCTGGCTCTGATGCTGCTGCCCCAACAGATGATAACAGAGGAGATGACGCTCTCAACAACAGACGTTGAGATTAATTAGACTAAAAGATTACACTCTTGATGTTGAAGGATTTCTAGAAGAAATACTTGTATAAATATGCAAAAGAATTTGGTTTGCAGATCTTGATGAGCCGTTTCAGCTGGAAATTTGGAAATTAAAAATGTGCAAAAAAAAGGTAAGTGGGCAAAAACTAAAGCTTAAATTGAACCATCAACAACCTGTGAGCAGGAAAACAAAGTTCCAGGGAAGCAGTGATGGCCTGTGGGTGATTGGATGCAGTGAATCTGCTTTGGCTGAGCTGGAACAGCTGTTTGGTGCCATCGCGGTGAGACATATAAAGACGACTGCCTCTAGATAACAAATATTTCCGCAGTCAATGCCGATATGGGGCTGCGCGTCAGGGGAAGGGCAGATGGCAGTCGTTACCCCTACAGCAAATGGTGACTGACTAAATGCTTTTTTTCAGGATGGTAATGCATCTTGCCACTGAGCAAAGAGCATAATAACGTTTCTGTCCAACAAAAAGTGAAGGAATTGGAAGATTATCCTAATTTATGAATCAAAGGATATGTTCCTAACCTTTATTCAATTTTTTTTTCTTTTTTTTTCTCCATTTAACAAAAAAAATGTCAATAAATAGGACGGTACTATTATATTAAAGTCTGTTTATAAAGCCAGTGTTCGGTTTGTTTCGGGTTCTCTTACAGAAGTAAAACCAATTAAACCTCCTCCAGGAGCAATGGTTCCACGTGTGCAACCGGCGATGAAGCAGCCGTGATTTTCTTCAAATCAGGCTTCAGGATTCCCAGTTCAGCTTTTTCATGTAACACCAGGACTTTGTTTTAAATTTAAATGCTTTGCTCATTCCAGTTTCAATCTTTCAGCCATTTTCCCCCGTTGCCTGGTCAAGACAGCGCACTGAGGTGGGGTGGGAAGAAGTTTGAAGAGTTGCCAATTGTTCACGTAAAAGCAACCTACAACAAGTAAGTGGGGTCTATGTAGATTCTGTGGGGAGGATATGTTTTTTTTTGTGTGTGTGGCTGATGTAGCCCTTGGATTATTTTTGTCGGTTTTTTGACGTGTTGTCAGAGTTTTACCTCAGGCTGTTGTAAGTTGGCAGCATCTTCTGTTGACTCCACAGGTTTGTGGTGTGTTTCTCCAAATTCCACCCTTACCTAGCAATTACAGGTTTTATACCTGGCCCTTCCAAAGACATGGCTTTGTCAAAAAAGTTAATTCCTTCTATATGTGATGTTGACAGATTTGATTTTATTTCAAACACAGCCTACAAAAAGCAGAGAGAGATTCCCTGAGGTGGATGATAATGTTGACTATAATATTAAAAATAATTTTTAAAAAGTTGATCCTAGACAAGATCTTGTCAGCCCCAAGGCGATATTACCTATAACCTCTGGTTCCAAAGACAGATTGCTAATCCCAATTTAGTTGCTTTAAACTCTGTTTATAGTTGAAGGGGCACGCGCCGTCCCCGCCCTTCGTGTTAGTCTTGCGCCTGGTTGTGCACCTCTGAGTTTTTACACAGAGCAGATCACGCACGCCACCTTTCACTCAAACTGGAGGATTTGCTGCACTGGCATTAATATGAACCTTCTATAAAGGGCTCATTTTTGGAGAATACAGCACCGACGTATGTGTGAAGTGTCGGCTCATCTGCGCTCAACGCAAACTTTCAAAACCGTGACTATAACTTAACTTTTACAGTTCTTGACTGTTTTACTTAAGAGCTGTGCAGAGGGAGAAATCACACATTAGAGTGCATGCAAAATGGAAAATTTCGTCTTTCTTTAGCACAAACATTTGTCCTCCCAATTTTCAAATAGGGGATCGGTTTACAGTCTGGTAACAAATCACAAACATTTGTGTCTCAGAAAATTCCACACACCTTCACATGGGAGAGTCACATTTTATTGACTTTCTAACATCAAAGAGATTTACGCTGAACGCCTGAGGAATCGAAGGCAATGGCCGTCTGCAGCGTTACCATTTGGCTGCGGGGGTGAAAGCAGGGTGAGCCTGTGAATGAAACAACAAAATATTCACCAATACTACATTGACCTGCTGCTGCTGAGAACTCCCTTCTCACTAATCTGAAGCTGATTGAGGTAAATCTTTGGTTATTGACCGTGCAACCTCAGGAAAAACTGAAAGTCAGTATATGAGAATAGGTAAATATTGACCTAATTTATCAACCGGCCGCTATATTCGTGTACCTCTGGTAACGTTTTCAGGAAGGAAGCCCAATGTTTTCTTTAACCCGGCTGCCTAAATACAGTAAAATGTCAGTATTGCAGTGTTGAAAATATCTTGTGAGCAAGACACCAAGTAAATCTCTGTCCTTCACCAGCACACACATCCAGCTGACAGACAGCGCGGGGCAGTCTTTGGTCCGGACTTCCTGTGGCACCGAAGGCTTCAAGAACATCAAGAAGTCGACGCCCATTGCCGCTCAGACTGCAGGCATCTCTGCTGCCGTGGTGAGTTTTCTCCTCTGATGCTCCTGCTTGGGCAAAGCTGGACTTTTTCTGTCAGATCTGTGGTCTCTGACCACTAGAACTGATTATCTCTGCAGAATATTATTGGTACCAGTGAAGGCTCTCCTGCTTCTGCTGCTTCACCACTTGTAGTTGATGAGTTTGACATAAATAATTACACAGAGTGAGAGGAATATTTTTATCTGTAACCTTTTGACAGAAAAACCTGTAAAGGTAACAGTACTTGCACAATGTTGGACCCACTAATATCTCCTGCATATATACAGTATAACTAACTGTATTATTGCTGTTTGTTTCCAAACAGAAAGCCACAGCAAAAGGAGTTACGTTTGTTCGGGTTGTGGTCAAGGGACTTGGTCCTGGACGTCTGGTGAGCAGTTCCTTCACTTTTTTATTAAGTTTTGATGCTCTTCCTGATAAAATTACTGAAGCCTTCTTATTCACACCCTTTGAATGCTTTCACATTTTGCTGAACCCCAAAAATTCAATGCATGTTACCGAGAGTTTAGTTGATAGACCAACATAAAGTATAGTTGTATAGTAGAGGGTTTCAGGGGACCCTGAATTAATACTTTGTGGAATCCTCTTTCACTGGAATAGCAGCAGCAAGTCGTTTGGAGTTTTTCTTTTCCAGATTTGGGAATCTAGAGAATGGAATTCTTGCTGGTTTTCTTTTAGCCGCCTCACTCGGACACGCCATTTCAGATCTGCCTACAAATTCTCTGTATGACTAACACAGATGGCTTTGTGATGGCCATGCCAAAACATTGACTTTGTTGTCCTAAAGCTACTTTGTAACCACTTTGCCTGGATGCCTAGAATCATTGTCCATTTGGAAGACCAATCTGCACCCGAGCTTTAACTTCCTGGCTGATGTCTTTAGATGTTGATTCAATATTTCCATGTAATGTTCTTTCCTCATGATGCCATCTATTTTGTGAAGTGCATCAGTTCCTCCTGCAGCAAAATAGCCCCACAACATGATGCTGCCACCCTTTCACAGTTTGGATGGTACAAGCATCCCCGTACATCCCCCAAATGTAACGATGGCCAAACAGTTGCACATCAGTTTCATCAGACCACAGGTCATGTCTCCAAAAATGAAGGTCTTTGACCCTGTATGCATTTGCAAACTGCAGTCGGGCTTTTTTATGTTTCCTTTGGAGTAATGGCTTTCTCCTTGATGAGTAGCTTTTCAGCCCATTTCAGTACAAGACACACTTCACTGTGGATAATGATGCTGTCTGATCAGTTTCAGCAGCATCTTAACAAGGTCTTTGGCTTTTGTTCTGGGGTCAATCTGCACATTTTGAACCAAAACTCGTTCATCTCTGGGACATAGAACTCGTCTCCTTCCTGAGCAGTGTGATGGTTGGACATTCCCATCATGTCTATACTTGTGTATAATTGATTGAACAGATGATTGCGGCACCTTCAAGCATCTGGAAATTGTTCCCAAGGATGAACCAGACTGGTGCAGCTCCACAATTCTCTTCCTGTTGTCTTGGCTGATTTCTTTTGACTTTCCCATTTAGCTTTGACTTTTCCATCCACGACTATGTCTCCAAGTAGGGATATTGTTATTTTCCAGGATTTCTACTACATAAAACTAGTTAACATCAAAACATGTGAAAGGCTTCGATGGGGGTATAAACACTTTTGTAAGGCACATACCTGATCTCATGTTGGTCGAGAGGATAATTCTACACTGAAATAAACAGTGTTTTTCTCTGTTTTACACTTTTTAGTCCTAAAAAAAAAATCAGAATATTTGGCTTTAAGGACGCACAGGTTATTAGAAAAGTGGACTGATTATGTTTTACCTTGCAACAGGTTTCTGAAGCTCCTTTGATGCGTTGAGCAGCTTCCTATTCCTTAAACAAATGCAGAAATACATCCTGTGATCAAAGTATACTTTTGGTCTGCAAGCAAATAAATCTAATTGTTGAGAACTGTTTTAAATCCTGGAAGGGTACTGGTGAATCCATCAACTTTGAAGCAGTGTTAGTGAAAAACAGAGTGGGCCTTCAGCTTATGTTAAGCCACTGTGGGATATGAAGGGGGACAACCGTGTTATTAATTTTGGGCCCTTCGTGATGGGGATAATTAAATCAACCAGAGACATCTTGATTGTTCCATCCAGTTTCCTTAGAGACTGAATGTGTCCTTGTCTGCTTTGTAGTCTGCAATCAAAGGCCTGACGATGGGAGGCCTGGAGGTGGTATCGATCACTGACAACACCCCTGTGCCGCACAACGGATGCCGCCCACGTAAAGCCAGAAGGATGTGACGACTGAGCGCCAGAGTGCTTTGTATCAGGAGGAAGCTGTTAATTTGGACTATGCTAATAAAGTGTTTTGTTATGTAACTCTGCTGGCTCTGAACTCAATTTGTGTATTGTTTCAGGGAAACAGATGTTATTAATAAGCAGTTAGTCTTTTGCTTTTCATGTTGACTCATGCATAAACCTTCAGTCTGGGGTTCACGTCCAAGAACAGCCAGGAAGCTGCACTGTTAAGTGCTAACGGACTCGTTTCCATATCAACCTTTCAGTATTTTATCTCTGAGGTTTAGATAGTGTTTATACCAATCTCTTTTGCTTTCAAACTTAAGTAGTGTTATAAATATTGCATTTACAGAATTGTATAGAGGATTCATAGAAACACCTTAGAGGAAAATGTAAGTTACAACCTTGGTGTGGGTGGGCTGTGTCAGTGGAGAACTAAAGCAAACATTCACCACATTTTGATATCTTGATCACTTTGGGGGGAAAAGAAAAATTCCTCCTGTCTTTTGTCGTGGTTCAAGCGTTCTTGTATCCTTCAACACATCAGAGCCTGACAGTTCTATGAACTGGTCTTTGTACATCTCCTGTACAGTAAGATAAAAATGTAAGAGTTTAGCTGGTTGCTATGTAGAATATAGACTGATGTTCTGTTTTGGGGCTGATAGTAAGATGATGTCCAAACACTGAATTCAACTCCCAGTACACTGAAGCATAGTTCCCATACTATGGTATTTGGCCTATTCATCAAATACCAGGGATCATTGATCAGTTTGAATACATTAGAATACCGAAAAGGTCATGTTGCTTACACTAAAGAGGAAATGCCTTGAAAATGGCTGTATTAAGACAATCCACGACGTGCCTGTAGGTGAACACGGGGTTGGTCCGTGGCGTAGGTAGTATAGGCAAATGCAAATGCTGAGGGCACCAGCCGTCAAGAGGGCGCCATAGAAAGGGGCAAGGAAAAAAAGTTTCACTATTTTTTTTAAAAAACGTATAGGTTATAAAATAATTCTGTAATATGAAAGATTCTACACCAATTTAGCTGCATTGCACAGAATAATCAATACTTTAATAATAATGATATTTTGCTCAGCTCCCTCTCATTCTCTAGTCGGTTCATTCCTGGACTGCTGCTCCTGTTGCCTCCACCTCATCCATGCATGAGAAATAAAGGCTGCACCAACAGACGCTACTGACTGGCTATATTCTGATCAGATCCAAGTATTTTCTATATTTTTTGTGTATAACTTTTGGTTAATTTTTTCAAAAAGAAAAAAAGCCTTTTGCTGAAATAAAATGTTGGATGTACAGCAGTACAGATTCACTGCTGTTACAAACATAGAAAATTAACACTTTACTCTCACTGCAAGAGACCCATAAATTTACAATTAAAAAAAAAAAAAAAAAAAAAAAAACTCAAATGTGATCTGTAAGATCTTTGCAGTCACTTATATTCAGTTCATTTCAAAAATTATTTATGCCAAAGGGAAATTAAATGTCATAACTCATTCAAGTATGTTCAAAGAGCCATTGTGGATGGTGATGCTGTGGGCAGGAAGGTACTCTGGTAGCAGTCAGTCTTGTAACAAATCTGAAGAGGCCTCTGACTGAAGACTGTTGCTGTATGATAGTCTCATGAGTGTCATGACATGCTAACAGCTTAATATCTGAGCAGAAGAAACAATATCCCCCAGTAACATGTCTGAGACAACACAGTTGTTGGGAAGTACTGCTAATCCACCACATTTGCTTTTGCAGGTCCTCTCTAAATTTTTTACATTTTCAAACTACCTATGAGCTTTCAGAAACAAATTCTTAACTCCATAACTCTGTATACATCTGAAAAGATTCATATTAAGAAATGCTGCAAATGATTAAGAATGTAGACTCAACAGATACAAAATTCCCCTACACAAAGATTTTTTATACACACCAGCTATACAAAAATACATTTTATTTCAAACTGCAATGAATTCTTTCCTTTACACAAACATTTCAAAACAATTAGATATTAGAGAACTAAAAACAGCATGACTAGAAGGGCTGATTTGCTCTCCTTTCAGCCACACATTCAACGAACGTCAATCAAATTAAGTCAAAACCTCAAAAGTGCGTCGTTTCAAGAGAACCAAGCAAAAGGAGAACACGTGTATCTTTTCCACGAGTGCGACACGCATGATAACACTACAGCAGCTCTCAGAAGATAATACCAGCACAGAGAAAGGAAAAAGCTCTTCTGATTTGCCTTGGAGTTTCAGGAAGCGTTTGCAACAGGATGAGACGAAACGTAGTGGACAAAAACAACCACTCTGGGTTAATATCAGTAATTATCCTCGGCTTTCTTTCCCTTTTACAGAGAAGATGAGTTCTGAGATTAAAGTGTTATAAGGCTGAGAGCAGTGGAGAGTAAAAGGTATCTGAATTAGGCCTCCTTGTCAGCAGCAGATTTACAGCTTTGTGTTTACAACATTGTGTTTCGAAGTGCACATCAGCTTGTGTTTCCTTCAGAGTGTCCTACCAGCACATGAAGTAAGTGCGGCGAAGGCTGTCAGAGCAAAATCCTTCAGGACGGGTTAATGTCTGCAACAGTTAGTGTTGGTCTTGCCTTGAGAAAGACACGTAACCACAGACTGCAGCAGCACAGCAGTCAGGACTGTCCACACATGGAGGGTGGCAACGAAACAGCAGGATGAAAAAAACTGCATTTCAATGAGATGAAGATTCAAGCATTAGGTGCTTTTCTAAATATTGCACTTTAAAAGCAGAAGATTCAACTCCAAAACTGATCTTTAGAGGATTAACAGGAAGTGCTTGTACATCCAGCCCTCACATCATAGGTAAAAGGTACAGACACTGGCACTGGGTTGGATCAGGAGGGGATGGGGCGAACTGAAGGAGTGTCATAGGGGGGAGGCATTTCCATCACCGCCTCACTTCCCCTGGAGGTTGCTGAGCTCCATGTCTTCCTTGCGGCGCTTCTGTTGGGTGAAGAGGGAACTGAAGGGGTACAGCTTGGCTTTGGCCGGGTAGCGCTGTCCGGCAATGTCCACCTCATAGTCACCGCGGTTGATGAAGTCGGGGGTGATGGGCGTGGGGAGGCCCTCGGGGCCCGGCGGCGGAGACACGAAGCCCAGGCAGACGTGGCGCTCCAGAGTGTAGCTGTAGGCGCTGCTGGTGGTCGTTCCGGCCAGCTGACCGCTGCGGTAGACGGGCTCGCCCCACCACGGCCACAGGTCCAGCTCTGTGTCATGGTCCTCCAGGACGAGCATGATGAAACGGCGGAACACTCCCTCCTGACGCTGCTGCAGCAACGCCTCGCGGCCGAGGAAATTAGTGTCCTGTGGGAGAGAAGCACAAATGGAGAGTGTGAGATAAATAGCCAGAGGAGGAAGACAAAGATGTAGAAAAAGGCAACAAGAAACCATGCTGTGAAGCCTGCAGTGCCATGTTCCTTCTCAGTCTGTGGAACTGATCATTAACTGTGCAGCACATTTTGTCAATACTGCACTGCCACAACAGCTGTGGCACACCAGAGCTTCTGTTTCTGAGTTTAACAGTAAACTTGGTGATTTAAAGTGCCACCAGTTGTGTCTGCAGCTGCAGTCAGAGAGCACTTATAGCAAAGCAGATGGTAAACTGACTGAAACAAAGCTTCTCCCTCCAATAAAAATGCTGTCGCTGTGCAGTGAGTGCAGATGTCATGGGGTCCTGCTGCCAAACCGACCTTGTCGAACTTGACCCTGAACTCTCGTCCGCACTCCAGCGGCGTGGTGAACGTGTCGAGGTCCTGACCCCAGAAGGCAAAGAACTTCTCAATGCGAAGGCTCCTCAGCGCGTAGTACCCTGCATTACGGACACCGTACTTCTGTCCCACCGACATTACCTCATTGTACACATGCAGCGCATACTAGAGGGAGGAGATGAATACATCGATTAGATTTCACAGTAATGAAGCTTTATGTAGGTTTTTCCATAGCTCATATCTTAAATCCTTACCAGTATAAATCATCATACAGAGAAGTTGTGACCTGATATACAGTGGCAATCAGAAGTTGATGTAAACCTGTCATCAACATATCAATGTTGGGTTTTAATGGATGACCTCCAACCCTTCTAAGGTGGGCTACTCAACAAACTTAATTTTTAAAAGCACAAATTTGGTGTACCATTTTCAATTTTAATTGGCTTATATTGGTTGGGTTCTTGCCTTGGACTAACCTTTTAAACTCAGTTCATGGCCTAAACTTCAATTCAACAGACTCTTCATAAGCTTAATGTCAGCCCATCATCAAGTGGATGATCACTGTCCATAGTCAATTTTTACATCACCAGGGCGATTTTTTTTTTGTCTGAAAAGTCACTAACTACGGCAACAAAGTTGCCAAGTTGACAACAGTAGGCCAACTATTGTTAACCGTGCATGTGCAAACATGACCGGAAGGGCGGGGTCTGTCAGTCAGTCCTCTCTCATAGCAGAGCAAAAGGGGACAGTAGCTGATTTTCAGACCTTTGCGGATGTAGAAGATTGGTTTCACATGTAAGTAAGTGTCGGCTGATCTCTGATCTCCCAAAATTAAGGAAATTGGCACAGATATATTGGTGCACCCCTAGAAAAAAAAAAAAAAAAAAGTGCTTGCTTTAAAAATCTACCTCTTCAAGCATGTCACATATTTGCAGATGCCCACATGGACCAGTCAAATGTCCTTTTAGGAAACACTTAGAGTCAAACACTGAGCTATTTGGCCTTAATGATGAGAAGCCGAGTTGACTTTTTCAAAACCTAAGAACACTGCACTAACAGTCAATCATGGTGGTGGCTGCAACATGCTGGGGGTTAGTTTTACTGCCAATAGTACATCTCACAAAGTGTGTAGAATACTAAAGAAGGATTATCTCCAATTTTTTCTAATTGTACAACTTTAGGTGTTCTAAAAAGGATGCATCAAAACTGGTAGGGAATGGACAAACCAGGCTAATGTCAGGCTTTTGGAAAGCATTTGGCGAATCTCCCAAATCGCCTTTGGTCCAGTTCAGTACGAGTCCAGCGACAAGTCTTAAAAGTTTCGCCGAAATCCGACCTTCCAGACAGGAGTTATTGTCACTTCCTGTTTTGTGGTGAAGGATTGGCGAGGATTTCCCAAACGCTGTTTAACTTGTCTTGTGTGGTTATCAAGAGTTAGTGGATACAGTTTCTATCAGTTTAATTCTGTATCAAAAAGTAAAAGGAAGACAACCAACAGCAAAACAGTTCACTTCCTGTTCAAAGGGGGCAGGGCTTCGTGATGTCACCAAATGATGATGAGCATGTGATTAGTGCTGGTCTGTTATGACACAGAAAGTTTCATTATGCCACGACCTTGTATGTGGAAGTTATTCCACCTTGATATTTAATGGGGAAGAGTCAAACTTTCAGGCTTAACCACACCCACATGCTTTGATGTAGCGAAAGGTTTTGATAACTTTTGTCCTTCAATGCTTTAAGACTCTGTGGAGTGACTATAGGAGGAGTTCGCTCAGACACAACATATGTAAAAGAGACAAAATGGCGGCTTTGATTAAAAATGTCCGACTTTCTGTGGTGTTTGGACCAGGGCTCCAAGAGACTTTTTCGTAGGTCCTGACATGATACACGTGTGCCGAATTTCATGATTGTTGGTCAAAGCTTGGCTTGGGGCTGATTTTTTTAAAGATTTCTTGGGGGCGCTGTACAGGAATTAGGCAACGCCCACCAACTATTTAACTGCATTCCTGTTTGGGGGTGGATTAGGATCGATCATAGTGAGTTTAGTGAAGATCAGCTGAAATATGTAGAATTTAGAGCCAAACGAATGGCAACAGTGTCACATCTGACTTCGCTACACTGCCACGGCCACACCCTCCACCGAAACCTCTTGATGCTTTAAAGCAAGTGAGACCAACTTGTTATCCGTCTTCTGACTCAAGATCATCTTGATTAGGTAAAGGGGGTCAGAGATGAAGCTTTCCAAGAAAAAAAGCGATTTCCTGTTCTGAGGGGGCGGGGCTTAGATGAAGTCACCATATGACCACATAGGATCGTCAGGCATCCCACATGGATGACTCATGCCAGGTTTGGTGCAAACTGACCTTTTTATGTGAAAGTTATAGCGGTTTGAAATTCATGATGAATAGGCCAACTTTGAGGCCTGGCTCCGCCCCTTTAACATACTCAAAAACTCAAGATTTTGATAACTTTTACTCCCCCCATCCCTCAACTGCAGACTGACCAAGTTTGAAGCCGATAGCTCAAAATCCCTGGGAGGATTTCGTTAAAGTTGGACATGTATGAAGATTCAAAAACGGCCAAAATTGACCTTTTGACCCAAAATCGCCGACTTCCTGTTGGGTTTAGGGCATACCTCGAAGAGACTTTTTTTTTCTCGTTTTAGGGGGATCTACCTATGTAGATCTATGTGTCTCAGCTGTCTAGGATTTACCAGTTGGCCATCTCACGTTAGGGGGCGCTGTAGAGTCACTTGGCCACACCTACTTTTGATTCTGTTAAAATAGTAAAATTTCAGTTGGAGGACAATTTTGGGTGAAGTTTGGTGAGTTTTCATGTATGTTTAGGTCTCCAAATTAGCGCTTCTTGTGTGTCGAGAACCATAATAATAAGAAACGCTATGATTAGTTTAGCTGCTCGGGTCTAATAAACAAATGCATATAAAACCCAGGTCTGTGTTAGGAAAAAAACATTTTGAGCTGGATTGCAATGTGCATTACAGAAAATCCAAATACTAATTCAAACTTTGAGCAGTCATATTTGTTTTAAAAATTAATTGAAGATGTTAAATTCAAATGATAAAAAGTCAAAAATTATCAGATAATTCATGAATACATATTGTAAAACATCCTGTCCTGTTGTCTAAATACTATTTGTTTGCACCTCTATGGGGATGTAGAGCATGAAACCTGGTTCTCCGGTATGAGTCATGCTCATCACTCTGATCCCATTGGCATAGCCCACACTCATCTCCTGGAAACACAAACAGGGGAGAGATCAGGGCAGGAACAAAGAATAAACAAAAAGTCAGTCATCAGCGTCGCTTTAACTCGTATTTCTCACCTTACAGAACATGGAGGGGAAGTGCTCAGGTGTCATGGAGACGTACGACAGCTCAGCCAGAACATCCATCGCTCGTGGACCAATCAGATTCAAAGCTGAGTGTGAAAGAGAAAAGTTATGATTGATAAATAACCTTTCTAAGAGGGTAGTTGGACATTGAGGCTAAGCTCACCTGTGTACTTCCAGCTCACATCCTCCAGGTGGAGGTGTGGGTCATTGGGCATGTGCTTCTTTATCCAAGACCAACAGTGAACCTGCTGGTCTGTTGGAGAGATGATGAAGAAACTGGAGACAAACAGACGACAGTTTTCGTTTTGGATGAGGTTTTCATGTCGTAGTACAGTGGTGTTACTGAGTTCCAACCTGTTCTTGCTGAGGCGGACCACGCTGCAGTCGTTCTCGTAGCCTCCTCTCTCGTTCAGCATGCCGGTGTGGACGATGTGTCCGACGGGAACGTCCAGGTCATTGGCGCACAGATACTGCAGCAGCTCCAAAGCCTGGTCGCCTGTAGACTGAGACGGCAGGATGGCTCGGAGTTCACAAATCTCTTCCGTGTTTCAATCTAGACAAATGTCTCTGAAATTCCTGCAGTGTTCTCACATATAAAGGTGTTGCTGCGAGTAATTGCCTTTTATTAGGGAGTTTAATTAAAAACAGGCAAACAGGGAGGAAATAAACAAGAAATATACTCAGAAGAACTCTAGGAAATTGTCTTATGTGATGTCACAAGAGGCACGTTGAGGCCTGTTTTTGGAGTGGATTTTAAGTAACGAACAACAAAATAGCAAAACAAATAGGAAACCTGATCTTGTCATGTTCTGCTGGTTCTATGTTCTACAAGCTACATATGAAGAGAGTTTTATTGATTCCACAGAAAAAGTGTAGCTGTTTACCTTTAAAGAAAAAGCCAGTGCTTTGGTAAAGGTCAATGCAATACTGATGGCAAAGAGGATGGCTAAAACTGCTAGAGGAGCAGAGGTGGAATTTTCTCATCTACCTAATCTGACGCTGATTATAAGACGTGCACAGTGCGCTGTGACTCACAGTCAGCTCAAACTTAGTGAAGGAGGACATGTCGATGACACAGACGGCCTCTTTGCAGCATTTCACTTCTGCTCCAACAATATCAAACCAGTCGGGCTTGTAGAAGGTCTTACTCTGATCCAGGGACAACAGATCTAAAGAAAGACAGACAGGGATTTTATTCATGAAACATCTCCAGAAATCATACTGGAGAAACTCAACAGCATCACTTTATTTTGAACTATATTATTATTATGCAGACAAATTCTGGGAAATGTGCAGTGAGGTTGAGAAGGTTTGGTGTGGACGCTGAGCAGTATGCACCTTTGCCGGGGGGAACAAAGTATTTGGGCCTTTCGAAGCCATGTTTTTCCATCCAGCGAGCCCCCTGGGTGTCCAGGCGGTCGTAGAGGGGACTCGTCCTGAGCTGACGGCCGGTCTGAAAGTCCCACCGGGGAACCTTCAGCTCATACAGCAGAGCTAATGATGGTCACACAAACACAACAAGAGAACAGGTCAACAAGTATATCCACAAGAGTTCAATATGAATATATCAGAGAATTGTCAAAATACACCGACTGTAAGGAACTGATGGATGGTTTGATAAATGAATGGATAGAAGGAGATGAGGTGATTGAGAAAATGGGCAGGAAATGATGTCCAAAGCTTTTCCAAACTATTTTCTTTTTCATAATTACCCAGAACTAGAAAACACTGTAATACAGCAATAAAATATGGTTCATTCTTTTCAAGACTGTACATGAACCCTTGTGCAAAATCTCACACCCCTGAGTAGAAAGTGGAGTTAAACAGCTTAACTGTTGAGCTCCGGAACGCCTTGAGAATCTGAAAAAGATATTTAATTTTGATTAAATTAATTACATAGATTTTAATACATTAAAAGTGTTGCTGCAATTGGATTTTTTTGTTTGTTTGTTTGTTTTCTGCCAGAACCTTTGTATTTGCGCGTTTCTGGTACGCCCGTAAATCTGATGCACAAGCGACATTTGCAAACAACAGCGATGAACAATGAAGAAGCTTCTTTCAGCCCACCGGAGGTTATTTTTGCTTCAAAAAGTGATCTGATGAGATGCTGGAAAAGACTATTGTTGTATGCAAGTTGTGCTAAAAGGAGTTGACCTGTCACTGAAGCTATTCAAGCCTGAAATAGCATCTCAATGCAAAACATGTTGCAGCAGCAGCAGAAACGTCCCCCAACGCTAATGTCAGCGTCCACAGTTCACATTTCTAAGTATTTTTAAAATAAGTTCCATGAATTAATACCCATTCACTTGAAAGCTGAATGGGTATTAAAGCAATCTGCACCAACCTGATGGTTGAAGAACTGAAATAACAGATTTAAATATTAAATATCTTTGTTGTTGAGCTCTTATGTCTATTTATTCAATCATTTAGCAAGGCTGCCACTAACAATTACTTTAGTAAGTGATCATGTTCTTGATTATTCTGACGATTAATTGGATAAAGACAACTGGCACATTCTGCTGATTTTTCATTGAACCACCGAAGCCTTTTTTATACAATATTGGAAATACATTAAAAGATGCAAAAAAAAAAAAAAAAAAAAAAAACAACAAATAATTCAAATCCAAGTAAACATTTTATTGCCTAAAATTCAATAACACAGCATTCTGTCAGTGTGTGCTTCATCATTTTTAGCAAAGGATGCATCTGCAGCTAAAAAAAAAAAAAAAAAACTTCTAACATCGATGTGAAAAGTTCAGGCCTTTGTGCTTGACTTAACACCAATACAGTTCATTGCAATTAATCCCATTAATTGTTTCATCCCTAAATTTAGCAGCAAAAAGGGTTTTTCAATTGAAAATGTTGCTTATTTTGTCGATATATAGTTTTCTATTAAAATGTGGTTAGGGTTACTAATTACAGACCCTGCAACTAATTTGATGAAAAACTTTAAATTGACTCCCACCGCTGAATTATAATTAAAGGAACGGTTACTACTCACGCATGACTTCCATTACTCGGTGTCGCAGGAAGGTTCGGCTGCTCTGCAGGTTACCGAAGCGTTTGATGTCCAGAGGCCAGACGTTGGTAGTGGGGTAACCGTAAGTCATCCACTCGGCCAGGTACCTGCGTGGGAAGCACACAGCAGGAAGAGGCTGTTTGAGCTTCACTGAACATGTCAACATCACAGCAGAGCATCGATGTATGAATAACATTTCTTTTCATTCAGTGCTTAAAAAAAATAATAAATAAGTGTTTTCTCTGCCATTTAATGTAACTGTTTCTCTAGCGAACAGCGTTATTGCTTACTTCCCAGCTCCTCCGGCGAAGGCCAGACCCGAGGAGTTCATCCCTGCCAGCACATAGTAGCCAGACACGCCTGGCGTTTCCCCCATCAGGCAGCGCATATCAGGCGTAAAGGACTCTGGACAGTTGACCAGCTGATGGATCTCGGCTGTTTCCAGGTTCGGCATTCTTCTCAGCAAGGCGTTGAGCATCGGCTCTGGAAGCACACGACAAGCGCACGTTACAGCCAGCAGTGAAAAAGCTCTTCAAAGACAGTTTTCCCTGGAATAGTTTTATCTTCAAATAATCCAGATTGGTACTTTCAGATTTCAGCTTGTCCACGTGACATCCCTGTCACTCCCAGCAGGTAAGTTTACCAACTTTTGGAAAAACAGGTTGATTGAGCCAGGAGAGTAGAGATCCCTACGTTTATTCACGTGAGTTTATTTTGTCATGGAAGACATTTTGTTCTAATAAATGGCCCAAAGATGCCAAAGTGGCCCCGTGTGAGAATGTAGCCGGGGTATTTTAGTTGTGGGTCGCTGTAGTTCAGGTTTGGCTGATGACTCTTGTCCTCCCCATAAGCTTAACAAGAGTTATGACGACCTGTGAACTTGCATGACGACTCAAATTACTACATCAGGCCAAGGACAAAAGATTGCAGCATGTATGTGTTGGGACATATATACAGCGATTCATACAGAGTCAAAAACATTAAACTAATTTATTCAGTTTGAATAAAAGTATAGTTTTTGCACTGATTAAAAAAAAGATAGATAGACAGATAGATAGGCCCGTTTTAACATAATATATTAGGGCTGAAACCATTAATCAGATTTATTGTGACGAATCGATTACTGAAATAATCGTCAACTAATTTAGTTGATGATTACAATTTATAATTAATCATTAACTGGAGGATACAGACTCAAAAAAAGGCCATTTGCTGAAAGAACAAACTCAGAGCAGTAATTGAGCCAAAATGGTACAAAAAAATATGCATTTGCATTTAAGATTTATAACAAAAAAAAAAAAAAAAAAAAAAAAAGACCCCTTTGCTTGTAAATATGTTCTACCCAGAACTCCTCAAGTGGCATAGTTGTAGCTTCACCCAGTTCAAATTCTGGAACAAAACAAAAAGATAAATAAATAAAAATAAAAATAAAAAAAAACCACAACTGCTGTCCAATTATTAATCGGTTATTCCAAAAAATAATCAGCAGGTGAGCCCTACACTGTATTGATGTTAAGTCAAGCAGAGCTTTAAGGCAGAGCTTTATTTTTTTTAGCTGCAGATGCATCCTTTGCTACAAATGATCAAGTGTTCACTAAAGGAATGATGTGTTATTGCATTTTAGGCAATAAAACATTTTTTTTCTCATTTAAAAAAGGAAATTGTTTATTTGCATCCTTTCATGTATTTCTAACATTATCTAAAAAAGCCTTAAGTGGTGAAATAAAAAAATCTGTAGAATGTGGCAATTTTTTACTTGATTTATCACCTGAATAATCGATAGAATATATGATTACTAATATACTCGTTAGCTGCAGCCCTATAATATTTTAATACTCAAGTATGGGAGTCTGTCCTCATTACCAAAGTGATCCCAATCCTCCTGCATGTTCTGGATCTCCAACTGGTTGCGGCCCTCGGTGAAGATGGGTTTGGGGTTCTTCTCGAAGCCTCCAGACAAAAGGCCTCCTTGCCACGGCCTCGCGTACATCCTCCCATCCATATCAATTATAACTGGCGAAAATTAAAGACAAGTCCTATTAGACCAATCTCAACTTCAACAATGTATACACAAATGTAGAACTGCACAAAGCAGAAATTTTGTGGTTTCCAATCTCTGGTTTTGTAAAGCTGCAACCTGTGACCTCAGAGCGTCTTGCATTATCTCTGTTAAAACACTACGCAAAACTGCAGTTTCAGGTAGAACCAGAGATGGACTTTAAAAATGGATTAGAAACTACTGCAAAAAAAAAAAAAAAAAAAAAAAAAAAAAAAAAAGTGTAAAATAACATATTTTGTTTGTGAGACCTGGAGTGTTGGGTGCAAGTGGCTCCTGAAGAGGTTTGGTGAGGAGGTAGAAGTGCTCACAGCCGTGGAGTGGGACCGACACCTTCACCTCGCTAGCCTGGCCCAGCTCGTAAGCCCACTGTAGCAGAGACACACGCAGAGATGACGCGTCTAATGACTGCATGAACCTAACGAACAAGATCGGCCTCGGTCTGCTCAAAACTGGGGTCTGACGCAAGCCCCTTCCCTGAATGTTGTCGGAAATAACACACAGCTAACTTCCTGACGTAAACATGCTTGCAGAACTCAATCCAAGATATGTTTACAAGGTTTTCCCTCAAAGACCCCCTGCCCATCGAAGTCAGCACCAGCTGTACCGATGTGTCAGAGTTTTACCTGACCGGCACAGTTGACAAAATACTCGCACTCGATGGAGCCGCGATCAGTCTCCACAGCCATCACGTGGCCCTTCTCCACCACCACCTGCTGAACGGCGGTCCGATCCAGAATCTGAACCCCTGGAGACCAGCAGAAATGGACGATGAGGAGGGAAATAAAGAGTGGAACGCCATACTTAAAGTCAAGGATGGCTGTAAAACGTTTTCGTTCGGGTACTCGAGGGCTGAAGTTACCTTGTCGTGCAGCAGCCACGGCCAGCGCGTGGTTGACGTCAGGTGAGGACACCACAGCATCGTCGGGGAGATGGAGCGCCCCCACCAGGTCATGAATGTTGACGAGAGGGTGGAGTTTGGCTATCTCTTTAGGTTTAATAATATTACAGCTGATCCCCAACACTCTGTGAAGAAATTATAAACTTCATTGTTCTTTAAACCAAGTAAATGGATGACATCCGCCTATACCCCTGCAGCTGCTGACACTCATGAATTCGACCGAATTCATGTCTTACTTGAGTCTCGTTGCCAGACGCTTAAGTGAAATGAAGCGATCCTGATTTTGTGCCAGACACAAGGAACCGGTCTTCACGTAACCTGAAAAATAATAATGAAGCCAACACACACAAGTAGAAAGTCAGAAATGCTTATAACGAGGCAGCTCACCCAATAAACTGAACATTCAAGAGGCTTGCAAAAGTCTTCACACCTCCTGAGGATGTTTTTTTTTTTTTTTTTTTAAACATTTTGTCAAGTTCAATGCATTTTATTTAGATTTTACATGTTAGGCCAACACTAAGCAGCCAATGAAGTGGAAGAAAAATGTCGTCTAAGCAAGCTTTGCACATCTAGACACGGAAATTTCTGCCCATTCGTCGGTTTTTTGCTCAACTTAGTGAAATTTGATGAGAGAGAGTCAGGATTTCAGTCTGGACTGATTCTAACTCATGAATATGCTAAACCTCCATGTGAAGTTCCCTATTTAGATCTGTCTATTTTCCCCCATCAACTCCAGCTTCCCTGTCTCTGTTGAAGAAAAGCATCCCCACAGCATGATGCTGCCACCGCCGTGTTTCCCTTGGGGATGGTCTGCTGTGTAGGTTTTTGCTACACAAGTAGGCCAAAGAGGTCAGTTTTCACTTAATCTGATCAGAGCATCTTCTTCAAGATTTTCGCTGTGTCTCCAACATGTTCTTCCGTCAAGGCCAGATTTATGGCCTTGAGTGCATAACTAACAGTTGTCCTGTCAACAGATTCTCCCACCTGCGAGCACAGCATCTTCTGCCATGAATGTCCCAGATAACCTTAAACTCATCCAGGTCCTTGTTTTTTTTGTATTGATGTTAGCGCAATATCATATGAATAATCTTTATCTTATATTAAATAACCTTTAAGCAGGTATTAAACTTTTTTTTTCATTAGACCCACATTTCTGCATTAAGAATGTTTTTTTATTGGTCTGACGGTAATATTCTAATCTTAAATATCATGTTTTCATTAGCTGTAAGCAAGAAATCATCATCATTTACAGAAATAAGAGCTTTAAAACATCAGTCTATGTGGAATTAATCGATATGTGTTTCACTTGTGAGCTGAGTTACTGAAATACATAAACTTTTCATTAATATTCTAATTTATTGAATATGACTGTAGCTGAGGAGACAGCCAGAGAGATGCTGGCTCAGAGGTAAGCTCTCGCACACTTTTCGCTACCTCTTTCATTGAGGCAGGGAAGAGGAAAATGACAGTCGACAATAACCAACAACAAATAACATCTAAGAGGGTGTTTTCCCCAGCTGGACACTCCTTAAGTCTTGAAAGACCCTTCCTGAAAAGGTAAAACATGCAGATTTGTCTGTACAAAAACTGTTGATGTGCAAAAAGTTGCATTTCATGTTAAAATGTTAATATGACCGAGGGATTCTTATTTTTTTTAAACCAGTCGATTAGAGAAATGATAAGTGAAATTGATGATGAAATCAATATCGCAAAATTTTTTAGCAGTTCCTATCCCTTATGCTGGGCCATTCCAAAAGAATAAAATTAAATAAAAAATAGCTTTGTTGGAGCAGGCACAGATCTAAAACGTGCAGGACACCAGGCCTTAAGGACTGCAGCTGGAAACCTCTGGTTTAGATGGATGGTCATGCTTCAGCAGGTTTGCAGATGAATCTTACTCTATGATGGATTGATCGTCTGATGGATTGAGCAGAGCTCTGTGGGATGTTTAAAACATGGGATATTATTTTATAACCTAACCCTGGAGGCAAATGTTTGCCCCAAAAATGTATTTATTTAGGAGCATCAGAGTAAAGTAGTTACGCACAACTTTGTGTTGGTGGATCATATATAATCCAGATAAAATCTGAAGGGATTAATGCTTTAGCAAGAAACTAGTTTAGAGGTGTATTGTTCTCCTTTATGGGACACAATTAATTTATTGGACCTGACACAGATGCTAGTACAGAGGAAAGATAGCTGGTGCAAAATGACATTTGTAAATCTATCAGTTTAGTTCATGATGCTTAAGTTACACGTTGTAATTTTCTCTTTCTCACCGGCACCAAAGCTCCTAAGTGAGGGTTGTGAAAGCATCTAACCTGTTTTAACACCAGTCTCCTCCTCTAGCTGTTGGTAAAGTCCACTGGAGTAATTGGCCATCTGAGACTCAATGGAGATTGGTTTCGCCATGCTGAGAATGCCAGCACACAGTCTGGTTGTTCCTGCACCAAGCCTGGACGGGATGGAAACGGAAAATATAATTAAAACATAATATGCAGCTTTATAATAGCCTCCCAATGACCAAAATAAGCCTATTTACAGGTGGAGTACGATTGAACAAAAAAAAAAAAAAAAAAAAAAAAAAAAAAAAAAAAAAAAGAGCTTGACTGGAGATATGAAAGTTTAATCCGAGATAATACTCCCAAATTCTTAAATATAATATAAACTTTTCATCTCACCTGCCCTGCTCAAGCAGAACAATATCCGTCCAGCCCAGTTTGGCCAGGTGGTAGGCCACAGATGTTCCAACAATCCCACCTCCACAGATCACAACCCGGGCCTGGCCTGGCAGAGGAGGGAGCTGGGAGTCTCCGCTGACAGCCCGACACTGCGGCGAGGTCCAGAGCCCCCTGCCAGCCAGCCTGAACCCCATCTGAGGGAGCAGCAGCCGGGGGAGCAGCGCAGGGGCCATGGCCCTGGAGCTCCGCACACAGCTGCACATGGCTGTGTTTTCTGTAGAAAACAAACACAGAGCTTCAATGAAGGAGTTCGGTCGACGCTGCAAATGCGATCAAGACAACGGGAGCTGTTCCTTATGGTTCAGATGCTCGTTAAGCAAGTGTCCCGGTCATTACAGGGTTATAACCTTTCTGATTAACACAGGTTACCTTACTTAAAAGCTCCATGTGCCACATTTAGAGAGCAGCAGTAGTCTTGGAGGAGCAGCAAGGTGAAAAGTGAGTTACAAGCAAACAGCACTCTTCTTAAAGCTTCCCTTTAGCTGGACCGCTAGCTTTAGCTGATGACCCTTTAACACCTTAAAGTTGTTCTGAGAGCTCAGCTTGGAGGTGAAATAGCCTCAGTAAACCATATTTGTAAAGTTATATAAATTACGACCTGACATTGTGAGGGTTTATGGTGGCTGGGTAAAACTTATCAGGGTTAACAGTGCTGGAGCTACACTGCGTAGCTTGTAGCAAACGCTAGCTAATATTCACTAATTTGTTTATATATTAACTCATCTGAATGACAGAAAAAACACAAGTCTGACATTTAATTTGTTCACGACTACCTTAAACTCACCCAGTCAGCCAAGTCCGGACGTTGCGGTAGGTTTACAAACAAAGAGAATAGGAGCAAGGACTGATATGAGTGAAAGTCTCCACATACATCAAGCTCAAGCTGAAGGGAAGCGCTACTTCCGGTGTGAAACTTCAAATTAAAGTCGTACGCCCTAATTTATTCCTACGCCTTGGCGTTTCTTTCCTTACTTCCGTTTCGTACCTATTAACACACTCGTCGGAAATGAGCTTATTAGAGCAGTAAGGGTCCCGAAAGAGAATTTGATTCGGGGTCAATTAAATAATATCCCCTTTATATCACCAATTTTAAAACATTTATGCCATATCTAACATAGTCAGAACAACATTTCACAACTTGAAAGTAATGCCAGCCACACAAGTAAGCCTAATACTTTTGACTTTCCGACCAAACTTGTGGCTTCAGATTTATTTCACATGATTTGTCTATTGACACTAGGATAGCATCTACTCTTTTAAAAATGTCAGAATTAGCTTTATTTGCCAGTGTTTTTTTTTTAAACAAACAAGGGATTTGACTTCAGTTTTTGCTCTCAATAAAAACATTTAAAATCTAAATGTAAAAAAGGGGCAAAATATAAAACAACATTGTTTTTCTTTCTTATCCAACGGCAGATGATTTAAGTTAGAGAAGTTCAGTGGATCAGATCGGATTTTTAGGTATATCTCTGATCCAGGGGCATACCAGGAGAATAAAACAGCCAAGACATTCTGCAGAATAGGCCCACTAACTGGTTGCGTGCTAACAGCCATCTTTAGGGTTATCCTGAGATCCCCCTATCTAACAACATGATACAGTTTGATGACTGTGATAAGAAACTGTGGTGCTTTGTTTAAGCTAAAAATGTGTGTGTGTGTGTGTGTGTGTGTGTGTGTGTGTGTGTGTGTGTGTGTCTTTTATTTTCTTTATTGCACATTTTGTGATACAATGTTAACACTGGTTTGAGGAAAAATGCACTTACCAAAAATATACTTGAAGTTTGCCACAAAAATACCATTTGAATTTTAGGAAAGTGACATTCTTGCAATATGTAGAATCACCATATTTAAAGTATCTTCATGAAATTTTTAGAGTAGCCCATATAAAATATTGTTTTTCATTCTTACTCCAGTTTTTCCTCCCCGTTTCTATTTTTTGAGAAAAACAATCTGTAAACACTTTCAATCTTTTGATGCACAAGAACTGCACTACTCTAGTACTTAATTATGTGTATTGTCTGATTCAAATATTATACGCTGTACTTTTTTCAGATATTCAACATCTGTAAACCCAAAACTGATGATGTTGGATCATTCCAAGAGTGACTTCATCATGTTAACTGTGTGAGTAAAGAGTAACAATCCTAGTTTTCAGTCATTTGTTACCATCTGCACTTTTTTTGGACTTGTTGGTTTACAAGGGAATAAGAAACCAATGAGTGTTTATTCTATTTTAAACCATACAAGCAAGGACAAGTTAAACATAGCAAAAAGCCATCCTTCCTAAAACGATTTAAAGAGCACCGCAGATTCAAATGGCAGTACAACATGCAGTATAACTCCTAGGAATAAAATACTTCGAGACACAGAATCAGTTCCTGCATGACAAGCCACGAAGGAAATAGTAAACTAAATTTATTGACATGTTTAAATTTAGTTATTTACAAGACAAAACATTTTACATCAGTACAGTTTCAGAGACAGTTTTTACATACAAGTATTCAAACACAAGAGGCCATCAAAGATTATGCTCCATTGTGCACAACATAAGACTGATTACTGTCATAAAGTCTGAATGAATGCTGCATGCTGTCTACAGTTGTTAAAATCATATTACTTTTATATATCTGTATCAGGAGTATTATGGAGGAACTATTAACCAAAATGTAAAGGTGGATTTATACATTTTAATTTATTCAACATAAATCACATACAGAGAGTGCTGCTGAAGTTCTGATCACCAAGAGACCAAAACATGAAAAAGAGGAAAGAAAAAAAAAAAAAGACATTACACTTTATATAGGACTGCTATAAGTATTTGCCCACTAGATGGCGACATACGAAATAGAAAGGAATTCAAATTTTCAGCAATAAAAGGCCCAAAACAGTCTGCAGATCAAAAAATACTAAGTGAATATGTCAACAAAAATGAGTGGTATTTTTATAAGGGCCAGAGAAGTTTTCAGAGATAAAAGCTTTTAGATTTAGTTTCTTTGGAAATCTCAAGAAGTGAGTAGCTTTAACAGTTAATTCACTAAAATGTGGGGTTCCAACACATTTTCATGTCAAAGTTCAACACTTCCCCAGACTCAGAGTTTCAGATTTCACTGTCCTTATTTAAAGCATGAATTTATACATAAACTGATAGGAAGGATGGGCTCTGAAGGATGGACAGATGGAGGAATGGATACAGTGGAAAAAAAATTTGGAAATACAAATACTTTTCTATGCTGGGTTTTCTTTTATATTCATACTTATACAAACATGGAAAATATTTAAATACAATTCCACTTTTCCAATCCTTCTTTATGTTTTTTGAGACATGGGGAATAATGTCTAAAGTAATTTAGGTTGCCCAGGACTCCAGAACTCAGGAGTTTCAAAAAATAATTCTTATAAATAGAAAAGATGAAAAACAGGCTATTCATATTTATTAGTACAACCAGGACTGATGGGAGTCCTGATTAGAGGGTTTATTTTTTTTGTGTTCTTAATTTAATTGTGTGACTTTAATGTTGTCAGTTTAACTTTGAAATGTTCTCTGTTACAAAAGAAGACAACTTAAAACACATCTGGTAATTCTGTCATGGCAGGGCCTTAAAGGTGCGCTCCCTCACACTTCATTCTGTTGGGTGAGGTCTCCTGAAACGCTGTTGAACTCAGTGGCCCGGGTGGTCATGCCCAGATACTGCTTCAGGAACTCGCTGAAGCGTTTTTGGTTGTTCCACTTGCGGGCCGACTTTCGAATCCCAATGAAGCCCCCATACCTTTTCTGGTATGACCTTCCCGGAGAAATCAACTTTCTGTAGCCATGCCTTCCTTTGACAAAGCCACCAAACCTCTTGGAGATGCTCAGCTCTGGATCATCCTGCCCTCTTGTTGCCTCGCCAGCATCCTCTCCTTCCTGCTCTGCCTCATCTTCCTCGTACTCATTGGCGAGTGACAGGGGATCCTGGGAATCATAGAGAGAGCTCAGCTGACTGCTCTTGCTAACTAGGCCTCTGTCGTTCATGTCGAGTGCGCGGGTCACATGGTTGAATCTCTGTAACGCCATGGGCAGTAACAGACCCCCATCCATTTGCTCCTCATCCTCAGGAAGTAGAACATCAGTTTCTTCTTGTGATCTTTTTCTGATGGTGCCATCGAGGGAAGAAGAAGGTAGTGCTTTACGGCAGACGTCCCAGGAGAAAGAAGGAGAGGTGTTGCTTTTGCACTCAATCAGACATACCTGGCAGAGACAAAAACAAGAGGTCATTCTCTTTTTTTTAAGAACCAAGAAAAGCAGTAAGTGAAATTAATTGTTGAAGCTTCATAGACCAATCAGCTTCAAAAGACCACGGCAAGCAGCACTAAAAGGGGAGCTGTTCTGTGAAGTGGAAGGAAAATGAAAAATGGTTTTCAATTTATTTTCCAGTTGAATAACTGAAAAGTAGCGGTGCACCGATAAATCATTCCCAATTTCCTTAATTTTGGGAGATCACCGATCGGCTGATACTTACATGTGAGATTGATCTTATCCACCAATTTTTATCTACCCCTGCAAAGGTCTGAAAATCAGTCACTGTCCCGTTTTGCTCTGCCATGAGAGAGGAGTGACTGAAAGACCCGCCGACCAGGTCACGTCTGCACGTGCACGGTTAACAATAGTCACCCCACAGTTGCTAGCTTAGTGACTTTGTTACTCTATGTTGTGACTTTTCAGACAAAAATATCAATATTGGCCAAAATTGGAATTGGCAAGTCAGGCTTTTTAAAGATTGGTGATTGGCCAGAAAACTGCAATCGGTGCACCCCTACTGAAAAGTGTGGAAAAATGAAAGTAATTGATTTTGTAAAATAATCTATGCTAAAAAAAATAATTAATTTCCCCAACTTGGCACAGCAGCTCTGGAAGCACACAGAGATATAGCCCTTGACTCCTTCACAACAGCTCACCTATGTGCCAACATGATGCTTGAAAGTGAGGATGTTGTGTTCTGTCACACAAAGGATATTACATGAAGGCCAAAAGAGTGAAATTTATTCAGAGTAGCTTCTGCTGTGTCCCCTTTGTGGCTTGTGGTAAATTGCAAATAGGACTTCTGATGGCTTAAATTTCATTAATAAATAATAATTTATCTCTAATCATAATAGTCTTCTCCTAAGTTTAATTTACCTTTTTTATTAAATCTCTAAAAAGATCAAGTAAATGGCAAAATAATCACCGAAATAAAACCCACAATGATTATGACATCCATGGCTATGGTGAGCATATGTGACGTTGTTACCCACTGTACAACCAATTCCTCTCCTAACTGAGTTCCCTGTAAATACCACCGTGATCCAAGTGTCAAATACTAACAGATCAGAGCTTAATGTTTTAAGCTGTAGGAATTTAAATGTCGTCTGGTGTACCGCCTACAAAGACTTCTGAGACACAGACATGTCTTTAGCCAGACAGAAACAACCAGCAGGCACAGAGAGAAGAAACACACATCTGTCCCCAGGAATCAATTAGCCTCAACAAATTAAAACTCAAATGCCAAAAGGATCAGTCGTTGAGTCAGGCTGGGAGTACAAAATAAATATTAGATGCTGGGGTGAAGAGTTTCCAGTTGTTTCATCGACAGATGAAAAGAGAAATTACATTTTGCATGAGCTCATTCATGTAAGTGGTGCTCAATTCTCTACAAGTAAAATGTCTGCTATATACCAACATGATGTTGAAAGATGCTTCTTAGACTTTGAGCAGAGCTTTCAGTATGACAAAACTCAGTGACTGTGACTCTGTGTGTGTGTGTGTGTGTGTGTGTGTGTGTGTGTGTGTCTTACCACAGTGTTGAAACTGAGCTGTTTGGGCAGGATTTTGCTGCAGGACAGGCAGTCTGTCTGGCAGTCACTACGTCCTGGATCGCACAGACAGAGAAGCAGCAGAGCTACTACGGTCCTCATGGTCCCACAGTCTGCTGCACAACACAGGACAGAGCGCATACACAAGGTCAGTGTCATCATTTATCACATGCCGCTTGTTTTACGCATTACCCAAAAGACAGACCTATGATTAAGCTACGGTAGGCTCTTTTGGAGTTTCAAACAATTTTCTCTTGTAGTGAAAGTTGGTAAGGAGATGAAACCAGGGAAAAAAAAACTTCCTAGGAGCTGCAAAGAGGATATTTTACTCTTCCGGTCTGTGAAAAACATTATAAAGGGACACATTTCCTGTCATTGTGGTTGGGAAGAATGCAAAGGTTTTAACATTAATAATAATAGTCTCTACGTGCCGCATAAGTAAGATGTACAGACAGCCCATCTAACTGCATGTAAAACCAAATAGTGTTATCTTTAAACAACTGAGTTCCCAGCTCCTTGGAACTCTTGGAGTTTTCCTGCATTTTTTCTTGTTACCACTACAAACTTCAGTGGATTTTTATTGTCACAATAAAGCAAAAGAACAGAGTGCATAAGTGTGAGTGGAATTAAAAGTTCCATTGTTATATTTTTTTGCAAAATAAAACCTGAAAATTGAGGCGAGTATACACTTATATGCCTAAATAAAATCCAGTGCAACCCTTCAGAATTGACCTAATATGTAAATAATCAAGAGTAATGCTGCACAATATATCGTGAATATATTCTCATCGCGATATTCACGTGTGTGATCTTCCTATCATAAACGACTGTTTGGAGTATCATAATTGTTGGCTAAAATGTTTCAAGTTTTATAAGCTTGCATTTTACATGCTAAAGAAATTTTTAACCGGCAGGTCAGAGTCTAACAGCAGGAGATGCTTACACTTGGGCAGAAATGGCACTTCTCAAAACGCAATGGTGACAGAGTGATAGTAATGTCTTGTAACATGAGAAAAAAAAAAGGAAAATATGCATATCGCACATGATATCATCATATCATCATCACAATCTTTACCAACAGTCTTTATGAAAGAGTGGTGAGAGGAAAACTAATTATTCAGTTTGCCACAAGCCATGTACGGCAATCCTGGTCCTTGGAGCTCCCTGCGTTGCATGCTTTAGGTATTTCTCTGCTGTTTACATCACACTTGGGTGATAAATGGGTAATTAACAGACTTCTGTCGCACTTGATGGCATGCTGATGACAAAATCCAGTCAAGCAGGGATGAATAAAAAACTACGGTTGGGAACCACTGGTGTCAGGAACACAATAAGCAGGTGGCAGGAGATAAAGTGGGTCCAAAATGGAACTTTATGGCCGACATGCAAAACATTCTGTTATTATGGTAGTAACACAGCATATCAACCTGAATGCATCATACTAGGGTTGGGCAATAAATCAATAACAATAAATATTGCGATACACACGTGATCAATATCAAGAGAAAATGCATCTAATAGAATGCTGATCATTTTACTGAACTCCAGTCCAGAACCGCAAAGCATTCTGGGAGATGCAGGCAGAGGAAAGGCTTTAGCCGTTCAACCTCTCACGGGCAGCAAAGTACGGTTGGTGGCATCAACTGATCCACTCGCTCATTGGTTACCTAGCAACAACCTGTTGAGTCACTTCCACAGCAGCAGTTTTTAAGCAGCCTCATAGCTGCTTAAAAATAAAAACAGCAGCATGGAGTGAAAAGAGAAAATGAGTTCAACAGCTCGAGAGGAAACTGGATAAAAAGGGAAAGGTCACGTCACCAGTTTGGCAGTATTTCTTATAAAACAAAAAACTAATCAATAATTATCAATATTGACTGATATGAACTTTGGCATAAAATCTTAGACAGGACCCCAATAAGTCTTGTAATTGTTTTGCAGCCAAAAGGCTCTAAATGGAAATGGTCACTTTTCATATTTTTATAAACATTTTGATAAAGATGAATCAATTTCCATCTGTTTATAATCTCATTTATGTTTTTAAATGAAACTTGGTTGGGCCAAGATAACAGCATTACTATTGAAAGGAGTTCCCCCTCTAAGTCTGTGAGCTTTATGAGAGAAATTAGGACACAGTTACACCAAAATACAATGCTGAGTTTTATGATAGTTTTCCAAATAATAATCTATAATTTATAACATGACTGTGTTCTTATAGTGGGTGATTTTAACATTCATTTATATAATATACATAACAGAAGGGTAAGTCATCTTGGAGAAAGGCAACAGAAGTTAGAAAACAGAAAGGAAATTTTAGACCAGCTGAACGCAGGTGGAGAAACACAGGTTCATTTTGATCTTTTTAAAGAAAGTCTTCATACTTCTCAGAGTCTTGATATAAACAGAACAAGGAAGTCATTATTTTCCGAGATCATCAATAAAAACAGTAATAATGCCAAATCATTATCTAGTATTCTTGACCGGCTCAGAAAGTCCTCACTGTTTGTCCCTCTTGACCTCTTATCCACAAAGTTCAACAATGGTTTTGAAGATTTTTCAAAGGCAAAATTCAGACAGAAAGACGAGCAGTAAATTGTTCGACCACTGCTGAACTGTTTGCCTCCTAAAACTCTGGAGTATTTGGGCATCTAAATTTTTAACTAAATAAATAATGCATTTCTAAATTGTATGAAATGCTTATAAAGCCTCTTTTGAAGAAGCATAATCTGGATGCTTCAGTAATAAGTAATTGCGACCAGCTATCCAACTCAACATTTTTGGCATTATTGAAAAGGCAGTTTATCAACAGGTTTACTTTGTTTTGATACAAAATTAAAATAAATTTGAATATTTTTTATGTTTTTGGCCACACCACAGTAATGCGACTGCATGGGTAACAGTTTTGAATCGCATATCTTAAAACTAATGCGTAGAAAAAACTTCTGGTTTGGTTTTACTGGATCTTAGTGCCATGCATGATACAGTTTATTGTGACATCCTGACTGACATTTTGGAAAGATAGGGAGGATTGTGTTACTATGCTAAACTGGGTCAAATCTTTGACAAACCGGAGCTACTTTGTGTCATTTTATTTACAATTAAATCAGTAATTATAAATCAGAGCAAACAAAGATCATGTGTGGTATACTGCACAGCTCCATTCTCGGGCCCCCCTTTATTCAACTCCTATATGATCCCACTAACTCAAATAATGGAGTACTACAACACCTCCTATAATATCCATGGCCACTGGTAGCCATTTGGGTGCCCTGTTCAAAGCAGTATATTGTTGCTTCAGTAGTGAATAACTGCATGTAAAATGATGCTTTGCTAGTATTTTTTTTTCTGTCTACAGCAGCAAAATAATTTTGGCGAGTCATCCTGCTTTTCTCCCTCCCAGCCACTACAGAGCAATGTGCACAACTGCTCAAAGCGCTGTCTCAGAACAGGGGAATAGGAGAAGATAGTGATAGGAGGGAGATAGAGTGCGCGAGCGACACACAAGCATCATCCCATTGTCTCTTTTTCTCTTTTCCACCCCTTCTCATGATGCTTTTCAAGGCTGTTTTCAAATAATGGACCACTGGGGAATTGGTCCTAGTTATTGGTATGTAACAGATGCGTTGTTTCCACTGAGTGGTATGGCACAGGTCGGTGAGGTTCAGTACGCTTTTTTATGGTCCAATGTATTCAGGAGAGAGTTTCCACCACCTGTTGGCCCCTCAATGGGCAGGCGGGGTTAAATCCAAATGTCTAACGTTGCGTCATACTAGTGTGACGACAAACAGGACGTACTAGTGTCGTGCTTGTCTCAAGGATTGACTTTTTTTGTCCCCCAATCAATGGACTGTGTTCTGTGACACCAGTAGCTCCACTCTAACCGTACCATTGTCCTATGGACCTACAACTGAAGGGGACCCAGAAATGGTACGGTATGAGTCGGTTGTATGGAGCGCTTTCACAATGGAAACAGACATAATAACGTAACGAACCTCACCGACCCATGCCATACCGCTCAGTGGAAACAAAACAAAAATGTCCCATTTAGTCATTAAAACCACCACTTTTTTTCAAAGCAGTAAATTGCATTTAATTTTTTTAATGTTGCTTTTCAGAGAAGAATGAGAAACTAAATATGAAGGTACGCAAAAGAAGAACTTAGACTGAGGGACAGATGATGAGACGAGGAGTATAGCACTAGAAGGGGATGGCAAGAAAAAAGGTTGACCTTTTTCTTGTAGGAGCAGCCCCGTCTGGCGAGTCTGACGTCAGAAACACAAGCAGAGTTTTCGTCTCATTAAACAAACTCGTTAACTCCTTTAATTGATGCCTCAATTAATGCCTCTGGCACCAAACTGAGTCAATGTTTCTTGCTGACAAACACACTCAACTCACACTCACAAACCACAGAAAACACCCCCACACAGTGTACATATATTTAGCACAACAAATCTAAACATTAAGATGTGAATTTCTGTCCCTACCTACATGGAAACAGCTGCTTCAAATGTGCTTTTAACTGAGGGAACACACTCTGTAAAATGAGACGGGTGAAAGTAAATTAATCTTCAGTCAAATGTGTCTACAATGTTCAACAAAGAGGGATTAACAAAGACTAATTTTAAAAAAAATGATAAAAGTTTAATTTTAAAAGTTCTTTCTGGATCCTGACTTGCTCATACTGAAGCAACTCTGCAAAATTAATTAGTGGTAATGTAAAAGAGTCAAACTGTGGCCTTTCCACAGCCTGATAACAACAAGGTGTTTGACAGTGAAGGACAAAAGAAAGGTTGAGCTGATATGAGGAGAAATGAAGAGGCGGGAGATAATTGACACATCGCATCGGATGAGGGTAAACAGCCTGGGGGAGGTGTTCTTTGGGCGACAACACATCTCCTCCTGTATCCTCCCGGCACTATTTACTCAATGGAATGTGTTACATGTTAAAACTGGCAGTCACTTCTTTGCTTTTATAGTTTTTTAAAAAAAGTGTCTGGATTTCCATATACTGTTTTTGTGTTTAAATAGACAAAAATATCAATAACATCTAGAAAAAGTGGGCTTTTATCGGATAGGCCAAGACTAAGTTCAGCATCTTTATTATTCCATTGTTTCAAAGCCACCTTTCGCTACAGCTATAGCTGCAAGTCTTTCGGGGTATGTCTCTATCAGCTTTGCACATCAAGAGAGAATTTGTTGCAGATTCATCTTTGTCAACCACTCAAGCTCAGTCAGA
Organism: Anableps anableps; assembly: GCA_014839685.1. NCBI lineage: Eukaryota > Metazoa > Chordata > Actinopteri > Cyprinodontiformes > Anablepidae > Anableps > Anableps anableps. The sequence continues at coordinate 8,226,697 of CM026067.1, read as the reverse complement.
TTGAACGGAAAAATCGAAAGGTTTATGAAAAGTGAGGTCATATCCAGACCAGCTTTGTGCATCTAGAGATTCAAATTTTTGTCTAAGCTGATACATTTTGGAAGGAGAACTTGTGCAAACAGCAATTTTCAAGTCTTCCCAATTGTATTTAGGTCTGGACTTTGACTCCTTTGATCTAAACTATTTCATTGCAGTTCTGGTTTTATGTTTGGGGTCGTTGACCTGCTGGGAGGAGAACCTCTGCCCCAATCTTCTGCAGCCTCTTACAGGTTTTATTCTTGGAGTGCCTTATATTAAGTTTCCTCTATCGTCCATCCATCATCATTATCTCTGTCCCTAAAGAGAAACATCTCCACAACTTGATGCTGCGACCACCACGTGTCATTATGTGATGTCTTCAGGTTGATGTGCAATCTTAGTTTTCCATCACATATAGAATTTTGCACGCCATTCAGAAAGTTCAGTTTTGGCCTCATTTGACCTGAGAACCTTCCTCCACCATACTTCAAAACATCTCCAAAACTTTATCTCTAACCTGTCTGCTGTGTTCCTTGGTCCTCATGATGCTGTTTGTTCTCTAATATTCTCTAACAAACCTCTAAGGCTTTCACAGACCAGCCGGATCTAGCCTAAGATTAAATTACACAAATTCTAATTGCAACTGAGGTGACTTGTGAAGACAACTGGTTGCAGTGAATTTTAGTTAAGGTTATAAAAAGGGCTGTATACAAATGTCCAGAAAAACTTTTAGATTTTTATCCCCTTCCACTTCACAAGTAGGCCTCAATTTGTGTTGGTCTGTCACATAAAAGCCAAATAAGATATATGGAGGTCTATGCAAATAATCAGCCATGCTGTACCCTGTGTCAGAAACACTGAAACTGAATGTCTCCTAAAAATATAAAGGTATTTTTCTTTGTCCACAGCACTTATTTACTACAACTTATAACCTTAATTTTATAGAACAAATTTCAAGTAAAATCCAACATTATACGATCTCTGAGACATATTTTAAAAATTGTTTTCTTTCCGCATATAATAAGTTGTCGTTGGTGTGATGATTCAAAATGATGCTAGAAATAGAAAGAAGAAAACGCATATCATTCATGCTGCCCAGGTTGAATGTTAAAAACCACCAGAAACAGAGTTAATACAACATGGCTGTTGTCACATGTATAGTTTCTTCCTCTCCTTTAGTCTGTGAAGTCCTCTCTTGTCAAGAGCAGACCTTTCAACAAGTCTACAGAAGCGGTCAACAACTGAGGTCTATTAGGTTCTCTTGAGAGCCCTCGAAACTCAATTATTCTGCTTTCAATTTGCTAATTAGCCACTCAGTAAACAAAGTAATTAAGTCCTTGCTGTGAGAGCTGCACAGAGGTTCTGGCCTTACAGAATAATGAATAATGTTTCAGGTGAAAAAGAGCCTGGCAAAATTTTTCAGCTGTTCCACATTCCGCCCCGTTACAACTAAAAACTTCAAGGTATTTTACCCGGAGTCTCCGTGTCTGACACACATGAAGTGGCACATAGTTGTAAAGTGGGAGGAAAATAACATGTGGTTTTAATTTTTTTTGCCCAGAATAATCTAGAAAGTGTGTTGTGCCTTAGCATTCTGCCCCCTTTACTCTGATGCTTCTAAATAAAATACAGGCCAAGTCAAAACAGAGCTAATTAGTGAATAATGTCCACCTGTGTGTAACTTAATTCAGCTGTTCTGAAGACCTCAGAGGTTTGATAGAGATGATTAGCAAACAAACAGCATCATGAAGCCCAAGGGACACCACAGGTAGATCAGGGAGAACATTGTGGAGAGGTTTGTAGCAGACTTTGATTATGGAATGACATACCAATGTCTGAACATCTTCCAGAGTTTAGAGGAAGAAGAATAGGGCTAGATGCAAAGCAATTCTTTACAGAGAATTTAGTGCCTGCAGAAGACTTGGAATTGGGCTTCGAATTGGGTGGAGGTTGACCTCCAGCAGGACAAAAGGTGGCTCTACAAGGGGGACTGATGATAAATGAGCTCTGCACTGTCTTGCTGTTTAAATCTGAAAAGGTGGTATCATTTTCCTTTCAGTTCAAAATGCATCCTATTTTGACAAAATATAAAAAAGTTCAAGGTGTTTAAATCATTTTGGAAATGATTTTAATATCAACCATGCTTTTGAATACATAACCAAGGAACTTTACTTTAGGACAAGAAACACAGAAAACATCTAGTACCTGTTCAAACTGCTGAAGCAGCTAAAAATGAAGCTCCTGTCAAGCCTGAATAAGTACAGCTAACGTTAAAGAAGTTCTGCTATGGTTCCATTCCCATTCACTTTATCCAATCAGACACAACACACACAAAACAAGGGCCTCACAAATTCTCCCTCTGTCTCACACTGATTTATCAACAGTTTCCACCATTTTTCCTCTCCATTATTGCCAATTTCTCATCAAGAATGGGAAGCATAAATTACTCCCAGCCCAGAGCGCGACTTAAAGCCGGATTATTCACGCCCGGCTGAGCAGAGAAACAGTGTGAATCTGTTCTGAGAAGTGTTTTTACGCTTTACGGCAGGACTGCAGTTTATTGCATGACTTATATAAGAACCACAGCACTTAGCGTCATTGCACCTGAACAGTCTCTCTGCTCGACTGAAGCTCAACTCGTTTTTGTCCATGCAGCCAAACCCAAGTCTTTAAGCGATTTACTGTGATTGAATATATGGAGTCTGCAGAGGGGTGATGACAAAATACACACCAGAGATATCGGCAGATGGACACACTTTTATATCAAGGAAAGCAGACTGAAAATCAGCAGATAAGTTTCTAATCTGACAATTAGCTGAGAATGAACTATCTTTAGTTTGTAAAGTAGAAATAACATGTTGATAAAAGAAAAATATCAGCTAGTGAAAATTTAGAGGACTCCTGAAGTTTGTATTGTTGGTTGATGAGCGAGTCTGACAGGTCTTCTGCTGGCAGCCATCTGTTTGAAGTCACTTTGAGTGACAACTTCTCTCAGGCCCCCTCAAAGTACATGCTGCTCTTTGTTGTAAAATTGATGTCTACCTGATAAAAATCACATACAGCTCGCTCACTTGACACATTTCATGATTAGAGATCTATTCTATCAGCCAAGAAAAGAAGAGAGATCTATGAAGCTTTTCTGCAAACACATTCTCTAATCAAATCAGTACTTTGGTTCCCTCAAGACAAAAGCTTCCCCCTTGCCTTTCTAAGTCCCTCACTGCAAATTCAGAATATTTCTCCATGTTTCCTCTTCCATACGATTTCTTACTCTCCCTCCGTGTCTTTGACCCAAAAAGATTAAACAACATAACAGATTTGATCTACATGTGCTTTTTTTCCAAGGATACTACTAACCACATCTGCATAACTATCAAAAATGGACAGAGATGCTAACACAGCTGTCCATAAAGGTCAAAAAGTTGTTCATTGACATAAAATCAAGTAGAATTTATGGTTTTCTAATGATTCGTTTGAACAGTTCTTTTTTTTTCTGGGTTCTCTAGCCATTAAACAAATAACTACCATGGATTTGTACAAACTACAACTGGCTATCATAATCAACTGGACTTTGTTTTGTGTTTTGAGTTATCTTTGTGGTTTATGTTTGGGTTTTTTTGCTGTTTTCCTTTTCTTAGTGCTGATTTGTGTTTAGTCCTGTTCTGATTTGACATTGTTCTCTGTTTTTTCTGTCATGTCAGCCTTCCATTAATTAATGCTCCTCATCTACTGAAGAACTGGCCCTTGTCCCAGTACTGACTCCATCCAGTTCATGCGCTTATTCATTTCTAGATTTTCCTGTTGTTATTGGTATGCTCTTGCGCTCCTCTAGCTTGGTTCTTTGTTTATGGATCTGTTCCTATTATTAATCTACACATGGCTGTGCCTAGCTCCAGCCTGTGTTTAGGTCCCCCACAACCTTAGCTGACAGTGGGTGTACAGGTTTAAATGTACTGTGATTTTCTTTCTAGTCAAACATGGTCATTGATAAACATTCATGTCTAAATGTTACATACATACATGTTCTAATAATATTTGGATGAATATTCCTTAGCAAGCTGCATTTGGACCACATTTTTCCTAGCCATTAATAAGCTTTTGGCATAATTTGGGTGATACCTGACCACCTTTCTTGGCTTAAATGGGAATTTAAAAAAAAAAAAAAAAAAAAAAAAAAAAAAAAAAATTACAAATTAAGCATGATTCATAAAGCTTCAAAAGAGGTTGGACCGAGGCCAGTCCAGAAGTTTAACATTAGCCTACTTTTTCCATTCCAAAACTGGTTTTACCATCTGATTAAAATCATTATCTATCAGTTGTGGACCTACTTAGAATTGCGAAAGCCAGAAAAAAAACATCAATAAATTTTAAAGAAAAAAAAAAAAATCAGTTTTTGATCATCATAGCCTTCCTGTCTTCCATCAGCAACTTATACATGTGTCTGCAGAGTAGAGTTGGATTTAAGCCCATCAGAGGTTTCCCCAAGATGTTTCCTTCCCATCAATACGACTGAGTGTGACGTGACAGCTAAAGCCATTATAGGCAAACACGCTAATCGATTCATCTTCTCAATCCATCCAATTTGCTGTGGTCGATTGACATTTAAGTTGAGACGAACACATAGTTACAGCAGACCCACACAATCACTTTGGTCAGTCAAAGGACTGTGTGGGCCTGCAGATTTGTTAAAAACAGTTCATGTTAAAAATATTTGTTTTCTTTACCAGGAAGATTTTTCTTCACTGAATAAATGTAATGACTATGCTACTACAACAAAAATGTATTTTAAGACTTTTTTTTGCATATCATTACCACAGTAGTGGGGGATATGTATGAGATTAAAGAACACCTGACATAATGTCTGGTGGGATCTTGAAATGTTATCTAATGTCACAATTTGCTGGTGAGTTGGACCCAAAGCAGTAGAGAGATCTATAGTCTCATTTTGAGAAGATTATTGAGACGAAAAAAATTCAAAAGCTCAGAAGGAGACATGAAAGGAACTGAAAGCATAGTGGCAAGGAACATATGAGGAGGATGACCCAGAGTAGCTCGGAAAACAAAAAGCTAGATGATGGGGAACTAACAACAACATCTGGAATGGAACAGCCTGAATCAATGAGTATTTAAATGGTGGTGAGGTATTTATTGAGACCAGGATCAGGTGAGAGCAGTTAGAATGAATGAACTTCAGCACTCCAGGTGCCCAAAGAATCCAGAGGAAAGAAAACAAATGAAAAAAAAAGCTGCAAGCAGCATTGGGCAGCCCTCGCAGCTCAGAGCCGTTCCGGCCATGCGACCGACGCCATCGTCGTCAATGGTCTCAGGCTGCTCCCACACCGATCCACTAGGCAGAGAATTTGTTGAATCTTCCAAATTGCCTTCAGTCCACATCAGTATGAGACAAGCGGCACATCTGCAAAGTTTAGGTGAAATCAAGAGTTATTGTCACTTCCTGTTTTGTGGTGATGGTTTGGTGAGGATTTCCTATAGGATTTCCTGTTTAACTTGTCGTGTTGTTATCAAAAGTTAGTGGATACAGTTTCTATCAGTTTAATTCTGTATCAAAGAGTAAAAGGAAGACAACCAACAGCAAAACAGCTCACTTCCTGTTCAAAGGGGGCAGGGCTTCGTGATGTCACCAAATGATGATGAGCATGTGATTAGTGCTGGTCTGTGATGACACAGAAAGTTTCATTATGCCACGACCTTGTATGTGGAAGTTATTCCACCTTGATATTTAATGGGGAAGAGTCAAACTTTCAGGCTTAACCACACCCACATGCTTTGATGTAGCGAAAGGTTTTGATAACTTTTGTCCTTCAATGCTTTAAGACTCTGTGGAGTGACTATAGGAGGAGTTCGCTCAGACACAACATATGTAAAAGAGACAAAATGGCGGCTTTGATTAAAAATGTCCGACTTTCTGTGGTGTTTGGACCAGGGCTCCAAGATACTTTTTCGTAGGTCCTGACATGATACACCTGTGCCGAATTTCATGATTGTCGGTCAAAGCTTGGTTTGGGGCTGATTTTTAAAATATTTCTAGGGGGCGCTGTACAGGAATTAGGCCACGCCCACCATCTATTTCACTGCATTCCTGTTTGGGGGTGGATTAGGATCGATCATAGTGAGTTTAGTGAAGATTGACTGAAATATGTAGAATTTAGAGCCAAACGTATGGCAACGGTGTCACATCTGACTTCGCTACACTGCCACGCCCTCCACTAAAAACTCTTGGTCCTTTAAAGCAAGTGAGACCAACTTGTTATCCGTCTTCTGACTCAAGATCATCTTGATTAGGTAAAGGGGGTCAGAGATGAAGCTTTCCAAGAAAAAAGCGATTTCCTGTTCTGAGGGGGCGGGGCTTAGATGAAGTCATCATATGACCACATAGGATCGTCAGGCATCCCACATGGATGACTCATGCCAGGTTTGGTGCAAACTGACCTTTTTATGTGAAAGTTATAGCGGTTTGAAATTCATGATGAATAGGCCAACTTTGAGGCATGGCTCCGCCCCTTTAACATACTCAAAAACTCAAGATTTTGATAACTTTTACTGTCCAGTGCCTTAACTGTATACTGACCACAGATGAAGCCGATAGCTCAAAATCCCTGGGAGGAGTTTGTTAAAGTTGGACATGTATGAAAATTCAAAAATGGACAAAATTGACCTTTTGACCCAAAATGGCCGACTTCCTATTGGGTTTAGGGCATACCTCGAAGAGACTTTTTTTTCTTGTTTTAGGGGGATCTACGTATGTACCAAGTTTCAGCTGTCTAGGATTTACTAGTTGGTCTATCTCACGTTAGGGGGCGCTGTAGAGTCACTTGTCCACGCCTATTTTTGATTCCATTAAAATACTAAAATTTCAGTTGGGGGACAATTTTGGGTGAAGTTTGGTGAGTTTTCATGTATGTTTAGGCTTGGAGGGGCAGGTAAGGGAGGGGCTGTGAGCAGAGGAGCAGCGTGAATAATGACAAGAAACAGGGAAATCATGATAAAAAGCTGAAAAGTCTTTCTATCTTTAGGGCAAAATTATGCAACAAATCAACTATACATTCAAAAAATGAGTAATTCACTTTTATAAAAGACTACTTAGCAAAATTATTTTTAAACATTACAATTGTAAATTATTTTATGTTGCTTTATTTTCATTTTTAATTTTCAGATATTTTGATAGATAGCTGCGATTGATGAGTAGTTATAATATTAAAAACATTTTCCTTCTGCCTAAATCAGTTCAGTCATGACGTGATTCAGAGCCCAATCCTCAATGATGAAAACATTCTGAATTTCTTCTAAAGAGGACTGTATACAAATGTACCCCACACCTTTCAGAATTTTATTCCCAGAAGCTCTTTTTTTTTGTATCCATGTAACTTTTACCTTTCACTTCACAGTCATGCACTATTTTGGGGTTGATCTGTCACATGAAATCACAACAGAGTTTATACACTATATCTAGAGAGAACGATATTTACCTACATTTAACCAAACACTTCTTCTAGTTTGCTCTCCAGATTAGCAACATTAGCAAAAGAACAAATAAAGGAGCCTGGAGAAAGGTCTGAGACTTTCAGCTCAAACAAGGGGTAGCAAACAGACAAAGAAAGGAGCTATGTAGTCTGTCCAGCAGAAATAAATGTAGGTGAACCCCACTGTGTTGGGAACATTGTATCCATGGATTAACACCACACGTTCAAACCCAATTTAGCAGAACTGGCAGCTCTGTGTGCACCATCTCTATGGGGTGTGTCCCTTGATTTTCTACTCTTTGCCCTCGTTTTATTTTCCCCCATAAAGCTTTTGGATATAAATGGTTAGAGGGGGTTAAGGAAGTATATTCATAAAGCTAATGGGGTGTGGGCTGGAATCAACAAAGATCCAAAAAAGAGGAGAAGGATTAAGAGATTTTTAGGGGCATAAGATACATGAGGCATGGTGTTGAAACAAAGCTGCTGCTCAGCCCAAGTGTTTGTTTAAAAAAAAAAAAAAAAAGAATCCGGACATGGTATACTTATTATGCAAAGAAGTATATATTTACCAGTCTGTCTATAAATAAATCTGAGTCTTTAAATAATTGTCTTAAAATATGAAAAGCAGTATCTTTTTGTTTCTTCCAAAGTCCTGAAATGATTTCACTTCCTTGTAAATATGCAACACAAACCAGAGCGTCTTTGTTTCTCTCAAGGTGAAGTGAAAATTGAAGCCCCGGGCTAAACACAGAAGCAATAATTTAATTATTCCCATCTTAAAGATTGCTATTGACAGTTGAAGGATGGGAACACTCACATCTAGTTAATGACTTCCACACATACTTGCCTAGGGGAAAAAGAAACATCAAGAATTACATCATAAGTATGGTCAACTGGCACTGACTGCTACCAGTGTTAGGGCTGCCTCCAGAAAGTTTTGATTATCTTGGGGGTACATTAAAAAATTAAAGGCTATGCCATAATGTTTGTTGTAATGTTTCTGCTGTAATATATTCATCAAATTAGTGAAAGGAGTCCACCTGGGTAGAATTCAAACAGCATCGTGAAGGAAAAGGAACACAGCATACAGCATAGGGAGAAAGTTCTTGGGACATGTTATCTGGGTTATGTTGCAAAATGTCATCCAAAGCTGTGAACATCTAACATAGGACTGTTCAATACATGTTCCTTGAAACTTGAGCTTGAAAAGACCTACCAAGACTTGGCCGTCCACATACAAGTAAATCCCATATTAATCAGAGAAACTACCAAAAAGGGCCAGGTTAACTTTGTCAAGGCTGCGGAGATTCACAACTCAGATGGAGTCTAAATCAGGACAACTATTAGTTGTGTACTACCTGGCCTTTATGAAAATGTGAAAGAATCCATATGAAGCTACTTTGGAAGTGTTATTCAAGCCATGTAGTAGATATAGCCAACATGTTAAAGAGGGTGCACTGGTGAAAAACCAATACTGCATCTCCCTGAACACACCATCCTCATAGTGAAACATGGTGGTGGAAGCATCATGTTGTGAGGATACTTTTCTCCAGCTCACTCAGGCAAGCTGGACAAAGTTAATGGAAAAATGGATGGCACTAAATGCAGATTAAACCTTGGAGAACTAAGGCTCTCCCATACTTCATCAGAAGCTGAACAGTCAACACGCAGTCAAATGGTTGCAGGACGTTCGTATTCGCACACACTTTTCACACACGGCGCAGACCACCTGGGGGATACCCCTCCCACTTCAGTATATGTCACGCCCTAAACATAGGTAAACAAAACGGTCACGGAGAGAGCACCACACTTTTCTGCAGACAGCCTCGTACAATGACTTTGCAATTTCCATCCATGAGCTTTCAACCATTTGACAATCTTTGGAGGTAGTTTGTGAAGAATTGTACAAATGTACATAATTCCTCACCATGTCTTCATTGAAGTGTAATGGGCAAGAAAAGTTTGCTTCTCTAGTTGAAGGGAAATATCAGCCTTATTGTCCAAGCGCATTTCCTCATAAAATCTACCCACATACTTCTGACCAATCACACAACACACACTGCACAGAGCTTTGTACGAAACTGCTTGATGCAGGCCTGGTGTTGAGAAGGGGAGGAGAACGCCTCTGTGCGAACAGGATGATGCAATCTTTGTCGATTTTTCATCAAAATATTTCGATTTCGACACTTTGGATGAAGTATGGGAGAGACTTTACAGGCGACTTAAGACCTCAGACTGACAGAGGCTCACGTTCCAGCAGGGCAACGGTATTAAACACAGCTATAGCTAAAGAAATACATTAAATACATGAGGTTTATGGCTGTAAAATGGGACAGATGATGTGTTAATAATGTCCTGTCTCTGTACATTTATCCCTTTCATTTTATCTTCCAGTGGAGGAGGAGGAATAAACGCTTTGTATTCATCCGTGTTTCTCTTTAGAAAATGCCCTCAAGCTTAGGTGTAAACACTGGTAATGTTGAGTTCATAATGTGGTGCAGAACAGTTTCATGTTGTGAAGGTTTCTGGTTTATTTAGAATTTGTTTGTCTAACAAAGATTTCAATGGACTTTTATTAGGAAGTAATGCTATTAGTGTTGCATATTTGATGTAGTACTGAGATGTGTCATCTGGTGGTGGGATTCACCCTGGACAGGTCACCAGTACATCACAGGGCAAAATCCATGGTCGCACAAACTCAGACCTAATGGAAATTTACAGAGCCCAGTCTATTTGGGGGCTGTGGGAGGAAGCCGCAGTACTCAGAGTGAATCCATGCATGCACAGGGAGAACATCCAAACTCAATGCAGATAAACCTCAATGCAGATTTGAACCCAGGACCTTCTTGCTGCAAGGCAACAGTGCTTCCAACTGCTCCACTATGGAGCCTGTGTGTCGTATTACCATCCATTTGATTTCATCTCTGTTAGCTGAGCCATTGAACTGTTCAGGCTCATTAAGTACACAGGGGTCTGCAGAAAACAATGAGCCAGATGTGACCAGATGATATGTGATCAATATAATCTCCCCTTGAATCCTTTAACAGCTTTATGTGTTCTTAGATACCTTAGTATATCACTACATTTGATGTCAAATCCTGCTCCATTCTAAACACCTTTCATTAAGATTACAGTGTACAAAATCACCCTGACTCACATCATCTTTGATAACCAATCATAAGGATTTTTTTTTTAACCTAATAAGCAGTTTAGTAGGAAATCGTCATTTAAAAACACTGCAATCTTCAGGCATATCCTAAAATAGTCGCCTGAAGTGACTACGACAGAAACATACCCTCATCAACAGTCATGATCTCACGCAAACAACCTTTCATTATTCTGCTATTTGAGCCACAGTATAAAAGCAAACAGGACCTTTTCTGTGAAACCTCTCTGTCCATTCATGGAACTACAGCACTAAATCAGACCTTAACGACTATGACTAATCAGACCCTTTAATCTCTGACCTTTTCGTCCTTCTTTGCAGAATACTTGTGTGTAAATCATTGCTGCCTTTTCACAAAATCGGAACCAGGAATTCTTAAAGGGTATGATGGAGCTCATGGTCTGTGTTTGCTCTATTAGAGCCAACACACTGATTTTAATCGCACTGACTTTGTGATATGAGGCATTATTTTGTCCCTCTTTCAGTCACTGAGGTTCACAGTAGAAAAGGATAAACCACATAAAGGTAGAGGTTTTCTGATTAATTTGAAACAAAAATTCTCAAATTTAGCCATTTAGAGGTTGTACTGTGTGGGAAAATGGGGGGAATCCAGCCTCTGTAAATATAAAGCACTGTATGTCCATAATCTGCACCACCAAACCAGCAAGATCTTTAAAAAAAAAAACTGCATTTATGCAGGGGATTGAATTTAATAATAGCCCCACATCAGTGAGTCAGAGCTCAATCAAATTTGCTGCAAGTACAAAAAAAAAATAAATCCAAACAGTAGAGCTGGTTACCTTGCAGGGCCGCTGGCAGATTTTCTTTACAAAGAGAGGAAAATTAGATATTCCTCCTGACTCTGCTGTACGGAATACACAAAAGACCACATCTGGTCAATCTAGTAACAATTATAAAAATTCCAAGATGACAAGGGATATAGAAAGGAAAAAAAAAAAAAAAAAAAAAAAAAAAAAAAAGAGGACAGGGGAACCAGGAATAGCACAAGTGCAGTCATTTTTCCACTGTCACCACATTCTTCCTCAAGAGGAGAGATTGTTGTAAAGTTAATGATTTGATGCACCTGGGCTTCCTTAGATACATAACTTTCTCCCAACTTGCCTTATGAACTCAATTTGCATTGGTTTTGTAACTAAGATCAAACCAGATTTCATGTAATCAGATTTAAATCTCTATATAATTGTACTGCACTTGGCTGAACTGATAATACAGCTTTATATACCTGGATATGAATTGGAATTGTTGCTTTGTAAAGTGCCTTGAGTTGACATTGCTAATTAAAATAGCCCATTATAAATAAACTGAAAAGATGTGACAGTGACGAAGCAAGCACAATGAATAGATAAATAAGTTATAAATTAAATTTTAGACAGGGAGAAGTAATTGTGTCTACTGCACCCACAGCATGCCCGAAGTAACTGTAATTCAAAACATCTGTTTTTTATCTGCTCTGTGTTAATTGCTCCCTTCACTAATTTGAACAGATATTTTGTCATTTTGTTTCTTTGTATTATTTAGTACTTGGAGACAAACTGGTTTGTATGCATGTGCTTAATTATTGCATCACAGTTTTTGGTTTTTTTTAATTTAATTTTGTGATGTATTCATGACTTTTTGAGATAGTCATAAAAGAGGCACAAATTCAATTTATTATACTTCTATTCCTTTCTCGATCCAGCTGACTCTTAATATTATAACCACTGATCAAAATAACTGAGTGACCTCCTTCTGGCAGATATTAGAGTCCACATTTCATTGCACTAAACAAGTAGATAATGTAAATTTAATTTAACTCATCGGTTGTAGATGGCTGGTAGAAAACCTCCCCAATGTTGGGGTGAAGCAAAGCATGCTTGGCATGGAACATCCTGTAGCAGACGACAATATTTCTGTGGCAATGAAAACTACTGCAGCACCTATTTTAGTCATCGTGTTACAAGACACCTTCCAATGAACATACCATGCCTAGAAGAATAATGTTGATTCCTTTTCAATGAGCAAACAGTGAGATCCAGTGCTACATCAAATAGGGATCATTACAAACTCTTAACCTAATGCCAATTGTGTGTCAAATCTGAAAACAATAGGACATGTTTGTAGTTTTTGACGAGTTTTCCAAGGAACCAAAGTGTTAACAGGTCACAGCTCAATGACCAATCATGGGAAAGAGTTTATTTATAGATTTTGTATCAAAGGTCAAAGGTCAGACCACTTCTTCTGCTAATTGACACCCCTCTTCCTCCCCCAGACTCCTCTTACCTGTGCCGGGTGTGAGATTGTGGCCGTCTGTGTGGAGGTCCTTGCAGATTCCTCAGCTTATGTTTCCCTGCCTCAGTCTCAGCGTGGTTTCTCTGGCTACGTGGAGGATGGAGACAGCTGCTCTTATATAGACCCACCCCTTCAACCTCCTCCTCTCCTCATCCCTCTTTCCCTCCATTCTGAACTCCCTTTTTCATGAGGGAGAGAGGACCAAGATGCAGACTGGAAGGGCGGAGGTAAAGATGGGGGGGGGGGGGCAATGAGTGATGGAGGTAGGAGGGAGAGAGTGCAAGCGTGCAAGGAGGAGTGAAAGTCAAGATGATGACAAAATATTGAAGGATTGAGGGTGTAGGGAAAAAAAAGGGAAGGATAAAAATTCAAGAGCATGGGCGGGCACAGAATAAGCATGAAGGAAGACATGTTTAAAAATAGTGCCGCTTTAAATTTTTCTTGTGATACCCATGGCAAAAACATCACAAATAACATTCATATCATGATAGTCATATCATAAAGTATGAAAAGTTGCATTTTTAATTACAACATAAATGATTCTCATCAACATAGTCAAAGTACAGTGCTCTGAAAAAATATTTACACCATTACAAATTTCCTCTGTTTTTGTATTTGGTCACTCTTAAATGTTTTAGATCAAAAAAATTTTAAAAATTACACGAGTAAATACAAAATATAGTTTTCAAGTGAGGATTTAATGTATTACAGAAAATAAAAAGCCATTCAAGCCAACCTGGTCCTCTGGATAAAGGAACTGCCTCCCCCGTTGAGATAGGGGAGAGATGCCATCAGGTTTGTGTTAACTGGCCATGATGCTGTGGAGCAATTTTAGGCCACTCTTCTTACCCTAAACCAAGAAAGAACTTATATTATACCAACAGACAATATTCACCATTTTCCTTCTACTTTGGTCTTCTCTTCTTCCTAGATGTCCACCTGCAACAGAAAACAAGAATTACTGAACGTATTACATTTCTGAAACCTCTGGGAAAATAAGCTTTGCTTTAGTCATGCCAGAGTCCTGTTTCCTGTCTGTATGCGTGTCAGAAAACTAGATGAAAACATGACAGTGTTCTGACATGTTGAAGTGTGACAAAAAGGCAAAAACAGAAGAAATTTGTAAGGGGAAAACTATTTTTTCAATGTACTATATGTACCATTACTGCCTGTAATTATGTCCTATTCAGTGTTTGGGGAAGTTTATGAGGGGAGGTTGAAGGACAACCATGTCACTCCTCCACCAATTTGTGGGAGTGACAGTAAGATGTCCTCCAACCTCTATTCAAGAAGTGGCAGGACTGTATTACTGTCACTCTGCTCACGAACAAAACTCTGTGCTGGAAACAAAAGAATCATGACAAGCATCAATTCAAGAGTTTCTCATTGTGTGTCCGCTGGGACTTCATTATTAGGAGTATGCTGCCTGCTTCTCCCTGATTAAAGTTACTGTATCTGTATCCACGAGTCTGTTGACGCAATGGGAAATGCAGAACAACAACACAAGTCGTTATTATGAGTCAAACATAAAGTTTTGAGTGTTATTATCAGGGTTCTACAGAATTTTCCAGACTTAAATATTTTGTGCTTTTTAACTTACTGTAGCTATTGAACGTGCTAACCAGAGGCACAAAAAAAAAAAAAAAAAAAAAAAAAAAAAAACGGACCGAAGCAAGAAAGAAAAAAAAGAAGAGATGGACAGATGGATGAACAAAGAGAAGAACTGATGGATGAATGGATGCCATGCAAACTGATGAACAGATGATACACAGATAAACAATGAACTGACAGGAAGTACCAAGAGAAAAACTTTCGTAAACATATACAGACATGTCTGCTCAGTACGATCATTTATTAATAAAATGTTAATACATTTTATTGTGTCATAGCTGTGAAAATTTTGCTGCACCCATGCACCTAAAAAAGTGCTACTGTGACATAACCAGCTGTCATTAACCCACTGTTGTGGTTGGGGCATTATTGAGACTTTAGCTGACACTTGTCCTTTCCATCTTTATGAAAGCTTAGAAATACTCCCTCTCCTGAAAGCAAACCCCAAATAATCAGTCCACACAGACTGACTTGTCAATTAGATGTAGACAGAAGGTAACTGGGACACAAAATCATGTCACAACCAACTTTTATCTACAGCAGCAAATGGTAAGCCTGCACAGGGGGAAGGATGGAGAAAGTCTAGGTCAATGATGGAGCTTCCATGACCAGAACTACATTAACAGTTTTTCATCAAATTTCATAATCACATTTGGATAGAAAAAAGAAACTAGAAAAGTTGAGTATTTTAACCACTCACTGTGGTATGTTTAAAAAAATATTTATGCATAATTACTTAAAAAAAATGCTTGACCTTAAAAAGCTTGTGTGTGTGTGGTGGCAAGCACTCTCAGCTCCACTGGAGCATAGATTCTGGTGTCACCTTTTACTGGGATGGCTCCATCAACCTCTATGAATCTGAACAGTAATAAGCAGGTGCAGAAAATGAGTGAAAATATTTCCTAGCCTATATAACCTTTATCAACTTGAAAAAAAAAAAAAAAAAAAGGACTACCAATTACCTATATGTTTTTCCTAACATATGTGGACACATTTGATATCAACTTTAGCACTACTGAAATTTTGTAATGATATAAATACACTTAAAAAAAATAAAAAATCTGTTTAATGTGATTGAAAAAAGTATGATTTCTGGGGAGGAATAAATTAGGACAGGTGTCAAAATAATTTTACTAATCTGGCCTAAAATTACTCTTTTCTTCAGTAAACTTTAATTCATGCCTCACCCCAAGTTCAATTTTTTTGGTTGCACTCTACAAAAAAAAAACAAAAAAAAACAAACAAAAAAAAACGGTAAAACATTGTTGTCTTTTCTTCAGTTTCATTGTTTATTTATAATGATGGATCTTTTCAGAGTTGTTAAATTGATATTAACTATCCATGTCTCCAAATATGTTAGAAAAACCAACAGGTTGTTGTAGGGTGTCTTAATGTTTCTGAATGAATCCATGATGACTGCTGAGGCTGCAGCTTTAGGAAGTTTCCAAACTTTTACTGCCTTACAAACAAAGAAACAGAGGTTGTTGCAAAAGCGAAGATAACCCCTTGAGGTCAATAGGCTGTTATTGAGTTTGTCTTTTCTACTGCATGCTTCATTAGCAGATAGCCATCAGAGGAAAGCCAGCGGCTGGGTCAAATAATTCAACGGGTGGACTTTATAACTGAGGCGTTCCGGATTCCCAACCCTCTCACCCATTATTTCTACTCACTACACAATGCATCATGACTTAATGCACCTTCAATGCACTTAACACGCATTGGAATCACTCAGACTTTACATTTTCTCACCACTTTTTCTAAAAGGAAATATAATTGTTAAGGCTCAGCTGCTATAGGAATTGGAAGTACCTTAAACCCCCTGTGGATTAGAGACATGGTGTTTGTCATGATCTTCATACTTTGTGAAGACCTGCATAATCAAAGGTAAATGTTTTTTTTAATCTGAAAAGATAAAGGATTGTCACAATTAACTCTGATTGGTTGTCAAAAAAGTACCAGAAAGAGTAAGATAATTTGACATGATTTTACTGAGCCAAATTAAGCTGAAATCAAATCAGAAGGCATCCGATCACATTTAAATCAGATTATTAGAGGGCAGATAGTGTGGCATAATTAGAACAGATGCAGGGTCAACAGATGCATATCTCATCAGTTCAAAGTTGCACGCTCCTCCATTCTCACAGACCAAAATAAACAGAGGAAATAAACCTCAGCAGCACCAGATGAGCAGCCAGCACTCAGTAATTACGGTTTACAATACCGCCTTATTTGATGCGCCTCATGAGTGTCCAACCCTGATTACGCACTCTACTGTTTTGGAGATCTGAAAAGGGAAAAAAAAAAAAAAAAAAGCAAAATGAGCAATTAGGCTGCATTGTGAAGCCAACCGCATCAAGCTGATCACCGGTGAAGCCAAAGAGCACCACTAAGAGAAGTGCTTCCATTGGAAAGTAGCTTGAAAACCGAACCGAATATAGTTTGTGGGAAACAAGCAGAGAAGTAAGTTCAGAAGAGGACTGAAAAACAAGGAGATTGTTTGCTGTGTCTGTTACGTGGGGCAGATTTTTGTCTATTGAATAGATCAGTGTCATTCATTAAACACTCATTAAGACCTTTCCTGTGGGAAATAGCTAATAGCTAAGTAGTACATTTATCAGAACCACATCAGATGCTTATTTTAGCCTGCATCAAAACAACTTGAAGTATAAAACATAAATTTAAAGGAAAAGCAGAGAAGCTCAATTTCCTCGCAATTATTTAAAATCTTGTTCTTGAAAATAAATTATTATTGTGCAACTTTGCGCTAAAAAAAAAGTATTCTTTGCTTATGGCAAAGAATAAATTAAGACACTTAAATTATCCCACTTAAAATGGCTAATATTACACAAAGACTGATCATATCCAGTGAACATGATGAGAACGTCATTGCTTGGCATTTTGAAGGAGGTTTGCCCTGTTTAAACCTCAGACTGGTTTGCTCCTGTTAGTTTGATGTGGTTCTGACAGTTAAAGTGAGAGTGAACACCGTGCTGCAAGCCAGAGAGCTGTCTGAGGCTTTGGGGAAGAAAACTGTAGCAGTGAATGAGTCTGGTAAGGGAATTAAGGAGGCCTCAAAGGGATTTGAAACCAGACATTCCACTCCACGGAAAATAATCTAGAAGTGGAGAATGCCCCAAACAACTGCTCACATGCTCAGGTCTGTCTCTCCGAGCAAGTTGACCATGAGAGCATGTCACAAGATGCTAAAAGAAGTCTCCAAAATCCATAAAACCCTGTTTTGCTACTGCTGATGTGAAACTTCATGCCTGTACAAGCAGAAAGAGACTTTCATTTGAGGTGTACAAAGATGAAACCTTTGCTCTATGAGAAAAATATGAATGCCAGGCTAGAGATTGCCCGACTAAACAAAAAAAGTAGGACAATGATATTCTGGAATAATGATTTCAGTCTCATGAAAAACATTCAATCAAGACATGAAATAAGAAATATAGGTTCTTTTTTTTCCCTTTTTATTGTTTATGGCCAACAGAATTTGTGAGTTTTGCTGAGAGATCAGTGGTATGATCTGTAAAAATGTTATGAGAGCACAATTTGTGTCCCTCTCACCGCTTTAGGTGTATTTCATCAAATTGATCATGAAAATTTAAACAGCTTTACATATACACTGAAATATTTTATTTAATACAGTGTAAAAAACTTGAACTAAATTTGATATTTTTATGAGAAATAATATAGTTTTTTTCGCTTGCAACACCTATTTTGTGATGTTCCTCAAGGCCAAGATGAAAGTATACTTTGAATATACCAAATAAGACTATAAAACAAATTTATAAATTTTGATATCAACTTAAACATGTATTTGTGCTCTTTTGTAGTGATGTTTTTCTAGATTTACTGTTAATTATTCATTAAAACTACATTATTTAGTTCTGTCCCTGGGTAACACCTCAACCCCATTACATGAATGATTTTCCCCCCATAAATAAAATTGCATGATCCATAATAGCATGCACCTCAGGAAAGGACATCACTAAAGTCTTTTGAACAACAGAACAGAAGAGATGGCCAAGTTGCTCCCTTCTTTTCCTTTATTTTGGTCATTTAACTTTTAACATTGTGGTCGTCAAATTCAATGACTCAACACCGTAACATAAAAAAAGGATACAAAACTATTACTTATGAGAAAAGTTGTTTTTATTTCAAGAATATATGCTAATTCTGAATCTAATGCATGCCATGTGATCTCTCTCTGGTATTCACTACATGGAGTAGTGACCATTTTGTGCAAAAAAAAAAATAATTTTTTTTAAAAATCGAAACCTTGTCACATTCAACCCTCTTACGTTTTATTGTGACGGGGTTGGGATTTTAATCCTTTGCTTAAGTTATTCAGTTATTTAAGTTACTTATTATATTCAATCAACGTTCGGCTAGAACATGTAAGCTGAATGTGATTTATGTTCCATGGTCAAGCTATGAGTAAGATGGCACCAACAACAGCAGCAAAAAGGCAGAGAAAGTACTCTTCAAAGCTGATTCTGAAATATGGGAGAGATACCTGTAGAGTGAACGTGAGAGAAAGAATGTAGAGGCAGTTAAAAAGGAAGGAATTAAAGACCTGACTGAAAGAGAACAATGTAAGAAAATAAAAATGTGGAGAGCAGCTTACCAAAGGAACAAGAAGAGGAGAGAAGCAGTCCAGAACTTATTAAGCACTCCTCTGCAGAGTCCAGATTAGGGAGATCACTAACTTTTCTCACCCAAATCAACTTTGATTGTTTTGTAGGCAATATCTAGTAGCTAGGAAGAAGGACAGAGGAGGAAAAAAATATATCTATCTATCTTTGGTAAAAAGCAGGCCATTTTTCTACACAATACTTCCCACAAGGGGTCTGGACACTTGGCTTTTGAGAAGCAATTGCTTGCTGGAGACATGGACTCTACTGAAGTTTTAAATAATTGGATCTGAATTTACCCAGCCGTCAACATTTGGTCATGATGTATGTAATGCCCCAGCTTAACTATGAATACAGCTACGCTATGAAGCTTATCCGAAATTGCATGCACTGTAAACAACCTTGTGGGGAGTAGGGCCACAACATCCTTGCCAGCAATAAAATGTGTCAAACATTCCTTACTCCAACTTTAATTGCTCAATATTTGGAAGCGTGGACTGAATGGCTTTGTTCACTTCCTTCCCTTCCATTGCCAAACTACAACCACAGTCAGACTACAATTCTAAAACAGCACAGAAAATCGACATCATCGTTCACTTCTCCTGCTGTTCACTGATTGGCCAGGATAAAATTGATTCTAAGAAATTGAGCTCAGTGGGACAAATCCCAGACAGGGCACTGAAGGGGGATGAAAATCAAGCGTAGGAAGGCAATGGCCAGACTAGAAAGAAATAAGCTTAAGAGGCAAATAGCTGAACTTGGAAAAAAAAACTTGTAAAAGAAAGGAAAAAGAAGCAAAGATACAAAAAAGGTGCCAACGCTCAAAGAAACATTTAGATTCACAAAGGTCAAAAATAACGAGGCTAACTTCAAATTGTTCCATTAACCCCCAAATAAATAAAAAAAACCCATCACCATCAATCAATTATTCAGAATATTAGTGATAAATAATTGCAGTGTAATTGAATTTTAAAAATCTAAAGTGAAAACAAGGACAACAGTGTTAGCTGTATCAGTTTAACACAGTGTGTGTGTGTGTGTGTGTGTGTGTGTGTGTGTGTGTGCACTAAGCCTCATCTGCTCAAATATACTAGGCCTATACTTTTTATTTGAAAATCCAAGGGATTCACTTGCAAATTTTTGGAACCTGTATTTTATTTTATAATTATCCCTGTTGTGACTTTGGCAGTCAGCTGCCTTTCCCTGTCCTTGGTGGCTTTTTTCATAGCTGTTGTCCTTTTTAATGGTAAAATAAAATGCAATGCTAACAGCAAGTCCTATACAGTGAATTTGAGAGTACAAAAAACTCAAAACAACTTCTTATGTAAAACCGTATTTGTCCCTTCACCCCCGTTATCCTAGTCTCACTCTCAACTCTGTCACACCTACATTTTCAAACAATATTTCTAAAAATGTTTATAAAGCTAATTTAGTGTTAGTTGATTTCTGTCTAAAATGATGAAGGATATCATCAGACCACTGATTTTATTCAAAATTCTTCTGTTAAACAAAAGGTTTGATGAAAAATGACAAAAGAACTTTCACACACACACATGCATTTCAGGCTTTAAAATAGCAAAAATGTGAGAGTGTCATGGTTTGTAGTAGTTGTGGACCCAAATGAAGAGGCAGCGAGTAGATTTTGAAGATTTAATAAAAATGACAAAAACTTACAAAAACACTGGAGGAAGCAGCAAACCAGAGCAAAAAACAAAAACAGTGGCGCACAATGAGGAAGAAGACAGATAAGTAACCAGTTGACAACAGGTAGCACAACAGGAGAAACCAGTGAGGAGTGGGAGAAAAAGAGGAGCTTAAATACTAGGGGAGTGACTGCAGGAACAAAGACAGGGGCTGACTGGTTAAATGTTTGCAGGTGTGGAGAAGGAGCTAGAGGGAGACTGAGGAGAGAGAGAGAATGGAATGGCAGCAGGGGGCGAGAGAGAGTAAACAGGGGAGCAAGGAAAATCAATCTAACAGAAACAGGATAACTAAATACTGTACTAAAGTAAAACAGAAACAAGGCTGATCTTAAAAAAACATAAGAAACACAGGATAACAACAATCAAAACTGGAGTCAAAATAAACCTCAAAACAACCCAAAACCACCCAGGTTCTGACAGAGAGTTTTGTCATTTTCACATTCAAAATTACTTAATTAGTTAGGGAGACATCTGATTAGTACATAGATATTGCCTTCTTTAGAAATACACTTTATATTCATATTTAGGGAGCCACAATAGTGTCCATAACGGGGTTGAAGAATTACAGTGGCCACATCTTGAAATAATGACCAATAATAATGTAAAGTAATACCTGAGATGGGAAATGTGTTTTTCTGATGCTTAACTATGTCCTTAATGCTTAGAGATATACATAAAACTGATAAATTTTAGTTAAAAATTTGAAAATGTCAAAGTCCAATTTGAGCCATTCTCGTAGAATGACTCATGAGCAATTGTCTGCAGTAGATATTGTTTTAGGTATTCAAACAGATTTGTCGATCCTGAGAGCTGAAGCTAATGGCTAATTCGAAAAGTGCCCAGATCAAAGTGGACTACCACTGTCTCACTCTCAAAAGTGTCATAGCAATTTATGCCACAGCTATTTTCCAAATCTTTAAACTGTCATCGTGTTTCCAGTGGACCTTATTTCCACAGAAGTCAATGATTATCTACACAGGAAGTGGAGGGTGGAGGTGGCACACCACCAGTGATCTTCCTGTGTAAAGTGGATACTTAGAATGAAACAAAGTGTTTCTAGTCAGAATGACTACCTAAAAGAAGAGGAAAGCAGTATAATTATATTATACTGATTGATCCATTTTTATGCTGTAATATTCTTCCAGATCCATCTTCCCATTCAGGAACTCTTGCATGTGTGGCTTTTTTGGGTGTACATCACAACATGCCTTTTATATTTTGAAATATACTTCCAGCATTGTAAGTCTGTTTTTGTGTTTTCTCTCTTTTCATTCTTTATTCCGCATCCTCCTATCCAGTCAAAGAAAGGGCAGCAAGAGGTTGCAGATTTGTCGGAAAGAGATAACGGGCCTTATCTTACCCCCACCAGATGCTGACACAACTGATCCAATCGAGACCAGGTTAAAACAATTCATTGACTTTTACACCAGAAGAAATAGATTCAGGGAGGAGGAAAGAGACGAGAGGAGGCTTGGAGTTCTTTTTGCCAAAGTAAACATCTTGAAGGAACAATGCATTATTCTAATTCATTTATTTGAGTAGGACGGAGGAGATTTACTTGGAACGGAAGTTTTTAGAGATTTTCAGCCTGATTTTTGAGGCAAGAATTTGACCTGAGTTGTCCACTTTTCAATCTGGAGGCAAAGGGAAATGTTTTCTACTCTACAAAGAGGTCTAACCAGTTAGATAAACCAAATCCACATACTGCAGATTCTCACCTACTGCCCCAATGTGAACAAATTAAGCCATTTTCATAGAATTGTTGTGTATGTCATCCAATCAGCAAGTGACTTCAGGGCATCCAGTTCTGCACCAACACAGATCCAACCTTCTGGTTGTTAAGCCTCCTGGTGCCTGCTACTTTCAGGCTCAGGTTCACCACCAGCCCTTTGGTTTTTCTAAGACAGATTTTCTTATCACTAGCCAATAATAGGGTCTTCTGTTTCTGCACTCAGACTGATCACAGTTCCAGATGTCAACTAAGAATTGTGCTGAGGTGCACAGAGTGAAGAGAAAGATTGACAGTACAGCATCTTGTGGTGCTCATGTGTTACTCAGCATTGTGTCAGACTCAAATCTTAGTAATCTTACATAGTGAGGTCTTCATGTGAAATAATCCATCATCCAAGACACCAAGGAAGGATCCACCTGCACTCTGACTAGCTTACAATCCAGGATGGTACTAAAAGCACAAAAAAAAAAAAAACCTCAAAAATGATTGTCCTCAAATGACTAAGGCAGTTGATTGTGCCCCTCACCTCGATGCTCTTCTGGTAGGAGAACTGAAAAAGGTAGGTGAAGACAGATGAAAAAATGTCTGGGAATCAATGATGCTGACTTCCTTTCTCATAAGATATGTTTAAATTAATAAATTCTTAAATGGATCAGCTCCTTCATCAGTGATGGCTTCAACCAGTTACTGTTTCTTATCACACAGATCCGATCATGACATACTCTTTATTCATCCTTGTCTTTCTGTTTTCTCAGTATTTCATCTATGATATAGACATCTAATCCAATGTCACCATGATGGGTCACTGTCTGATGGGTGGGACTAATTCCTCCATACTAAATTATCATGAACTTTTATCTTCCATGCCATGATGTTGTTTAGTTGTGTTTGCCTGTGAAAACCTCTATAGACTAAATGTCACAGACATGATTCATGCACAAACACATCGGAACATGTCATTTTCCTTCCATCCAACATGCCAAAAAGGTTACTGCGACTGCCCCTTTCGCCTCTACAGCCGACTGCCACCACCTGTTCCCATCTGAGCTGATGATGGCAGACAGGACCGTCTGTCACGACATATTTCACACCTAAAGTAGTGTTAGTTCAAAGACAAAGTTGATAACCAGCTAGCTAACCTTTCTCCCCTTTCACAAATGCATTTTAATTAAATAAATAGTAAGTAATAAGTAATAGTAATAAATCCAGTTCTTATGAATTTATAAGAACTGAATTCCTTTTTTTAAAGAGTAAAGTTTAAACCAAAGAGTAAATATGTCTATGGGATTTAAAACTTTGGAGAAATCACCTTTGTTCTCAAGTGCCTCCTTGAGGGAAGAATCAAAGGCCAAGTTCAGGGCCATGATCTTGTCGATGTTAGTGGAGTGCACAGTTAATGCCTAATTGAAGCTTAATGGTTTAATACCATGACAAAATGTAGTAAAGAGCTAAAGTTGATACCCAGAGGTTGATGTGCTGCCATCTTCTCACTCAAATGGAGGAGCAACCTCCCGATGCTCAGTGGAAACCTTCAGAAAAACACATATTATTTTTCATAAAATATCAGGTGGTACAGCAGTTGGTACCTCTAGCAATCACTTTGTAATAGCTATAGCTGAAGAATTTTTTTATTTTTGGTGGTTCCTTTTTCAAATAGATCCAAATATGCTGGAACTTCTAATCATTAATCCATAACTTTTTGTCCTGAGATCCATTTCTTTTAGTGGCTACAAGATGGGAAATGGACCCACATTTATCTTGCCACTATGCTTAATTAGCAGGATGGTAAGGGAGGTAAAAATGGAAAAAGAAAAATTCTCAGAAGCTCATTACTAGATAACTAGAGCAAAAAGTGGCTTATCACGGTCTCCATGACAACCATTAGAAGCCATCTGGATACCAACAGGTTGTTTATGATGCCCAGACAAAGAAACTCCAATTCTGCCCTACCATCACAAATGTAAACATGGGACTCGAGCTGGATTTGTATGCTTTAGTCAGATGAGGCTTTTTGGCAACAAATTGTGAAAAGTATTTCATGCCCACTGTTAAGTATGGTGGAGGAACTGTGATGATGAGGGCCTGTTGATCTCCAGTGTCCTCACTGACTAAATATCCTCAAGAGGCAAACTCAGTGATAGAGTATGCTACTGCAATAAAGATTTGTCTATTTTGAGGCTGTTTGGACATCTATTTGGGCCAGAGGACCTTAGAAGATTTGACCACATTTATGTGGATTAAGGAGTGCAGAAGCCTGTCATACTAAAATTGATTTTCTCCATTCTAAGCAAGTATCCATGCTGGCAGTCCATCATCAGGACATGTGGACTGGAATGTAAGCAGCATGTTTTAGGAATGTCAGTAATTTAGTCCACAGCAGGGAAATGACTGTGAAGTGAATACCACTTGCCCTGGTTTTGGGGTGAGGTTGCCCCAGTTCTTTTACAACTTCAGGGGAGGATGTATAAGTAGGAGTATCTGGCCCAACAAATAAAGATGGTTTTTGGGGAAAACTTACAAATGTGTTTTTATGTCAGTGTCACAACAACTGTCATAAAGTTGTTTGACTGTAAAGGCTAGGGATTGTTTGGGATTATTTTCAATCTTCCAAGCCATAAAAATGAAGTAGATGTTTGCTGTAGGGCAGATCGCCTCTAACATGGTACCTCAATCAAACTACTAGCTGTGTCTTTTTTGAAACAATGACAACATGGTGCCGTTCAGTGATGATAAGTGTTTTTTGCGTCGTTCTGTAACAGTGTTACAGCATCACCAATTGACCCATCATACTTACTACAGCATTTTCTGTGGTCTTGGATCCCGTTGTCTGATTGCACTTTTTTGTCTCCTTGTGGACTGGGAACTCATGAAAAAAAACACATAAACACCAAAAAAAAAAAAACATGAACCATGACAGTTAGCAACATTTGACTGTTACCTTTCAGCAGTGCTTTAAATATTTTAGCATTTTAGTACTGTATTTGTTAAAAGGTAAAAATCCCTAGCGTCCAGCACAAAGATAAAATTGCTCAATGAGTTATATTGACATCCATTTAGACTTTTCAGATTTTTACTAATGTTTCTTCTTGTTTCAAATATTTTTGTGACCTTTTGAGCAAAACTTAATTACTTTCTATAGGAGACAGTCCCTCATGTTGCTCATCTATGCTGTGAGCTCAGAGAAGGAAGAAATTGTTTTGTTCAACCACCATCATAAGAGTGCAATCTATGTTTAAATACAGTTCAGTTGTTGAAATATATGAGGAAACTGAGCAAATTAACTCTGGTCTTTTTGTTTTGTTGCCTGGAGTCTGTAGTTTTGCAGCCATCTTACCAAGATCAAAGCTGGTGTGACTGAAACACAAAAGACTTGGCCGATCAGCATCTTCTACCTAATAGCAATATGAGCAGGTTTAGGGCATTATAGCAATCAACAGTGACAGCTCCTGTTCACCTGAGTTATTCTGTAAATCTCATCACTGTGTGTGATGAGTGTTGTGCTTGGCTTGATTGATGCATGTTTTCATGATCTCCACTGCTAGCTTTTGTAGGGCTCCTTCACTATCGTCAGCTTCATTGAGTAGAAGACATTCAAGTTAGATCCAGTTAGGTTTCAATCATACCTCCACCACATTGGCTGATTTATTAGCCACTTAAAGCTATGTGGTGATGGCCATATCAGCTTCAACTTATGAGAAAATGATTGAATAAATATATTCCTCTATAACTTTAACCCTATGGGTCACTGCATCTAATCTTCTTAATCTTGAAAGAGAGCCAGGATGGCTCTGTAATTGGGTGCAATAGGAATGACTCATAGCCAGAACTGATGTGATAGGCAATGGTTAGCATCAATAATCTACCTAATACCTGTTTAGTGGAAGAGTGATGGAGAAAGCGAGATGAATAGAAGAAAGAGAAACTATAGAGTAAATACACACCAGTTCAAAGACAGAAACAGATAAACACAAATGAGATTTCTGATAAGATGTATTCTGTCCACATCCGGACAACTAACAGCTTCTTTTCCGGATCTGGAAACAGAGATCATTGATGGATCTGAGTGTCTGTATTAACAGGCTGGGCAACCAGGTGGATATTTTTTTTAAATGATGTGAGAGGACTCTGGTATGGAAGAACTGAACATACTTCAAAAACACAGAAATCAATTTAATAGGTGGCAAAAGGAATCTTGCAACACACTGAATTATCATTAATACTGTTCTATGTTCCAATGGTTACAAAGATTTTTTTGCAATAGCTGTATGACATGAAGAAACAGTTGAGCAAATTGTTATAATCTATAGGACTTTTGTTTTCTGTCACTCTAGCTTGTTTATTCACTATGGTTATGGTAGATCTTAGTTCTTGCTTTTTTTAAACACCTCTTTTCTTTAGACATGTGTTCCTATTGGTCCTTTTTCTGTGATTCGTTTTCACCTTATTGATTTGAGTCTTGGTTATTTCTTATGATGGGTTGTGTTTCTTGTTTGTATACTCTTGTGTTCTCTGTGCATCGCTCCATCAGCCACTTCTCAAATTTCATCAATCCAACCTCAGACAGTTGCTTTCCCTCACAACTTCACCGTGTTATTAAACAACCATCTTCTCCTTGTTCAGTAATCACCTCTTCAGCTTTTTGTTAGATCCTCCTGCTATTACCACCAGCCTGTTTCCTTGTGGCCCTCTCATGATTTATTATTTTGGATCTCCCCACCCAGACTTCAGTTTTTCAAGAGTTTTGATTTTGATACCCTGCTACTTTAGTAAGTTTGTAATCATCACAAAGACAAACAAAAGAAAACTCTCCAATGCTCACTGAAGTTTCATTTTATTCCAGGGATAGAGAATATCAACTAAAAATCCTGAAAACACTAATTACATAAATGTATGCATTTGATTTACCCACCACTGAATGATATAAATACTCAGTGATGTGTTTTAAGACTGCAAATTATGTCTTAGAAGTTGGTGAAGCAACCTTTCTTGACAAGGACAGTGCTAAGATATTTTCATTCATTTTGCGATGTGCAAACATCTCAGGAGGGATTTTGGTTCACTCCTTCGCAAGAGAACTCTCTAATAATGTGGGTTTCATGCCTGGCAGAGGACACATTTTTCAGCATTCACAAATATCCAGTAGGATTTGCTTTGCATCATTTCTTGGCAGCAAGCTCAATGTTTGATAAGAGCTGTGAAAATTAAGATACATTTGGAGGTGTTTATCACTACAGTGGCTTCTGTGTGGCATCTTGTTCATCTTTATCACTGAGATGGGTTCCCACAAGTAGGCTATGTACTACTATCAATCAAGCAGTGCATTCAAGCAGCTTGGAGGAAGGGTTGGTGCATTGTTTCAGGGATGAAAGGGGAAAACTGTGTAGAACCTAGAGAATCATACCTTGGCTTTAGGTGCCTGATAAACTGCAGTCCTATAAGCTTCATTTGGATGTCTGGATCAGAAGCACATGGATTACTGGACAGTTATTTAAAAAAACAAACAAACAAAAAACAATAAGCAGCCCTCTGAACTTATTGCACAGTGTGCTCAGTTTATCAGCAACACCTGTACTTAGAAACACAGTGAGGGCGACTGTGGTTGGTGATTTCTTGGTAACACAGAAGGTACTGCAAGTTTCCTTGTTGCATCAGACTCTCCCAAGTGCAGCTCCTGCTCTCCTCAGCTATTGTGGAGCATTATATATGTAGTGTTGAGTACTATATAAATGGAAGGTGAGCCAATAATAATAGATATACAAAATAATCTCACAGGCCTGACGCAACTATGTCGCAGGCCTGTGAGCCTTGAGTTTGACATGCCTGGGGGAGAGGACCAAATCTTTATTTCACTCTGTGATGTGCAAATCTGTGAAGATAATCTTAATGGTAGTAGTCTGCAAACAAGACAAACAATCCAAGCAAGGCACACTAGACTGGATGGTGGAGGACACCATGGGGACTATAAACTAATCAAACATGTTTAGATCAGTGATTAAGGCTTAGCCATTTCAAAGCCAGAACAACTGCAACAGATGTTTCATGTTCATTTTGAAACACATCCATGATTTTAAGGTCATAGGTCTTTTTGTTTGTTTGTTTTAGCTGGAATTTTTGAGACTTGTCAAAAATCACAGTTTTCTGCATTTCCCTCTCAGAAGAGATGTACTTTTGGGGCTTTTCTGTAATCAAAAAGCTACGCTTGGTGTCACCAGTCACACTTTGTTTTAGTGTCCATTCTGAAGTTTTCTTTAATTCCTTTTCCCTCATTGAGACCATGCCTCTGCTCAACCTGGGGTCAGTTACTCTCTAAAGGCTGCATCGAGGAAGATTGGCTACAGTTCTGTGAACCTCAAACTTTCTAACAGTATCAGCAGCTGCTGTCGTCACAGGAACATTAGCCATTACCTTGGCTGCAGATTGGAATTGTTTTCCTCTTCCCTTCCACTTTTTTCTTCTTTTGTCTACACTCAAAATGCACACAATGGCTCAGAGCAACACAAATGTAAATCTGTCCATTTTAATATGTTTCATCTCCGAAGATTAAGTTTACATTTAAAATACTTTGTTTTGTTTTGTTTTGTTTTTGACCATATCAAAATTGGTTTATTTTCGCAAAACTGCTGTGGAAACCTTTTTTTCGCATCACACGAGTCACACGAACAACAACCGGATGTTGCCACTGGAGCAAACCACGAAGAAGATGACAACAAGAAGTAGTTGGAGGGAGGATCATAGCACAGCATGTTTTTATTGACTTATCACATGAACAAGCTTATTCACATATGATTTTAATTTCATTTCTTATTTAACACTGCAATTGTGAATTTGTGTTTTTTCAACATTAGCAGAAAATCGACAGTGATTTGTAATCATCTTTGCAATGGAAACGCAGCTGAACTGAACAGTATATAGCAAGAGGGGTTGAGAATAAATAATCCACAAGGAGAAGATCAAAACACAAAAGAAAACCCAAACTCCCCAGGTTGGTGACAGTCAGAAACATTTTTTTTTGTTGTTCAATTCAATTCAATTTATTTATATGGCGTTAATTTACAACAAATATTGTTTAAAGGTACTTTACAAACAAAAGTCAATTCAGTTCATCCACAGACAGATTCAAAGTCAACTACATGCAATAAAATAATGCCATAAAGTTCAGTTTATTATTATTATCATTCTGGCTGAGCATGCAGTGAGTAGATTGCATTGAACAACATTATAAAATGTTACATTTATCCACAATATTTTAAGATTTCTATGTTGATAGTTTTCACACATCATGTAATAATATTAACTAGCTTGTCAAATATATATTCTAAAATCTGTTGTTGTCCACCTGAGTGGACATAGATGGCTAATGCTGCTCTTTTATTATTTTTGTTATTTCTATATCTCAATTCCTTTGGTGACTTGAGAGGTACTTAAAAAGAACATTTTTTGTGCATAAAATAAATAAAAACATTGTCATAATTCACACATGAAACAGTTAAAGGTCAATATCATGTATGTTTTGTAATTTTTTTTCCATGCATATTGACAAAACAAAATTGAACAGAAAACCTCTTTTTGTTCACATCATGGTTAGGTTTAGTGGACGGTTATAACTCGAGGGTTGAAAAATAAGCATTTTAGAAGCAGAAGGCAAAGGAACAGGTGAGAGCCATATGTGAAAGAGGATGGAGGAGGTGAGTCACTGACGGAAGGGGGGCCACTAATAGAGGTCAGAACTATTAGCTAAGAAAGCAGGAGGAGGACAGCAGGCCAAAGCATCAGGGACTGAGAGATGCCCAGCTCAGTGGTTTGTAGGTTTTTCTACCTCCTGTGGGTCAGTTAAACCCAAGATGAGAGCCATGACTCAAGGACTGCTGGATCAGCGATGCTGCAGAACTGTTTAACACTGAGTTTTAAATGCAGAAAAAGCGTTTCTGTCACACAGCCTTACATACACTTAAAAAGCACACATACACTCACTAGTCTGTTTTCATTCCTCTCTGGGTTTTATCTGAAAGAGAAAGTGATTGGTATTCAGCCGAGCGGAGAACTGAAACACTTTATCAACTATGGTTGCTTCGCTTCAGCCCCCTTGTCTCTCTCTCTCTCTCTCTCTCTCTCTCTCTCTCTCTCTCTCTCTCTCTCTCCCTCTCCCACAAACACACACACACACACATACACATGCACACAGAAGACTCATCGACTTACAACCATGCACAGATGCAAGAACACACGCTGTCACACGCACATTTGCAGCTGTCTGAAATTGCTGGGTCTCACAAAGCTCTTAATCAAAGGATAAATGCTCTTTAAAGTGTGAAAAGGCCCCGAAAATGTAGAAAGGAGTTGGGGCATTTCAGCTGAAATAATGCTGAGGGTAACTCAAACAAAAGTCCCACAATGCCACATTTCATAGGAATCTACAAAGGAGGACTATGAAGACTGAACTTTATGTTGCGCTAACATTTTTGTCATTTGCAGGAGGAAAATGGAGCATGTAAATCACATCTATGTACATGTGGATCCACTTAATGCAGGTTGAAATCATGTAGATACAGCTTTGTGGAGATAGTGAGGGCATCTTTACAGGAGTGTGTCGTAGATAATTTCACTTTTAAGCCTTAACAGACTGTTTACCTTGTCAAATATGTCAGAATTTAGAAATTTTTGGTTATGAAACTATAAAAATGACTTTTTTGTTGTCTATGTTGACTCCATGCATGCTCAGTGACTGACTCGATGCATTCTGCTGGGTTTCCTTAGATAACGTTGTAAATCAGTTTAAATAGTGAACTTCACTGCACTGTTTGATAATTAGGATCAACTGGAATGTATGTATGACTGGATTGAATTCACTTTATTTTGTCTTGAGATGAAACACATCTAAAACATCATCTAAACACAGCATGTTCTTCTCAATATTTGCTGTGTCCACTGCATGACTTGTGGAAAACTACAAACTGGACCTCTTATGGCTTTCTTTCAAATTTTTGATAATAGACTAAAACTAATAACTGTCCAGTCAACATTTTCTCCCAAATGAATGATGGATCTTTGCAGCTCCTCCTCCATGGGCTTCTTCTTTGCTTCTCTGATTAATGCTCTGAGTTGACTGGTTTAGGTGGTTTAGGTGGGCAACCATGTCTTGATAAAGCTGCAGTTGTGCTATACTATTTCAATCAGTCACAGCTATGAAATGCTAAAACCTTGTTTCCTGCTTTAAACTTTTGTACTGCCTGATATTTCTGCTGCATTACTTGGCATTCATGAAGCCTCCTTGTTCATTAATGCAAGGTACTGTAAATTTTAGCCTCTTTTTATTATATATGTTACCAGATTGTCTTAGTTTCTTCATGTTAGACTTTGATCTGCCTGTTATTTTTCTTATCCCATTTTAGATCCCAGAAAATCTGAAATGTGTCCCCTGCCTACTAAAGCTGCTTTCTCCAGGACCTGGGTTTTGCATTTTCTTTGGCTTCTGCTCATTTGTTTACTTCCTTTCGTCTGCTGAAAGACCAGCCATTTTTGATTACAGCTCACTGCACATGTTCCTGTTTTGTTATCATTTTGTGTATCTTGGTCCTATATCCTTTTACATGTAAGGCTGAGACAGGCAAAGCTGATGACAAGATAATTTTCTATCTGTTTAGTATCTCTCCCGGACTCTGTGAGCTCATCTATTCCTATTTTATGTACTCGTTTGTCTTCATTCTCCTCATTCGTGTCCCTTCTTTTCTTTCCAGCATGTAATCTAAAAGTTGTGGTCAGCATAATGTAAAAAAGAAAGCCACTCGTTGGTACATGACTCTGTAACTCTGCCAATTTTACAGATATTATCTTTACACAAACCACACAAATAAACAAGTATTTCAAAGAGCAAGTTTAGATGTTTTTTTTTAAATTGAAAACAAGATGTCCTTAAGATGCATTTTCTTGACTGGAAAGTCCTTAGAATAAAAGACAGTAAACCTGCAAAAAAAGAAAAAGAAAATAAAACCTGCTGCAAATATCTTTACATCTCAAACCAGAGCAAAAAAAGTTTCCAAAAAGAGAAGTGATCTGGTATATATTGGAAAAGCATTTAGCATACGCACAGGCTCGATGGCTCATTTCATGATGCAAAAAAGTAGGTTTCCAGTTAAATATCCAGCGCAACTGTGCTACATGGCCAGTGGGGGCTTTTGAGGTGGGTTTGTATGGGTGGTTTTCCAGGGTGGTATTAGATAGGGGGTTGTAAAAGCAACATATTGGACATAGAACTTATTTATCTATCAGTTCCACACTCAGCACATTTTTAATGGTTTTTTTCCATTTGCATCTTCTTATATTGGGAAGGCACCTCCTGCTTGCTGCAGAAAATACTTGGGTGTGTTTGCTTTCAATCACACACAGTTGCCATGTGGGGTTAGGTGCAACATATTCTTTTGCTGTGTTCTTTTCCTTTAGCCAGATTGGCTTGGCGCTACCTTTATGTAGACTCAAGACTGATTCTGTGAATGTCTGTGTCATGGAAGCAGCCATGAAAGAGAGAAAATGGCTTGCCTAGAGGGCCATCCATGCAAGCACTTTCACTGTAGACAGCATACTCTTCATCCACCTTAATTCAAACACAACAACCTGTCATCTTTGAAGTTAGAAGCAAAAAATGAAAATTAAACTGATACTATTGTGTTTTTCCCTTTTTAACTGTTTCTCTCCAGTCAAATGCAGAATTTAGTCATGCATATTTAAGGCTTTCCATAGAATTTAGTCAGCTACAGGCTGGAATTCAGTATTCCCAGTGAAATCCAGTGAGATATTAATGGAAGAGTTGAAAGCAAAGGTGGACTGAAAAAAAAGAATCATGTTAGTTATATAGTAAAACAAATTTGGTTTTACCACCACAACAACTGTTTCCTAACCTCTAACCTGCTGTTTACCATCAGAGTAAGGTCTTAAAATAATCCTGGCTGTGAGTGATGTGTGAGACGAACCAAACAAACTCCTGCAGCTTCCATATTGAACACTGTGGACCCAGGAAGCACTTGGGTTCATGAGTCGATGCAGGAGGAGTCGATGATGGAGCTGCAGGTGCTTTTTATCTCTGTCTGCCGAATTGTTGGCTTATATCTGCACAAATACATAAATACTGACAAACATTCATACTGGACATGTACTCTCACAGCTAATATAAGCAGATATAAACAGAAATCCCTGTATCAGATTTCAATTTACTTTATCTCAGAATTATTTTATAATGTAACTTTTCTGTTTTGTCACATTACAACTGCAAAGTTCCATGTTTTATTGAAATTTTGAATGATAGTCAAACACAATAACCAAAATTGTGAAATAGAAGGAACTTGCACATGGTTTTCAAAACTTTTTTGATATAAGAATTTGAAAAGTGTGGCAGGAATTTGTGTTCAGTTGATTAATAGTTTGATTAATACATTTGTAGAACTGCCTTGTTGCAATCAGAGCCGTACAGGTAGGGCAGGGGTCTGCAACCTGCAGCTCTGGAGCCACAAGAGGCTCTGTGGTCCTTTCACAATGGCTCTTAATAACTTTGGCTGAAAATGAAAACAAACCAACTAATGTTTATAAATAGAAATGCAATAACAAATTCAGGTTTTAGCAGTTTTTCAGTGTTTTAGTGAGAAACATTTCATCTCAGAATGACATTAACAGTACCAGTCAAACTTTTTTTAGATTTTTTTTTTTTTTTTTGTCATTAGGTTGGAAACCATGTGCTTTTTGTTGTTTTTTTTTTTTTGTTTTACATCTTTTTCAAGAATATCAACATCCCACAAAAGGAAAATGTATTCATTATAGTCTGCCTAAGTAATGAGCTCCTGCCCATAAAACTGCTAAAGCCGTTAACCTTATGGAGCTCACTTTAATGGATGCCCATATTGTGGCAAGGAACTTCGCAATCTCCCCTGTCTCCTGACGGAGACTCAGCTTTTAGCCCCATACCTCCACCCATTGCCTTCATCTAAACAGCACTAACCGCAGCCCTAGCCCACCACAAGCCACACACATTAAAGACAATTCTATTATGCACCATTTGAGATCCCATTAGAGTTTGGTGGGCTGGAGGTTTTAGTTTAGGAGATGCGGTAGAGTTGATGTACTATTTTACTTGTTGTAATTGACAGGATGATATCACATCTCCGGGGCCGTGACTGTGCCTGCAGTTTGAATAATTTCAGACCAGATGTTAAATGTCACTGAATGATGTTGTTTTCCAAGTTTATTAGGACTGGCAGAGCTGATATGTCCATGTAATAAATTTAGAGATAAGCTTTTTTGACGTAATGTGGAAAAGTCAGATCCGAAATTACCCACAACCTTCACCCAGTAGTCAAGCAACTTCTCAGCAATTACAAAATGTTTTTTTAATAATTGTTGTTACCAATTTAAACCAAGGTTAGATTATGAAACATCTGATGGAACATCTCATGGAGCTCTGTTCAACCCATCATTTGAAAACAGAAAAAAATAAGACACAATTCAAAATCTACTAAGGCATGAGCATCCACTCAAGCTGAGAGGTCAAGCTTATGGTAACTGGAGGAGTGGCAGAGATCCATAGCTCAGGTGGGAGAACTTGTTGACTGGAAAGCTATTAGTAGTGCTCTCCATGGATCTGTCTTTTTATGGAAAAATGGCAGAAAGAAAACATGTTGAAAGAAAGCCATAAGAAGTCTGGTTTGCCACAATCCATGTAGGAGATACAGCCAACGAGTGAAAGAATGTGCTCTGGCCAGATGAGATTGAAACTGAACTAAAAAGTCATGTGTAGAGAAAAACCAACACTGCACATCAACCACAACACACCAATCCTACCATAAAACATGATGGTGGTAGCGTCATCCTGTGGGGATGTTGCCACCACCTTCCATCTTCCTATCAACCACTATGATGGAAAGATGGATGAAGCTAAAGTACTTAAGGCTGGGTCAGAGGTTCCCCTTCCACTGGGATGGTACCAAACATACAGCCAAAGCTACTATGGAATGGTTGAAGCCTATCCATGTGTTAAAATGGCCCAGTCAAAGTCTAGAATTAATTCTAGTGAAGAATAGGTAATAAGGCTTGAAATTGTTGCTCACAGATGCTCTCGATCCAATCAGCTTGAGCTGTTTTCTAATGAATAGAAATATAGATATGCAAAGCTGGTAGAGACATACCTTGAAAGACTTTCTGCTGTTATTGCATTATTAACTGGTTCTAGAAATTAGCTATTTTTTTTTTATTCATTCTATAAAATAATTGGGTTACCTTTTTGTGTTTAAGTTTAAAAATAAGATGTGGGACATTGAAAAAAATGTGTTATGTTTTTTTCAGGATTCCACAATCAAGAAATCCTCACAATCAATTATCAAAACAGCAGCCCAGGTTTGAACAACTAGAAAATCTCACACAGTAATTTGCAGAGCACCAAAGAAATTTATCTACCTTAGACACAAAACATATGATGTTTCTGCTTTGCCTTTGAAAACACTCACCTTTCAGATTACCTCCTTTATGAACCAATTGGTTAAACACATCTACCACCTGTTCATCCATCCATCCATCCTGTGGTTGAAACAATCCCCAGTAAATGGACATATTCTTCTCTCTCAGTGTCTAAATTCAAAGGATTCCAATCTGTCAAGGTCAAACTCCCTGAAAAGGAAATCCTGGGAAACCACCTCTGTCAGGTAAACGTTTATCTCCGATTTGAACATTATCTCCTGGTTGTATCACTAGTCACTCATCATCCTTTCTCCTTTGCAGAATCTGACCTGAAAGCTGCATGCAAGAATCAGTGCCATTCCTCTTTGCATATTAATTTTGTCAATAAAAACTGTTTAACCATAGCTGGGTTGTGGTTTCCATTTTGGATCCAATACATGCTAAGACCATTAAATTTTATATTTTATGAACACTGGTTTCGCCCACTAACACAGTATTCAGTAGTGTCATTCATGAGCACATTTACCCAATCCTGTAACATTTGTGCAGTAGGACACAGTTTATATTGGTCTAAAGGATTGAGGGTTTAGAATGCAAAGGTGCAAAGGACCCCATTCTCAGGAAGAAGCTTTTGGCCAATAGAATAGGAATTTAAATCCATACAGTCTCAGATCACCGTTTCTAGATTATTCATCAGACCTTCCAGTCAAAACTGAATCCTGAAAAGCATCAGGTACAAGCAAATTTACTGAGTGCTGCTGACTGCAACAGAAATTCATAGAGTGAAATATGTGGCCTGGGTGACTGGAGCTGCAAATTGTTCGCTGTTCTGCACAAATTTTTTGCTTGTCTTGTAGTTCTCACAACAGGGAGAAAACTGGAATATATTTTATCAGTCTTCCATATTGTCTGATCTGAATATATTGTAATAAATCTTTATCAGTCTGCAGCTTAAGTGTTGTTTAGTGTTGCTGTATAAATCACTAACAGTAATCATGAACAAAGTCAAACAACTAAATGTGTTTTAAATTTTACACCTCAGTACGTAAGGGTATAATAAGAAAAATGTTTCACAGTCTGAATAATGCGGGTGTGATCTGATGCCAAAATACAGTTTTTATAAAATATTATATTTTGTAAAATATTGTATTGTTTTTGCAGGAGTATTTTATTTCACAAATTATCTGAAGTATTCCGCTAATTCGGTGAAGGGTATGTTTTTTAAAAGACTTAATTTTCAAACCTATGACTAATGAAACCTCAAAAAGGAGGAGATTAGAGAAGCAGCTAGAATTTTCCACTCACTTGCATTTGCTTTTGGTCTTGCTTGAGTGAAGGTAGGTCGAGAGAGGTGATTACCTTGGGGTAAAAAGTGCAAGTAGTTTTTCTTCCATGTGAGACATCATTATCAAAAAAGTACTTAAAGTGTGCCGGTTTTGTGTGTGCAGGACCCTGCACAGATAGAGGGGCATCATTCGATGAGGTCTCCTCTCCCCCTGGATATCCCCCAGGCCATGGGGGAATTTGGCCGAGCAGCACTCCAATCACCAGCTGGCTCCAGTAACCTGTTGTGACTGCTGACTGTCTGCAGCGGACAGAGCTGAAAATAAGGAAAATGGGTTAGTGTCCGCCATTTAATACATCAAATTACTTCTCCCTGCACTGGAAAAAAACAAGTTCTTGGTAGTTAAGAACAGAGAAATGTCAAGACATTCAGATGCTCAATAAAATAAAATGATAATGTAATAAAACAACTGAAAGGGGCTTTTTATTTACTCTTATATTTTCCTTGTATCAGGAGTGATGTCACAAATAAAAACAAGGATTGCAAGACTTTTAACATCCAACAACAATTCACAAACTGGACCTTGTTTAAATGAAAGCAACTTCAGATTGAACTGGAGGATCACCAAGAGTCCATTTCTAGCAAATCATTATTATACAAAGATTTATTTAAACACACATGCACACATAAACACATTCACCATCTCCTGCACTGGTCCGATTAGTGGCCGGAACAATTACTGTTATCGTGTCATCTTAACAAAGCATTAGATAAGGAGTCAGACCTTCCCCTCACCCTTATCACTCTCATCACCACACCCATGTGCGCAGAAACATGCACACACAAGCTAGTTTCTTCAGTGATTCATCACTGACGTAATGCACTCACAAGCCCACACTAACCATCACTGTTATATCCATAACCTCAGTTCCTCTAGCCTCGTCATAAATCTTAACCAAGCTACAGTGCTGGAAAAATGTACTGGTGCCCATACAGATCTCTAACATCAAATAAACATAAACTGAGTAATGCCAAAAAGCAGTTTTCAAATTTAATTTAATTTAATAAGGTAAAAATGGTGAGCAACCCAATCTGACCCTGTGTAAGAAAGTAACTGTGGGTGGCGCGTGGTGTGGAAGCAGAGCAGGGGGCGCATATATGGAGGTATCTGCCTTTTGGGCTTAAATTTGTGTCCTCCCTCCTGTTTCTGCTCATTTCCTGACTTATTACCTTAAATAAAGGCCAGAAGTACTTCAAAATCTTAAAAAAGTAGATACACCCTGAACCTAATAACTGGTTGTGTCACCCTTGGGGTCAGCAACTGTCATCCAGCATTTGCAATAACTGTCTATGAGTCTTTTACATCCTTATGGAGGAAATTTTGCAATTTTGCAAAATTCTTTGCAAAATTGTTTTAATTCAGCATCACTGTGGTGTTTTCCAGCATGAATGACCCATTAAAGGTCATGTTATGGCATAAAATGTCTGGAGCCATTCAGGGGCTCTTGCTGGTATGTTTTAGACCATTGTCCTGCTGCTTAACTAATGTGGGCTTGAGCTTAAGGTTTCAAGCTGATGGACGGACTTTCGCCTTCAGGATTTTCCGTCATTCATTTTTCCATCAATAATGAAAAACCATCCAGGTCCTGAAACAACAAAGCATTCCCAGATCATCACACTACCACCATGTTTGATTAAGGTCATCATTAAGGTCTTTGAGATCGTAAAGATGTTTTTTGGCAAATACAAGAAGGACCTTTATAGTTTTTCACACTGGAACTGACCCATGACTGCAGTTTTTGTGATGTCTCTCTCATTGTTGAATCATGAACTCTGACCTTTAAGCAAGTAAGGCCAGCAGAGCTTTAGATATTGTTCTGGGTCTTATTGTGACCTCCTGGATGAGTTGTTGGGAGTATTTATGGTAGGAAGGTTCTCCACTGTTCCATGTCTTCTGCATTTTTTGAGAATGGCTCTCACTGCAGTAATGCCAAAGCCTTATAAACTATCTTGTCACCCTTTTTTTCTGACTTTCTGGATGTCCGTGACTTTGTTTCTCATCTGTTTCTTCAAATTAGGATGTGATGTGTTGCATTTTGAGATCTTTTATCCCACTTTGGATGATTACTTGATTTTACTGGTCTGGTGGTAATTAGGCCCTGGGTGTTGCTTGTCAAACTGATACAGTGGTTCATCAAAGTTAATTCACGATTAAGCAAGATGGGGTAATTATATTTTCATGGAGGGTGAGGTTGGCTTGGGTACCTTTTTTTTCGTAATAAACAAAATCATCCTTTAAAAACTGACTGCATTTTGTGTTTACTCTGGTAATCTTTGTTTTAAAAGATAAATTTGTTTGGTGACCTGCAACACTTGAGGTTAACTATGAAGAAAAAAAGAAGAAATTTGAAAGAAGATAAATATTTCTTCAGCAGTTCTATATACCAAGTAGTGCCCTGTATTTTCTTTTTGGTAATAATGGTGGATCATGTAGTCTTAGATTGACTTTCACACACAATCTAAGCACATAAATAGAACAAACAATCCTACACTTTAAAAGTTGGTGTGTCAACCCAAATGAGTAATAATAATAATAATAATAATAATAATAATAATAATAATAATAATAATAATAATAATAATACATTTTATTTATAATGCCCTTTACCTCTTGAGATCTCAAAGGGCTACAAAGGGCTAAAAACAAAACAACAATGGATAAAATATTAATTAAAAAATTATAATAAAAAATTTTTATAATAAAACATCTAAGAAAGTGAAACAAAAATTTTGTAAAAACAAATGTTTTATGACTCTTCTTAAAACAGTCAGTGGACTGTAGTGCCCTCAGAGTGTCAGGGACCACCACCGACGTGGTGCAGCAGCGCAGAGGGCCCTATCTCCCATAGTCCTCAGTTTGGTTCTGGAGATATGAAGAAGGTTTGAGTGGGTGGAGTAGAGGGAGCGAGTTGTGTTTTGTGGATTAAGTAGATCTTTGAGATAGGTGGATGCATGTCCATTAATGCATTGGTGTGTGAGGAGGGAAATCTTGTATTTAGTCCTGGTGGAAATCGGAAGCCAGTGGAGAGAGTGGAGGATGGGAGTAATATGGTCATCTTTGCACACTCTCATCAGGATTCTAGCTGCAGAGTTTTGGATATACTGGAGCCTCTGCAGGCTCTTGCTAGGAATCCCAATGAGAAGTGCATTGCAGTAGTCCAGTCTGGAGGAGACAAACACATGGACCAGTTTTTCAACATCTGAGGGAGGGAGAATGGGACGGATTCTGGAAATGTAGGTGATAGAAGGAGGTCTTACAGAAGTGTTTGATATGAGAGTCAAAAGTGAGCTGGGGATCCATTTTTACACCAAGATTTGTGACTGCTGATGAAAAAGGAATATTGGAACCAGAGGAGATGCTGGTTATGGATGATGATTAGGTTTGATGAAGAGTGCCCACAAGGATGGCTTCAGTTTTGGAGCTGCTGAGTTGGAGAAAATTGTGCTCCATCCATACCTTTATCTCCTCCAGACAAGTCGTGAGTTTTGAAGAGGATGCTGGTGGTGATGAAGGCTTGGTTGCAGTTGTGGCATTTACATAAAGCTGTGTGTCATCGGTGTAACAGTAAAAGGAGAAGCCACGATGGCTGATGACTTGACCAAGGGGAAGGAGGTAAAGGATGATTAGGATGGGACCAAGGACTGACCCCTGAGGAACACCTCAAGTAACTGTGTGTGAATTTGATGTGGTGTGACTCATGGGGATGACTTCTATCCGGTTTGTGAGGTAAGACTGGAATGTTAGTTTCATGCTGCTGAGAAAAACATGAAAATACAGTTTTTTGGGTTAGAGAAGAGACTGGGAGAAGCCTCAGGAATCACTATTTAAAGCTTCTCAGCAACCTGCTTTTAATGTCTGCAGCTTCTATTCCATTTTCTTCCAACTGGATTTCACTGAACCTTGACATGAAAAGACAAAAGTAAGATTATTTTATTTCAGAAAGTGATGTAGGTTGCAGGGATGGAGTGCTCAAGACCAGTCTTGGGTTTTAGATGCGTGTCAAGCTGATTTTTCCTGGTCTTGAGCTCAGTCTTGGCCTTGGAGGCTGGAGTCTCTGTCTCGGTCTTGGTCTCAGAAGAACCGGCCTTGACTCCATGCCTGATTTGACAAATCTTTATTACTCTCTTGCTGTTATTTTTTTTTTTTTATTTATTTATCAAAAAACATTGTGCAATGCAAGGTGATGAATTCAGTTTAGAGTTTATCAATGTGTGGCAACATTTAAGAACTTAAATATTAGTTTATTGTGACAATTATTAGTTTAATACCAAGAAATAGTTTTGTTTGAGTAGTTAACAATTTTTTCATTAATTTTTGCATTTTGTAGTGTACAAAAAAACCTAAAAACCAATGTGCTGAAATATTAGGTGAGCTCGAAACATTTCGTCTTGTTTTTGGAAGAACCAGCCTTGACTCCATGCCTGGTCGGTTGTGTTAATGACATTAAAATCTTTCACTTTTCTCTCACTCACTATTATTAAATGTTATGAGGTTTCTTCATTTTCTTTATTCTGTCACATTTCTTTATCAAATTACAATTTCTATTCCAGGAAGTTTTCAGTTGAGCTTCAAGGTGACCCTGGTTAATTTAGAAAGAAGAGATGATTTTTCACCAGCACCTTTGCCAAAGCTTATCTTGGGTGTTTTTCATTCTTTAAAACGCTATTCTGTCTGAATCGACAAACAGCTTTTTACTTCTGAAGAATGAAACAAACTGTTCAAACATCTACAACACATTTCATGTTTTTAACTTCATTCCCTCACTTCTCTGTGTGTCTTTGATAACACAGAGGTGGCATTGAGTACGATTTTATCACAATTAGTAATTATCCTAAACAAAAAGCATACAAACTAGACTTGCATCATAATGGACTCCAACGTTTTTGAAATCCTTTATGTTTTTTTCTTCCAGGTGTTCCTTCTCTCTATCTTCTGACCTCTTATTTGACATATTTCTGCTTTCTGGATCTGTGTGAGGTAGATAATAAGAGGTTAATTTGTCATCTACATGGGTGAATGATGTTGATTTGAAGTGAACAATGTCAACAGATGGGGAGCTCTTAATAATCTTCAAGACTCTGTCCCCTTTTCAGAGGAAATCCACCTGGGAAACTTAACCTCCCTCACTCCATTATAGCATGTTTTTGTAGCTGGCTGCAAACATTCACTTTAAATAATCAACTTGAAATCGAATCAACAGACTTTTGATGTATATAAACTTATATTGTTATAATTTCTCATCACATTTGACATCGCCCTTCTCTTGCTTGTAGCTATTCAGGCATCCTCACTGTTCCAGTTTCAGTTGGCTATTTCCAGATTCCTAACATATGATAGCGGTGGTGTGTTCCAGTAATCATTTGACATCTCCTTGTTCTCTTGTGCTCAGCTCTTACGTATTTACGTACGTCATGAGAGTGGCCTCTGCAGAGAGAAAAGATGAGGAGTGGAAGCAGAGAACTGAAAAGGAAACTCGTTATGCCATACACAGGAATATTGCAGAGAAATATAAATGGTGACTAGAAACAGAAAATGGGATTCTATAAATAACTTTGTGTAAAGATTAGTCTTCAACTCATCAACTATTTTTATATGTTATGCAGTATGTACATGGATGGCTACAACAATATGAAAGACTGTGAGGGCAAAGTTAAAAGGAATAAAACAAGCTGCTGTAGACTGACATCCATGAGCTGGATTGGAAGGCGAAACTGAAAGTCCCATCCTGAATTTGGCCTTTAGGTTTTTGAAAAATTGAAATTTTGAATTTAAAAAGAAGTAATAATAATCACATGTTATTCAGTTAGTTTCTTCAGAAAAATATTCTGAAAGAATTTGTAAAACAGGTCATAAATTATGGAGTGTGCTCATACAACAGGGCCATTTAAAAGGGGGAAAAAATGCATTTACTGAAGCCTGATTGGTCCAAATCAAAAGCATTAAGTCAAACTGGAAAAAAATTAATTCAAACAAGAAATAAGAAGGTGAAAAGAGGTTATGTAGATGAATAAATTCCATTATAACTATAATAGAGAATGGAAAATATTTACATCCAAAAAAGGCATGCTCTGTGCTTTTCAAAAGTATTCACCCACCTTTAACTTTTTTCACATTTTTGTCAGAGCTTTATATAATAAACCAACTGAAATTATTGCATAAATGTAAAGAGGAAGAATCATCATTGATACTTACAAAAAAAAATGCAAATACAAGTGGAGCAAGCATTTGTATTCTGCCCCTTTACTCTAATAACCCTAAAAATTCCACTGCAACCAATTCCCCCAACAAGTCACAGTTTGTATTTAAATCCAACGGTTCTGTGTTAGAAAACATAAGTGAGCAAATGGAATTATGAAGACCAAGCAACACAAAACTAACACTGCACATCGCCCTAAATACACTATTCAAACTTTGAAAAATGGTGACCATAGCATCATGCTGTGGGGATGCTTTTCTTTGCCAGGAACACACAGCTGGTGAGACTTAATGAGAAAATGGATAAAGGCTAATACAAAAGAAAAGTGTCTTGAGGTTGAAAAAAAACTTTAGTTCCAATAAAACATGTTTTGTTTGTGGTTGTAGCGTCAACATGTCTTTCAGATGAACTTTTCCTTTTTCAATTGTTTGGGCCTGACTTCAACTAAGAGACATGCAGAAAATTACACTGAATTTGTGAGTATGTGAATTTCCGACACCTCAAGCCCACAGCACTACAGCCCTCTCAGAGCTGATGTCATGGACAGAGAGCTGATCCGTCCTGGGAGCAGTGTTTGAAACAGACTAGAAGTTCTGCTGATCTACAACCCTCAAGAGAAGCTGGAGCTGACAGGAAGATCCACTTGGAGTTTCCAGAGGCCGAGGCTAGAAGGCGAGGCTATTCCAACTGCTTCATTCAAACAACCAGCAGCTAAATCGAGGTCTGAACTATGAGACGGTGGTAGTGGCTGTGTCTATCCTTCTTTTAACTAAGATTTTACAACATTACAGTTATTTAACCTACTTCTTCAGGTTTA
The DNA here is from genome assembly GCA_014839685.1 of Anableps anableps. NCBI lineage: Eukaryota > Metazoa > Chordata > Actinopteri > Cyprinodontiformes > Anablepidae > Anableps > Anableps anableps. Next base: position 8,182,267 of record CM026067.1, on the reverse strand, counting down.
ATACTCATTAGATTAGAACAGAATTTAATACATTCAATACATTCAAAGCTTAATTTGCATCATTCTTTTCATTCTTTGCATTATTTTCTCCATTCTGTTCCCAACCGTTTATCTTCTATTTCATGGTCTTGTATTTTATTTTTGAAACTCATTTTCATAGCTCAACTCTATATTTAAAAATAAATTCCCATTCATATTTAAAAGTCATGTACCTTGATATTTCTTTTGTGTGAAATCAGAATTCCTAGGCGAAACTAAAAGTCCCATCCTAAATATAATTTCAGTATTGATGAGATAATTATTGAATTGTATCTTCTTATGATCAGCTAATCAGATAATAAAACTATAACTGAGCCTTAAATTTTAAGCAATCCACTGCATTTGATATTAAAGAATAAGTGCACACACAATAAAAGTTTAATAATCTAATGTACTTATGTATTTATGTCATTCTCAATTTCTCCCCTCATTTTGATTTGAGTACATTTTACTTTGTCAACACAGCATTTGTTAGTTTGTCAGAATAGTATTATAGAAATCCTTCAAACTACAAAAGAAGCACATCTTCCAGCAGCCCTCACAATAACATTGACTTGATTTACATATTTTAAAAATTACAGTGCATACAATGTGCAGGTCCCCACCTCCCCCTCTGTTGTGCTTTCAAAGCCCTGTCTGGACCAGTTGTTTCTCACAAATCAGACTGGATGGAGAAGCGGGGGCCTCAGAAATTGGATGTTTTCTCAAATGTTTTGGAACCTTAATATTATCAGACATTTTAGCTGAGCAAATAGGACTGAACGTTAATCTAATTCAAGGGGTTGTGCAGGGGAGGTTGGGCTGCTGCTGCTGAAGTGCACTTCAGTTCACTGTCAAGAGTCCAGTCTATAGTTATCAAGAGGTGCTTGGAGAAGATGTAGATTTTCTTTAACAACAACGTAGCATGCCATCCATGTTGGGTTTTGTGAAGGTTTTGCTTGCTTTCAAAATAAGTTTGCCTGTATTTTTTTTGTTTATGAGCGTAGACATCCATAGAGAAGTTTAGTATGTTAGTGGAGATGTTTCATTCATTTATATTTTTCAAACCCATTTACAAACATTTACCAACAAGCAAAAGCACTTCTGCACAATGAACACTCTCAAGCCAGCTGCTTTCAAGTTTAACCTCCACTTTCACTTTGCTTCATCTTAAAGAAGGGTACCCTCTAGTGGTTTGAACCGCTCATTTTAAAATATACAGTGAGAACTAAATTTACATGTCTGAAATCCCTAACATATCATTAAGTTAGGTTTATGAAGCATATCTGGATATTAAACATCTTTTTGAGATTTTCTTTTAGCCTTTAATATCTGAGACCTTTAATAGGACAGAAATCAGTGAGTGGAAATAAATGGAGAGAAATTTTGTAGACTTAATGAGAAACTTTTCACATTGAGGGTGGAATGTGTCTTTTTTTCCCATCTAAGATAATTATCAGAACACATGGGTTCCTTCACTGTAAGGCAGTGGGCCAGTTTAGTTATATGAATGCACTGCATTGTGAATAAACCAACAGTCATGTAAAGCCTCTTTTATTGAACCTAAACCTAAACAGTTCTCCATTTTTAGAAAGGCACAACTCTTAACTGCTTTGCAACATCAGTTCAGTTTTTGCCCAGTAGGTGACGCAAACTACTCACTCTTGAGATCTTCAAAAAATAGAAATAAACTACCTTTTTCAATGATGAAAATGCTTATTCTTGTTCTAAAATAAGATTCAAAATAAAGGCGACATAGCGAGCTTGGCATGGGTCTGTGAATACCTGTAAACATCAGGGTGGTTATCATATGTAAAAATAGTGAACTACTGATTGGAATTTGAATGTTCTTAGGTGTAGCTGTAGGTGTTGTATGGTGTAAGTGACCTTTTGAATGCAATTCTTAGGTTGATTGCTGTTGAAAGTGATTTATGAAACAAAATTCTTAGCTGTGCCAATAAAAGCACATATAACATAATAAAAAGAAATGATCTAATTGTACTGGAGTTTTGTGCACAGTTGAAGAAAGTTTTTAAAGAGAAATGTCTATTGTTCTCCTGTGTTGTCATATATGTCACATTTTACTGAAAGTTGAGGGAATGTATATAAGACTAATTTAGAAACAATATTTAATTAGAAACACACTGATCACACTTTTGCTGGCGGGCAACAGTTTCCAGTTTGCTGATTCTAAGTTTGTAAAGGACTATACCAGGTGAAAGAGAAAATAGGTGTTGCAGGTTGTTTGATAGAGCTGATAGTTTTGAATTCAACAGAAACTTAAGGATTTACATGATTAGCGCAGCCCAAGAACTGACAATGCATAAAGAAAGAGAAATGAATAAAAATCTGATTTAGAAAGATATGTTTTTAATTGGCTTTTAAAAGAGACCACAGAGTCCATCAATTTCAAGTCCAAAGGAAGAGATTTCCAGAGTCTCAGAGAAAAAGAACAGAAGAGTTTTTTTAAACTTTTGTTTTCTACTTGGTGTGGGCCACCATCAGCAGCCTCTGGTCACAGGACCTCAGGGACCTGCCTGGGACATATGGGTGCAGAGACTTCTTCACCTGTATGAAAAAAGGGTTGTTCAACTACCTCATATTTTTGTCACCATAAACTTCTGGGAACAGAAATTAATTTGAAAAAATTGATAGAAAACTGAAAACTGCCTGTGGAGCTGTTAATAGCAGTTTATTTTTTCATCAGTATAAATAAGTTTTATGGCTAGGAAGCCATATTGGATTTTGAGGTCAGAGCCTCTGCAACTTCAGATATGGGCATTTCTACATTTGAGTAAAAACAGAACATATAGTTAGACAATATTATAATCGTTCAAGGTCTGTTTAGCTAATTTTTTTAAATATCTAGAAATACTCTGAGACTTTGGAAACTTGTTAGGAACGTTGATAACCACTAACTAACAGATGTTGTGTTCTTAAGCTTTATTTTGAAAGATTTGGGGAAGCGCGAACAGCAATGTGTTTCGTGTTTGGTGTGCAGTGGACAACGGAAGTGTCGCGTGACTGACCAGCCGGCCTCGCGAGCATATTTGGTAAGAAGCTATTTCTTTCCCACAGTTTTTTAACCTATAAAACAAGAATATATTTAGTGTTTTATCATTATTAGTTGGCAAACGTGTTCCTGTTGTCATTCACTAATTTGTAAGTAAGGGTCCCAGGCAGGGGGCTTGTAGACAAATGTTCCGGGTAGAAACGGTTTATTGAAAATCCTAAAAAATATGAAAACTTTGAACTAGGAAGGTTAAAAACGCAAAGTTAATCTTCTTTCTCAGGTCGCTTATCAAAATTAGTGCAGAACTTTCCTTAAATTGAACTTAATCCAGTATTTTAGTCAACCCGAGTGAAAGTTACCTTTTTTGGATGAAAGTGTATAGATATCTCGTATAAGCTTTAAAGCTATACAGACAGTCCTAAGTCTATATTTGTTTTATTTAAAAAAAAATGTTGCCTGTATATATTTGTTTGGCTCCTAGACGGAATTCTTTTCTTTTTGACAGACGTGGTTAAGCATTTATTTTGAAGGGCAGCCTGTCTGGACGAAGGGCGGATGCTGCTGGGAGTTTGGAGCTCGACAGAGAGGGAGCGGGTCGGTTGGGGAGCTGTAGATCATCGGCTGGGCTCTTCTCTGTTGATCTCTCACTGTTGTCTTCGCAGTTTAGCAGTGTCAACTCTGGGATATGTCCGCTCGGGTATGTAGTGTGATGGCTGAGTGCTGTTCAGTGGTGTTATGTTGTTCGATGAGAGAATAGGCCAGAAACTTGTCCCTTTCCTTCCGCTGCTTCTCCAGTGTTTGCCTGGTAAATTAGCTGGCTAGCCCCGTTTTCCCCTCACAGATAGCTAATATATTTCCCACATTCACAGACATCTTCTGTATTGATTCCTGCTAACGCGTGTGGCTTTTTTTCTTGCAGCTTCCATACCTGTGTGGATTTAAATCAACCTGAAACATGAACAGAAGAAGAAAATAAGGAGAGGAGGCTGGTTTCCTGTGGGAATCTACTCAGCCCTTTTTTTTTTAACCCGAGGACATGTCTAGTCTGTGGAGCAAAACAGTGAGGGGCTAGCTGGTCGACACCCCGGCTAGCACAACATTTCAGCCTTTTCAGATGATTGTCCAGCTGAGGAGTTAATTTATTTTGGACCTTCTTGGAGTAAAAAGTCAGCATGGGGGAGCCCAGCCTGGATGACTCCAATGTCAAGGTGGCTGTGCGAGTACGGCCCATGAACAGGAGAGGTGAGAGGGTTTCATTGTGATTAGATGTCAGAAAAGTAAATCTTGTACACAGATCAATATCTTTGGATATTCCTATGTAAGTCATGCAATGTATTATCCTTAATACATTGCAGTGACTGTAATGCAGGCTTGTACATGCATATCAAATCAATTTTTTGTCATATTATTGGGTTCTAATTACCAACAAAATGATCTACGATTTTCGTTACTTTTAAAATATAGAAAACACTGATTTATATAAACAACCAAATGGATAAAAGAATAATATGGAATTGTAAACAGTGCATTATCTTCAGGATTTGAATAACTTGAGGCAGAAAGCTGTGTGACAGTCTGGTGGTTCTGGTTATAATGCTACGTTACCGTTTGCCTGATGGCAGGAGTTCAGAAAGTTCGTGGCGAGTTAAAGGCGTCTCTGAAAATGTTCAGAGACCTGTTTCTGCAGCAGCTTCAAAGCAGATCCTAGACAGAATGTGGGGACACTAAAACGAGCCTCTCAGCTCCCGTCACTATCCCCTGCAGGGCTTTGCTATCTGCTGCATGGCAGCTGTGGTAACGCATTGAGACGCAGTTTGTCCACAAACAAAACTAAACCACGGCTGTGGTGAATGTTGTGAGGGTGCCGGTAGGGAGTGATGTTTGTTCCCTCGGCAAGTGCATATTTCACAATCCCAGTGTTGTTGTACCTATCAAGTTCATCAGATCTCTGAACTATGAGGTATTTAATGTTATCCAGTTTCTCTACTCCATGGTTGCCGGTGCTGTTTTTTTGACCTCAGAAGTCAACAATCATCTCCTTCGTTTTGTCCATGTCGAGCTCCAGGTTTTTGTCGGTCTTGGCTAGCGCTCTGCAGCTTTGATTTTCACTTGTCTGTGAGATCAGGTTTGTAAATCCTTTTGGGAAAAGGCCCTGATTCAGCTTTACCACTATAAAACTGCATCTTCCTGAGACATTGTCCACAAGAGACTGGGATGTCTTAAGCTCTCCCTGTTTTAATTTCCTGGAAATGAGATGGTGGTCAGAAATCACTAGCCATTAGTGAAATGAGCTGCTGTAGATATAAAAAAGGGCTGTAACCTGGCTGGCCTGGATGGGATATGTTTATACAGGGTTGCCACAGGGCTTCTCTTATGGATGCTTGCAATCCATCTTGATTTAAAGCCAAGCGGCTGTGTGAGATCTGCTGTTGAAGAGGCCAAGCGCTTTGTCTGTTTTGCTGTTTGATCGAGATGCCAATAGCCTCTTTATTTAATTTATCTCCAGCTGAAGGCAACAGCAGAGTCAGTAGTTTTATAGGAGGTATTCTGGCTTAACATTAACTCAGTCTGACAAGCTTCTTACCTCCAAATTGGTCGGAGCGTCTCTGTGCTCAGTGTCATTCACTGGAAATGAAGTTGCACTGCGATGTCCGCTCAGCAGACGCTTTCATTTCTACTCGTTACCGCTACCTCACGAGTGCCACTGAGCTTCCCAGGGCTGCTACATGTTATCACATCCTTGTGTGTATTTCAGAAAAAGCCTTGATAACAAAGGCATAGTGTCGCACAAGTCTTTGTTCACGCTCCAGTGGTTCACGCAATTACATAGCAGATTTCCAGAGCAGGCGAGGAAGGCACAGATGACATTTCCTGGTCGTTTGCCAAGTCGGGTTTGTGCCGTGGGATACCATGTGTCCAGTGAAAGGAGGAGGAGGAGGAGGAGGAGAAGAGGAGCAGCAGAGGCAGAGTGGTTGACCGACAACTGGCAGAATGAATCACATGTACCCCCCACCTCCCCCTTCTCTCACTCTCTATGTTCCCCCACTTGGAGCTGGAGTTGTCAGTCACAAGATCAAGGCAGTGGAGCACCACACTGTTCTCAGAGGCAAGGAGATCCACCATCTGCACCAGTGTGGCGATACTAGTAGTACAGAAATCTGATCTCACAACATGAGAAAAGTTCAAGGGGTGTGAATACCTTTGCTAGGTTATATGCTGCATGTTACCTCTGGCAGAGTTTTCCAAGTTCAGGTACATTTGGATGGATAGCTGTGGGGATTTACTGTCAGAGCTTTGCCCCTGTTTAAATCTCTGAGTTCTGTCCAACCAAGTCCAGATTATGGCCTCATTCACTTCTGCCTTTTCAGCCTGCTCACTGACCTGAAAGACACAAGTGTAAAATGCCCACTTGTTTTAGTCCAAACAGCTTTTTTTTGTTTTCTTCTTTAAGTAGAACTAGGTAGCAGATTTCACACTGGCAAGGCAAAGCCATCCATTACTCATCATTCCTTCCTTTATAAGGGAAAAAATGCACCAATATGGGTGTTAATAGGAAGTAAGCACGGAAAGGCTGAAGGTGGGGAGAATTTGGAAACAGGACGGCCATGTTTCCAGAAGTGCCTTCCTGGTGGTTTCTTTGTGAATAGTGCTTCTGTCTGCTTGTTACTTTAGTAGGAATAAAAGCATTCTTGTATATTTCTCAGCAGAAGAAGAATCGAACTTAAGAAAAGCAGCTCTGTCTTCGCATTGTACCAGCTACCACATGTCTGAGCTGTTCATCTCTCCTCTGCTCTCAGACAGAATCTTCAGGATGCAGTCAGAGTAGTTGGTGGGTGGCATTTTCTGTATTTGTATTTCCCCACTTCAAACCTGTGAGTATGTAACCACAACCTGGAGGCCACTGTCCCTGTGTATCCCAGGTTGAGGAGGAAACATGGCTTAGCTGCCTATCTGGACAAAGGCAGGAAGGGAGTGAGTCCAAATGTGTATTTGCTAACGTTGCGTAATGCTCCATGTTCCCATGGCGTTGGCCTTCGAAGAACAGTGCACCTCAGGGGTAGCAACGGCAGCACCGAAGCCAGTGGACATCCTGGCTGAAGTCAGGGTTGTTGTGCCAAACCTCAGCATGCTAGGTAGCCCATGGAAGGGCTAGTGGAAAATGGGAGCTGGTTATGGAGCAGCTAAAGGCAGCAAGCAATGAGTACATGTATCCTCTGAACCATACTGTATCACACTTTCCCCTTGGCTTAGCAGGAAGAATTCTGTCTGTACAGTAGGTGGAACATGGGTAATGTAGGCAGAGCAGAAAAAGAAAAAAGCTCAAAGCGAAATTACAACTCCTCTATTTCTCTCTTTCTAAAATATAGGTTTTCAAAAGTCCAAATATACTCTTCCTATGACTTAAAGTCATTGTAATGTTAAGCCAGAGTAACTGGAGGTTTCTCTGGCTTAAAGGGCCATTTAATTATGCAGCGTTCCCCCTTCTTCACTCGGTGCTTCTCACTGCGAGTCAGCTGGCTGAAATAAGGCTACCACATCTTTACATTATTTAGAAGAAAGACAACATCGATTAGATCATAATATACTTTTTCCCCCTCGATTTTTTTTTAATATGTCTAGTTGGTGTCACTGATTGCAGAAGCTAAGGAGGTTTCAGATCCTAACACTGTATTTCACGGAAAGCAACAGTGAACTTTGTTTTCTTTAAAAATAGTTGAGCATGCTCTGTGTTACTGGTTTGATCATTCAAGCTGACTTTCATCAGATGTAAACCTCATCAGTTGGGGAACACTTTGCTGTATCTGAGTATAATGATGTTATTCTGGTAAACTGTGGCCTGTAAGCTTTACTTGTCAACTTGAGCAGCAACTGCTAGAAGATTACAAAGCTTGTATTGGTGACTTACTGTAGCTATTTACATGTGATTGCTTAGGTATTGAAATAAAACAAGAACAACAAAAAGTGTTTTTAAAATGTTGTTCCTACGCTTCATCTTGGAGTGTGTGTTGCTTTTTCAGAAGTTTGTAATTTTTTTAGCACGTGGTGAGCAATGGTCATCTTCAGCGTGACTACTCCATTATATATAAATATAAATCCACACTGAAGTTTTTATGGCTGTGTCATAAAAGCAATGGAAACCTTCATACTGGTAAACTACACTTGTGTAACACAACTTAAAACAGTACTTGTTGAAGAAAGGAATTGAAACCACTGACAGTTTCCTGTACTAACGTATTTAGCTGATGTTTACCATCCTGGCATGCTGCTCATGCAGTACAACTGCACTATAGTGAATAAAATTATTCTATTCCATTAACTTTTTATTTTATATCATTGTTAAAATGATCTCCTAATTCTGTATTTAAGCTCTTGGCAAAATGGAAATGAATATGGTGTTGTTTCAATATGTTGAAAATGGCAGAAAAAAAGCTGTGATAACTATTGTTTGTCACACTTACTGTGTATTTATTTAGTTATGCAGCAGAAATGGTGACATTTTGTATAGAATGGTTTGGTATATTTAAAAATAAATGGCTTGCATTTGTAAGAAAGGTTTGGTGCGTCTTGATTACTATAGCAACATGATAACCTGGGGACAATGAATGTCTCCTCCTGTTATAGGATCAAATTTATGGTTGATAATAGTCCCAGGAAAACACTTGTTTGCTGGAGGAAAGCAGGTTTCCCACTGACCTCTTAACTCTTTGTGGGAGGGTGCAGGAGGATATCCTCACCCAGAGAAAAGAGGGGGAGCAACACATAGCCCGTGTGTGCTACTTCAAGCTCTAAAATTTAGTATTTTGCCAGTCTTTTAAAAATGCCTTCTGATGGCAGTAGTGTCCTTTTTTGTAATTTGTATTCATGTAGTAAAAAGTGAGGTATTACACTAAAATTGATAACTTTAAAAGTAATTAAGTGTGGTTCACTTTGGCTTGTTTGTCACAGAACTATCATCTAAAAGGGGCTAATGGTTCACAAGTAAGAAAGATAGAAAGACTGAGTTGTAATCTTTTTTTTGGTTCATGGAGCTACAGTGATCTAAGCACAGAGCCATGTGGTACTTCATCTGTTAACAGAGGTTTGTGTGGATCTCCAACAAATTTAATGAAGAAAATATATTTAGAAATTTAAGAGCTAAACTTTCACTCTGATTTTTTTTTTTTTAAATAGAAATGATTGTAATTTAATGTAAATTTAATTAATGTAATGCAGTCAGAAATATGATTCATACCCATGAGGGAGAGTATTGATGTTTTTCAGCTGTATTCCAAGTTACTGTCGAAAAAGGCTCTTGTGCCTTTTAAGTCTTGACACAAAGCTTTCAAAAAAATACAATAAATCTATACTTTTTTTCAATAAAATGTCCTGGTTCATAATCGGAAAAATAAATATCGAACAACTCGGTCTAATAAGAGTCTGCTTAGAGCTCAAGCTGTCTGATTTGGCTAGGATCACAGTTACATGGCTTTAGCAAAGCTAATGCCGACCTCAGTTTACAGAAATCAGAAGGAGAGAAGCTGTCAGAGTATAAATGCAGTTTTGCTTTCATTTGTTGAGATGGTTTACATGATTATGTATCTGCGGTTGGAATGCTGGGATACAATTTTTTTTTTTTTTGGGGGGGTGGTGATTGATTATTACCAGCTGTTTGAGAAAAATTAATTGACTCTGTAATGGAAATAAACTCCTCCAGTTAACTTGGCTGTAAACCTTCCCTCTGTAATGTATCTGAATTTACTTCTAAAGTAGGAGCTGCATAACACACATGAGGTTTGCTGCCAACACTTCAGTATGAATGTATAATTTTTTTTATAGTGAACATTGTATTGTATGCAAGTACCTGAATGATTAAAGCTCAAGGACCAGTCCTACTGGTGACTGGGAAGAGTGAGTTGGTGTTCAGAACATCAAGTGTTGCATCATGACTTAACGTGTCCTGTTTTATTGATTAGCCACATTGCTTAGGCCAAGGTAAAAGGTCACTTTCAGATTATATTTCCCAGCCTGCTCACTTGTTTAAACTTGATGCTCAAGAAAAAAAATAATTAATGTGGTGCTGTTGAGCTCGTGCTTTATACCCTAAAATGTCTGATCAATGTTTGAGAAGGTGGAGCTCATAATGGAGCCTGGTATAGAAAGCATTGATTGTTTTGAGGAGGTTTGAAAACACCAGGTTTGCTTGTTGCTGAACATAATTAAGTGTTTCGAGTTGTTGTAGTAACACTGTGTTGTTGTCTATTAAACAGAAAAGGAGCTAAACACAAAATGTGTTGTGGAAATGGCGAAGAACCAGACAATCCTCCATCCTGCTGGAGCCAACTTAGGAAAAGCAGACTCTCGGTAAGCATGTTAGTTGCATGACTAAGCTCTTATTTCCACTCCACAGATTTATTTATCTCATACACACTTGACTTAGCCAAAACGTTGTGCCATTTTTCTGAAACAAACACCCCTTACACCATTAAATGCTGCAGTTAAGGAAAGAAAAATCATTCCTATGCTGAGAAATTATTCAAGCACAACCAACCTCAACAGAATCCCTTTTATAGCTACAGAAAAATAATGCAATATTTCCCTTTCAGTCTGTTAAAAATCACAACGAAGGAAGCAGACTTCAAACAAAGTAGCTGACTTTTCCTTCCATATGATTTTTATCTTAAAATACAATAATTTGGATTGAAAAATTATGCTTCAGTGTTTCGTCCCGCATTGTTTACATATAAATAAGATATTGATAGGGAATTGTTTTTCTATATCAGAACGTGTGCCTTTAAAAATTTTCATGCCCCTTGAACTTTTTCACGTTTTCCCACATGACAGTCCTAAACTTCTATGTATTTTGGGATTAATATTTATTGCAAAATACAGAAAATCCTCTTCTGCACCATTAATTGTAATATTATCCACCCTTTTCTGTCAGTTGTATTTATCTATTGTATTTATTCCCGATTTAAATTATTTCAAATGAAATAAAAATAATAGCTGTTGACTTGCGGGCAGAGCATTATAAACAAGCTAAATCGTAAAACAAACAAAAAAAAAAAACCAAGAACAGCTCTCACTGAGCCTCGAGTCGTACCGTTCACGGCAAAAAAAAGCCGGTCAAAAGAATCGAATTGCTCGTGAACGTCACCGCTACTCTCAACAAGTATGACTTGGCTTATCTAGTTAGAAATATATATTTTTAGACTTTTTCAGTTTTTGTTCCATTTTGCAATAAGGCTGTGAGCTTCTGTCTTGTTGGCCTTTGTTATGGAGTCCGTGAACCCTGAGCTCTTGTAAAATTAAACGATGCCTAAGTACACGCTGCAGGGTTTCCCAGCTGGATGGGGAACATCTTGCGATTCCCTCAAATTAGCGGAAGAAACAATAAATATAACATGTTAGATGATGTTTTCTTTCAACCTGAATTTAATGTAATGTAATGTAATGTAATGTAAATAATGATTTTATTCTAGGTGTTAGAGCTACTAGATGCAGTTAGTCAGCGCAGGGCGCAGTACTGCTCACCGCCGCCTCACCATCATATCGCACTCATTATGGCCGCAGCAGTGCAGCCCCACACTGGCCACACCTAGGTCTGTGTGCCAGTGGGATGCTGTGTATTGTAATAGCTTTTTAAAACAATAAAAGTTCTGCAACTCATCCCCGAGAAACTGAAACACATTCCTGCAAACATGAACTCCTCCAATATAAGTAGTCCTGGCATTGTTTTCTTTCCACTGGTACTTTTTATGTTGGATGTTGTCATCTCCAAAGTAGCTTTTTTTCTAACGTCCGTTACCGGCGTGGGTTGAGGGAGATGTTAATGAGCCATGTGTTTACTTCAAACTTTCAACTTATTGGCCGAAAGCAAAACAAAAGCGTGTGACTAGTCAATAAAGATCAGTACATTAATCAGCTCTGGGTTCCCCCCTCCACCCGGCTCAGATTTAAAATGTGTAAATGTGACAGCCAGACGAGCAAGAGCCTATGTTGCCAGGAAACGCTCCGGCGGTGTTGGTTTTTCAGAATGAAGAACATGCTGTACATTGTATGTATGTATGTATGTATGTATGTATGTATATATATATATATATATATATATATATATATATATATATATATATATAATACTTTTAGTCACCCCACTGTTGCCAACTTTGTCGCTGTATTTAGCTGTTTTTCAGACAAAAAAAATCAGCATTGGCCAGAATCGGCTACTTTGCAGTTGGAATAAGACAGGCTAAATAGAGACCATCTCTACTGGATTTATGTCTGGACTTTGAGTGAGCCATATTAATAGATGAATATTATAGTCTTGGCTGTGTTTATAGTTGGTGTCCTGTTGGAAGGTGAACCTCCCTTCCCTGTCACAAGTATTTTGCAGCATCTAACAGATTTTCTTCCAGTGTGTTGTGTTGAGCTTCACCCATCTTCATATCAGCTCTGAACAGTTTTCCTGTCCCTGCAAAAGAAAAGTATTCCCACAGCATGATGCTGCTGCCGCTCCCACCATGTTTCACCATGAGAAGCTGTGCTTAGGTTGATGCATGTTGCTATTTTTCTGTCACACACAGCACTTCCCATAAATGCCAGTTTTAATCCCATCTGACCAGAGCACCTTTTTCCACGTTTTCTCCGTCCCCTTCATGGGTTGTAGCAAACGTGAAACAGGGTTTCCTTTTTTTTTTTTTTTTTTTTTTTTTTTTTTTTTTTTTTTTTTTTTTTTTTTTTTTTCCAGTAATGGTTTTTTTTTTTTTACCATCCACATAAAGGTGAGATAAAATAACCAGCAGATGGACTTTATCACCAATTAGGTGAATTTTGAAGGAATTCGGTTGCACAAGGTGGCTAGATCCAATCATAAACCACACTTTTCAGGCTTTTGTTGTGTTACCTCCACATCACAATTATGCTCTGCTTTGTGTTGGTGTGTCATATAAAATCCTAATAAAATACATAGAAGGCTCTGAAAGCCACATAGATGATTTTCACTGCGGTGTAAACATTGCATAGGTTGCAGCGATCATGTTAAGGAGTGTGGGAGGTGGCCGGCGTTGCAGTAGCCGGACCCAGATTTCACTTTCATCCTTGCAGGTAGTGGAACCACAGCTTTTCAGGAGCTGCTTGGTGCTTTCACTGTGCAGATTCCTTTATGGCAGATTTACATTTTTGTTGTAATTCCTGTACTCTTAGAGAGAGAGAGATACTGACCCTCAGTTAAACTATGCACAGTCTTTAATCCTTTCTCAAAAAGCCTTGGCTTAAGTTTGTTTGCAACATTCCTTATGAAGTGCTTTTGGCAGAAAATGGACCAATCACAACAGGTGGATTTGAACTCATGCCACTTGTTACTTCTTTCTCTCTTTTGGCTTTCATTCAGTTTCATCATGTTAGCCAGCTGTTTTTATTTGGTTTGGCTAAATATACTTGAACATTTGAGTCTCTCAATTTCAGCCCTGGGAGATGGTTTGAGATCAATTAGAGTAGGTTACAAAGCAGAACAGGAATGTTGGAAATGCCTCTGGAAGGACGGATTATGTAGGTCACAGTTGGAACTGCATTGCAAAAGCTGTCTTCTTTAGTTTTAATGCATAAGGGTTTGAAACTGCTCAAGTACTGGAGGAACGTCCACTGTGTTGGAAGAAAGAAGCCCCTGTGACTACTGTCTGTCTGATTAGAATCAGTAAAAAGGCTGGTTTTAGGCGGAGGTGCAGGAGCAGACAGCAGCAGTGGCGGCAGCAGGTGGTTGTGTCAGAGGAGCCTGAAAATATAGACAGCAGCTTTGACACGGAGACAGACACAGACAATTGTGCATAAAAAAGACCGACTCCACTCAGCTCGGCTCTCTTCTTTCCTCGCTCCGTCAGATCATAACTTCCCACTGCCTCTGCTTCCTCCTTTTTTCTCATCTCTTCCGTTTCTATAGGAGCTCAGTGGGAGGTTAAGTCCGGGTCGCTGCTGATGACCAGGGGAGCCCCTTTCCTTGAGTGAGGAGAAGATGGAAGAGGGGGGAAGAAGCTTCGTTTACTCGAGCATCTGTCGACCATAAACTTCCCTCAGTGACGTTTATGGAGCTCGGAACAAGAGCGGAGCTGTAGTTTCTCTCTGTCGCCCTACGACAAAGGGGCAAAGAAGCAACAGCCGGATGGGCTGACTGACTGCTGTGCTCAGTGTGCAGATGCTGTTTTAATTTTGTTTGTTTGAGGCCAGTTTACATTGACCTAGTGTTTTACATGTTCATTGAGATAGGCGGGGTTGAGTTCATTGAGGAAGTTGTCAGTTAAGTTATCTTGTTGCAGGTGCATGATGTTTGCTTGAGATAACAGAGCCTCCAGGATCCCTTCTGTTTAATTATGGGAACATGTAACTGGGAAACAAGACTGCTTCTTAACATAATAGAGTCATTGCTATACTGGTTTCATTTCTGACTTCTGTTGAACAGTTATGCATGCAAACTAATTGCGTTGTAAGGTTTGAGGCTGTTTTTCAGGAGTTAGATGCAGGCCCATAGTTCTGGTGATGAGAACTCTTAATGCTCAAGCACACCAACACATTTTTGGACAATTTCGTTACACCATTGTTGCACAACTGAGCACAAAGTTTGGTGTTGAAGAACTTGACTGGCTTGAGTTCTGACCTGGAGCCTGTGGAACATGTTTAAGATGAATTGGAGTGTACACTGCAAGCCAGGCCTTCTCATCCAACATCAGTGTCTGACCTCAGTCTGGAATAATGGTCAAAATTCCCATAAACTCACTCCGAACCCTTGTGATTGGTCTTCCCAGAACAGTTATAGCTGCAAAAAGTGATATCATATTAAACCCTATAGGTGAGAAATGAGATGTCACTCAAGTTGATACTTTTTTGAAGTCATACAAGCTAATTCTTTTGGTGATGTAGTGTACGTGGTTTAAACAGAACTATCCATGCAACCAATTTTTTTTTTTTTTTTTTTTTTTTTTTTTTTTTTTTTTTTGCACTAGCCTATTACTCTTCACAGTTGTGGGAAGCTAGAACTTTTCCCTTCAGTCAGCAGTAGAGAAGCAGGCTCCAGCCTAACAGGTTTCCAGTCCACTGCAGGGCCAACACTCTAATCAAACCAGACACTGCCTTGTAAAAAGTATTTAAGCCCTTAGAAATTGTTCGTGATTTGTCTTGTTACAACCACAACTGTGAAGCATCTCTCTCCCTGCTGAAGTAAATCATCACCATAGCATGATGCTGCCTTGATATACTCACATAAAATTCCACTAAATAAATTGGAGTTTGCAGTTGTGACATGACAAACTTTGCAAAAGGTCAAGATTTATAAAAACAGTTGTAAATGTCCATGAATTATTGATCATTTTACTGAGGCATTATGTCTTCACCTCAGTGTATTCTTCCTTCCTTTAGATTTGATCCTGGATCATTTGCTTCTAAAATATGAGCTTTAACAGTGATGGAAGTTTAATTTGACCACCAAACCTCAACACTCCAACACGTTACTAAAGCCAGTGTAGAACAATGGCTAGCCTGGAACCTCTGTTGCTCATTTGCTTGTCATTCAAATGGGCTCCAGAAAGGATATCCTCTTTCAGAGCTCATGCATTATGTGGCCCCGACATATAGACAGAAAATGTTAAATCTATCGTTTTCTGGCCATATATTGGTATTCAGTCTGCAAGAGTTCATCCAACTTTGACTGTGTCCAGCCCACTGACTAAACTACATAATGAGATGCTTGTTATTGAAATATTGATATATAACAGTATTGCCTTGCTCTTTTACATTTGATTTCTTTGTTGGTGTCCTCTGTTCTCGGCAAAACCCTTGTGGGTGAGGTGACCAGAGATGCCCTAAACTCCAGGCTCAGGTTACTTTGTACCAGTATCTCTGATAAGCAGATGACTAACCTCGGCACAGCTGCATGTTCAGATGCTCTGGTTTGCATGATGACCCTCGGGTCATCATGCAAACCAGGTGTTTGCTCTGCACCAGTGAGGGTGGATGTCGACAGGTGCTGACAAAGATCTGTTTCTTGCAGGTGATGCAAGCACGAGCAACTTGGTTTCTAAGACGATAAAGGAGGGTGTTTGGCCTCTGGTGTCTAAAATTGTTGTATGTTATGTACGTGGGGTGTATCAGCATGTTTAAGGGCACTTTGTGGCGGTGGGTATCTTTTACAGGGATTCTTCAAAAACCGGGGGGAAAAAATGAATTGGAGGTCGTTAGGGCTGGACGATAAATCGATTTTATCGATTAGTCGACTTTTTAGTTTTTGAAGATTTAATTTTTGGAAAATAAGGATTTTTTTTTTTTTTTTTTTCACCAGTGGACTCCTTAGGTTTCCATAGTTCAGAGTGATGTCAGCGCGTCTTGTTTGACAAGCGTGTTTTACAGCTTCTGTGTATTTGGGTTTTGAATTCAGGTCAACTCTACGAGGAAGTATTAGGGCCAGGCTACGATTTCTTTGTTTTCTTTTCTTTTTTTATTAACGAAAATAGATTCATGATGTCACAAGAATACAGTCATAGTAATACGAGAATACAGTCATATGACAGAGTTTAAATATGAATACAAGAATAAAGTCTAACTATTACCAGAATAAAGTCGTAATATTAGAAGAATGAAGTAGTAATTTTATGAGAACTTCAACGCAAAAAAAAAAAAAAAAAATTAATTATCCAAGCTTTTTCCTCATTTAAAGTGACTTTTTTTGTAATTTTAAGACGTTCTGATAATATTATGACTTTATTCTCATAATTAAACAAAAATTCTTGTAGTCTGGCCCTGATACTTCATTGTACAACTCACAGAAGGGATGATATTTTCTGTTATTTGTCATTTCTTTTTTAGAAAAGAAAGCGAGAAAAAAAATCAATTAAAATTAGATCTGGTATGAAAAAAAATTGGAGATTTTAGTTTTTAACCATATTCCCCAGCCCTCGAGGCCGTAAAGTCTTAAATATGTCCAGATGTTTCATCATATTTATTTTGTTGCGTTATAAATTTCAATGTTTTCGCCTTTTACAGTCACAAATTTGACTGTTTTCTTTATTTCATTTAGTTACTATTTTTTTCTCTTTCTTTTTTGAGAATCCATTGACAGGAATATTTTTTTTTCTTTGGTTTTGCTTCTGGCTGAGCAATTAGTTATTAGGCTGAAACAAAACTAGAAAGCTTGTGATGCAGGGGAGCCAACTTAGAGAAACAGCTTCTCTTTAGCCGTTCGCTTAAAGCAGCAAGAAAAATGTACTCATGAAACGTTGTGTATGGGAACCCATTGTCCTGCAGTCTGTATGCACTGTACTCAGGCTATTGGTATGTACTATGTAACGGTGACCTTTGTGTTTGAGCTTAAAATTCCTGTCCGAGACCCAGCCTCGCTTTTCCTTAAGTCTCCTGGCTACCTTAGCCCTCTTTCCATCTTCCACTCCTCGTTTCTTCCTACACAGCCATGGATGCTACGGTGTGGGAGAGGGGAAAAAAAGAATGCGAGAACAGTAGGGAAAGGAATAGGAGGGGGGGGGGGAGCATTCATGCATTAAGTTATTTTTTAAATGACGGCGACAGGCTGAAGGGAGGAGGAACAAATAGAATTGTTTCAGGATGGAGGAGAGGCGGGTTCGCCACTCTCCTGACCGCCTTGCTCTCCTCAGTCATTGGTTAGGGGAGCCCCTAACTCTGCTAATGGGTGTTTGAGCGCAAAACATGGGTGACCCCTCTCTCCTTCAGTTTCTGAAGCAACCATGACAGCTGTCATCATTAAGCATGTCAAAACCTGCCAGAGTACGTTCATCCCGCATCCATCTGACACGAGACTGGAGAAACTGTGTAGCCTTCAGACAAACAAATATCTTCACAACAGGGCGACATAAACAGTATCAAAAAGTCTTTAAAAGCTGCTTTTTATTCCAAGAGAGTCATAGAATCAGTACTGTAGAGAGAGAAAATTGCATTCAAGCATATTTTAAAAGAAACTTACCCACAAAACATGACTGATGGGAGACAAAAAAACAAAGCAGAGGAGTGAAGGCATTAATTGCTTCATAAGAAGCCACTGGATTCAATTAAACTGCTGATAGGAGTGACAGTGGATTTTTGTGAGCGTCAGCTTGTCAGCAGTGGAATATGTGAAATATGAAGTGTTACAGATAGCTGGCAGGTTTGTGTAAGAGCTGCAGCCTTGGTGGCTTATAAAGAATGTGCATGAGTAAAAGGAAACATGTGTGTGACGGTTTGGGCTTTTTAGTTTAGCTTTTGTGGAGGAGAATGTTATGTCTAAGTGATGCACAATAAACTATACATAAATATAATGTTTACTCAAGATATTTGTCGTTATGGTCCGATCTTATTGACTTTGTATATATTTGTATTTGTATATGGAGTTATCAGTAGTTGTTTCAATTTTTAGAACAAAACTAACAAAAAATCCCAGTTATTTCAGGAAAATATGCAGTCAAAAACAAAAGAAGTTGAGGTGCTTGAGCTGCTTAAGCGGGTCAAGAATTTAGCCTAACATGGGTGATGTTATGTTCAAGAATGTATGAGGGACTCTGAACTTTTAATTATTTTTTTTTTTTTTGTACTTACTGTAAATCACCAGCTGTCTTTTCTTTAGTCTCATCCTGCAATTGGATTTAGGTACAACTGCTTTAGTAAAAGACAGAAACACGTTTATTGAAATGGAGGGAAACAAAGATAGGTGCTTCACATTTTCCTTTTTGAATTAAAAATAGTGATGGAAAAGGTAAAAGACCCCAACACTTCCGGACTTGGTTCTTTTCTCTTTCAACAGAGTTGCAGTTTCAGATGTTGACACTAGTTTATGATGCTTTAACATAGGAAGAGGGAGACTCTGCATGCTTGCTCAAAGTTTGGGTGGAAAGCACGTTCCCATACTAAATGCTTCCAAGTTCAAATCCAGCTGGTGAACAATTGAAAAGATATCCAGGAAAATGGTTTGTTTTTACAGCTGCTGACAT
The DNA here is from genome assembly GCA_014839685.1 of Anableps anableps. Taxonomy (NCBI): domain Eukaryota; kingdom Metazoa; phylum Chordata; class Actinopteri; order Cyprinodontiformes; family Anablepidae; genus Anableps; species Anableps anableps. The sequence goes on along the minus strand of CM026067.1, from coordinate 8,163,283 downwards.
AATTGCAGGATGTGTCTGTCAAGCTGTCAGATGAAAGCTCTGCTGTTCCTTATCCTAATGAGGAGGAAGAGGAAGAAAACCAGTGGCAAGGAGGATGGGGGTTTAAAAAAGGCAACACTCTCCAAAATGAACACCAGATATGGGATTGACAAAAATATCAGTTTATTTTTTGTTTTGTTTTTTTTTTAGTATCCAACAATCTTTTCATCTACTGCTGAAGTTGAAAATCATCCGATTTCTTGATAACAGCCAATTTAGGCGCGCATCTCTACTTTGAAGTCTACTGACTTGAAATTAAGATAAGAAAAACAGACCCTCCTTAATTGTACTTTTATATCAGCCATTATACACCAAGTTTAATTATTGGTCTGTTGAAGATCATCAAGGCTGGTTTTCTCATTTTCCTCATCATAGCCTACTGCAGTAAACCTTGAGGCCTGACAGATTCTGACAGTGGATGTACACATACGTTAGTACAGAAAATTGGCTTTTTGGATTAATTTGAACCATAGCTAACTATTTTGTAAAAGCACTATTTTAGGTGCAGTGCTAAGACATATGCAGTCATCATATTAGCAGATCTCTTTAAGATCATTTAAGGTTAAAAGCTTCTCACATTCTCATTTGGTTATAAGACAATTTTCTGTTAGGTTGCAGAAATTCTCGAAACCAAATGTTTGTTTCTTCTGTTCTTTACTTTAAAATTACCCCAATCAGGCCACTTTGACAAATTTCAATTTTTATGTGCTCTGTAGCTCGTGTGAGCCTCTATGCCAGGAAGGACATTTCTGTACATTTAACTTTTTTTTTTTTTTTTTTTTTTTTTTTTTCCCCTCCCCTTTAAGGAAACATTGCCACAGCCTTCTGTCTTTTTGCATGTTCTTTTACTTTCATCAGAGACTTTCCACGCCACGTGTCCATTTTTTTGTGCGATTCTGACCCAGTAACTTTTGTATGGCATCATCTTCTTTTCAGCATGCAACACAACACAACCTTCCATCTCCACTCTGACCCACAGACATAAACTCTTAGACACACAGACATCTCTAGAACATCTCACCAAGCTCCCTTTCACATCCACTGTTATATTTTTGAAAACGTGTGCACAAGTGTTACAGTCAGTTGAATGAAAATGAGGAAAGTTTGAAGAGTTTGGCTCAAATGTTGCTTTTGGTGCTGTCTGTTATGTAGATATTTCCAATCCCAATGCTCATTTCTGCAAAAGGGCGCATCTAAAAATACTTTTTTATTAGTTTGGAATAGCCAACTACTGAAAACCTTATTAATGTGCACTAAATTTCATCTGTCTTTCCACATGCTCCTGTGGACCTCGACATTCCCAACATCACCAGGAATCAGTCCAAGGTAACAGCGCACACCAACACACAAGCATTTCTTACCCGATTCCAGCGTTGTGAATCATCTCTGTGTTGAACAAAGGCACCGCTGTTTTACTTCTGCTTGATTCAACAACTGTGTGGAGCCATACAGGCAATGACACAAAAAATAGTTTAAAAGTTGCTGTTTTTTAGTTTCCAGAAAATGTTTTTGGCATGGAAATGTAAGCATTGTTGGCTGATTCACATCACAAGCATGTCAGTATTTCCAGGATTTATGTTTTTTGCCCCCGTTCAGCAGAAATATTCATGCACTGCTTTGCAACATGACGCATTCAGTGCACCCGGATTATACTGCTGAAAGATTTTCTGAAATGAAAGTCATATCAGTTTAAGTTGAATTGAAACAAATATTATTATTATTAGAAAGACACAGGAAGAACTAGATTACATCTAAATGATGTTGTTTAGGAATCTATATTAAGTGATGGTATTTTTAAGTGCAAATTTAGCTGCTTTTTTTTCTGAACCTGTTAAAATCATGTTTAGTAAAAGAAAAAAAAAAGGTTTACAAAGGGCAAAAATAAAGAAACAAAGTCAATTTTAATAGCCAAAATTGATACCACCTGATGATTCCTACTGTGATTTATTTACATTTGTTGTAAGGTCCCATTTTAAAAGTTCTCAAAGGTTTTGTATAATTTTGAAACGGATGCAGATTGAAGGTAAAAGCTTTACCACAATGAGGCCACCTATTGATATGTGGATTGCTATTTTGAAGCTCAAACTTGGTCATCTGGTAGACTCACTCCCAGTTACACAATCCCAGTTATACAAAAAGTTAAACCTGCAATTTAGATTGGCTTGTCTGATAGCCAGTCTTTAACTTAGCCTTTACTTTTGAAGTCCACACAGTAGCTGCCAGATTTTTTTGTGACTAATACCTCTGTTGTTTCCACTGTTTGTTCAGGTTTTTGCCTATGATTATTGCTTCTGGTCCATGGATGAAACGGATAAGGAAAAATATGCAGGTCAGCTCATGATTAGTGCCATTAAGATTTCATGACAGGAATTTATGTAATCAGCATTTGTGCTTTCTAATTTAAATACCTAAAGATATGAAAGAAAGTTTGTGTATGACCTCCTTGCAGGTCAGGAGGTGGTGTTCCAGTGCCTTGGAGAAAGTCTTCTCCACAACGCCTTCCAGGGCTACAATGCCTGTATATTTGCCTATGGACAAACTGGTAATTTACTAACTGTGCTTTCAATATAAATGGACACATGATAAACAGAGTAGCTATATCTGTAAACATTACTTCACTATAGGCCTGTCACGATAACAAATTTTGCTGGACGATAAATTGTCTCAGAAATTATTGGGATAACCGATAATATGTTTTGAGACCATTTTCAAGTGGTATATTGATAATGGCATAATAATTCAAGCTTACCGTCTCAAAGACCAATAAACTTTAATGTTGTAAAGAACACTTAACATTATCAGTATTATTTAATTTTGCATTTTATTTCCAATCTTATTGTTTTATTAGTTGCCTTTATTTCATTATTTTTTAAAATGTATTTTATTTTGTTTTTTTATATTTATTTAGTCATTTTTTTATTTATCGTCACTTTTTAATTATGTATTTTTTCTGTTTTTTTCCCATATTCTATATTTATTTGTTTAATTATCACTTTTTGCCAATATGTATTTTATTTTTCCATATTTGGTATTTATTTAGAAATTAGATATTTTAAATATCCAAAATAAAACACGACAACCACAAACAATAAATAAAACGGAGAAAAAACCCACAACCGAAACCATAAATAAAATGGATTATCATGTCTCTGGAAACAAAATTCCCCTTCAAAAAAATATTAATCATCAGAATGGAAATTATAGCGTTCCATTTAATTTATCATGCGATTAATTGATTATTTGCTTATTGTGACAGGCCTACTTTATGGCTTGTTTTGCGTAGCGTATAAATTGTGTGTGTGATGTTCTCATGACCGCTAACTTAATTTCCATCACCTCTTAGATAAAGCAGGAAAAAATAATACAGAGAGCTGGCATTTAGCAGCAGCAGTGATGCCTTTACATGTCTATAACGTTTGCTTCAGGTTCAGGGAAGTCGTACACCATGATGGGCTCGGGGGACCAGCCTGGGCTGATTCCTCGGCTCTGCAGCGCTTTGTTTGAGCGAACTAAGGAGGAGCAGCGGGAGGAGGAGTGCTTTACTGTCGAGGTGTCCTACATGGAGATCTACAACGAGAAGGTCCGAGATCTGCTCGACCCAAAGGGGTAGGAACGCCAACCAAACGTCCAACACACTCTTACCAGAATTTGTGTCTCTCAGTTTAATTAAAACTCTTGTCTTCCCCTCAGCCAAATACTTGTTTTATACAATAACCGGTTTTTCTCTTTATTGTGTTGCTTCAAAGCTCTTGTCTTAATTTTTGTTTTCTTCTTTTTTTGCTTCCTCTTGATTAATATTCAGTTTCCTTTTCCAAACCTATTGAAGCAGTGGCCAAAAACCTTTATAGTTTATCGGCTAACCTGTAGCGCAGCTGATAAATCAGAGAAGGTTGCGGGGTGTTATGATGGCTGTTGTGGTGTGCAGTGGTCAGTAGATAAAAAGATTAGCAGCCTGCTCTGCAGCCACCAATTGAGGTCAGTTTATGTCCAACAGGTCAGCAGTAAATCAGGACTCCAGGCCACCGTCTGCTGCCCCAGACACCATAACCTTTGACTCTCCCTCTGTACAAGACCTTTAACCTTAGTAAAATGACCCAGAAAGAAGCACACCATCTGACAGCCATATGTGCTTTGGCCATGGATCCACAAATGATGAAGTTGTGAGGAGCATGGCAGAATTAAGGTCAGAAAGCCATGTGCTGATAAAGTCTGTGAGCTGAGTTCAGTGATCATCAGGAAGAGCCTGGCTAGCATTGTCCACCCCCTCCCACCCACCCCCAAACACAAAGCACGAAGTGTGAACCATGTTGTCTGTCTTGTCTTCTCTTCTCACCCTGTTTCGTTTTGTGTACAGCGGCAGGCAAACGCTGAGGGTGAGGGAGCATAAAGTTTTGGGTCCCTACGTCGATGGCCTGTCACGACTAGCTGTAGCCAGCTACAAGGTAAAGCTGTAGATCTCATTCCTTCTCTGCCAGGCTTATTGACTTTTATCTTCTACATTTACTGTCATCACAGTCCCCGTGATCACATTTCCTTCATAAGGTTTCAGTTTCCTGAAGATGCTCGACTGCATTTTCTCACTTGCATTTTTTCTGATGCATCCCTCTGCTGCTCCGATTCACATTCAAGTCAAGATCAGCGTGTTTAAACGGGGTTTCTCCACCAACTTAGGCCAGTTAATTGCTTTCCTGTTACCAGTTCTTCTGGTTTACCTTCAGAGGCCTAAGGGCTTCAGCGAGATTACACCTCTAAAAACAAACAATTCCTACTCCCTGCCAAAGATCAAGCTGGTGAGCTTTGACAGCCTTAAAGGAGGGCATTACACCGAATCCTCCAGGCTCTAATGAGCCACACTAAGCACAACTCACTGAGATAATTACTAAGGTAATTCCTGTACCCACACAGAAGGGTTGAGCTAACAGTGAGAAATAAAATCTTATCAAGCAGTTTCTTTTATTGGTGCCATTGTTCATGCCTCTATGAAAATATTAGTCAGTGAATTTTTTTTTTTTTTTTTTTTTTTAAACCACTTTCTTTAGACGTTCGGTCCAAATGACAGGCACCATAGGAGAGGGATATCATCTATTTGGGGTGAATTTGTTCCTGCAAGTGTTGCAGTCTTTCAAGCTGGGACTGATTCTTTTTTTCAACGGTTTGCATTCCTTTGCCGCTTTTTGACCAAAAAAATGACTGTAAGCTATCGAAGAGGATTAGGGCCACTAAAAAAAAGTAATAATTTTCTTTTTTCTCATAATTCTGACTTTAAACCCAGAATTCTGAGATTGAAGTCAGAATTCTTTCTTTTTTTTCCACTGGCCCTTAATCCTCTTCCATATATATCGGTCATTGAGGACAAAACTTCCAGCGAAAGTTATTCTTCTGCTTATGTCATACAATTTAATGGCCACTGTTTCAGTTGCTCTCTGTGCAGCTTTTCTGGGACAGCTGGGGAAATCCAAGCTATATGATTTGAGCTTTATGTGCAGATCTTGTCACATGACAAAGACATACAAGGAGATGCAAAAGTCACTTTAAAGTGTGGAGAAAGAAAAGAAAATCTAAATTTATCAGATTAATAATGTTAGCCTTTAAAACGGTTTTGCAGGGCATGCACAGGAAAATAGGTTGTGATTTTTAAAGAACTGGCCATGCAATAAGGTCCACCAGCAGTTGGTATCAGGACTTAAGTCATTTATAAAAACTCTCGACGGGGCCACATACCAGTATCCTGGGTTGGATCGGGGTATCTGTAGTTATAGTGGTTGCTGTCTTTAGAGTTGTCACTTAAAAACATTTAAGCTAGTCATATCACAGATTACAGTATCAGTAATATTTGGTAACCCAAAGATTCTCAGCCAGTGTAGGATTTTAAATGATCATTAAAAAAATGATCCGACATCCACACCTAAATAATTCCTAAAAAATATTTACCAGCCTATTGTTTTCCAGTGGTGAAAACTGCTAGTGTAAAACTCAACACGGCACTGTCTTAGAAATATAAACACACAACAGTCCTGACACTGAATGCAGCACAATCTGGGTTTTTCTGTTTTTCTTTTTTTTTTGTTGTTTGTTTGTTTTTCAGAACCAATAAACCATCCAGTAGTTTTTATCCTCCACTATTCAAAACCTGGAGGAAATTGATCTGTGATCAATTTGGGAATTGCTTAAAGATCCCAAAGTTATGGCAAATGATAGTGGGCAGAAAGGCATTTGGAAATGACACATCTGCTGACTCTTGAGACAGTTTTACAGGAAAAGTCGCCCCTGACAATTTTGCCTTAGTCTGTTGAATGAGTGACAGAATAAACCAGAACCTGTGTGGCAGCTTGCATGAACAAGAGCAAAAATAGCTTAAATAACAGGACTGTAATTATGGAAAACACTTAATTTCTATACAGATCTAAACGTAAAGTTTGTATAATTCTTTGTTGATGTCTATAATGAATTTGTTTGTTTTAACAGGACATTGAGTCTCTGATGTCGGAGGGGAATAAATCTCGGACCGTAGCTGCCACAAACATGAACGAGGAGAGCAGTCGATCGCACGCCGTCTTCAACATCATCCTCACACACACACTCAAAGACCTGCAGTCGGGGGTAAGATGAAACCCCACACACAGCTGAGCAAGAGAAAATGTTAATGAAGTCATTCTGCTGAAAATGACATTTTTGGATGAAAAAACATAGGATTTTAAATTACTGAGCGTGAAGTTATGATTAAGAGACACAAACTGTAGATGTAGCAGATCTTTAGAGAAGAGACTCTCTTACTAAATCCATGATCAGCCGACGTTAACTTTACATCGTGTGTTTGTCACCTTTCATTCAGACAGTGTTCTCTCCGTCCCTGGGTTCATGTTTCCTCTTTAAGACCATACTCTGTAAGAAATCAGTAATTCTTCCCTCAGATTTAGCTTAGCTAATGTAATCTCACGAGAGTTGTGCATATCATTTGATTTGATGCTTGGCCTCTGCAGTCTTGTAGTTTGTTTGTCTGAAAATTATATTGTTCAACAAATTAAGGCTGGCCACAAAAAAGATGATCTATAACAGAATCCAGCTCTTGTTTTTAGCACCACTCTGTAATCAGATCAGCTACACATACAGTGTCTTGCTAATAGTCATCTTTCTTGATTTCAAGGGGTATGACTAAGTTACAACCACAAATTTCAATGTATTATATTTGGGTTTTTGTGAGAGAGCAACACGGAGTATAATTGTAAAGTAGAAAAAGGATACACTGTTATAAAATCAATTTTAAATACCTTTAAATACATACCTTTTAAATATGAAAAGTGCGAGACATATGGAAAACATGCTTAAAGCTAAGAGTACCGATCACCTTGAACACACCATCCCCACAGTAAAACATGGTGGCACAGCATCATGCTGTGGGGATGCTTTTTTTGTCAGCATGGACAGGGAAGCTGATCAGACCTGGTGGGAGGATGGAAATAAATACAAGGCAGCTGTGGAAGAAAACCTGTCAGAGCCTGCAAAATACTTGAGACTAAGGGTGTATTCATACCATCCCTGTTTAGTCTGCTTTAATCAAAGTCTAGTTCGTTTGCCTAAACAGTCTGCTTTGTTTGGGGAGGTGTGAATGCGTAATCGAACTCTCCAAAAAAGCGAACTCTGGTCCACTACTTTACACTGGGACCTCTTTGCGTTGGTCTTACACAAAAAATGAAACACCGAAGTTTGTTTGTAAAATCACAAAATGTGGAGAACTTCAAGTGAGATGAGTACTTTTGCAAAGCACTGTACAGCTTCAAAAAGCCTTCAGATGCTGCCATTAATGAAAGTGTGGAGGAATTCAAATAATCTGATTTCTGACGCCATGATTTCCCTCGCCCTCTGGGATGAGGTTGAAGGTAGTTACCGAATGTGGTGATGTCAGCCCCACTGTGAATCTCTTAGTGACTCATTCTCCTTCCTCACTGACCCACTTTACCCTCCCTGCTCCTTGCTCTTATTTCTGGCTCTCACCAAACCCTGTTAATAATTCACAGTCATGACTGTGAGTTTGTCAGCTGATACAGCCTGCTTTGTTTTCTGCGCACACATGCAGTCATTCACCAAGTTGGTCACTCATCAGGCGAGTGAGTCACTTTGCAAGCACATATATCCATTAAAACCATATTTGTTGGTTTTGAGGCTGGAAAAGGCAGAAATTACTTTTTAACTTTTACTAAATCAGCAGAAACAAGATTTTCCACAGCGATTTGTCTCTTGACAACACGGTGCTTCACTTCCGTTTAATCTTCTAGATCATCGGTGGTCATGTATGCAGCACTACACAGGGCTGTCGCTGAAGTTGCACGTTTAAAGCCGTAACAGTTAATGGGTAGTAAAGCCCTCACAACTGCTGAATGAGTCATTCTAAGAAACGTCACCAGAGTTTCATTCAGTAAAACACTCTGTACGCTGTTTGCACCTTGAACTTACAACTTATTCGGTAGTTTGCAGTGCAGAGAAGATGATAGTAAAATTATTATTATTATTTATTTATTTATTTTTTTTTTTGCATATGAGTACAATGTGCATTTAGTTATTTAATCTTCACTGTTGATCTGTATTGGTTCCTTTAAAACTGGAGCTACACTGCTGCACATCCTCCCTGCTGATCTGGTAATCACCCAGTCTGGTTACCAAGTCTCTTATCAAGCAAATAACACACCATGCTGAAGATTGTTGTTGTTTTATAAAATATTGCCACCTCATCATTATTTTACTTGCTTGATCATGTGTTTAGATCTGAATCCAAATAACATAAAAGACTGTTGACTGTGGGTTACAGTCCTGTCATCAAAGTAAGCAGCTATTCCAATATGTTCACTTTTATCATTTTATCTTAAATTTTCCCAACTTCAGTTCTCTTTGTATCTTTTTTTCCTCCCACTTATACAGATGACAAAATCTCACGTGTTCAACAGTTAGTTTCCTCTGGGAATGCGAAGCTGTACCCGTTTGCGTCTGATCTGTATCGCGGCAGCCTGGGCTGCTGGGTCTTTATCTCCCATCTTCCCGTTGTGTCTTTTCAGGAGTCATGTTGTGTAAACTCAGCCTGAGATTTTCAGATGAAACATTTGAAAAGTACATTCGAATGTTTAAGATAAAGAAATGCATAACCTTGCAGATGCCCTGCATAAACGTCATACAGCAGTGGCAGACATTTATTTTCACTACCATAAGAAGAATGGCTTTGTGAGGAAATGAGGATGCACCTCTTATTGTTTTTTTAAATAATACTGGGTCTGTTTAAAAGCGTTGGATGCCGCAGTGCTAAACAGTGTGCACTAATGCAGCAAGCTTTCTCAAAGTAAAGCAGTTGGTTTTAATTTGCAGAAAGAGAGCCACATCCGTGGAGATGGGCTGACATCAGTTGTTGGTAAGGTGTTAGGTCTCTATCTGTGACTGCTCAGCAGCTGACAAGGTTGAATCTGATATCCTCTTCTTTGACAGTCCTCAGAAAAATGCAGAGGGAAGCTTTACACTAGAGGCTGAGACATGATGACGGTGCTTATACCTGCCTGGTAGAGTTACAAGTGGGTGAAACGCTTAGAAAAAAGCCTTTTTCTCCAAGAGGTTCTGACAGTTCTTTCTCTAAATATGGCATCTGAGAAGAACACATTATGTACACATTCCACAATAAACATTTCCTGTGCAGCACTAAGAAAAGGTGAATAAATAAAGGTGAATGAGACATTAAAGTGACATTAAATTGTTTATTGGTATGTCTTTGCCTTTTCTGTAGACAAGTGGGGAGAAGGTGAGTCGTTTAAGTCTGGTGGACCTGGCTGGAAGTGAGCGAGCAGCAAAAACTGGAGCAGCAGGAGAGCGACTGAAGGAGGGAAGCAACATCAACAAGTAGGCAAAGCTCTTGCATGCAACGTGTTTTCACATGGGCCACGTTTAGTTCTGGAGCTGCAGGTTGTGGAGCCCTGAAATCCATAAAGTAAAGTGACAAAGTCAACAGACTTATAATGATCATGACAGCTGCTGCATAGATAATCTATCACAGGGGTCTGCAACCTGCGGCTCTGGAGCCTTCCACAATGGCTCTTAATAACTTTAGCTAAAATTTCTAAGAAACTAGTTGATGTTTTTAAACACAGATATAATAACAAATGCAGATTTATAACCATTTTTCTATTTTTTGCAATATTTGCACTGAATTTCCACAAAGAATGACACTAAAAGTACCAGTAATATGTTTTTAGACCTGTTTTCCTAGTCATTAGGTTGGAATCTGTTTTTAAAAAAATGTTCATCCTCTTTTATGTTTATCTTTATTTTAAATGTAAAATAATTGTCTAAAAAGTTGTCTTTTTTTTCAAAAAGCCATGTGACATATGCGGCTCCAAACGAGTTTTATTTGGCTGTGCTGAGAGCAAAATGGTTCTTTAGGTTGTAAAGGTTGCAGACTGTTGATCTATCATGATACCAAGCTAGCAGCAGGTGCTTGAAGAGTAGCTAAAGGTTGGTAACCTTGGTGTGTGTGTGTTGTTTGGTGCAGGTCCCTCACTACACTTGGTCTGGTCATTTCTGCGCTAGCTGAACAGGGAACGGCCAAGAACAAGACCAAGTTTGTTCCATACAGAGACTCGGTTCTGACTTGGCTGCTGAAGGTAAACGACCACCACAGGCTGAACTGCGTACTTCTGACTGAACTGTTTAAGCACATGTTCTAATTTTCCACTATTTTGACACTTCATCTCTTTTTACCATTTTTCCAGGACTGCCTAGGGGGCAACAGTCGCACAGCCATGGTGGCAACGGTGAGCCCAGCAGCAGACAACTATGAGGAAACCCTGTCGACGCTGCGCTACGCCGACCGAGCGAAGAACATTGTCAACCACGCCGTCGTTAACGAAGACCCGAATGCACGCATCATCAGGGAGCTGCGGGAAGAGGTCGAGAAACTCCGAGTGCAGCTCACTCAGGCAGAGGTGAGACATCTTCAGCGATCTTAGACATTACATTATATCTGCTTTTTCTCCGTCATCATTGGTTTCCTGCTCTGCAGTCAATGAAAGCTCCAGAATTGAAAGAGCGCCTGGAAGAGTCTGAGAAGTTAATCCAAGAGATGACCTACACCTGGGAGGAAAAGCTTCGAAAGACTGAGGAGATCGCACAAGTAAGTAGTCAGCAAAGCGGCTATGTTTAGCTGGTGCTTGAATCAGGCTCAATATTCACTGGGAACACTGTTTTGCTGTTTTTTTTGTGTGTTCTTTCAGGAACGTCAGAAGCAGTTGGAGAGTCTGGGGATTTCCCTTCAGTCTTCAGGGATCAAAGTTGGTGATGATAAAAGTTTTCTTGTCAACCTTAACGCAGATCCCGCCCTAAATGAACTGCTGGTGTACTACCTGAAGGTACAGACGCCTAAATGTATTCTGCATCATGGTGTAATGTCTGTATTGTGCAGGATATGTTTTTGTTGCACCTAGTGATTACATTGCAGCATTCTGAATGCTGTGCCTCAGGAACACACACAGGTGGGCTCAGCAGACTCCCAGGACATCCAGCTGTGTGGGATGGGTATCCAGGCAGAGCACTGTGTCATTGACATTACACCGGAGACCGCTGTCATCCTCACCCCCTACCCGAATGCTCGGTGAGGAATGCCGCAGCAACATGTTTGAGGCAAATAAGCTAAACTAAGCTCCATATAGCCTAGAGGGAGTAGAGGGAGGCCTGTAGGAGGAACCACGATTCCCACATTAGTGTTAGACATTAGAGAACAGGTCTGTGTGGATCTGCACCATTACCATACTGATAAACAAAGTTGGCATATCATTCAGACCTCTGTCAGCCTAACACATCACGTTTTGCAGTCAAATGTAGTAAATAGAAAGCACTTTGATTTTAACGTAGGGGTAATGAGACGTTATAAAAAATGTGTATTGCACATCTACAATCACCCAGTGAAGGATTGTTAAATCACTGGACGCTTTCAGCTGATATGCAGAGATAACCGCTCACATATTGAATATATATTTTCCACCGAAAACTGTGAAGGTAAATACTGCATATGTCACTGCATTATTTTTATTTATTTATTTTTTTTTGCTGATTTAAAGATATAGATTGTAGTTGACAATGACCAAGTTAGTGGCGCATTTCCCTGCATACATAAAATTGTGTTCTCCAGGTTAAATGATGGAAATATCTCTGCAGAAAATATATATTTTTAAATAACTTCTTCCCCATTTTGTGCTTCCTCCGACTTTTTTTAAATACATCCCTGAAACTGAACTGGCCAGTTGAATCTTTTGTCAGTGTGACCGGGTAATGGTGGTATGATGTGTTCACTATTTGTTAATAAATGGTTTTTGTTGTTGTTTTCCCCAACTGACTACTGACCAATCAGTGTCAGATTTCTCTGTGCATCACTCTTAGCTAACTTGCTTCTATGCAAATAAATATGAAAATCAATATCTATGTGAAAGAAATGTTAAGTACCTGACTACATAATACATCCTCTGTATGAGTATATTTATTAAATCATGTTACAGGGTAGAGATAAACCTGACTACTAAAGGCCTCATTTATTTATTGGCGTTACAGGACATGTGTTAATGGTTCTCCAGTAACCAGTGCTGTGCAGCTTCACCATGGTGACCGAATCCTCTGGGGAAACAACCACTTCTTTAGGTAACGTTCAATATTTTATTAACACCAACACTTTTCTTATCATAAACAATGAATTTGTGTCATTTCATAGAATTTAAACCATTTTTTTGTACTTCTTTTTTTTTTTTTTTTTTTTTAACGCTACAATAAACCATTACAGTCACTGACACATGTTTATCTCGCTTCAAGAATCAATCTGGCAAAGCGGCGTTCGCGGCCAACAGAAGAAGAAGAGGGTGAAGGCGGCGTGTTGAAGAACAGCGGTAGCAGCGAGCAGCTGGACGCAGACGGGGACACAGCCAGCGAGGTCTCCAGCGAGGTCAGCTTCTCCTATGAGTTCGCTCAGACAGAGGTCATGATGAAGGCCCTGGGCAGCAATGGTGAGAGGAGTTAACAGAATGCAACACTGATTTCCTGCAAGGCAGAATCATAAGGCCTTTTTCTTCTTCTGCTTTTGTTTCCTGACTCATCCGTCCTGCATCTGCTCAGATCCCATGCAGGCAGTCCTCCAGTCTCTGGAGAGGCAACATGAAGAAGAAAAGCGATCCGCACTGGAGCGACAGAGGCAAATGTACGAGCAGGAGCTCCAGCAGCTTCGCAAGAAGCTCAACCCAGACCGTCTGTCCGCAGGCCAGTCTGGAGGACAGCAAGGACAGGGACAGCAGTCTCACTACCGCAGCCTGGAGAGGCTCAGTATGGGAGGGATGAGCCATTCTACCAGCGCTCAGAGCAGACTCAGACAGTGGAGTGAGGACAGGTGGGTGTGTGTGCGACCTTAAAATGTCCTCATCCCTCCTCCTTCCTGTCTTTTTGTTTTTTAATCAACGGCCTTTTCCACTCTTCTTGCAGGGAGGCAGTTTTGGTGAGGAGTCTCCGGAGGCTGAGGGAGCAGATAGTGAGAGCTAACCTTCTGGTGCAGGAAGCGTGTTTCATCTCAGACGAGCTGGAGCGTCACACGGAGTACAGAGTTACCCTGCAGATCCCGTCAGACAACCTCAACGCAAACCGCAAGGTCTCGCGCTTCAAAAGAATTCTGTGACGGGACTGTGCCGACATGTGTTTACCTGCAGTTCATTACCTCAACATATTTGTGCGCAGAGGGATGCAGTGCTCAGTGAACCAGCCATTCAGATTCGAAGACGGTGCCGTGGCAAACAGATCTGGAGTTTGGAGAAGATGGAGAACCGTCTGGTTGACATGAGAGAGCTTTACCAGGAGTGGCAGGACTATCACCTCCATCACCAAGACAATCCAGTGAGTTTCAAGTCTGCGATAAATCATGATCAGGTCATGAAAACAAAAATCACCTTTATCAAACCTTTTCCTCCACTTCTTCAGGTAATGCGTTCATACTTCCGTCGAGCCGACCCGTTCTTCGATGAGCAGGAGAATCACAGTCTGATTGGCGTCGCCAATGTTTTTCTTTCCTGTCTGTTCTACGACGTGAAGCTGCAGTACGCCGTTCCCATCATCAACCAAAAGGGAGAGGTATAATCCCAGCTTCTCAGTTTCCTTCTAAGCACAATAACAGAAACTAACCTTTTCCTCCCCTTCTCCTTTCTGTTAGGTTGCTGGACGCCTGCATGTGGAGGTTATGAGAGTGGGCGGGGGCTTAGAGGACAGCATGGTGGGAGGAGATGAACCTGATAACAACCAGGACTCTGAATTTGAGGATCGCAAACTGGTCTGCTCGGTAAGCAGCACTGACGATCGTTGTTGGAGCTGTTTTATACTCCATGGAGCGATGAGCCCGTCTTTCATTCGAATTCTGACTCTGATGTTGACGTGGGTTTAACCGCAGATTAAGATTTTGCAAGCCACTGGTCTCCCCCAGCACCTGTCCAACTTCGTCTTCTGTCAGTATTCTTTCTGGGACCAGCCTGAGCCCACCATCGTGGCTCCTGAGGTCGACCCTTCTTCCTCGTCACCTAACTCCAAGGACCCCCACTGTATGGTTGTGTTTGACAGCTGCAAGGTGAACACCGATCTTTTGTTTTTTATAATCAATGATTGCTACCTTACTTTGAGGCAGTGGTAACAGACGGGACTCTTTGTTGATACTGTAGGAGGTTGCGGTGTCGGTAACAGAGGATTTCATCGAGTATCTTACTGAAGGAGCGGTTGCCATCGAGGTGTTTGGACACAAACAGTCTGACGCAGGAAGAAACCCAGCCTTGTGGGACCTCAGCATCATCCAGGCCAAAACACGCACACTACGAGACAGGTAGACACACACTCGCTTACCTTCTGGCAGACAGCTTTCTAACATGATTGCCCTGCATTTAGCTCCTTATCTTTCCTTGAAGTCTGGTAACCTTCCTGATCCTTGCTGAAGGGGAAGCATGATGCTGCCACCACCATGTTTCACTGTGGGATGGTGTGTTCAGGGTGATGTGAAGTGTTAGTTTTGCATGCAAGTCAAAAAGTTCAGTTTTGGTCTCATCTGACCAGAGCTCCTTCTTTCACGTATTTGCTGTGTCTTCTATGTGTGTTGAGGCAAACTTTAAATTCTTAACATCTTTCAAAAACGTTATTCTTGCACTTTTCCATGGGTGTTGAATTTGTGCAGTGCACAACTAACAGTTTGCCTCTTGACAGATTCCCCCAGAGTAAGCATGGGCCTCTGGATTGCTTCTGTGATTAATGCTCTCCTCACCCAGTCTGTTGGTTTAGGTGGACGGCCATGTCTTGTTAAGTTTGCAGCTGTCCTAAACCTTTTCCATTTTAGGATGACTTATTGAAGGGTGGTCTGCGAGCTGTTCAATGCTTGGGAAACTGTTTTAAAATCTAATCGTGGTTTTAACGTCTCCACAGCTTTCTCCCAGACCTGTCTGCTGTGTTCCTTAGTCTTCATGATGTTTGTTCACAATGTTCTCTAGCAAACCTCTGAGGCCTTCACAGAACACTGAGATTAAATTACACACAGGTGGACTCTGTTAACTTAACTTGGGGTATCCAAGTAAACGGGTCTGAATACAAACGCATGTCATGCTTTTTAGATTTTGATTTGTAGAAAAAAAACAAAAAAACATGTATTTTTCTGGGTGATGGTAGATGGAGCGAGGTCACACGTCGCCTGGAACTATGGATTCAAATCCTGGAAATAAATGAAAATGGAGACTTTGTTCCAGTGGAAGTAGTTCCAGCTAAAGACGTGAGCACAGGGGGAATCTTCCAGCTTCGGCAGGTAGGAATGTATACCGACATAATCACAGCCGGCATGATTTCAGAGGAGGATTAAAAGTTTATTTAATGCTCAAACTGCTTTTTAGGTTTGCTTCTGCTTTACTATCCCCTTGCTGTCATCTCCAGGGGCAGTCGAGGAGAGTCCAAGTGGACGTGCGTTCGGTTCAGGACTCGGGCACAATGCCGCTGATAGCAGAGATTGTGCTTGCAGTGTCGGTGGGCTGCGTGGAGATCAGAAACTCCACAGCAAATCAGGAAGGGGATGAGATGGACAGCTATCAGGTATATCGAACCAGCACAACACACTCCATATTTCTGTTTCAGAGTGTTTTAGATGAAGTTGTGTCAAAGGAGGTGATGCATTAATCGAGGTTTGTTGGATAGGAGAGAGATCTGGAACGTTTGCGGCGGCAGTGGTTAGCTGCTCTCACAAAGAGACAGGAGTACTTGGACCAACACCTGCAGAGCCTGGTTAGCAAAGCAGGTAACATTTCCAAATATTTACACACAAGATTAGGCCATGTTTGTTTTTGTTTTTTTGTGGATTGTAAAATTATTGGCTGATGCTGTTTAATTTAGCTCCCTTATACCCCAAGAACTGATTAAAAAAAAAAAAAAAAAAAAAAAAAAAAAGCAAATATTCACTTTGTGTCTGAGATGCTTAATGATGCCATTTTTGTGTTCAGAAAAGACAGAGGACGATATGGAGAGGGAGGCCCAGCTGCTGGAGTGGAGGTTGACTCTCACTGAGGAGAGGAATGCCGTTATGGTGCCCTCTGCTGGCAGCGGCATTCCTGGAGCTCCTGCAGAGTGGTACAGCTCCTTTACTCAGATCTGATATGTTAAACAGATTGTTGTTGATGTGCCTAATTTACTAAATGGATCCAAAAGAAACGCACACATACAGTGTTTGTAAAATAGTGCTTTTCTGTTCACAGGGCGCCTCTGCCAGGGATGGAAACGCACATTCCAGTCCTCTTCTTGGATCTTAAACGTAATCAGTTTTGTTCATTGGAGCACGTAGTGCTAACATTACCTTAGTTTCTCACAGGTTGATTTGAAATCTTTTTTTTTTTTTTGTTTTTTTTTTTTTTTCTTCCACAGCCGACGACCTCAGCTCCCAAGAGCAGTTTGAAGTGCCTGAGGCTGGAGGCTGGGACGCCACTTTGACTGGAGAAGACGAGGACGACTTCTTTGACCTGCAGATTGTTAAACACTACGATGGAGAGGTGAACATCTGCTTGCTTTTACTTTCCTTTTCTTTTTGGGAGACGCTGGGTGCCTTTCCACTTGCGTTGTAGTTCTGAGTCTTAATAACCGACAGGTGAAAGCCGAGGCATCGTGGGACTCCACTGTCCACGAGTGCCCCCAGCTCAGTCGTGGCGGGTCGTGGCCGGAGCAGCGTGTCTACCTGACGGTTCGAGTGGTGGTTCAGCTCAGCCACCCTGCCGACATGCAGCTGGTGCTGAGAAAGAGGATCTGTGTCAACGTTAACCCGGGTCGTCAAGGCTTCGCCCACAACTTCCTCAGGAGGATGTCAACCCGCAGCACCATACCTGGCTGTGGGGTCACCTTCGAGGTGGTTTCCAACATTCCTGGGGTAAGATGAAGAAAAGGAGGAGATTGATGTTTCGTTTTACTGAAAGTAAATTACCAAAACATTCACACCCTTTGAATGTATTTTTTTTTTTTTTTTTTTTTTTTTTTTACATTTTATCACATTACAGCCACAAACTTCCATGTATTTTATGTCTGTGGATATTTTGCACAAAGTAGTGCATCAAACATTTAACATACTGCGTTTGGAGGAAAATAAATAGATCAGTTTTATCGATTAATTGAATTTTTGGTTTTTGAAGATTTCATTTTTGGAAAATCTGGATTTTTTTTTTTTTTTTTTTTCTTAACCTATGCACTTCTTGGGTTTTCGTAGTTCAGAGTGATGTTAACCCACCCAAGGCCCACCATCTCGTTTGACAAGCGTCTTTCACAGCTTCTATTTATTTGGACTTTGAATTGAGGTCAAATTTATGATAAAATATAAGGGTGAGGCTAAGGTTGTTTTGTTTTTTTTGTTTGGCTTTTTTTTTTACGAGAATAAAGTCATGATGTTATAAGAATACAGTTGTAGTAATACAAGAATGAAGTGATATGATAATAAAGTTGAAATAATACAAGATTAAAGTCGTAATATTAGGAGAATAAAGTAGTAATTTTATGAGAATTCCAACACGAAAAATAACAAAAAATTAATTATCCAAGTTTTTTTTTCTCATTAAAACAACTATTTTCTTGTAATTTTTGGAAATTATTCTGGTAAAATTGTCTTTATTCTGTTAATATTTTGACTATACTCTCGTAATTAAATAAAAATTATCGTAGTCTGGCCCTAATACTCTGTCGTACAACTCACAGAAAGGATGAATGAAATAAAAGCCACTTTTTGAAAATATTTTCTACCTTTTGTATTTTCTGTTTTGGAAATGAAAGCAAGAAAAAAAATCAATTGAAATTGGATCTGGTATGAAAAAAATGGTAGGTTTTATTTTTAAACCATGTTGCCCTGCCCTACCATTGCCATTAGGATGCTCACATCATCATGCTTGTGATCATGTTTTTCTGCAGCATGGACATGAAGCTGGTTAGAGTTGAAGGAAAGCCTGATGAGCTAAATATGGAGTAGTTCTTAAAGGAAACCCATTAGATGCTGCAAATTACTTAGTTTAGATCAAAACATATTCAGGAGTCAGAACAGCCCTGTCAAAGTACCTAAAATTTAACTCTAAATATACTCCATCTGTTCTGAGTGAGTTTGAGTTTTTTGTTTTTGCAAGTAAGGCTACCTTCACACAGCAGGTCTTTATACTCCGTTCCGATTTTTTGCTGAAATCCGATTTTTGTTTTGCGTGGTGGTTCATACTACTAATTAAATGTGACCGCAATCAGACTTCTGTGTGAACGATCTACGACCCAAAAGCCACCCACATGTGCAGAAGAAGAACTTAGACGTCACACAGCAGCGCACTGTTTGCGGAAGTAATAATGGATGCCGCCGTCTGTGGATTGATTTTAAAGTTATTGAGCGATGAGAGCCGACAGAATTGTCACAAGATCATAACAAGACGAAGGAATCTAATAAAAAGAAAGCAGAACTAATTGCAACAAACAACTAATGATCTTTTGTGGGGAATTGACTGCAGCGTCTGTAGAGAAGTCTGTCTGGATTGTAGTCAGAGCCAGGAGTGGTGGGATTGTGATGTGATGCACTTCAGTGACACCGACTTCTTTCATAAGTCGATAATTATCATTTTCAGCCATCGTTTACACCGCGTCTGACTTCTGCTGGTGCAGAATTAAGATGCATATCTCGCATCAGTGATGTAATAGTTGGATTAAATGCGACCTGACTGTTGTGATTGCAAATACTTTGAAAACAATCAGATACGTATTGATTTAGTACCCCATGTGGAAGTGGTACAGATCGGATTTTTCTTTTTTTTTTTTTTTTTTTTTTTTTTTTCTTTTTTTTTTTGAGAAAGATATCAGAAGTAAGCCGTTCGACTGCCGCGAAGAAGTCGGATATGAGTCGCATATGGGCGAAAAAAACGGATTTGTGTCACATTTGTCTGCTGTATGAACGTTGCCTAAGAATGGGCAAAAATTTCAGTTTCTTGATTTACAAGCTGGTAGAAACATGCTCTGAAAGACTAACTGTAGTAGCAGGTTTCTACAAATTATTGATTGATGGAGTCTGAGTACAAATATATTCCGCTGATTTCAGATTTTGATTTATCAAAACTGAAAATGATTGGTTCTTTTCCTTCCACTTCACAACTTAGTGCTACTTTGGGATCGCCTGTCCCGCTAAAATCACTAAAGAAACATTGAATTTGTGGTTGTGACGCAAAAAAAATGGGAGAAAGCTTGTGAGATGGGGGATTCTTTTGCAAGGCCCTGTGATGAAGACAAATATACGTTATGTTTTTTGCATCAGGACGCTCCGGGTTCAGAGGACAGGGAGATGCTGGCCCGGCTAGCGGCGAGCGCACACAACAGCCAGTCAGGAGATGATGAGGCCGCCATTGAGAAATACCTCCGCAGCGTGATGAGTCTGGAGAACATCCTGACCCTGGATAGACTCAGACAGGTAGAAGGAGAAACTCCTAGAACTGTAAACAATGATTGATCTTGAGGAAAGCATTCCAGTCACGCCGCATTGTTGTTAAATGTTTCTGATTTGGTTAAATGTGTTCTGGTGGCAGGAAGTAGCAGTGAAGGAGCAGCTGACTGGCAAGGGGAGGAGTAACAGAAGGAGTCTGAGCTCTCCTTCTGTTCACAGGGTGAAATTAATGATCAGATTATTCCATATGCTGCTGAAATAGAGGAGTCTTTTCCTAATGTTTCTGTCTGTGCCATATTTCAGCTGTCTGGAAGTAGGCAGGACCTGTCCACATCTTGCCTGCTGGATGATAAGGTAGCGTAGATTCCTTTACCAACGTATTTGGTTTTAAACTCTGGAGACAGCTGGTCAGTTTTATGTCGGTATGTGTCAGTGACTGATCTAAAAAAGTTGCACCCTTTGGGCCTCCAGTTTTCTCTCTGAGGTAACGGAGCACGTATGAAGACCTCCTTCATTCCAGAACGAATCCTTTCTTTGCTCCTCAGGGCCGATGGGAGAGCCAGCAGGATATCTTCATGCCCACTCACCGCACCCTCCCTCGCCCGGCTTCATCCCCGTCTACTTACTCTACCTCCCCCTCGTCATCCTCTATGCCCTTCAGTATGACCCCCCCGCAGAACCAGGAACCAGAGCAAGGTAAACATCCTGCCTTTTATGGCCTCTCTGCCCCACCATCTTTACTTTTCTACCCATCCTGCTCTCCCTCCTTCTCTTTGTTTCTCCCTGGTTTCACCCGTCATCACAGCTTTCCTCCTTTCTCTTATCATTTTCTTCTCTTGTGTAACGATTCAGAGACATTACATTGATCACACTGTTGCATGTTTCCTGCTGTTGAGCACCCCTCGGCCTTGATAAATGTGTAGCGTAGACCCGTTTTATTTGGCTGTTGTTTCTCAGCTTTTTACACCTTTTCTGCTTTTCGAACCCTGCCAACGTTGTGTATCCTGTCACTGATCAATCCTGTATGATGTCTGGTGTATTCATCGTGAATATTTCTGACAGCTAGCTAATTTAACGCAATTTCTTTTCCATTTCAGTGTGACGTTCAATTAATTTTGTTTCAGAAATGAACAGAATTAATTATCGTAATGAATTTCTGTCCCAGTGATTTAGAATGTCATAGTTTACCTGCTAAATCAGTCATCTCTGTGTTGTTGTGTTTTATTAGGCGCTTCTTCTGTCAGCCTGGCACTGTGTTGGTGATTTTTGCCATTTTCTGGACTTGCTTTCAACTTCTCGTCTTAATCTTTCACACTTCCTCCACCTCCCGGACCTCCTCTTGTTTTCTTGCTTCCTTCCTTCCTCTTCTCTGCCTCCACCTTGTGGCCTCCCCTCCCCCCTCCCCCCCCCAGGTCGTTTAGGACTTGCTGCCTCTTATCTTTCAGTTAAGGCCCTGGTTCCTCAGATGCCCAAACTGCTGAAGTCTCTGTTTCCTGCACGGGACGACAAGAAAGAGCTCAGACCTTCGCCGCATGGCCAGCAGGTCAGTAGACAAGGAAACAGCCGTTAAAGCAAAAAAAAAAAAGAAAAAAGCTGCATAATACTTGTTGAGTCATGTTGCACAAATATAGCCAACAAAATAGGGCTGCAACTAACAATTATTTTAGGAATTGTTTATTCTATCGATTATTCTGATGATTCATCAGTCGGATAAAAACTTGGAACATTCTGCAGATTTTTCGTTTGACCTCTTAGGCTTTTTTATACAATATTAGAAATCCATTAAAAGAGGCAAATAAACAAATAATCAAATTCCTTTTTTAAATAGGAAAATAAACACTGTATTGCCTAAAATGCCTTATTATAGCTTTCGTTTAGTGAATTTGAACCAGGTGAAGCTAAAACTGCTACTTGAGGAGTTTTGGGTGGAACATGTTTACAGATATAGGTTTTTTTTTTTTTTTTTTATCTT
Source organism: Anableps anableps (assembly GCA_014839685.1). NCBI lineage: Eukaryota > Metazoa > Chordata > Actinopteri > Cyprinodontiformes > Anablepidae > Anableps > Anableps anableps. The sequence continues at coordinate 8,141,327 of CM026067.1, read as the reverse complement.
GAGTGCAAAATGGACATATATTTTGTACAGTTCTGGTTTAATTACTGCTGCAGGCATGTATTTTTTCCAGCGAATGGCCTTTTTTACTGTGTGTATACTCCAGTTAACGATGAATCGATTGCTAAATTAGTTGACGACTATTTCAATAATCAATTCATCAGGATTAATTCAATTAGTCGTGGCAACTCTACAACAGAGCAATTAAAAGTTTGTGTGTATGTGTTCTTTTGTGTCACTCAACAGCATGTGCCTCGTATTGTGGCATCACCAGGAGGGGACGATAGCAGAGTCAAGCCTGAGACGGTGAGAGATCCTCCCTTCTCTGTAAGGTTCTCTCCATAAAAATTTAGAACAATCTTTTTTTTTTAAATAAACATACAACAGAGATGTTCTCGCTGTTCGTGGACTTTATGGTGAAGCCAGTAGCAGGTCAAATAAGCTGTTGATTCTGAATGGCTGTGAAAGAAAAAGAAAATGGTGATCCGCCATTCAGATGAGTTAAAAAATAAATAAATAAATAAAGCCCAGGTTCTCTTGGGTCCAGGTTGCGTCAAGTCAAAATGAACCTTTAGCGAAGAAAGTCGTCAGTTACTGGTATTGAGAGGAAGAGAAATGTCAACTTCAGGAAAGCAGGAACCATTTTGATTTTACTTCTAACATCTTTTGTTCAACTCAGAGTTATATATCAAACTACCAGCTGCTGTGTTTGGAGCAGCGGTTGCTGGTATGGGAGTTTGTGCAGAACCAACACATTGACTGCCAAATAATACTGTATATTATTTAGGTACTGAGTTAACTGCTTTTATAAAAACAGAAGATTAAAGAATTATCGTAGAGGAAAAAGGATGCATGAACAAAATAGTTTATCCTGTTGGCTCACAATGAACAGTTTTGAGATTGTTGATTTTCATCCTTGATGTTTCTTTTTGACTTGTTGTTTCTGCATGCTGTCATCTGTCCCTCTGTTGCTGCGGCAACCGTTGGGTCCCTGCAGGCTATTGTCCTCCGGCCCGCTGCCAAAGATAGGAGGACAGAGTTTCCAGACGTCCCTCCTCTTCCTGTGCATGACCCGCATGACACCACCCCCCTCAGCCCCCTCAGCCAGTCGTCAAGCGGCTATTTCTCAGCTAGCGTTTCTACGGTTACCCTGTCTGATGTCCTCCAACCCTCCTCCTCATCTTCGTCCCTCCTGGGTGCTGACGCGGCGTCACCCTCAAACCCCCAGCAGCAGGGCGCTGACAGGAACGATGTTGTGACCTCTCCTCCTCAGTGCGGCGCCAAGACGGCGGTCGTAGCGTCCAATCACAACAGTGTCCCGGCAGAGCTCTCCTTCTCTGACCAGAACCTGGTCAACTCAGGAGCAGGCGAAGGCTTTGAGCGGCTGGAGATCTTTGTGGACGACGACGACCGCAGTCATGATGATGTACCACCTGATTGGCTGACAGAAGGAGCGTATGTGACCGTAGGAAGCAACAAGGCCGGAACCGTGCGCTACGTGGGGACAACACAGTTTGCAGACGGGGTGTGGGTGGGTGTGGAGCTGGACACGCCAGTTGGTAAGTATGAGAATTAAAGGGTAAATTCACTCAAAATACGGACACTTTTTTATGACGACGATAACCGAGAGGATTTTCCTCCCTGCAGGTAAAAACGACGGCTCAGTGGGTGGTCATCGATATTTCCTCTGCAAGCCAGGCTATGGGGTGTTGGTCCGCCCGGATCGGCTGTCACGCCGCGACCGAACTGCTCGGCGAACGGCAGACTTTACTCAGTCAGCCCACGTCCCCGTCCTGCGAGGGGAAGCCATTGTAGCTCGCCGAGGGGAGAACCGCAAGTCCTGGAGCAACTGAGACGGGAGAGAGAAACTCCCCACAGTCCGTCGTCTTCTCCCTCTGCTCTTCTCAACTCCTAATAGTGCATCCGGCTTGACCTACTGCCTGGTAACATGTTGCTGAAAGCTATACATATAAGTCAAGTCAAAGAAAGTGTATGAAAAAACCAGATCAGAGAGGAGAAGTGGAGGAGAATGACTATGCAGTCCAAGGAAAGGCTGGGTATCATATGGGAAAATGATGCTTGCTGTGGGAAGCAGTCAGCTGGTACACTGAGAGCAATGGAAGCTGAAGCTGTCAGCGTTTATTCAGAGATCCTCTCTGAGTCGATACGCAGGGATGCAAACTCCTCACTTCTTCCAGGATCCCAGCTGAGAAGCTCCTGGGCTTTCTGACACGGAAGAGCGAGGAATAGTTTTTAAAACACTATTAAAAAATAAAAAATCTGGTGTACTGACAGAGATGGAACTTTTAGGATTTTTTTGTTTGTTTTTATATAAATAAGGAAATAGAGGAAAAAATACTCTGACTGACAGATTTCTGACGGGAAACGTTTGCATCCCTGCATATCAACCTCTCCCCAACGTCACCACGACGACTGCCGCCCTCCTGAATCCTCCAAGTCCAGCTCGCAGCCTTGGAATCTGCTGGAGCCTCGTCGCTCCCTCCTGGACTCCTCCTTTCTTTTGAAGTCAGATCCTCCCAGAACGTGCCTTCGCCATGGTCTGGTTTGTGTTCGTTTCTCTGTTTTGTAGACGTGCGTTCTGTTTGCTGTGTTTGCGTTGACGAGAAAGCCTCGTGCAAAGTGTGAGGTGATCTCAGGGGCTACAGAGGGTGGGCTTCGTGTGTGTGTCTGTTTGCGAAATGTAGTTTATGTAAATTTCATATTGTGTCAAAAGATGAAGAGGCGCGTCCTGGTCGGGCAAAGCCACTATAGGTTGATTTTTTTTTAATTTTTTTAATTTTTTATTTTTTTTTGTCCCACTGGAGACGTTGGAGGAAAAGCTTCTGTACGTGAGCAGAGTGTGAGCGTGGAGAGCGCTGAAGATTTCTGATGATGGCTTCGTCTCCATCTTGCCTGCTGTCATTTTACTGTAAGTGTCGACAGAAGGAAGAAACAGGATGTGTTCAGGACGAGTTGGGAGAGTCTCTGCTTGATGCATCCAGCTCGAGAAAAAAAGCTGGTTTTATTCTATGCACGTGATCTTGAAGAAAGCCTCGTTTCAAATCTAAAACTCAGAGGAGAGCCGCTGATCCTCCATGTTGAGGTGGCTTGGGCAGCCGGATAGGATGACTCCCTGGACGACATTAGGAGCTTGGTTCCTCGGTTGGCCTGGGACGGCCTTGGGATTCCCCTGGAGGAGCTGGGGAGGGGGACGTCTGGGCCTCTCTGCTCAGGCTGCTGCCCTCGCAACCCGACCCTGGATTGAGCAGAAGTGGATGGATGGACAGTTGGGAAAATTAGTGTATTTTGGGAGCGCGTCGGCTTATTTTTACATTCCAGACACGCCCAGTGAAGAAAACACAGCATGACGCTGCAAACGTTGGGAGGTTTTAAACTAGTTTTTATAATTTTATGAAACATTCCAGAGGGATTTTAAGCTGAAAGTTGACCTATAGAGATGTTTCCAGGATATTTTTTTAGGACTGTACGAGATGGCATCCATTTGATGTACTGTTCAGCTGGATAAAGGGCAACTCCACCTTTTTAACCCAGCTTTTCTGCTCTACTGAGGTCAGAGGGCAACATTTAAAGCATTTAAAGGGGGCGAATGAAATGAGCTGACGGTTTGATATAAAGGCGGAAGAGGAATGTTGTATCTGTCTGGGACACTGTAGCCTTCTGTTACTACAGTCACCCGCTATGTTCCTGCTGAAGACAGGTGGGTTATGCTTCTTGACGCGTAGTCTGTTCTCACTGTGTTCCTCTGCATACACTGCCAGTCAGATGTTTATATACGCTCTTCATCGGCGCAGATTTCATGTCCTGGATTTTTTTTATGAAGCATTTCACTCATTCTTTTTCCATAGTCGGAAAATTAAACTACAAACAGCTTCATTAAAAACTACAGCTAAGATTTGGAGTTTCTTAGAAAGTTGCAGTATCAAGTTTGTGGCACAGTTCCAGCTGGATATTTCACCACTGCTTTTTTTTTTTTTTTTATCAGAAATTATAGAACTAATTATTTTAAATTATGCAGCTTAAGTTGTTTCTACAGGGATGACTTTAGGGGTTATTCCAGAAGTTTAATGTTAATGAATGTCAGTTTTGATGTTCTTTTGGCATCGTGGTCACCCCGTCTACGCATCATCGTTCAACTGTGGGAAAACGGGTAAATGTATCAATAAAACCCCCAAAATTGAAATGATCTTCAAGCTGATGAATAATGCATGTAAATTTATGACTAGCTGCGTACAGAGGACTCTATCAGAATCTCTAACATTGATGGTGTAAAGTTGTTTTGTACCTAAGTTATCAGTAATACTGTGTGCATGTTGACCCCTGTCCTCATGTCTGAGGGGAGCTTTGGGATTTCATCTATTTTATAGTTGTGTGTTCTTTATTTGAGAGGTAAGCAATAAGTATTTATGTCAGGTTGCTTGTACACATGCTTTTATCGTACGGGAGCTGATGAAGGCTTTTTATTGAAGTGATTATTGCACAAATGATTGAATGAGAATTGCTGCTATGAGCTTTGTAAATAGACTTGTAAATGAATCGGTTTTTTTCTTTCCATCTCTTGCTGTGTGCTCGAATGGATTTGAGTTGTTTTGAAACGCTAAAGGGTGGTGCTTTGGGTGGTTCATATTCTTTAGGTAATGTTGAGGCACTTTGTCTTGTGAGCAGGGGAGAGGAGGTTGTCGGAACAAGCACATCTTGTGAGGAATGAGACATTTTAATGTTGAATTTGCAATAACTTTGAAGTCTTAAGATTTGACAGCAGTATGTCACCGGACTTTAGTTTATGATGTGTGCATTTTAGGCGTGGGCCGGTAACCGTTAACAAGGTACAGAAAGGTTTCGAACAGTTGTGGTTTCGAAGCCACAAAAAATGTTTCCGTCATACTGCACCGATATAGAAATTTGGGCCGATATTGATATCCGATATTAATATTGCTGTTATGGCCAATAACCAGTATTTCCTGATATTATTTATATTTTATATATTTCCCTACCCTTTTAACGCCATTGTAAAATTGCCCACACTGGTGACATTGCTTCTGTGCTTCAGTTAAACACCACAAAATCCTGCGCTGCATCACTATCACGGTCACATGACCTGACAAATACCACATGAGCGACCCCTTCCTGAACCCCATAAACAAACAGCAGCAAGATGGAAATAAACACCCGTTGTTAATATCGGCCCAGTTTTATTATCGGACCGATACCGATATATGTTATCCCGATATATCGCGCATCCCTAATAAAAATGTTAAGCTGTTTGGAAAGATGGTTGAAAAAAAACCTGGATAATCATGGTGTGGAATCTGAAGGAGTGATACTGATCATTTTATTTATTGAGCACTGTTTTAAAACTCCAGTTAACAAGCTATGCAGCTGACTCTATAACGGCTACCGTAGCAGATAGCCCAACTAACCAGCCAATATTGCCTTGAGCTTCTTGTACTCCCAGCGTTTCTTTGGACAAAAGTGATACAAAAGCAATAATATCAAAAAAAAAAACAAAAAAAAAAAACTACTCGCTGCTGTTTACGCTTGTCAAAATAATAAATGTTATAACTAACATTATTAAAATTGTAATCAGTGCTTTTTTTTTAGCAACAGTTTTAGTTGTTATTACTAGAAGCAAATAAACCCGCTTTGAATTTATGTTCATGCCACAATATGGTACACTTTGGTTCTAACTCTGTTATCACACAATAAGACTGTCGACCGGCCCATGACTAATGCAATTATTATTATTTAGCTCGAAGGCTTGATGCATTGCAGCCCTTTGATTGGTCGATTGTTGATGTGATGTTGATCAGCAGGTGGTAAAGTGCTTTGTGGCTTGAGAAATTTGACTGTTCTGGAACCTTCTGGTTCTGAAGCAAGGCAGTAAGTTTTCTGGTGTGTGATTGTGTGTAGTGGGTGTGTATATGTGTGTGAAGGAATGTTGTGTAGATCCGCTCCGAGTCGCATGGAAAACGATCCCCAGCTGCTTCCTGTGAGGCTGCTGGACCTTCCTTTTCTAGTCCGGGCACAGAGACCGTAGGTCTGGGGGGGGGGGGGCTGAGATCACTTCAGACTTCTGGTTGTTTCTTTATGTTGCTGTGCCTCAGAAACCACGTTTCACACGTCGTGCAAAGTCTAGTTGATATAACACAGAGGGGATAAAAACTCTTGGATGAAGACGACACACCTGTTTGGGATTTATTTATTTATTTTTTTTTCCTTTTTGTTTTACTATTCTTGAGCTACGAGCTCATCTGTTTTATGTTCATTCAAGTTCTGTTTGAACTCTTTTAAGTTAAAAAAACAAAACAAACACATTACATTTCATGTTCTTATTTTATCTAAAAGCAGAGCTAAGCTCAGCTACAGTGGTCCCAGCAAACAGTCCTCTGTATAAACAAGGTTGAATGGATGAATTCTCTCCTCTGGTTGGCCGAGTCCATTTCGAGCAACAAAAGGACATTTGAATACAATAAAAAGGGTGTTTTTACACTGGTGCCAAGCCAGCGTTATTTATGGATCTTTATCATCCATTAGAGGCACTTTATTTTCTATTTTTATCCCTTTTTTTTTTTTTTTTTTTTTTTTTTTTTTGGATCTTGCATATTAAGTCTTTATGAGCCTTCAGACCCTCACACTGTTTCGTTTTTTTTCATTGTGCTGTTCCAAGTGCTTGGTCACTAGTCTCTAGCAGCCCCTGCCTTTAATGTGGCCTTCAACCTGGATGCAGAGCCATTTCCAGCTGAGCAGTCTCAGTTCTCTCTCTCTCTCTCTCTCTCGAAAGGTGCAGTTTATTACGTTAAACTTTCAGCAAACTGTGTATCTCTGCGGGTTGTTTACAAAACAATAAGAGCCCACTCTGGTTTCCTGTCGGCTCAGGAGCTGTCAGGTTTATCACTGCCTGTTTCCCACTGAATGAATGCCTAAATTCGCCCTCTAGCGGCTGCTTGAAAACCGCAGCCAGAAGGGGCTTGTCTTCCATGCTGGGAATTTTTAGCTGCAACCAGAAAATTAACAGAAAATTTGGAGTCACAACCACCCAGGATCATATCAGATAGATTCTAGTTACAGGAATTGTAAGAATTGGAAGTTTGTTTTCACCTGTGAACTACCTCAATCCTTGCTCCAGTCATCTGGATTGCTCTGCTTCCTCCTCCCGAGTACCTGCGTCAGTGTTTTCTCAAACACCAAAAAGAACCACATGAAACAAGCAATACACAGCCTGGTTGCAGGTGCAGCATCCAACCATTTCAACAAATTTCATCTCCTGCTTTCTTTTTTTTCCCCCCTAACAGCAGCTGGTATCAATGTTGTTCCCTCGTACCAGCAACCATATTTAGCCGGGCTGCATAATGATGAAGGCTCATAACAGTTTGAAGGTTACTTTCCCCCTCGTGTAGCTGAGGATAAACTTTAATGCTCAACTATTTGTTTGTAATGTGGCCTTGGCCCGGTCAACAGTATTACTATATCATTGTGAGAAATTATCATCAGTCACTGCTGCTGTTGATTGTGTGGAGCAGGAGTGTCTGCCTGCATCATTTCTGTTCGTTCTCTGGATGTGTGTGTACATATGCGCATATTAAGACTTATAAAAGAGAGAAATCTGAGCACAAGTTTGGGTTTTGATTAATTTAATTGTTTTATGTAATAATTTTATGCTGCAATCCAAAGAATAAACATGTTATAATACATTTATTTTCATTTTTAATCATCTGAACAGTAGATAGATTAAGAATAAAAGATGTATGAGTATTTTCTTGGGGGGGTTTGTTGTTTGTGTGTGATGTAAGTTTTACGTTGGAAAGCTTAAATTCAATTTCGGACAATGACTGACACCTGCTGGTCAATAAGCAGAAGTTCAAGGGGCCCAAAAGCATGTTTACAGGAATCCTTTGTAGAAGGTAGAAAAAATGTCTCTGAGGAAACACGTTTGAAGCCTAAGAGTTGAAACAGTTAGCCTCATTCTTTTTAATTATGAAATTAACTTTAAGGTAACTTAACGTATCAATTAGTTTGACATATTTTGTTTGTTAAAACGGAGGCAGCTGAGGGAAGATGCCTGCTCCTCTGTTCTGATGATTTAACCCCGACTGCCTGAATTTACAGTTATATCCAAAAATGTTTTGCTTTCAAGCAGATGCTAAATCAAGTAGAGACTGTCAATTTGGGTGTGAGGAAAATTAAAGTAATTTTCTCGTCTCAAATTCATGAGTTGCTTTATTACTCTTTTACTTCTCATTATGCACCCCTTAAAGTGGCCCCAGAGCATGACTGGGACTGGACCAAAGGTTGCCTGCTGATCTGCCCATTAGCTTAGGAAAGTGTGCGCATTTGAATGTGGCTGAGCAAACGTGGCTCAAGTTTAAAAGCACTTCAAGAACAATCACAACCCGGTGTTATTCACACTCCGAAAGCTAGATGGCAGTAATGGTGTTCCAATATGATCCTGTCATCCAGAACCTCAGCTGCAAGAATGAAGACTGGAAGCAACCTGGTGACAAGTCTAAAAGAGGCTTAAAGATCTATGTTTGTCACTGACGATATTTAATAGTTTTAACATTTCTACATATTTCTATGGCATACAAAATATGATTCAATACATTTTAAATTTAGAAAATATTGCATTGAACTTAAGAGATCCACAGATAAAATGACATCACGTCCCTTAGTAAAACACACTGGCGGTGGCATTATGGTGTGGGGGTAGTTTTCATCATCAGGGTCAATACATGAGACTGAGGTGGAGATTCTCCTTCCAGCAGGACGACCCCAAACCCACGGCTAAAATGGAATGGTTTAGATCAAAGCATATGTATGTATTGAAAGGGCCTAGTCAAAGTCCAGACCTAAATCCATTTGAGAATCTACAGCAAGATTTAAAAATTGTTCACCAGTGTTCTCCATCCAATCGGACTTCGCTTGAGGTGCTGTACATACCAAATAAGAGAAACAGTGACACAGCGCATCGAGTCTGATCAGCTTTTATTCCCTTGTAAATAGAATATCGATAAAAACACTTTTAAAAATAACAAATCAAGGTTTATTGAACAGATGAAAAAGTAACAAAAGGCATATGTAGATTTTCTACATAGCAATTACACAACAGTCTACTTGTCCAAAAAAGGCACTAAATCTTGAAATAGAAATGAACAAGGGGATTTAAAAAAAATTAAAAAAAAAATTTAAAAAACCTGATCCAACATCCATCCAGTTGAGGTTTGATATTTGTTTTACAGAGATGTATTGAAGAGCTTATTGCCAGAACGATGGGACAACCATCATTTTTAAACTGCTAAAAGGGGTGTTGGCTTTAAAGTAGTGTTTCCAGTCCATGGGATGAGAAAATTTAAGGCTGGAGAGTACACAGTAAATGACAACTGCATGAAAGGTAGATATAGAAAACGGTTTTCATCTGAATAATATTCAGAAATAAACATGACTGAAGGCAGATGTTAAATTGCATTCGTATAAATGAAAAGACTCCACAAACGCACATCGACACACAAGGCGGAACTGGAAGAGCAAAACCTCTGGAGCTGGGTTTTCTTTTCACAACAGCTCGATTACGTCACATGTTCTGGCACAAGAGGAAGAAGAGATTGAGGCTGGAAGTAGGAAACCGATGGGGAGGCGGAGGAAGGGGGCTTAGCTTATTTTAAATACTGGCAAATAAATCAGTAATTTGTCTTTTATTTATGCAACACAGCGTGTCGTGAATGAATGACTCCTAACAACATCCACTGACCCGCTCGTTTTTAACACGATGAGGAAAGGTCCGATTAGAAAACCAGCTTGCTCAGATCTCTTTCGTGTCGTCCTCTCCTGTTTCTAACAGATACAGTACATGTCCGTTGCAACTTTTGTTTGAAATAATTTCAAAATGGCAACGCCAGACCCAGTAAGTCTACCATGAAGGCAGCAAATGAAACGATTCAAACTCTGAATTAATCTCATGACAGCAGATTTTCCTAAACTAACGTCTAGCTTCCTTTCACAAAGGTTTCTGCTAAGCAGATTTAAACAAGAAGAAAAAAAACCAAAAAGTTTTTGGTGTAAATAATTTAAAAAGATGACAGAGAGCTACATAACTGATAATGCCGCGAAAGCTTAAAGCAAAGACAGCTCTGCTGCCACAAAAATGGAAACGTTGCATCACCAAAACACGGAAGATTCGGGTTAAAAACCCCAAATTTGGAAGAATTTGAACAACTTATTGACTCATAATTTCCTTTCTGGAGTAGAACTTCCCTTTACAATCAGTTTTATATTCACTGAATCTAGCTGGAGAAGCAGTTTCCCTCACATCATTTATCTTGTTTTTAAAATAAATTCATCACAGTTTGCCGACAGCGAGACTTTTCTCTGATCTGGTTTTTCTTTTACAGCCTAAAAACGGGAGGCAGCAGCAGAGGCACCTGTGAGGAGTAGCTTCTAGCTGATGGGGAGTGTGTGAGGTATCCGTGTCAAGTTTGAACTCTAAGAAAGGTTAGCCTTTACAGCACCTGCTGAAAAACGATGTACTGCTTTGAATGTACAGCCATTATAGAAGCCCTTATGCACAAAAACATACATTCTAAAACTTAATAGGACATCTGATAATGGAAATAGAAAAATTATTACCTTCTAATGTTTATCTGATTTTGGCTAAATACCAGAAGTCCATCAAAGTAACCGCTGTAGGCTGATGTGTTTAATGATGGAAAATAGTGGGAGTTCTTACTTTTGAAGCAGTTAATGATGATTAGGGGGAAAAAAAATAGTAATTTTTCAGTTCCGGACTGGCCAATCACAGATCAGAGCCAAATCAGGAGAAAATTGGCCGATTCCAATCTCTGGCTGAATGATTGGTGCATCTCTAACAAGAAATTAGCCGATTTTTTTTTTTTTTAATCATGAAAAAGTTAAAGTTCTTGGCCCATTATTTAAAACTCTTAAGTTACCAGTTCTCAACTAGGGCAATATTCTTATAACTTCTGACTAAATCATGTAAGATGTGATGAAGCGTAATTCCTTGTGTAATCATTGAGCATTTTACATCTGGGTCCAGCTCATGGTAACCTCCATTTTATTTTCTGTTATGAGACAACTGCTCCTTAACACGTTGTGTTAAACCATTCCTTGGTACAGAGATGATGATGATGATGATTTGGGCCAGCTGTAACATATTTTAAGCCAAACCAAATGTTTTATCCCAGCGGTCGTGGATGTAGTACTTTTACTTTTACTTAAAGGTCAGGAACAATTTGGACCCCCCCCTAAAAATAAAAATAGGAGTCAAATAGATGTCTAGCCCACATTTAGCGTTCTGACCTTTTCATGCCTGTTTAGCTGACTGCAAAATGATCAGCACACAGCTGGGTGGGCTTTCCCTTCCCTGTTCTGTTACTTTGCCCGTTAGGGGTGTGATGTTATATCTAGTAGTAACAAGCCTCATATTACAGACTTCACTCATGGGAACATGCAGACAGATGAATACATTAATCACACGCAATTACCACTGACGTCCAGAAGAGGGCAGCCATGTGTCTTTACTGTTTCTCGCTATGACAGATTGTGAGTGGATTAAGCTGCAACCTAAAGCAGACCACACCAAACTAATGCAATGCACTGCTTACTTACCAGCACTCCTTGGATCACACAGCTGTAGCACAGCTAGCTAACAGGGTTAGCCTGGAAAGCTCAACTTCCCTATATATGTTAACTCTGGCAGGAATATGCAAGAAAATTAAGATCAGCATTTACTTGCTTTTTTTTCTGTCTAATTTTGTGCTACCACAAGGGGGCAGTACTGCACAGAGTTGTTTACTCACCACCACAAAGTACTCCAGCTGAAAATCAATCCAAGTGAGCCTACATCTGTGAGCTATGGCAGTATTTGGATGTTTTGGGGGGGGAAAAAAAAAAAAAAAAAAAAAAAAAAAAATAAAAAAATCGTATCTTACAGCCACCAGCTTGTTGCAGCAAAAATAATGACTCTCTTTATTGTACTGGACCTTCAAATTTCCATTCTGAGTCTACAAGACTCAATTATTCTGAAACCTCTCTTTCAAAGCTATAGGAGGATCTCGTCAGAGCCATGACTCTAAACCGGTAATATTATTGTTAGTGCCTGTTGGATTTGTACAACGTCAACAGTTTGCAAAGATGATTACAATTAATAATTTGTTTTGGTTTTTTTTTAATAACCAACCAGTGATGCCACCAGGGTAGCAGTAGGGGAGTACTGGCCACCTCTTCCCCAGGCCAGACGGCCTTATGAACACCGGTCACTGTGTTAACAGTATTGTTATGTAATTCTGTCCTTCACTGTGTTGCACTTTTGAATACTTAACTCACTCCTCCTCATGTTATACCATGACACCATAATAAAATGCTCCCAAATTGTTAGTGGCCCCTTTTTGGCCATCGCCTATGATAACTGCAACTCCCTGCAACCAAAACTGCCCTCTGGTGGTCATAAAAACAAATGCAGAAAAATTGAAAAGTACGGAATTTTTTCATCTTAAACTGGTAAATAAGCTGCATTTTTAGAATAAATGGACGAGATGTTTGACAAAAAGCTAAAAAAACCCCAAAAACATGATGGACTTCTACAACGGCTGTACAGTCAGATATTATATTAAACTTAGATTTTTTTTCTTACTAAGAACTGAAGAATGTTTCTCAGTGTAGTTAGTTTGATTGTATTCATTATCTGTAAAAGGACTAAACTGAGAAAGAGAGAAACTGAGGGAGGTTAGCAACCATTACTTTTCTCCTCCTCCTCTTCCTGCTGCTCTGTCCTATTGTTCACTCAAAGTGATAATTAAAAGTTACAAACAGCTGGGACTCGAAGCACCATCATATTCAATAAAGTGTCACGAAAACAAACAAACAAAAAAAAAATACAACTGATGTGTGGCAGTATGTGTTTAAAACACATGGCATACCCAGAGGAAGCACAGATATACCAAAAAACAAAAAAGGAAGATGATCTAATTCACATATGATTATTTGACACATCTGATGTGCACTTTGATTAGCATATCTCAGTTTCTTAGAGCCATCCATAACTATAACACACTTCAAAAATACACCAATAATAAAACTCAATACTTTGGCTAATGTTCCACGCACCTTTCACTGACAACTCACTCAGGCTGATAGTTCCTCTCGATAGATGCTTATATGTTTATATAATGTTACATAAAGTATACCATATGGGTGTGTGCACACTTACTTACACGGTTTATGTACAGTCGTGGTAAAAAGTGCAGGATGTGAAACCTTCAGACTGAAGGAGAGCATGCTAATGTCTTTTTACCACGACTGCTTTCATTTAGATCTTCTAAACCGGCTGAATCCATCCTGACCGACTCGTCTATATCAAGGCAGATCTCACAGTGATCAATCATTCTTGGATACAAAACGAATAAATAATAACCAATCAAACTGAAGTCGCTTTACATGGCTATATTATATACAAACATTTGTAGTTTTGGCTTTCTTTGAATCTCAATAAAATCTAAGAAGTGAATACTGAGGTTTTATATCTACTGAATACCACACTCATAAATACCACTAAAATTTATAGCCTTTGAAATACTCCGCTTTGCTTATCAAGCAGCTGCATTTATGCAGCTTCAGTTCCTATTTAGTTTCTGATGGCCATGTTGAAGCAGTGCAAAAAAAAAAAAAAAAAAAAAAAAAAAAAAAAAAAAAAAAAAAAAAAAAAAAAAAAAAAAAAAACACTTCCCAAAATAAAATAACCAGAAAGTGTCAGATCAGCTGAAGGAAATAAAAGTCATAAAGCACTCATTATAAAATATGAAAGCGATTTTTAAAAGTCAGCGAAGCAATGTTTAGCCTGACAGCCAGCATTTAGCGTTGGCCACGTTTTATGCAGTGCCTTGCAAAAGTATTCATATCCCTTGAGCTTCTTTACATTTAGTTGGTTACAGACACAAACATCAGCATGTTTTACTGGCATTTTACGTCATAGGCCAACAAAATGGAGTGTTCTGATCAACTGCCTTGTTCCTACTGGAACTAAAACATCCCCGGAGCATGACACCACCACCACCATGTTTCACTCCTTCACAGCAGACAGTAGTAGTCTGTTCAGAGTCTTAGTTTTCCACCACACATGTAGAAGTTCAACTTCCTCATCCGGAGGTTTGCTGTATCGCCTCCATGGCCCGTGCCAAACAAGACTTCTTTCTTACTGTCAACAATGGCTTCCTTCTATTTTCAGATTAACCAGTCTAAACTAACCCTGCTTTAAACTACTTCACAACTCTCTCTCCGGCCCGTCTGCTGTGTTTCTTGGTCCTTCATGAGGTGGTTCTCTAACAAACGTCTGAGGCCGTCACAGAACAGCTGGTTTCAAACTTGGGTTAAATTACACCAAATTAGGCGTCTTCTGAAGGCAAGTACACTGGATTTTATTCTTCAGGGTTTTAGAGTCAAGTGGGATGAATACAAAGGTATGCCAAACTTTTGGATTTTTATTTGTAAAAAAAAATCTCCACAATTATTCACAATTCTGTGTTGGTCTATCACTTTAATAAAGGGATGCACGATATACCTACATCAACATTGGTATCGGCCGATGTTGGTTACCTTGTAACATATCCTATCGGCATCGGTCTGATAAGTAAAACTGGGCCGATACTAACAACAGATTTTTGTAGGTGGTGTGGTCGCTTTTTAGATGGGTAAAATGGTAGGGAAATATATATATAATAAACATATCGGTAAATATCTGTTATCGGCCATAAAAGCATTATTAATATCGGATATTGGCCCACATTTTTAAATCAGTGTGTCCCTACTTTAAAACCCCAATAAGACATTAAAGAAGGTGGTTGTAATGTGACAAAATATAAAAGAATTTCAAGGGATGTGAATGTATTGCCAAGGCATAGCAACCAAGATGTTCTTTAAATTTATTTATATTTTATAGCCATTTTAGCTATTATATATTAGGCTTATTATACAGGGGGGATTATTCTGCTTCTGCCTCTTTGAAGATAATTTTTCATAATCAAAGAAATATTGTGACTTCAAGCTTATTCTGCGCCTACATGGATTCATCTGCCAGAAATCTGGCATGAAATGCGACAACGATCCTTTAAAAGATTCAGTAAAAGAAAAATTAAAAACATGAAGCTCATTTTTATATTCCTATACACTGAGGCTGTTCAGTTGAAATCACAGTGCAGAGACCCTGAAAGCATTTGATTCCCAAGCCAAATACAGCGTAGCCCTGCTGCGAACGATGCAGGCTTCCATGGAAGCCTGCACACGAAGCTTCATGTCCTGTTTGACAGCCATCTGGGGAAGATTTAAACCATCTCCATCTAAAACAAATCAACAAAGAAATCGTCTGGGACTATTCCCGCCGTTTCCCTGGGAGTGTCAGAGCTGAAGGTTCCAAGAGGTGGACTTTCTTTGTAGGATTTGATTTAAGACGTATATTTGAATCTTCCACAGATCACCAGAGACGGCTATAAAGGTTTGTCGTTATCATCATATTACACTATTAACAGCGATACGAGTGTAGCAGAGTAGGTTGGTGGTTGGAGGTAGGGTTGGGAGGTATCTCAGGGTTGGAGTTTACACAACGTTTGGTCTTTTTGTTCACTTATAACATTCCTATAAAATCTGCTTGCATATAAGGACACCTGTTCTGACAGCTCCAGCGTCCGTCAGTCATCCTCCACGCTTTCCGTCTTGATCTGATTCCCAATGCTGCATTCTGCTCCTTCCGCCTGATTGGCCGAGGCTGGACTGCTGCGGCCGGCTGCCGTCTTCTCCGACGTCACCAGGTCCTGGGGTTCGGACAGCGCGCTGTGGAGGCCGGAGTCGTCCTGGAGGGATGGGGACGGGGGAGACCAGGACGCGCCCGTCATTCTGGATCCTTCTGCCTGAGAGCCCGATCCCGACAGCAGGGAGCGGCCAATCAGCGAGGCGCCCCTCTGTCCTCCCCTAGCCAGGGCAGAAAACCAGCTGGGCAGCTGTGGCGGAACCTAAGTGAAAGGAAAGTTAGGAAAACAGTCAGCAGACGCTGGATTTTTTTTAGAAATGCAGTTATTTGGAGACGGTTACCTGGGTTGGAGAGGACAGGTCAGCTCGACTAAATGCAAACTGCCTGGCCGAAGCTCTCTTGTCAAACAGGGACACGTCACAACCCTGCAACATCCAACAGGTTAATCTTGTGCTGAATTAAATATGGCGCAGGTGGAGGGGAGGTGGTAACTTGCTGTGCAGATCCAGCTCACCTGGTCAGGGAAGTCATTGCCATCCACCTCATCACCGTTCGACTGGCCTCCGGGACTTTCAACCTCAATGCCATGGCTCTCTAAGATGGCTGCTTCTTCAAAAACACAAACCTTATCATAGCATATCAAAGTTGAACAAGCAGCACGTGCAGCTGTGCAGACGAGGGGAGAGGTGGTTCAAAAAGACCAACCAGGGTTTCAAGAATGTTCAATCAGCTTTTACATTGTTAGACATACATAAATTCTTAAATGAAAGTTACACAATAAGTTATGTCTCCCTAACTTCACAGCATAATTACATTAAATACAACCTAAATTGACGTTTTCCAGCTCTGGCATGTGACTCGAGTGTTTTTCCACTCAAGTTACGTCACTTCAACACCTTCCTTCAGAATACAATGAGCTTTCGAACAGTCATTGATGGCATTTTAACCACTATTGAATTTAATTGCTTAAGTTCACAGTTTAAAGGGGGCAGAATGATTTCACAGGTCTGTGGGGAAGGAAGAATGTCTGAGGATGAATTCCTTTAGAGGGCCAATTCCTTTCCTGCATCAAGCGTTTACCGTTTGGTCACAGTAACGCCAAAAATATTCAGCAAGAGCTCCAAATCATATCGAAACCTAATTTAAGACTTGGTTTGGAAAATTTGGACATGTTTAAGACTTTTTGAAACATAAAGTTAAGATATTAAACTTAAGGCTTTTCTAGAAGTGCGCTGCTCGTGGTGGAGAAGTCAAGTCAAGTTTATTTGTATAGCACATTTCAGCAGCAAGGCAGTTCAAAGTGTATCGCATCATAAAAACATCAATCAGATATACAGCAAAGAAGCTCTGTTACATTAGTTCTGATTTCTTCTTTTTGTTCATCATTGTTTTTGGTTGAGGCGTTGCATGTTTGAATAATTATGGTTTTGGTTTTGAATGCTGTGCAGCTGGAAACCCCCCCACAAAAATTTAATACCTGAACTACGACCCCAAATCCTAGAGGAACTGAGGAGGAGGCTTCATGGATCGAAAGATTATATCCTCCAACGTCTCTCTGCCTGGCTTTTTAACCATACGGCCAGACAGAGATTTAAAGAGGAGCGGCAAAAGCAAATGTGGTGGATTCGCAGTGCTCGTCAATAATTGATGGAGTCATCCAGGACATGTTACTGTGAAATATTGTCTCTGCTGCCCTGAAATTGAGCTGTTAGCGTGTCGTGACAGTCATGAAACTGTCACACAGCAACAGTCTTCAGTCAGAGGCCTCTTTAGATTTGCTGCAAGACTGACTGCTACCAGAAATCCATCCTGCCCACAGCATCACCATCCACAACAACTCTTTGAAGATACTTGGATGGTATAAGTTACGACAATATTTCATTTCCGTTCGGGATTAAAAACTGTATTTTTGAACTGAACTGAATCTGAATTACTTTTAAAGCTTTGCAGAAACCATGAAGAAGGTTTGGCAAAAGCAGCTGCCAGAAAGCACTTCAAAAAGCAGTTTCATTAGCATGAATAATACAGAATGTATGACCTGAATGACATCTAGGAACGTCCTAATCAAGGTTTTGCTTCTTCCCATTGATATGCTCAGATTTGGTTGTCTGATTGCCTTTAGTGCAACATTACAGCTGATATCCAGATCAACCGTTGGCATCTTGTAAATTTAAATTTGTCTGACAAATTACTTTTTTTTTTTTTTTTTTTTTTAAGATTGCTCTTTTAAAATGGATGAGGTAAGGGTTATTAAACATAAGACATCTTCACATCTTCATCTTTACACATTTTTTTGTCATTATTATTATATTAAAAATCTTTAAATAAAAAAGAAATAGTAAAATCTCAACAGCTGCAAAACGAGATAACATTTAAAATATAACGTACTCGAACACTCCAAACAGAAGAAAACATTACCTATGTTGGCACGCCTCTTGATGTCTTTACGGCGGTTGGCGAACCAGTTGTAGACCTTGAGAGACGTTACTCTTTCCAAATCAGACAGCTTCTTTCCTGTAAACACAAACAGACACGAGACCAATGAACTGTGTACTGCTGTGTCTCTGTGATGATGAACAGTTTGTGGTAAATAAAGGGAACAGAAGTGATAATAATACCTGGTTTTTGAATGACAGCATTGCAGGCAGTGGCAATCTCCTCCCTCTTCGCTTCATCGGGATACTGGTTGTCGCTGAAGTAGCTGTTTATACAGACAATTCTGTCAAATCATATTCATTACAGGCAACTCCTCTTACAGTACATTGCTAAAGTACTTACAGTCATTGAGCTTTCTTACATGTTGTCACATTACAGTCACAGACTTGAATGTATGTTTATATGAACAGTCAAAGCTTCCTCCAACAGGAAGTATGAATACTTTTGCAACGCACTGCAAAATCTGTTTTTGTCCCCCACCTCTCCATGACAGCCAGACACTCCTTCCTCCAGGTGAATCTGCTGCCTCGTCTCAGCCGGAAGCCCCCAGGGGCGGAGGCAAAGGGGGGTGGAGTTTGGTGCCAGTCCATCATATCCTCCAGAGCCAGTGGGGCAGCTCGCATGGCCAGGGTGGCGCCTGTGGTAACAGAGGTTATTAGCTTTCAGCAGTTTAACTTCAACTTGTGATGAGAAGGTTTTTATTCACACATAATCACCAGGGTTTGTCTTCTCCAGCTGGTACCAGCGAAAGAAGGCCCGTTTCTTCTGCTCGCTGAGGTCCGATCCCTGCTGCAGGAGCCAGTGGGAGATCCGACTCTGACTGATCCCTGGAGGATGACGGTCTCATGTCACTCGGCAGGGTTAAATGCTTGTCAAGGTTGTTGTTTTTTTTTTTTTTTTTTTTGCTCAAGCGTCTCATCGAACCAATACTCACCTGTTACCTGAGCAACCACAGCCTGGGAGATCCGTCTGTTCGCCAGGAAGGACTTGATCTCCTCTTTGATCACGCTGCTGTCCCTCCTACAATACACAGCCACAAAGTACAAAACCTATCTAAATCTACGACATTAGAGGAGAACATTAGTTCACACTTATTGCACAGATGTAGCAGTAATAGTTGTAACACGTGTTAAAATGTGTGTAGGTATGAGGAAAGCTGAGTGGGCAAGGTGCCGTAATATCATTTGCTCTGCCTCTAGTGTGATTTCATCTTCACACATTTTTAAATCAATATTGCTGAAATGCTGCTGTCTGGCTGCAGACTGCAGATGAGACGCATCAGAGTACATGTGTGTATTTGTGAGAATAGTGTGTATCAGGCTGTAATCCTGAAAGCATATCCAGATTCAGACTGAGCTGTAGGCTGGCTTGGAGCTTCTGCTGCAGCTATACATATTTGGGCTGGACAATATGGCTTAAAAATAAAATTTCAGATTTTTTCATACCAGATCCGATTTTTATCACTTTTTTTTTTTTTTTTTTTTTCCTTGCTTTGACTTATGACTGTATTCTTGCAGTATTATGACTTTATTCTTGCGATTTAAAAAAAAAAAAAAAAATCGTAGCCTGGGCCTAATATTCCGTCATAAAGTTGACCTGAATTCAACATCCAAATAAATAGAAGCTGTAAAACACACTTGTCAAGCAAGATGGTGGGCCTTGGGCGCACTGACATCACTTTGAACTATGGAAACCTAAGGGCATTGGTGGAAAAAAATCCCAATTCACCAAAAAATTACATCTTCAAAAGCCAAAAATTTGATTCATCGATCTGTGCTTTAGCATTGTTCACCTCTTTCAGGCTGCATTTTAAAAAAGTATTCTCATCAACAACTTTGATGGGTTTCATCCTCTTTAGAACAATATTATGTTGACAACTAGGCTGGGTTTTCTTTTTGGATTCTGGTTCTTCTTCTATTAACTCTGGTCCCACCTTACCTCATCAAGAACTCCACTTTATCATCCAGATCCAAGTCTTCTTCACTGGCCTCAAACCCAAAGCTTGGTGCAGTCACACTGCCACCAACCACAGCCAGAGGAAACCGAGGCGGAGATAGCTTCCCGTTGGCGACGGCGGTGAGCCCATTCTGGACAACAACCGGTGACGCTGTCGGAACCGGGAGAGGCGGGGAGGCGGTGTCCAAGTTGTTGCCAGGCGACAGTGAGAGGCGGTTGTCCGGAAAAACCGTCTGAGTGGAGGTGGAAGTCGTGGATGAAGACGCAGAGACAGAGTTGGAGGAAGACAAGGAAGATGAGGGCGGCAGGTAGGAAGTTTTACGGGCCTGCTTGTGGCCATTCTGTCGGTCCAGGTGATCGAGGGTGTCCAGGGCGTGGAGGACCTCCACCTGAGTAATTCCGGTCCGTCGAAGCCTCTGGAGGAGATCGATCTGTTCGATGGTGAAGCGAGGCTCCTCACTCTGCTGGAACATCCTGGAGAACATCAAGATTATAACACAAATAAGTTAAAATAGTTTTCTGGCCGATCACCAATGTTTAAAAACCCTGACCTGCCGAGTATGAGTTTTTTTTTTAAAACTGACACTGTCAAATATTATATGGTCACAATACACCTTCGATGTTCCAACACCTATGAAACAATACAAACTTGTTTTAACTGCATGTGAGGTAGTGCTCTCAAACATAAATGAAATGTTTAGCACATTGCTCTCCAAACGACTAAATTAACAAAGCTTTAAAAAAAAAAATCAGTTCCTTTAGTCTTTCATCTTTCACATAAAAAAACAAAAACAAACAAACAAACAAACAAAAAAAAACTTGCAGAACAGGTTAGATTACAGACCTGTTTTGAGCCTCAAAACTAAGGTCCACAGCAGTATTTTGCTTTTTCAAAAATCACAAGGTTGGAGGTCAGTTGAAAACAAACTAACCAATAAAGTGTCCTGAGTTTTAGGTTTCCTTGTAGTGCAAATAGAAAATGCCCAAATGCAGCAGTTTTCTTGCAATTTAAATATGAATAAAATTGGTAGATAAGATCGGTTTCACATGCAGTATCAGCTGATCGCTGATCACCCAACGATGGGCGATCAATCGGTACACTCCTAGTTAAAAGGCAAAATAGGAATTAAGATCAGCCTCCAAATTAGAGTGAAACTAGTTGGGCCTACCTAAGCATTGTTGCTGACCATCCCCATCTGACCACAGCGGCCAGTTCCAGCAGGATAATGTACCATGTCACGAAGCTCAAATCAGTTATCAGTAAAGCGACTCAGACTATTGTGACAACCACTAATTTCTTAAGGAATTTGGTGACATTGGTTAAATCTAGATGACTAACACCAGGTATTTAGGCAAGCTGGTTTAAACCAGTCAATCATTAAATCCAAGTACCAAGAAGAAAAAAGGCTTTAAGTAAATGGTTTTGAGGTTTTGTTCTTCCCAGTTGTCAACATAATATTGCTCTGTTCACATTGTTCTCTCCCTAAAACTGGGGTAATAGAGCACATCACCCCAGTTCTAAAGTCCTTCCACTGGCTCCCTGGAGATCAGAGAACATACTTTAAAATACTCTTGTTAGTATAAATTTCCAGAGAACGGCAAAAAAGCTGAAACAGTGAGTTCCTTTAAATCAAAACTAAAAACCCACTTGTTTAGAGCTGCCTTTGCTTACAAACAACCGGAACACCATAAACTGTACTCCGTCTTTCAACCTGTCATCATTTTCCCTTACTTTGCCACTGTAATGTAATGTGTTTGCTTGTTTGTTATATTATTTTCCTTCTAATCATGTAATGCAGTTTGAAATGCCCTGTTGCTGAAAATATGCTATACAAATAAAATTGCCTTGCCTCACATACCACTTGGTGCCTACTGCATACCACCATAATAAAGGTTTTGTTAGTATGTCAGGTTTTGGTTGAAATCAATAAACCATGAAAAAGCAAAGCTTTTATTTTGAAAATGCAAATCAAAATATGTGCTAACATTAGCATTTTGCTATAGAGAACAAAGACAATCTACTTTCTTATAATTAGATCTTAAACTCACAATAATGGTACTCGCTAACGGGCTAATAATACCTTATTAGCTAAAAGTAGGTACCACTATGTGCCATGCTGACATGAACTAATATGCTATTTTTAATGAAAATGCTACAACTGGCTAAACTGCTACCATTAGCATGTCAGCTGTAAACTGCAAACATATGCTACTAAAGTAAAGTTAGGTAGTATTCAAGCATTCTCTAAAATGCAACATTAGTTAAGGTGATGATAGTAAGTTGGCTAACACTCATGCTAACAGTAGAGATATGAACACATGTTCACATTTAAATGCTAACAGCAGCTTATATGCCAGCAGTAGCTTAAAATACCCACATTTATCTTTATAGTTAGCTTCTTCCCTTACACTTACTTTTACCTTAACTTAATAAACTGAGTACTATTCTAACAAGCAGCTAATATGTTTTGCTCAGTTAAAAAGGGCACAGCTCACCAATCATTACTATGGCAGGTAGCAATAATGATTTATAATAAATATTTATTGGTAGACGTAGTTGTTTTGAATCTAACAAAAAAAAAAAAAAACATAAGTAAGCTGACACATGGTGGTGGCAGAAGCATGCTACGGGGATGTTTTTTTTCAAGCTGGAACAGAATATCTGATCAGAGTTGATGAAAAAATGGATAGAGCAAAATACATGGCAGCATGAGAAGAAAATCTAATAAAGGCTGCAAAAAACACAACACTCAGCCAAGGGTTTACGTCCAGTGACCCGAAACATACGACAAGAGCTACAGTGGTTTAGATCACAGCCTATTCATAAGTTAAAATGACCCAGTCAAAGTCAGTCTTTTACAAGACTTTAAAGTTGATGTTCACAGGTGCTCTCTATTCAATCTGAGTGAAACCTGATATGCGGCATGTAACCATTAAAACAGTTTTAATGTTGACTTGAGGAATAACGACTGCATTAATGAAACAAACCAGATAATAACTGCTTTAAATTTACATGTCAGCGTCTTAACTACAGCATTACAAACTAAACATACACACACACCCTCTTGAACAGTGCTCTGCAGCTGCTATCCAGATATGAAGTGCATTCCTCCAGATTCAATCAGGCTTTTATCTGAGCAGACATTTTCAACCCCAGTAATCATGTAATGTTATGCAAATGGCCCCAGTTCTATATGTCCTATTGTGTTGTGTTCCATGATTTCAAAAGGAAATACATCCTCAGTTCGATGCAGCTTTAGCCTATAAAATGTACATTCTAATCATTGGTTGTATTTTTGTTCTGCCCTGTCTCTTTAAGCATACAGTGACTGAATTAAAACGAAAAAAGGAAAGCTGCCCTGATAATAACAACAAAGCCGGTCTGTGCTAGGGGTGGGGCGGCGAGGGAGGTGGGGGGGGTAAACAGAAATAAGAGATAACGCATCCGTCTTAATGCGTTTCTTTCTGAAGCAAAGAGAGAGAGAAGAAACAGGCAACAGAAGAAAATTAAAGTCAGCAGGCAGATCGACGCATATAAAAAGAAATGGAGATAGAGGGGAAGTGTGTGTGTGTGTGTATGTGTATGTCTTAGGAAAAATGCCAAGAAAATTTTACATCTCTGGCAGCCAAGCTACATACTTTCTCTTCCTGCTGCAGAGGATGACTCATGGTATATCAAATCAGACTGAAACAAATAACAGAGAACTGCAGAATTACAGCAAAACGGCTCATGTTGGTAAATTATTTATGAGAGAATATGCGTCTTGTCAATCTGCATTAAATTACTTAGAGGTCTGATTTAAAAGGTGATATGGCTCAACAGATATGCACTAAAAATAGCAGCGACAATCTCGTGCAAAAGTACAAAATCCTTAGAACCTCTTCACATCGCGTCGCAGTACAATGGATACACTTTCATAGGGTTTATTGGGTGTTTGTGTACTAGATTGACACAAAGTAGTGCATAACTGCAAGAAGAATGAAAATCTCATCATTTTCCTAACTTTTTTTTTTTTTTTTTTTTTTTTTTTTTCCACAAACCAGACCAATATGGCCATTATGAAAAAGTGGCAAGAAGAAAACCTTTACTGAAAGAAGTCCAATTTGCAGTTTGCCACAAGCCATGTAGGGGAGACAGCAAACACGTGGCAGAAGGTGCTCTAGGCAGGTGAAACCAAAATCTATTTTTTTTTTTTTGGCCAAAATATCACTGAACATCATTACGAACCCAGCATCGCCACACTGTAACGTGGTGGCAGCATTGTGCTAGTCCCAGTTGATGGGAAGAGGAGTTAAATACAAGAGAATCCTGATATAAGACCTGTTAGAGGGTGTAAAAGAGACTGGGGTGGGAGGAGGGGGGTGCACCTTTGAGTAGGACAGTGACCCTAAGCATTCAGTCAAAGTTACAATGGAATGGTTTACACATCATATTCATGTGTTAGGGTGGCCCTGTCAACATCCAAACATAAATCCAATTAGGAATCTCTGACAGGACTTGAAAATCCTTGAAGGTTATGACTCAGGGCAACTAGATCCAAATGCATGCCAAACTTTTCAGATTTTTGAAAATGAAAAAAATGTATGTTTTTTCTTCTCCTTCACAAGTATGCACTGCTTTGTATTTGTCTATGGTGCAAAATTCAAATGTAAAACATTGTGGTTGAAATGTGACAAAATGTAAAATTATAAACA
The DNA here is from genome assembly GCA_014839685.1 of Anableps anableps. NCBI lineage: Eukaryota > Metazoa > Chordata > Actinopteri > Cyprinodontiformes > Anablepidae > Anableps > Anableps anableps. Next base: position 8,116,477 of record CM026067.1, on the reverse strand, counting down.
CTTAAAGTGCTGTGGTGTAACACAGGAAAGCTTATATTTTTTAGATGTGTAGTAGTCATCTTTCTTTAAGCAGATGTTTCCAGCTGTATGAGTCTGAGCCTCTGAAACAGCTAAAGACAACAGCCTGAAACTGACTGGGAAGCTCAGATGCAAAGTGTGCTAAGAAAGATGGGGTCAATCCTATAATGCTGACAAAACGCTGGTAGCTTCTTTTAAAGTGTCTCCAAAGCAGCGTGGGATTACATGAAAGTCCATGCACTGCCAGAATGATATTTTGACCCAATGGCTCAAAACTCGGTATTTCAAACAACAAGCAGGATACTTAGGAGACGAAGCTTCAGTGGTGATTCAAGTTAATGAGGTTGACCTCTGACTGCTCCAAGCCTAAAAACCTCCACACAGAGTCATCAGAGGATTACACAACAATCAAGATGAAGATGAAAAAAAAAAAGAAATAAATTGTAACCCCATCAGGTAAGTCCTCACACATCCAAAACAAAACTACACACCCAACACGCACCAAGCTTTTCACACTATTTGGACCTCAGGGTTCCCCAAATATATATGGGGGGGCAGTGTTTTTTCATGGGGGGGACAAAACAAAACAATGAAATAGGTAATAAAAACAAAAGAAAAAAAAAAAAACAAAAAAAAGAAAAAAAAGGACTATATTTAATTGTTTAATATATTAAGTAAGCCACAGAGCCCTGATGTAGCAGATGAAAACTGAGATCATATCTCAATACAGCTGAAGCTAAAAGTGAAACGCCTTAATTTTTAATTCACTGTTAAAGTAAAACTGTGAAGGTAAGAAATCAAATTGGCATAAGGGAATAATTAGTTACGGTTTCTGTGTGAGTGCATATCATCATAAGAAACTGATTTAGTTTTATCTCTTCAGTACAGGGGCCATAAGAGGGGCCAGGACAAGTTCTACAGGGGCACTGGCCCCTGTTGGCCCCTGTCTAGAACTGGCCATGGTTCCAACACATTTTTCCTCTCAAATTCTGTACTTTTCCAGACTCAATTTCCCAGAGATCTTAGTCCTTTTTAGCCCATTCTTAACATGCCTGGATGGATGGATGGATAGATGGATGATGGATAAATAGATAAATAGAGGATGGAGAAATAGATGATGGATGGATGGATAAGTAGATGATAAACAGATGGATAGATAAAGAAATGATGGGAGGATGGATGGAACTTTGAAACAAACAGGATTAGAAACAAATATTTCCCATCCTATTTCATATTTTATCATCCTTATTCAGCCATGGAAAACATTTAAATCATCATCTTCCAGTTTCCCCAGATTGTGTAGGACATTTGGATCCTGTTTGCTTTTCTCCAAAAATAACTCAAAGCCTGCTGAACTCGATCTCTCCACCAAAGAAAAGTATAAACTTGTTAAACAATAACTGTACAGCATGGTCTGAACCCAGTGAACTGCCCATCCAGGCTTCTACCCAGACGTGGCATGGAGCGTGTTCTGTTGCACACATGTGGAAGCAAAGATCAGCTTTATGACTGGACTCACAGCTGAAACTGCATCAAGAAAAACACCAACCGCTGCTCAAAGTGGCCAGAGGTTACACTGTGGGTGTCTCCAGAAGTTGCGGGGTTTATTATGATCAATTTCATGACCAATTACGTTAAAGTACACGGGGTTACAATCCCGTCTTGCTTAAAGATAAACAGGTTTGCGCAAAAAATGTCCTCGCGCATGTTTTTTTTTTTTTTTTTTTTTTTTTTAATTACGCATAAAACACGCGTCTGCACAATGTTATTAGCATTTACCAACGGGTAGAAAAAAGTTGACTTTATGTTAGGCACCCGATAAACTGCATATATACCAAATATAAGTCAAAATGTCCTGTTTTATTCAGCTGAGACAGTATAGGAGGCGTGAAACTAACGAACCGAAAAAAAAAACCCCGCGGCTCTGGGGATTTTTAAGGAGTTTGCAGTTATCACCTTACTGGGAGAAAAAAAGGGAAATGCATCGGAGCTAGCAGCCGCAGCTGGAGCGTTTGAAGACAGCAGTTGTTGGAGCTGAAAGACCTACCTTATTCCAGTCCGAGAGCCTCCACAGATGTTAGTTTGATCATATATCTGCCGCCTCGGAGCGCAGACACTCGGGGACTGTCACAGTTTTCCCAAAATGTCTCCCCCCTGCTTCTAATTGGGTTTCAATCCGCCGTCAGACAGATTCGCCTTTTGTCCGGCAGACAGACGCCATATTGACACTATGACGCGAGGGCCGATGGGAGTGGTAGTTCAAATGGTTTACTGTACCAGAAGTCTATACAGCGGCTACTTTATGGACAAAGTGATCATTAAAATAAAGAATTAAATCATTCTTTGATATTCAATATAAATATATCATATCTGTGCGGGGTTTTTTCAAGGAAGTCAATTTATTATTTTACCTCACTCTCTATGTATCATTTTACAAACAAAAACATCTGTTGTCATGATTATTTCAATTACAATGCCTTCTTAGTCCTGCTCACTGTCGCGAGGATTTGGTGCAAATCTCCAGAAGTAAGCGAGAGGTGGTGTACATACACCACAAATCACCAGTCCATCACAGATGCAACAGAGACACAGGTCAAACCCCCCCCCCCAAAAAAACATCCAAACACGTTCTCACAACTACATGCATGTCTTTAGACTGTAAGATGAAGCTGGAGCACCAGGAGAGCACAAACATATGCATGGGCCTGACATGCATACTCATCACAGAAACGCCCTGGCCAAGAGTTGGATCCTTGATATTCTGGCCTTTGAGGAACCAAACCACCATCCATCACAGGGCAACACAAAGACACAGAAGAAACCAAGCATGCACACACACACACACACACACACACACACACACACTCTGGACATTAAGGGCATTTTAGAGGGACCAAGTAAGAGAGGAGGAAGTTGGAGAACATGCAAACAAACATGTTGCCCTTTGTAAATTTATTTTACCAAGTTATCACTTGGCTAACTGTGATATTACTATTAAATACTGGTATGACAATATCAGTCGCTATTAACAGGCTTTCTCTAATTTTTTTTTTTTTTTTGTCAATGTCCCACTACTCTCATGCTAAGAATTTTGGCCACTAAATTATTTGATTGCTATATTACTGGCATGAATAAAACACACTTTAAAGATAACAGCCTACAAGTACTGCTTCAAGGCAGTCCTTTGAACCAGTGATCATGCAAACATTGATATTGCAATGACGACTGCAATTCAATATAATGTCACCCTAGGTAAGACAAACAAAAAATGACTGCAGTTTATTTTGTGGTAATATGCTTGTAAAATATTTCTCCATACACCACCTTAAAAATCAACTCAATGACATAAGAGAAAGGAAAGAGGAAATGGTGTAATTTGGTACAGATTTGTTAATTATTTGCTTTTAAAGGAAACTGGCACATTTAAAATGAGCACCATATATTGTTGAATCATGAGTCAAGTTACAGTTGTTATCATGTTACACATTGTAGATCAGTTCTGCACTCGAAACCACTGTGTTTAACTATGGCAGAGGAGCAATCTGTTGGTAGTTGTGAGACATGCTACTGGCAGCCCAAGCATGTGGGGAGCAATACAGTATAACTGTATACAGTATAACTGGATTCCTTTTTTTTATTATTATTAATTTAGTAATTAAATGAAATATTAAACTCAGACAAAATCATTGTATATCTTTTCAAACATAAATCTTGTCACAATACAGCTGGGCAGTGAGAACAGTGTGTGATTTATTTATTGAAAATAGGAGTCAACAGTAGAATATAAAATAGCTTACTTTCACTAATAGTTACAGAGGGCTAACAGACATGTTTCTAAGAGGGGACCCAGACGTTGCCGTGAGTGTCCGGTTCCTGGCTGTATGGGATATTCCAGATCCACGGCTGGTCTGAAAAGAAGAGAGGGAAAATAGATGAGAACATGTGAAACATAAAAACCCCAGAATGATCCCTTTATGTACCTACAAGTAATATGTCATGTTCATCTTACATCATTTTTAATATGCTCTATTACAGTAAACCTACAATACTAGTTTAATTGTATGCTGCTGTTTACAGTGTAGATGGAGCTAAACACCATTCAACTCACTTAAGTGAGAAAGCTAATGACAACAGCAATTCCTGTTTTATTACATGTCTCCTTTCAGGTATAAGCATACAAATTCCACAGAGTTTGAAAACATCTGTAATCATTACATTAGAGTTTGGACCATGTTTGACTAATTTAAAGTTTTCTAAAAGGGTGCTTATGCCAAGAAATCACTCAAAACATTTTTTTGTGTTTTATTTTTGTGTTTTGACGAATAAATCAACATGTTTACAAAAATAAATGGTTTCACAAATCTTAAACTGTGTTCAGTGTGAAATTCTTCATATCAGTTTTTAACATTTAAACCAATAAGGGTCGAATGCAGTCCAGACTGTTTAAAAACACCAAAGCAGCCCTTTAATGAGCACTGAATCATACGTTTCAAATCAGACACCTTTGATGTATAGTTTTCCCACCACAGGGAGGCACCCACTCCTGGTGACTGGACAGGGAAATAAGCAATAGAAAACTCCTTCAGGGCTCAAATGATAATTGTTACGCCCCACAGACTGCGCCACCCTGGGGGGACAACCATATAGCCAATATCAAAAATCACCAATGTTGGAATTACATATATCCCATATAGCGGCAATATGTCTGTTCAAAACACTATTATGTGTGCAATGAAAAAAACAATTTAATACACCCAGCGTTATCTGTACCTTTTGGTGAGTAGCTTGTAGGCGGGAGGTCAAAGGGTACCGGGAATCCAGACGTTGAGGAGGAGGCAGGAAATGGATTGGTATCGATGGGGAATGTCTTCATGTTCTGTAAAAAGACAAAGTCATCAAAACACAAACTTACCAGAGCCTTTCTCAATACACTGGGACAATTCGGGAAGATTCCAACCTGGAGCTAGGCCTGTGTAAAATGTAGCTTTTCTGGACTATAATTTTGCATATTGAATCATTTGCACAGCAGGTTTTTCATGCTGGGTTAAAGCTATTGTTTATTTTTGTGCTCGCTTGTTGCACTTACAAACGCTGACGGCACGTAGAGGACCCCCAGCTCATATGAGCGCACCATCATCTGTGTGTTGTTCTTCTCCAGAGCACCCCATGCTGCCTTGGACAGGTTGGCGCTGATTCCCACAGCACACGTTCATACAGTCAAAGAAGAGGGAAAGATCAATGCAGACATTAAACCATGCATATTTCAATACAGGTGGAGAAAACGAGCAGCGGCAATGTGAGTCTGTAGGTTTGCACGCACACCTCGTGACAAGGAACCAGGCGAGCTGAGTGAAATCTGGTGAAACCCTCATGTACGTTTTGATGTGTGGCATGGCGTGACTCCTCCCTGTCCTACTCGCCTTCCAGCGGCTACAGAAAAACACACACACACACACACACACACACACACACACACACACACACACACACACACACACACACACACAACCAAATGATTTTAATGTTGGAACTTGAGTAAAGAAAGGAAAGGTATAAAGCCTGATACCAGAAATCTGAGCTTTTTAAAGCACAAAAAGAACATTTCATTTCATTTGTTCATTTACTTGAACTTTAGTCTGATGTGAGATTGATATTGTGATCACCAAAGACTAACATTATTGTAATCATACAATGAACTATTAAATAAAACACCACCACCCTATTTAAATGAAACTATGCTAAAATTCTAAAGTTTGGGAACTTTGAGTCTTGGAAGTCTTTTTCTGCTTCTACCACATTTTCACTTTGCAACCACAGACTTCAGGGTATTATATGCAGCCCCCTCGAGTCAATACTTCTACTGCAGTTACACCTGAAACTATTGATTTTGACTGGACCATTTAAATAAATGTATATTGCTTTGGCCTAAACCATTTCCTAGTAGCTGACTGTTTGGGGTTGTTGTCTAAGAATAGGGTCTGCAACCTGTGGCTCCAGAGCCGCAAGTGGCTCTTTGGCCCTTCCTTAAAGAAATTTGATTTCATAATTTAACACCTTGAAATTGGGCCTCTGTTTCTTTATGAAAGTCCTGCTCTTTCTGAAACTCCACCTTCAGGAAGTCACCACAACAGCTAACCCTTTAACAACATTTTTATCAGCATTTCAATGAGAAGTAGCTCATATAATGAGCTCAATAGATGCGTAGTTCCACCAGGTGTTTGCTAATTGCTGCTGGATAGTCTGAAGGAACTTAGTGGGGAAGTCGCGGGGGAGGGGTGCTCTGTGAGGCGGAAGCTCGGAAGCTTAGAAACTGCAACTCAGAGGAGGAGCTACGTCTTGAAGGTGGAGCTAGGTCTTTACAGCTGAATGGTTGCCACGGGAGATTAAAGGATTTCTCAAACATGCATGAAAGAATCAAGGCAACACTCCAGGTATGTTTTTGATGAGGGAATAACATTATAACATGATGTAAAGCTCAAAAAGTTGATTTTACATAATACTGCTCCTTTAAATTTTATTGCAAAAATGTTGCATCTCTCTTTATTTTAAAGCCTAAACATAGAAATAAAAGGATGGTTCTTTAAACATCAGAACAAATTTTCTATAGTAGATAAAAAATTACAAGTAGTCTTTTTTTCAGAAGATAATTTAACATCTTAAACAAGCTTTATTTAGCTGGACTGAGGGCAAATTTGCTCTTTCTATTATAAAAGGTTGCAGATATGGATCCCAGAGGTTGAACTTCTGCCACAGTCTTGAGTTTTTTGCAGCCTCTTCCTTAGTTGCCCTGTATTTAGCTCCATCTATCTTCCCCGTCAACTCAGACCAACGTCTGTGTCCCTGCTCTGAAAAAGCATTCTCAAACCACAATACTGCCACCACCATGTTTCACCATGTGGATGGTGTGTTCAGGGTGTTTTTCATAGGTTTACTGATTTACTGTGCTACATGCTTTCCATTGTTAGATCATGGATTGAAAAGATTGATGCTGTTTGTTCACTAATATTCTAAAACAAACCTCTGAGGCCTTCACAGAACAGCTGGATTAATACTGAGATTAAATCACACACATGCGGATTCTTAATTAGGTGGATTTAGCAAAATTATAGATAGGGGTATCAGAGTAAAGGGGGCTGGCTGGTCCCTGAAGCTGACAGAGTTCACTGAATCACTGAGTTGTTTAACTTTATGAACAAGTTCTAGTGTTGCATGTAAGAATAACAAGCAAAATAACCCCAAAATTTAAAAACGACTCAAATCGATATAGTTTACCAGAAATGACTGACACCTGTGAGTTTTCATCAGGAGAAGTCAACTTACTGGAAGTACGAGTGGAGCCAGATCTGTTTCTGAGCTGTCTGGATGCTGTAAGGAAGAGAGCCTCCAGCTGAAAACAAAACATGAGGATCCATCCATCAGAAACCCAGGCAGATGTTAATCAAACATAGACAGTGAAACAATCCCATCTTATATTGCTAGATCAAAAGAATTTAACCCTTAATCTACCATGGCTAAAATCATATTTTGTTATGGCTGTAAAACTGTCAGGAAATGCTCTAAGTCTCTGAGTTTTAGTACCTTGCGCCAGGAGTATTTGAACTTGACCTTTCAACGTTTGGTTAGTGATTGTTGCACATAATAAAGTTTCAGCAGCTCAAAAGGAGAAAAATACAAAAACTCAGGCCCACTCAGGTACACGCAAACACAAGCAGAAACATGTAGAAATACTCTTTTGATAGTCACCAAAAAACATCTGTCACTCGCCTAACCCTCTCGCTCACCTCGACCCTTCACCCCTCCGTCATCTGCAGTTGAAGCGACGATTTTCACAGTTCTTTTCGAAATTACCATGATATACCACATACATCATATACTGGCAGAAAGCACAGAGCCTCTGCTCTCTGGCAGCGTTGGATTTTTTATGATTGAGCGAATATTCGCGGAGTTAGGTAACTCGATTCCAGACGCAGCTGGATCATAGCCCCGGCGCTATGACGGTAGTTAGAGGGTTAAAAGTTGCTCGATATGAGCATGAAAAGTAGAAAAACTGGTTGGCATCTTCTGACAATTCTCCACTGGTTATTACTAGTCAAGAAATCTGACATCAAACTGTACTCTGGAAAGGAAGAAAATGCATAATATCCAGAACTCCAAAGAATGAACTGATAATAGCTGCATCCTGTTTATATTCTCATTTTACAAAACATCCACATTTTTTTTTTAGGACTATGGTTCTTAGCTTTACTGTTCTCAACCTCATCTAGATAAAAGCACCATATCAGTGTTTTAATGTTTCAAAGGAAAGGACTCACCTGGGTAACCTTCCAAGCTCATCCTCACATCTTCTACTGAAGGATACAGCTGCAAAATAATGTCACATCAAATTACTACTTCAGAAATTCAGAGCTGTGTAAGGCCAGACTCTACATGCATAGCATCAGATGAACTAAGGCTCTCACGACTGAGGCCATTAACAAAAAACAATGCATTTTTAACATTAAACAGGAGAGTTTACAGTTTAGGAACGGACCAAATGGATGAGAGGGTCTGAACGGAGGGAGGATTTTCCTAGTGTGGTCAGTGTGCGCTGAAATTCCCCCGCCAGCCATTTGGTCTTATCCATCCCCATGGAGCCGATGCTGGAGAACTGGCCAATCACAGGCCACCTTTCCTCGCCTGGAATTGGATTTGTGTGCTCGTACAACAGCTAACAGAAAAAAGAAGCACACAGGAAACAAAAGTGTCATTGGGAAAAAGTATGAAACTGCCAAACAGGTTTCTCAAAACAATACTACATCACACTCCCAGTATTAAGGTGCAGTGAGCATTAATTTTGTTATTTTGGACTGATGAATTATTTAACATTGTGATTTACAGTGCCTTGCAAAAGTCTTCAGAAGCCTGAACTTTTACAGTTTATATTATTTTACAACCACAGACGTCAGTGTATAGCATTTTCTTTGGATTTTGTGTGATGGACCAACATAAAGTGGCAGATAATTGTGAAGTCAAAGAAAAAAAAAGACATTGTTTTAAATTATTTAACTTAAATTAACTTAATTTACAAATAGAAATCTGAAAAGCAATGGTGTGCTTTTGTATTCAGCTGTCCTGATACTCCTGAAATCAAATCCAACCAAACCAACTGCTTTTAAAAAGGTCAATTCACTAGTAAATGGAGTCCATATGTGTGTATTTTAATCCCAGTATAAATACAGCTGTTCTGTGAAGACCTTTGAGGTTTGTTAGAGAACATCTAAACGCACTATCCTCATGATGAAACATGGTGGTGGCAGTATCATGCTGTGGGATGCTTAAAATAATACAGAACTAACAATTGTTTTTTTTTTTTTTTTTTTTTTTTTTTTTTTTTTATTAAATATAGATATAATACCAGATGCAGTTTTTTTAAAGGAATAAATGTATTTAACTTCCACAACAGAATGACATTCTTGGTCTATAGATTTTAGATCTATTTTTCTTGCCATCAGGTTGCAATATCCTACAAAAGAACATGCATCCTTAATCTATTTGCAAAAGTTGTGTGCTTTTCTTTACTTTAAAACCTAAAAAATAGAAATAAAATGGTGGTTCTTCAAAAAAAAAAAAAAAAAAAGACATTTTCCATAGTAGTAGATATTAATCAAAAATGATACGTTTGTGGCACTAATCGAGCTTTAATTAACTGGACTGAGGGTGACCATGTCTTTTTGGATTGTGAATGTTGCAGACCCCTGCTTTAAATGAAGCATATTAATGTATAATAATGGTCCAGTCAAAGCCCAGATCTAAATCCAATTGAAAATCTTAGGCCAGACTTGAAAATGGACGTTCACAAACGCTCCTTTTCCAATCTGACTGAGCTTCAGCTATTTTGAAGAGATGAATAGGCAGAAATTTTAGTCTCTTGGTGTGTATATAGCTGGTGGAAACATGCCCAAAAGGACCTGCAGTTGTAACTGCAGCGCAAGGTGGTTCTCCACAAAGTATTGACTCAGAGATGCTACATACAAAGGGATGCCACAATTTTCTGATTTTATTCTTAAGCAGTTTTGAAAACCATGAATGTTCTTATGCTTTGCAGTTATCCACTACCCTGTATTGGTGTATAATTCTAACAAAACACATTAAATTACAATTATAATAACAATACATCAATCCTGAATTTCACCAACGTGGGGTGTGAATACTTTTGCAAGGCACTCAACTTCATGTCTCCTTTTAACCGATCAACATCTGCTTCTAAGTTGCAGTTTTCCAATGTGATCTGTCAACTCTCTGCAGCTTGAGCGACCCACAGGCATCATTTTGTGTGACAGGATGGTTCTTTGAAAGGACATGTTAAGTTAGCAGGAGGTTAGTGGGATTTACTGTGAAGCAGAAGAAAGGGGGAAATCTTCACCTTCCTGAGCCTCAGGTGGCCCCAGCGCTCCATGTCTGCACCTACATATCTCCCTGGCGTGGAGGCGACCAAATAAACTCTGAAAAGAGAACAAGAGAGAAAAGTTTCTGCCCTAACTTCAACCATCGCTTCATCTTACAGTAAAAACTCCGATGTGGATCAGGATGTGAACCCGCATGGCTTTACCTCGTTTCCGACAGGTCGTGCTCTTTGATCCGTTGGATCCACTCTTCGAGTTCTGGTGCGCGGTAAGATGCCAGGTACTCCAGCAGGTCCCGCTTAAAGAAGGTGGGTGACTCCCCTGAACTCGCGCTGCTCCCCTCTGGTAACCGTGGAAACAGAGGACTCATCCACATCCTAAAGTGCCAAGAAACAGATTTAGCAGCAAACCTAATAGATGTTAACCAAACTCTTTCCTTCCCATGCACAGTTTAACCAAGCGCCACTCATCCTACAGCCCATAAACTCTTTACCAAAACACCTACCCTTGTGTCTTCTGATACCAGTCAGCTCTGATGAGGTTGGAGGTGAGGATGATGACTCTGAAGCCTTCCTCATACCACAGAAGCATCATCTTCCTGCACAATAAAAACATAGGGGTTTAAAAAAGTTCAAACAGTTACAGTCCAATGTCAACTCCCAACAAAGACGAGACCAGGGTCGTCCCCACTGCAGGGTCTTTTGCTATGCTTGGAATGATTTTGTGCTGTCTGACTGTGATTCAGGCGTGGTAGAAACTTGGTCCGACGACACTGGCAGTTGATGGAGATGGAAATGGGTTTTTTAAGTAAAAACTTAAAATACAATTGAAATCTCCCCCCACGACAAAAGGCGCCCTCCCCAGCATATGAGGCTGCAGCTCCTCTAAAAAGTCATACCTGTCATTTAAAACCATAAATATTTAAGAGGTTAAAATCCTGTCCCATGAAAGTCAGAGTTGCTAAAAGTGCCCGTCCTCCTTTCACCACAGCGCTCCTCTTCACCTGAATGTGAGGGTTCTTCATTAAGATGGCCACTCCGTCATTTTTGTTTTCATTGGAGCCACTCCAGCTCGATGGAAGTGGCCACATGTCTTGCCACTGGGAATAACTATTTAAAAAGACATTGTTGTATTAAAAACACATCTGCTTTTACAGAATTTAAGAAGGACAAAAAAACACTGTGCTCTAATTTTAGACTTCACACTTGTAACATTTATTGTTTAAGAAGGTGAGAGCCATGAGAAACAGATACATAGATAGCCAACGCTGACATATGAAAAATGACTACAGACAGAATTATAGGACATAGAAAACCCTTCCACAGCACTTCCAATTAAATTTTTCCTCATTTAACACACAAGGGTGGGGGGTGCACCGTTCCTGGAAATACTGCAATACCAGGTCGATGCGTGGAGTGGACGGAGCAAGCCCCTATTCCATCTCCCTGCTCCAAAAATCAATTTAATATATGGTCCCCGGGTAGGGGACGTATCAGATATTAAACTGATAAGAACAGATACTACACTTGATCTTAGCCAAAAGGCCGAGAAGCGATACCCCACCGCCCCCAGAGGAAACCACTTCAATCTGATCGACCTCATTTTACATCACGGTTGTTTAACGCTCGCATTTTAGGACTCATAAAACAAGTAGTGTAAATAAAAGATATCCATTACATATCACTCATGTTGTTCTGCAGCTGAAAATAAAGTCCTATGAGCCAACTCAAGCTAAAGACGTGTCTGAAAAAGAACCTGATATGTTGATTTCTGGTCACATGGTACGCTTCGCTCCAATAGGAGGCCTTAAGGCTAAATCAAGCTTAAAAACCGGACATTCCTTACACAGACACTTAAATATGAACGTAACTGTTATATATTGCACAAATCTTTGCGTTGACATCGAATATAGCTCTGCGGTTGAAATTAATCAAACCTTTCACGATCTCGACTCTACAAACTGTGCCTATAGCGACCTCTAGTGGACATTAAGGGCTATCGCAGCCTGGCCTGTTCACACAAACTAAACATTATGTTTGGGGGTTAATTTACAGGTGAAATAATACGGGGCAATATTCTTGGAGTTTTCCATTTATTTTAACAGTTCAAGAAATAAAACCTTTACCATAAATATAATAAAAATCCCTGTGCACACCACCACTCCGATTTCCTGACGCCATTAGTCAGAAAATCGTAACTTTTCATTCCGCCCAGATTTCTCTGAAATTAGCTTAGAAACAGTAACAACACAGCAAATAGTAGACAAGAACATGAAACCGTCAAAAATAAAAAAGGTATCAAAAAAAAAAAAAAAAAAGTTATGTAAGCCGTGTTTGTTAAAAAGGTAACAATCATCATCGTGGGCTAGCAGCAAGCGAAACTTTAATTTACTTTTTAGTTCTGATTATTCTGAAGACCAACACGGTAGTACGTATAGTTAAAACAATACTGAATACTCAGATAAGATAACTATAAGACAAAAACTCACAAAATAGTCGAGTTATCCTCAAATATGCCCCCTGTTGTTTCAGAGTTGGTGAGCTAACGATGTTTGCCCGCTTTCTTCTTTTGCGCATGCTCAGACAACGTGTGCTTAAAATATGTCATTAAGGTAACAGTAAATATACCTCGATACCCAAATATTAAACAACAACAACACCTTTGAAATTAATTGTTTATTTCGTCTACAGTTGCTGCTTTGGCTAGCGTTATGATAATTTTTGGTGTTGTCAGTACAGAGATAAATATAACATTAACCTTAAGGGGGTGGGGGTATTATGTAAAATCGACTTTTCTGAGCTTCATGTTGTGTTATAATGTTTTTCCCCTCATCAAAAACATATCTGGAGTGTTGTTTGATTCTTTCATGCATGTTCGAGGAATCTTAGAATCCATGGAGGTAGATCTGTTTCAAAACATCCAGGCTTAAGCAAATGTCTTTTCCAGTGACAAAAACATTGTCTCTGGCTGAAACTTTAATTGTCCACTTGTCACAGGTCATCTCACCATATTGCGCTTTTATTGACAGCGCACCTACAACTGCCCCAACAAAGTGCTGCTTTTTAAAAGAGGTAACATTTACAGGAGCATCAGTGGTTTTCATCTCTGACAAGCGACGGGTGATTTGGGCAAGTGGGAAGTCTGGTTTTCTGACTCGCTTCTTCTGCTCGTGCAGGTAACTTTTGTATGGAAATGCAGAAAGAGTCAAGGCTATCATCCCCCTGTACTTCCTCTGGCGGATGGACCAATGCGTGTACATTATAAACCATTTGATTTTTTTTCCGTCTATTTCCCCAAAGTGACCAGGGTCGTCCCCACTGCAGGGTCTTTTGCTATGCTTGGAATGATTTTGTGCTGTCTGACTGTGATTCAGGCGTGGTAGAAACTTGGTCCGACGACACTGGCAGTTGATGGAGATGGAAATGGGTTTTTTCAGGATGAGATTTTCACCGACAGATTAAAATAGAAAATGTTAGGTGGAACACAAAGTTTGCATCCTTTATTAACCTGGTTATTTTTAGGGGTGCATCGATAAATCGTCCCCAGTTTCCTTAATTTTGGGCGACTGGCCAATACTTAGCTGTGAAACCAATCTTATCCACCGATCTTATTAACTTCCAGAAAGGTTTGAAAAATCAGCCACTGTCCCCTTTTGCTCTGCTACGTGAGAGGGCTGACTGACAGACCCGCCCACCAGGTCTGTTAACAATAGTCACCCCACTGTTGCCAACTAAGGGACTTTGACACTATATTTAGAATTTTCAGACAAAAAAAAAAAAAAAAAAATGGTATCACCAAAAATCAAAATCAGCAGGTCAGGCTTTTTAAAGATTGCTCTTTTCTGGCTGATCACCAATCAGTGCACCCCAAGTTATTTTCCTTTCATTTTAATTTCATAGAAAGTATAACCACAAAAAATCCCATGACTTTTAATCAATAGCAGACTGGTGCAACCATTCATTAAACTTTTCTGAAGAGTGACCCATATCCCATTCTTGTTGTTTGGAAAAAACTGTAGATTGTTATTTTTTTAATGTGTTGAATGTCTTTGCTGATGTCACAAATCGATTACGTAAGAAAATTGAGAAGACACAGGAGGAGGCCTCAACAATCACCTGGATCGATGACTTCCTGTCAAACAGACCACAGGTTGTGAGAATGAAGGGTCATGGGTCTAACCAGGTGGTCAGCAGGACAGGAGCACCACAGGGGACTGTACTCTCACCATTCCTTTTCACTTTGTATGCTTCAGTGCAAGAACGAGTTCTGACATTTGCACAAATACTCGGATGGCTCTGCAGTAGTTGGTTGTAACAGAGACCAACAAGAAGCAGAGAGCTGGTGGACCGCTTCATGGCATGGTGTCAGAACAGGCATCTCATCTGGTCTTATTATTGGGAAGCATCAGAGCCAAAAAACACTGAACAAGCCAACGAAGAATGGCCGGCTCTGTTAAATGAGCAACACGGACAACCCTAAGCATCCTCGTTTGTTTTTAAGCAGAGGATTCTTCAGATCCTTTCCGATACAGACTGCCATAGGAACTCCGAACAATGGAGTAAGTAGAGCTACTACGCTCCAATTTTTAAAAGTGGTTTCTGCTCCTCAACGTTTTAGCCCCTGGAAATCTGATCACTCCCTGCAGTGTTACGAATCAAAGTCTGTGCTCATTCTTATTAAACCTTTTTAGCTAGCAAGCAAAAACTAAATGGC
Organism: Anableps anableps; assembly: GCA_014839685.1. Classification (NCBI taxonomy): domain Eukaryota; kingdom Metazoa; phylum Chordata; class Actinopteri; order Cyprinodontiformes; family Anablepidae; genus Anableps; species Anableps anableps. The sequence continues at coordinate 8,101,364 of CM026067.1, read as the reverse complement.
TGAAATAGCTGATAAATTTGACCTCATGGTTGCTTCAGTCCAACTCACAGCACAAAAGTGGCTTCTGGAGTGTTAGAACAGTGTTAGATCTCTTTTGGTCTGGTTAAATCAGATAAAAGGTATTTAAATACCTTTCAGCAAATTTGTAAGTGAAGGATACAGCAACACACACACACACACACACACACACAGGTGTTGCTCTTCACCACTCATGGAAATATCATCCCAGAGACAGTTTTTGAACTAAATCTTTAACTGAAACAGATGGAAAACAAACAAAAAAACAAAGTTCGAACTCGGAGACTCCAGCCACAAAAGGAGTGTGTCTGGGCCTTCACACCACCAGTCCCACATATGTCAACAATGCTTTATTTACAGCTCATTTCATCTATTTATGTAGTTTGAAGCTATAAGATGTGTAGTTTATAGACGTGGTGCACACATACATCAGGTAGAGCATTGTATTTTGTTTATTTGATGTATTTTTTTGGGTTGGGCAGAGGAGGTGGGGGTGGCTTTCGGATGACGCTCTGTATTTTTCTAAATAATCCGATTCTTGTGCAGACCGCATCAGGAGATCCTTCCTGCTCACAGCCATCAGCATCTATAATGACTTATTCCAGGAACTTAATTTGAGTTATTAAAACTTTTAATTCCCCATAGGATTAATGAAGTATTTTTGTATTAAATTAAACTACGCTTATTGTAGAGTGGGCAAAAATAACATTAAAAAAAAGCACAATAAAATCACGTCAAATCATTTAATTAAAAAAAAAAAAAAAAAAAAAAAAAAAAAAGGACATTATTTTTGGCAACTATTTTTGGTCCTTTCAACTTGGTGAATTTGGGCTGAGTGGCAAAAGGTCTGAACACAACTGGACTAGAGCTATAAAAAGAAGCCAAGGAGGAAGAGAGAGATGCTTACGTGTGGTGAGTTCCAAAAGCAATGTCCAGTTTAGCCTAGAAAAAGAACATATTAGATCTTAAGGGGAAGGAAGACATTCCTCAGAAAGCTCTCTCTACTTAGAAGCATATTGGGCAGCTGTTTCCATTGCTGCTGAGTTTGTACCTGGCAGAAGCGAACATGTGGGAAAGGCTGACCCTGCTGCAGCAGCCGTGCCTTGGCCTCCCTTTTATCTCCATGGACGATCAGAACCGGGCAATGCCTGAAAACCATAACAGAGCTTTAAACTGGACTTACAGCTGCACATACTAAATTACTTGTACTGGATAAACAATTGCCAAAAAAAAATCGGTTAATTTTTAACAAACAAGAGTTTGTATTTGCTCATACTCTTATAAAAAACAGAATGTGGACATTACGAAATACTCTCGAAACAAAAATGAAACCTGAACATGTACATGACACTGTTAGAAGGGCAAAGAACAAGAGGAAGAAGTTACCTGAACTGTGATGGGAACTGCTTTACCATCCAGGGGACATCAAAACAGTAGTTAAACTAGGAAAGACAAGAGTGGAGACGTGTTATATCCCAGAAATTTCTTTGAAAGGAAAAGTTTTGGTGAGCTAAGTAATAGTCCATAGCCAGGGTTAAGTCTCCAGGTACTGAACCAAACCTAAACACATTCATCCCGAAGGGTGGTTCATTTTAATTTTCATTAAAAAAAAAACAGTCTTGCTATATAATTCAGGGTAAAGAAAGGAGCAACTCACCTGAACAGACTCTTTCAGGGTCCCGAATAACGGGGACAGGATGTCTGAGGAAAAGGTGTCATGGTTATGAAGTAAATGAAGTACAGAATCCTTTAAATTTTTCCCATGTTACAACCACAAGCTTCAATGAATTCCTTTTCCGTAGAGACAGAAAAGGTTACATGGTTTCCTACATTATTTATGATTAAATCTGAAAAGTGACATATTTAGTCATGTATTTCCCAGCAGGGTGGAGGTATAAACATCGAACAAAGCTAAACTGCTAACCTACCATGACCACCGCAAACATAGCTTGCCAATGTTGAAACATGGTGGTGGCAGCATCATGCTGCATGATGGGGTTTTTTGTTTTTCTTTAGCTTGATTTGTTTTGCTAAGAACACTGAGCAAAAAAAAAAAAAAAATCAGTCTTAAGATGAGCAAAGCTGGTGGAGGCATAATGCAGATTACCTCCAGGTGTAAATGGAATTAATGATGGCTCTAATAGTGGCTGACTCAGAAAGGCTGAGAAAAAAATGCAAGCCACACTTTTCAGATTTTGTATGGAAAACGAAAATTATATATATATATATATATATATATATATATATATATATATATATATATATATATATATATATTCCTTTACTTCATAAGTATAGACTCGTGTTCATTAACTGTACAGCATGGCAACTTACTGTTACAGGAGAGAAAAAGGTATAACAGAAAAAAACATTTTTGCATAGAAAGAAGGTATAAGGTTTTACATTTTCTTACAGTGATTCAGTCCGACCAGTAGCCACACAATGAAGCAACTAAATGAATGTTGAGTTTATTTCTTCCTTTCAGATTTGTTCTAAACAGCATGTCTGAAAAGCAGCCTCACCTCTGATGTGCAGAGCTCCGCTGTTGTACTTCCTGTCCAGCCCTGTGACTTTGTTGAGGTAGAATCTGTAGCTGTCATTAAGGCAGGGAAGAGACGACTCAAAGAAGTCATCTGGCTCATCGATATAGTAGAGTCGGCCATGGGGACTTGGCGGACGCTCGCTCTCCACCTTCGGCTTTTTCGCCTCGCCGTTTGGACCCCCCCGCTTTGGCAGTTTACTCTGGCAGTTCCTTTTTACTTCTACGTCGTCTTCATCGCTGTCTGAGAGAGCCCAGCCTGAACCATCCGTTGCCTCTTTCTTCCCCTTTCCAGCCAGCGATGGGCTGGTTTCAAACTTTACTGGGTTTATCTGGTTCATCGCTGCTGACTGTCTGGCTTCAGAACCAGAACTGAGAGAGGATACAGGGGTTCTGGCTGGTTCTGCTTTCACCTCCAGGGAAGCTGGAACTGGTACCGGAGAGAGAGACCCACCAGAGCTGTGATTGGAGTCGACTGGTCGATGGGACTTGGATGCTGTAGTCCCTGAAGGAGGAAGAACTTCATCATCCTCATCGCTGCTGGAGACGGTCCACTTGCCATGCAGACTGGTCTGAGACATCCCTGAAGAGATACAGTGAGGAGAATAAACACAGACTATTTATATAATTATTAATATACTTATAATGTTCGGAGTAGAATACATTTTTTTAATGTAAATACTTAACTGCTTACTTTTTAAATTATTATTCACGAAAACTCGCAAATAGACAACCAACAACAACATGAACTCAGGCTGTGGACTGCTGTCTGAAATGTCGAGTGAGAAAAATGCTTATTTGCGCAAACAAATGCGACCACAGTTTGTACATAACGCTACACGCCATCTACCAGGCGACGAGAAATGAAGGAAAATAACGCAAATCTAAATACTGTTACAATAATCCACGGAATGTCGTGATTTTCCTACCAAGTCACAAAAATGAGAAGCGGTACAGCTTCACTAAGCTGGAAAAAACAAACTCTTCTACCAAACTTTGCTTTACTGTTCATTAATAAGAAGCGCTCTGCAGAAAAAAAGGAGACTTACATCGAAACGGCTCCGGTTGGAAACCGTAGTATATTTCTTGAGTTCCGCTGCAAACTTGAAGTCAAAAAATAACTGATAAAAATAAAAACAATAATTTTAAAAAAAACCCTCAAGGAGTGACCCATAGAAGATGCAGTGGAGGTGTGGATCATAAAAACTACGTTTTATTTATTTATGTATCGATTTATTTGTTAATTTTCTTTCAGTAGTTCCTTGTTCAGGTAAAAATCTCAGTGCAAACAATATATGCTTTTTGGGAAAATCTATTAAAATTGAAGAACAAAACGCGATAATGAAATTAAAATGAGAGAACTCATGCATGCACTTGGTGAAACTTCAAATTCAGTGGTAAAAAGACCTTGTCCTGGATTGGAACCCACCTTTTTGCTGCAAGGCAACTGCAAACAGCACCATTACCATTCGCCTGGAAAACGTTGTATGTGGAATAAAATTAAAATTGCCCATCACCTTCAACACATCTCTGCTACTATGAATGGTGGTGGCTACATCATGCTGTGGAGATGCTTTTCTTCAGCAGGAACATGGAAGCTGGTAAGAGTTGATGGTAAGATTAATGGAGCGAATTACTGACAATCCTGGGTCAAAGGTTAAAGGTGAAAGCATAAGCAAACTATGCTGCTATTTAGCCACCCCATGACCATCTGCGAGGTCCTATAAATGCTTGACTTTTAACACAGACCATTTTCTTTTTCTATACAAAATCTGAAAAGTGTGGCTTGCATTTTTTTCTCAGCCTTTCTGAGTCAGCCACCATTAGAGCCATCATTAATTCCATTTACACCTGGAGGTAATCTGCATTATGCCTCCACCAGCTTTGCACATCTTAAGACTGATTTTTTTTTTTTTTTTTTTTTTTTTGCTCAGTGTTCTTAGCAAAACAAGTCAAGCTAAAGAAAAACTAAAAACCTATCATGCAGCATGATGCTGCCACCACCATGTTTCAACACTGGCAAGCTGTGTTCGGGGTGGTCATGTTAGGTTAGCAGTTGAGCTCTGTTAGATGTTTATACCTCCACCCTGCTGGGAAATACATGACTATATATGTCACTTTTCAGATTTAATCATAAATAATGTAGGAAACCATGTAACCTTTTCTGTCTCCTTTGCATTTATGTGCTGCTGTGTGCATGAATCACAGTCAGACAGCACAAAATCATTCCAAGCATAGCAAAAGGCCCTGCAGTGGGGACGACCCTGGTCTCGTCTTTGTTGGGAGTTGACATTAGACTGTAACTGTTTGAACTTTTTTAAACCCTTACATTTTTATTGTGCAGGAAGATGATGCTTCTGTGGTATGAGGAAGGCTTCAGAGTCATCATCCTCACCTCCAACCTCATCAGAGCTGACTGGTATCAGAAGACACAAGGGTAATAAGAATGAGCACAGACTTTGATTCGTAACACTGCAGGGAGTGATCAGATTTCCAGGGGCTAAAACGTTGAGGAGCAGAAACCACTTTTAAAAATTGGAGCGTAGTAGCTCTACTTACTCCATTGTTCGGAGTTCCTATGGCAGTCTGTATCGGAAAGGATCTGAAGAATCCTCTGCTTAAAAACAAACAAGGATGCTTAGGGTTGTCCGTGTTGCTCATTTAACAGAGCCGGCCATTCTTCGTTGGCTTGTTCAGTGTTTTTGGCTCTGATGCTTCCCAATAATAAGACCAGATGAGATGCCTGTTCTGACACCATGCCATGAAGCGGTCCACCAGCTCTCTGCTTCTTGTTGGTCTCTGTTACAACCAACTACTGCAGAGCCATCCGAGTATTTGTGCAAATGTCAGAACTCGTTCTTGCACTGAAGCATACAAAGTGAAAAGGAATGGTGAGAGTACAGTCCCCTGTGGTGCTCCTGTCCTGCTGACCACCTGGTTAGACCCACGACCCTTCATTCTCACAACCTGTGGTCTGTTTGACAGGAAGTCATCGATCCAGGTGATTGTTGAGGCCTCCTCCTGTGTCTTCTCAATTTTCTTACGTAATCGATTTGTGACATCAGCAAAGACATTCAACACATTAAAAAAAATAACAATCTACAGTTTTTTCCAAACAACAAGAATGGGATATGGGTCACTCTTCAGAAAAGTTTAATGAATGGTTGCACCAAGTCTGCTATTGATTAAAAGTCATGGGATTTTTGTGGTTATACTTTCTATGAAATTAAAATGAAAGGAAAATAACTTGGGGTGCACTGATTGGTGATCAGCCAGAAAAGAGCAATCTTTAAAAAGCCTGACCTGCTGATTTTGATTTTTGGTGATACCATTTTTTTTTTTTTTTTTGTCTGAAAATTCTAAATATAGTGTCAAAGTCCCTTAGTTGGCAACAGTGGGGTGACTATTGTTAACAGACCTGGTGGGCGGGTCTGTCAGTCAGCCCTCTCACGTAGCAGAGCAAAAGGGGACAGTGGCTGATTTTTCAAACCTTTCTGGAAGTTAATAAGATCGGTGGATAAGATTGGTTTCACAGCTAAGTATTGGCCAGTCGCCCAAAATTAAGGAAACTGGGGACGATTTATCGATGCACCCCTAAAAATAACCAGGTTAATAAAGGATGCAAACTTTGTGTTCCACCTAACATTTTCTATTTTAATCTGTCGGTGAAAATCTCATCCTGAAAAAACCCATTTCCATCTCCATCAACTGCCAGTGTCGTCGGACCAAGTTTCTACCACGCCTGAATCACAGTCAGACAGCACAAAATCATTCCAAGCATAGCAAAAGACCCTGCAGTGGGGACGACCCTAGTCACTTTGGGGAAATAGACGGAAAAAAATCAAATGGTTTATAATGTACACGCATTGGTCCATCCGCCAGAGGAAGTACAGGGGGATGATAGCCTTGACTCTTTCTGCATTTCCATACGAAAGTTACCTGCACGAGCAGAAGAAGCAAGTCAGAAAACCAGACTTCCCACTTGCCCAAATCACCCGTCGCTTGTCAGAGATGAAAACCACTGATGCTCCTGTAAATGTTACCTCTTTTAAAAAGCAGCACTTTGTTGGGGCAGTTGTAGGTGCGCTGTCAATAAAAGCACAATATGGTGAGATGACCTGTGACAAGTGGACAATTAAAGTTTCAGCCAGAGACAATGTTTTTGTCACTGGAAAAGACATTTGCTTAAGCCTGGATGTTTTGAAACAGATCTACCTCCATGGATTCTAAGATTCCTCGAACATGCATGAAAGAATCAAACAACACTCCAGATATGTTTTTGATGAGGGAAAAACATTATAACACAACATGAAGCTCAGAAAAGTCGATTTTACATAATACCCCCACCCCCTTAAGGTTAATGTTATATTTATCTCTGTACTGACAACACCAAAAATTATCATAACGCTAGCCAAAGCAGCAACTGTAGACGAAATAAACAATTAATTTCAAAGGTGTTGTTGTTGTTTAATATTTGGGTATCGAGGTATATTTACTGTTACCTTAATGACATATTTTAAGCACACGTTGTCTGAGCATGCGCAAAAGAAGAAAGCGGGCAAACATCGTTAGCTCACCAACTCTGAAACAACAGGGGGCATATTTGAGGATAACTCGACTATTTTGTGAGTTTTTGTCTTATAGTTATCTTATCTGAGTATTCAGTATTGTTTTAACTATACGTACTACCGTGTTGGTCTTCAGAATAATCAGAACTAAAAAGTAAATTAAAGTTTCGCTTGCTGCTAGCCCACGATGATGATTGTTACCTTTTTAACAAACACGGCTTACATAACTTTTTTTTTTTTTTTTGATACCTTTTTTATTTTTGACGGTTTCATGTTCTTGTCTACTATTGCCTGTGTTGTTACTGTTTCTAAGCTAATTTCAGAGAAATCTGGGCGGAATGAAAAGTTACGATTTTCTGACTAATGGCGTCAGGAAATCGGAGTGGTGGTGTGCACAGGGATTTTTATTATATTTATGGTAAAGGTTTTATTTCTTGAACTGTTAAAATAAATGGGAAAACTCCAAGAATATTGCCCCGTATTATTTCACCTGTAAATTAACCCCCAAACATAATGTTTAGTTTGTGTGAACAGGCCAGGCTGCGATAGCCCTTAATGTCCACTAGAGGTCGCTATAGGCACAGTTTGTAGAGTCGAGATCGTGAAAGGTTTGATTAATTTCAACCGCAGAGCTATATTCGATGTCAACGCAAAGATTTGTGCAATATATAACAGTTACGTTCATATTTAAGTGTCTGTGTAAGGAATGTCCGGTTTTTAAGCTTGATTTAGCCTTAAGGCCTCCTATTGGAGCGAAGCGTACCATGTGACCAGAAATCAACATATCAGGTTCTTTTTCAGACACGTCTTTAGCTTGAGTTGGCTCATAGGACTTTATTTTCAGCTGCAGAACAACATGAGTGATATGTAATGGATATCTTTTATTTACACTACTTGTTTTATGAGTCCTAAAATGCGAGCGTTAAACAACCGTGATGTAAAATGAGGTCGATCAGATTGAAGTGGTTTCCTCCGGGGGCGGTGGGGTATCGCTTCTCGGCCTTTTGGCTAAGATCAAGTGTAGTATCTGTTCTTATCAGTTTAATATCTGATACGTCCCCTACCCGGGGACCATATATTAAATTGATTTTTGGAGCAGGGAGATGGAATAGGGGCTTGCTCCGTCCACTCCACGCATCGACCTGGTATTGCAGTATTTCCAGGAACGGTGCACCCCCCACCCTTGTGTGTTAAATGAGGAAAAATTTAATTGGAAGTGCTGTGGAAGGGTTTTTTATGTCCTATAATTCTGTCTGTAGTCATTTTTCATATGTCAGCGTTGGCTATCTATGTATCTGTTTCTCATGACTCTCACCTTCTTAAACAATAAATGTTACAAGTGTGAAGTCCAAAATTAGAGCACAGTGTTTTTTTGTCCTTCTTAAATTCTGTAAAAGCAGATGTGTTTTTAATACAACAATGTCTTTTTAAATAGTTATTCCCAGTGGCAAGACATGTGGCCACTTCCATCGAGCTGGAGTGGCTCCAATGAAAACAAAAATGACGGAGTGGCCATCTTAATGAAGAACCCTCACATTCAGGTGAAGAGGAGCGCTGTGGTGAAAGGAGGACGGGCACTTTTAAGCAAATCTGACTTTCATGGGACAGGATTTTAACCTCTTAAATATTTATGGTTTTAAATGACAGGTATGACTTTTTAGAGGAGCTGCAGCCTCATATGCTGGGGAGGGCGCCTTTGGTCGTGGGGGGAGATTTCAATTGTATTTTAAGTTTTTAAAAAAAAAAAAAAAGAAAAAGAGTTGGTAAAGAGTTTAAAATTGATAAGACGTCGCTTTTACTACAAGGGATTGTTAGAGATTTTAAATTAGTTGACTGTTTTAGAGTGATGCATCCTAGAGAGGAGGGCTTCACTTGGTTTAGCAGCGATAGCTCTAGACCCTCTTGTATAGATTATATTTTTACACGAGGTTGCACACCAACTGATGCCAGAGTGACACCGGTTTTTTCTCCGACCACTCAATGCTGTCTTGCACTTTTTCACTCTTTTCAGGCGTGACTGCAGGAAGAGGTCTGTGGAGACTCAACTGTTCCCTTTTGGAAGACCAGGATCTGGTCGGCCAATATAGGGAGCGGTTTCGAGAATGGCAGACCTCCAGGACATGTACGAAACCAGAGTGAGATGGTGAAGGGCAGGACCCAGACCTTTTTTTTTTTTTTTTTTTTTTTTTTTTTTTTTGGTAGACGGGCAGGGATAAAGAAAAAGAAAATAAGTGTGTGATTTACGGTTTTTAGTCAACTTCACCGATTACCAGACAGTTTTAGAGTAGGGATAGTGATGTTACTGTACAAAGGTAAGGACAAGACTGACCTCAGGAATTGGAGACCCATTACTCTTTTAAACTTTGATTGTAAACTTTTTAGCAAGCTCTTAGCGACCCGCATGAGTGTTGTTTTAAAAGAAGTAATCCACCCGGATCAAGCCAGTGCCGTTCAAGGCAGGAAGATCACTGACAGCCTCGTACTGATTAGAGACACCATATGTTTGGCGAGAGACAGAAACAGTCGGCTAGTAGTTTTTGAATTTGGATTTTGAGAAAGCTTTCGATCAGATCTCACACCAGTACCTTTTTCAGGTACTGCAAAAAATGGGTTTTCCGGAAAGGTTTATAGGTTGGGTGGGATTGCTTTACCGAGACATCGCTAGCAAAGTTATGATTAATGGGAATTTGACAAAAGCAGTAAAAACAAACTGCGGTGTCCGTCAGGGTTGTCCGTTATCTGCCCTCCTGTTCGTAACTGATATTGAACCGTTGGCACATATTTTGAGAAGGGACCAACACATCAAAGGAAGCATGATACCAGGAAGTGGGGGACAAACAGCAAAATGTATCTTATATGTGGACGACGTCAATGTTTTATGTACTGACTCATTATCCATAAACAGAACTCTGGACATGACAGATTGGTTTGGACGAGCATCAGGACTAAAACTTAATAAAAACAAAACCAGAGCGCAGTTTTACGGACCGTGGTCGACCGCTGAGCTGACAGGAACTCAAACAACTGTGACAGAGAACGACAAAAAAAAAAAAAAAAAAATCCTTGGAGAGCATGGCGGGGGAGATCCGAACTGGACCAACATGATAGGGAGAGTTAAACAACGACTGGGTTTCTGGGGATTGAGGAGACTGACGATTGAGGGTAGTTTTAATTATTAAAGCAGTGATTTTACCTGTGCTTTTACTAATCAGTTCTGTTTTATGCCACCTAGAAGAAGGATCCTACAGTTGGAACGAGCCATTTTCTACTTCATATGGGGCTGCAAATGGGAAAGACTGCGAAGAGAAGTGATGAAGAAGACAAAAGAAAACGGAGGGAAAGGAGTGTCTGATCTTTACCTTTTCCTAGGAAGTCACTACACAAGCATCCATTGAAAGCAAGCCCTGGACTGCTCCAGAAACCCTAAAACAAACGCCATGACGAGATTCTGGATGGGATCCGGCCTTAGAAAGTTGAAGCTGCTGACCTGAGAACCCCTGTTTCTTTTAATCTTCCCCCAGCTTATGGGTTTATACAGAACTTTTTAATACATTTTAAGATGGAAAAAGAACAGAAAGTTTTAACCAATCATCGTTTTATTGTCATTAAAACCATAAATATTTAAGAGGTTAAAATCCTGTCCCATGAAAGTCAGATTTGCTTAAAAGTGCCCGTCCTCCTTTCACCACAGCGCTCCTCTTCACCTGAATGTGAGGGTTCTTCATTAAGATGGCCACTCCGTCATTTTTGTTTTCATTGGAGCCACTCCAGCTCGATGGAAGTGGCCACATGTCTTGCCACTGGGAATAACTATTTAAAAAGACATTGTTGTATTAAAAACACATCTGCTTTTACAGAATTTAAGAAGGACAAAAAAACACTGTGCTCTAATTTTGGACTTCACACTTGTAACATTTATTGTTTAAGAAGGTGAGAACCATGAGAAACAGATACATAGATAGCCAACGCTGACATGTGAAAAATGACTACAGACAGAATTATAGAACATAAAAAACCCTTCCACAGCACTTCCAATTAAATTTTTCCTCATTTAACACACAAGGGTGGGGGGTGCACCGTTCCTGGAAATACTGCAATACCAGGTCGATGCGTGGAGTGGACGGAGCAAGCCCCTATTCCATCTCCCTGCTCCAAAAATCAATTTAATATATGGTCCCCGGGTAGGGGACGTATCAGATATTAAACTGATAAGAACAGATACTACACTTGATCTTAGCCAAAAGGCCGAGAAGCGATACCCCACCGCCCCCGGAGGAAACCACTTCAATCTGATCGACCTCATTTTACATCACGGTTGTTTAACGCTCGCATTTTAGGACTCATAAAACAAGTAGTGTAAATAAAAGATATCCATTACATATCACTCATGTTGTTCTGCAGCTGAAAATAAAGTCCTATGAGCCAACTCAAGCTAAAGACGTGTCTGAAAAAGAACCTGATATGTTGATTTCTGGTCACATGGTACGCTTCGCTCCAATAGGAGGCCTTAAGGCTAAATCAAGCTTAAAAACCGGACATTCCTTACACAGACACTTAAATATGAACGTAACTGTTATATATTGCACAAATCTTTGCGTTGACATCGAATATAGCTCTGCGGTTGAAATTAATCAAACCTTTCACGATCTCGACTCTACAAACTGTGCCTATAGCGACCTCTAGTGGACATTAAGGGCTATCGCAGCCTGGCCTGTTCACACAAACTAAACATTATGTTTGGGGGTTAATTTACAGGTGAAATAATACGGGGCAATATTCTTGGAGTTTTCCATTTATTTTAACAGTTCAAGAAATAAAACCTTTACCATAAATATAATAAAAATCCCTGTGCACACCACCACTCCGATTTCCTGACGCCATTAGTCAGAAAATCGTAACTTTTCATTCCGCCCAGATTTCTCTGAAATTAGCTTAGAAACAGTAACAACACAGCAAATAGTAGACAAGAACATGAAACCGTCAAAAATAAAAAAGGTATCAAAAAAAAAAAAAAAAAAAAAAAAAAAAAAAAAAAAAAAAAAAAAAAAAAAAGTTATGTAAGCCGTGTTTGTTATAAAGGTAACAATCATCATCGTGGGCTAGCAGCAAGCGAAACTTTAATTTACTTTTTAGTTCTGATTATTCTGAAGACCGACACGGTAGTACGTATAGTTAAAACAATACTGAATACTCAGATAAGATAACTATAAGACAAAAACTCACAAAATAGTCGAGTTATCCTCAAATATGCCCCCTGTTGTTTCAGAGTTGGTGAGCTAACGATGTTTGCCCGCTTTCTTCTTTTGCGCATGCTCAGACAACGTGTGCTTAAAATATGTCATTAAGGTAACAGTAAATATACCTCGATACCCAAATATTAAACAACAACAACACCTTTGAAATTAATTGTTTATTTCGTCTACAGTTGCTGCTTTGGCTAGCGTTATGATAATTTTTGGTGTTGTCAGTACAGAGATAAATATAACATTAACCTTAAGGGGGTGGGGGTATTATGTAAAATCGACTTTTCTGAGCTTCATGTTGTGTTATAATGTTTTTTCCCCTCATCAAAAACATATCTGGAGTGTTGTTTGATTCTTTCATGCATGTTCGAGGAATCTTAGAATCCATGGAGGTAGATCTGTTTCAAAACATCCAGGCTTAAGCAAATGTCTTTTCCAGTGACAAAAACATTGTCTCTGGCTGAAACTTTAATTGTCCACTTGTCACAGGTCATCTCACCATATTGCGCTTTTATTGACAGCGCACCTACAACTGCCCCAACAAAGTGCTGCTTTTTAAAAGAGGTAACATTTACAGGAGCATCAGTGGTTTTCATCTCTGACAAGCGACGGGTGATTTGGGCAAGTGGGAAGTCTGGTTTTCTGACTCGCTTCTTCTGCTCGTGCAGGTAACTTTCGTATGGAAATGCAGAAAGAGTCAAGGCTATCATCCCCCTGTACTTCCTCTGGCGGATGGACCAATGCGTGTACATTATAAACCATTTGATTTTTTTCCGTCTATTTCCCCAAAGTGACTAACAAATGTTCCAAGTCTGAGCGTAATGTGTGTGGCATGACAGTCTAGGACTCACCAAAAGTGCAATACCAGAGAAAAGTAACATAAAATTGCTGTACATGTTGCAGTCCAGAAAGCCACCAAGCATTACAGGTCAATACAAAATAATATTCGCGTTTATCAAGCTTTAACTCAAACCTACATTAGCTAACGCCAATATACTATATGTACTAGTTAACCAGGCTCGCTATGGTCATACGTTACAAAGTTACAATCAGCAAAGAGACATATTTGCACAAACAAACACATGTTAACAGTTTCCTTACAGTGTAAAAAGTTAACGATCTGCCGAAGGAGACGTGTCGCTGTCCAGCTTCCAACTCCGAATGACGCTGGAACCGAAGTCTGGTTTAAAACGAGCGCGTACGACGTGCGGATCCGCTTCGAGTGCACAGCGGGTCCGCTCTGACTGTGAGCTGTTAGGAGGCGGGGCGATCAGCACGGCGGACCTGCCCGGCTTGAGGGCGGATCCGCCCCGGAGTCCACTGGAACCTGGGTTGTATTTTGGATGTGAAGATCTGTGCATTACGATGTGAGAAGTTGCGAAGCAAAACGTTGATACTGCCCCTTTAAGACCAGCCAATAAAACATGGCACCCTTTGGAAACTCTATCAAATCTGTCTTGAAAACATTTAGTGCTGTTGATGTTTTTAACAGGAAGAGGGGACCCAAATTCTGCTTGAGGCCGCATACAACATTGAACCAGCTCTGGTATAATTAAAATTCCAAATGGTCTGAGACAAGTCTGACTGAGCTCGAGCTATGCAAAGCGTTAAAAGTTGTAACTGCAGTGAAACTTAATTCTCCAAAGCACTGACTGAGGGGGCTAAATACAAGAAAAAACACATTTTTCAGATATTTATTTAACAGTTCTGAAAAGTATTTCTCTCTTTTCCTTTCTCTTATCTGAGATTTTAACGTGACAAGCTGAAAGAGATCATGCAGATACTTTTGCAAGGGGATTTGCACTCACAGGAGACATGGAGCTGTCAATTTATGTATCCTCCTATACAGTTGGGGGCAGTGTTGCCTCCACATGCACGTTGTTCATCACAGAGCAGCGCTCACTCTCCTTTTCCGGGCTGGTGTGGCGTGTGGAGAGAAGGTCCTGGATTTCTTTTGACTTCTCTGCTTTCTGTTCATCAGTTTGAAGACTCTACAGGCTGCGCACGGGAAGAATCCGGCAGTATGGCGTTAAACTTGATAATTAACAGCAACAACCCGCCTTTAGGTGAGCTCCACCTGCGGTCTGTGTGTAATTGTCATCCTAGCTTCAATAAGCCCGTGAGCCTGCACGCGCCCCAGGTGACAGCTCAGCAGCTAGCAAAACACAACACCGCTTTCAAATATTTTTCTCTATATTTATAATCGTGTTATGTTTAATTTTGGAGCGACGTGAAATTTGTATTTTTTGTGGCAGACATGAATATAAATCAGTAAAAAGTTTCCTTTTATATTAGGAAAAAGTGTGTAAGCGGGTTATAAGTGTCCATAATGTTTTATATATCCTGATATTGTTTATCTTCGCTCATCTAGTCGGTCTGCAGGAGCTCCGTCACAGGAGCTAACTTGTAGTCGTGGCGCTCTAAAAAGCCACAGATGGAGCTAGTTCCTGTAATTTCCATGTCCTAAAATTAGTACAGTCACACACTGTACACCCACTGTCGCTGTAGATTCACGTTCCATTTTAATATTTACAGTAGTCATCTCTTGAACTTGAAAGTAACACATCAGAAATCTCAGATTTCATTGGGGCAAACACAGAGTGTCGGATGTCACTCTGAGCCTGGTTGGCTTTGTTGTCATAGCTAAGATTATTATATATGCTGTAATATCCTGCTAAAATAATCTGTAAGCCTACTTTGTCACATTTTGCTTGGTTTTACTTGATATTACATCTCCACTAGTTGTTAGTCTAGCGTTACACTTGGATAAGCTAATGTAGTGACTATACATAGCAGCAGGTGAAACAGCGCCATCTTTGTACCTCAGAGGAAATACAGCAGGCTGATGCAAGCACACTGAAACGTGTAACATTCAACGGGCTGTGCATATTGGTTGAACTCCGCTTTTTGTTTTGTTTTTTTTTTTCTGAAATCAGCTCTCTTTCTGGGAGCTAAAGAAACATGCTGTGCAGCTTTACAAAAAAAAAAAAAAAAAAAAAAAATCCTTCATATGCAGAAATGACAGTGAAAGATATGGACTATTCTTGTAATGCACATAGTTTAGGCTGTTTAGATCAGGGATCTGCTGCCTGTGGCTATTTGGATCTTCCACAATGGCTTTTAATAACTGTTTTAAATATAATTTTAATAACAAATACTGGTTTAAGCTGTTTTCCCCCATGTAGTACATTGATTTTCCATGACACTAAAAATACCAGTTATATTCTTTTAGATTTTTTTTTTGTCATTAAGAAGGAAAATATGTACTTTTTCATTTCCCATAAATTACAACATCCCACCGAAGGAAACGTGTCCATCTTCTTTTCTGTAAAGGTTTTATGTTTTTATTTATTTTAAAATCTAAAAACAGAAATAAAACAGGAAAAAAAAATCCTGAAAAATTTTAAGTTGTCTTTTTTTTTAAAAAAAAAAAAAAAAAAAAAAAGGTAACATTTGTGGCTCTTAACAAGTCTTTATTAGCTGGACCAGGGGTAAATATGGCTCTTAGGAATGTAGAGGTTGCAGACCCTTGGTGTAGATGAACGGGGGCTGCACAGTGGAAAAGTTGGTAGCACTGTGTCCTTGCAGCAAGAAGGAAGGTTCTGGGTTTGAATTCCAATCTGGGGTCTTTCTGCATGGAATTTGCATGTTCTCCCAATACACGTGTGGGTTCTCTCCAGGTACTCTGGCTTCCTCCCACAGTCCAGAAATTTTAACTTTTTTGATAAATATCTGCTATAGGACCTTTGATGTCATTTTTAATTAACCATAAATTTATTTCTTTTTTTTTAAGTTTTAAAATAAGGTAAAAATATGGAATGTTGATGTTTTTGGTGAGTCATCAAAAAAAAAAAAAAAAAAAAAAAAAAAAAAAAAATTAGTTTTCAACTTAAATGACAAAAAAAAAAAAAAAAAAATAGAAATAAAAAAAAATATTTGTATGTGTAGTTTTGTTTTGTTGTGGAAATGCAGTGCAAATCTTTTTTTTTTTTTTTTTTTTTTTTTTTTTTTTTTTTTGTACAAAACTGGAAAAGTGCTAAAAATCTCCGTTTTTTAAAAAAAGATATCTGTGTTTTAAGACTTTAATTGGTTCTTAGTCATTTTTAGCCAGAGTCACTAGGAACAGCTGTGGAAGGTCCTAAGAGCCCTTTGCGGCTCCGGAGCCACAGGTTGTTCTAAAATCGTTTGTGAACTCAGACTCTTGTTTTGCAGAGAGAAAATAATTAAAAAATAACTTTCACTGGTTCTACAGGAGCGCTTTTGACTGCAGAGCATGTGAAGAACACTGTGCAGGTGTCCGTGGAGGAAGGCAAAGACAACAGCCTTCACATCTCAGAGTAAGGGACATGCTTAATATTTTTTATAATTGTTCTTTATAGAAACTTATATAAAAACACATAACATGCCTATCAAGGTATTCCTACCCCTGAAACCCTTACCCCCTGAACGACCACTAACTTTAATTAATTTTCTTTGTATGTTTTGTGGCAGACCAACACAAAGTAGCACATAATAGTGAAGTGGAAGGAGAATGATGGATTCATTTAAAAGGTCTTACTGATAAGTAAATGGACTAATTCTCTTTAGAAGTCACCAAGTTAGTAACTAGAGTCCACCTGTGTGTAATTTATTCTTGAATTTTATCAGTTCATTGAATTTTCTGTTTATGAACATTTAATTTTTGGAAAATCTGGATTTTTTTTTTTTTTTTTTTCCCCACCGATGTTCTTCTTGGGTTTCCAGAGTGATGTTAACCTACCAAAGAACTACCATCTTGTTTCATCTTGTTTGACCAACGTTTTTTACAGCTACTGTGTATTTCGACTTGGAATGCTGGTCAACTCACAGAAGGACTTATTGAAATAAAAACCATTTTTTAAAGATATTTTTTGTCATTTATCTTTTTTTTTTTTTTTTTTTAAGGCAGAAAGTGAGAGAAAAAAAAAAATCAATTAAAATCAGAAATCGTATTTGGTTTTAAAAAGTCAGAGATTTTATTTTCAATCACATCGCTCAGCCCCGGAAACAGCGTTTCTTCCTTTCCTTCCAGTTCGATCCAGTTCAGCGATACCAACTCCATCAGCCGCTACCTGGCCCGGGTGGCCCCGGCCCTCGGCCTCTACGGAGCCAATATGATGGAGCAGACTGAGGTCAGTATATTCAGACTGGCTGGAGGTGTTTTACAGCGACGTTGGATTGGTGATCTTTAATTAGAATGGTGACTTCAGGTGGATCATTGGCTGGAGTTCAGCGCTCGCCGTCTGTGTGATCAGCCCGATCTGACAACGGCACTGGGCGACCTGGATGAGGCCCTCTCTTTGCGGACCTTCCTGGTTGGACATGCCCTCACCCTGGCTGATCTGTCTGTGTGGGCTGCCCTGAAAGGTAACTGACAGCCAGGTTTGTCCTTTTGTAGATGTATGCACGCAGTGGAGGCTGCAGCAGCTCAGCTTGTGTGTTCTGTTTCTCCATAGATCATAGCAATTGGCCAAGCCAGGGCAAATCTTTCCCTCACGTCAGCCGCTGGTTCTTCTTCCTGAACTCGCAGGTTCCCTTCTCTGCTGTGGGCAACAAGTACGCCAGTAAGAAATCTGTAAAGAACAATTCCAGCGTAAGTGTTTTATCAGTTCTATCTCAACCATAGATTGATGTTTTCAGTTGCTTAGAAACTCAGAACATCTTGTTTTATCCTTTTACAGAAACCAACAAAACAAACCATGATGATGCCATTTATTCTGACTGGTTACAATGTTTAATTCACCTTTAGTTAACATATTTCCAATGTATGTTTCAGTCAGGTGAGAAGAAGCAGGATGTTGGGAAGTTTGTGGAGTTACCTGGAGCTGAGATGGGCAAGGTGGTAGTCCGATTCCCTCCTGAGGCCAGCGGGTAGGGCTGCAGTTTAATATACGCTGTTCTGATGAAAGTAGATTTGCACGTCCCTTCACTGGGATTCCCTCTCTGTGAGCAGATATCTGCACATCGGCCACGCTAAAGCTGCCCTGCTAAACCAGCACTACCAGGTGACGTTTAAAGGCAAGCTCATCATGCGCTTTGACGACACCAACCCTGAGAAGGAGAAGGAGGACTTTGAGAAGGTCTGGTATTATCAGCACGTGAAACGATTGAGAATTAATGACATGATTTCAGATCGGTCAGAGCTGTGTGTACAATGCATGTTATAGAGACGTAATTTCTGACAGCGAAATTTCGCTTAGCCTGGTTAATTTGCCCCAAACTAGTAGATGGAAATACGCCTAATTTGCGTCTTCTTTTTTTTTTTTTTTTTTTTTTCTTTACGACATTTTAGAAGTTTGCTCAAAATTCACATAACAATGGGATGGAAACATAGCTACTGCTCGCACTATTTGTATTAGCCGTGGGATAAACTGTTGTTTCCATCCTGCAGCTTTTTTGTTGCTTCGCTTGAAGCCAAGTAGCAGATCCATAGAGATTATTTCTCTCAGTTATGGAGTGCTCACTCCATCCTGTCGGCAGCAACACATCCACTCAACATAATACCATTAGAAAGGTCTTTATTAGTCAAGACAACAATGTGTCTTTAGGCCTGTCGCAATAAGCAATGAATCAGTTAGTCCTGTGATAAATGAAAATCAGCTTGATAGTTTCCATTCTGATGATTATCATTTTTAGGTTATTCTGGAAGACGTCGCCATGCTCCAGATCCATCCAGATCAGTTCACCTACACCAGTGACCATTTCCCCACCATCATGCGAATGGCAGAGAAGCTTCTTGCCGAGGGCAAAGCCTACATCGACGACACCCCTCCTGAGCAGATGAAGCAGGAGAGAGAGCAACGTGCAGAGTCCAGATGCAGAAACAACAGTACGACGGTCGAAATGCAGAATTATCGCTGCTTTGTTCAAACTGAAGCTCAGCCGGTTGCAAACTAACATACATGTTACTCGTCCACTGTAGCTGTGGAGCAGAACATGAAGATGTGGGCCGAGATGAAAGCCGGGACAGAGTACGGTCAGACCTGCTGCATGAGAGCCAAGATCGACATGAGCTCCAACAACGGCTGCATGAGAGACCCCACCCTATACCGCTGCAAGAACGCCCCCCACCCTCGCACTGGATCAACCTACAAGTACTTGTCTTTAATTAAAGAAACTGATGATACTTTTTGCCTGCTTTTTGCACACACTTGCATAAATAAATTATGTTGTTTAAACAAGCAAACTTGAGAAAAGACAAAAAGAAGCTTATAAATGGGTTTTTTCAAAATATATTTTGGCCTTAATGAAGGGTCATATAATCTTATTGCAAGGTCACTGTCTATACAGACAGCATGATGCTGTTGTTTGCTTCTTTCGTTAGACTTTTTAAAACAGAAGGAATGTTTTGCTTTAGCAGAACTCAGTCTGTCGATAGCAGCGTTTCATATTCCCTGCTTCAATTAGTGTCTTTTTCTCCTGTTTTCAGGACAAAAAACACATACTAGTCCTCGAGTTTGACATGATTACTTTAGGAGCAGCTTTGTAGTACACATACATATCTTACATCTTTAAGCATTTGTTTCAGATATTGAACATATTCATCAAGCAATCACTCCCACTTCCCTTTTCATCCAGAGTCTACCCAACATACGACTTTGCCTGCCCCATTGTGGACAGTTTGGAGGGGGTTACTCATGCTCTTAGGACCACCGAGTACCACGATCGTGACGAGCAGTTCTACTGGATCATCGAAGCTCTTGGCATCAGAAAACCCTACATCTGGGAGTACGCCAGGCTCAACCTCAACAACACAGTGCTGTCAAAACGAAAACTCACCTGGTTTGTCGATCAGGGATATGTGGATGGGTGGTAAGCTTATTTTGGTTAATATAAGCACCCATGTGCTTTCCCCTCCCAGGTAGCTTTAGTTGTTTTTGATGTTTTTGCCATCTTGTTTCCCAGGGATGATCCTCGCTTCCCTACTGTTAGAGGAGTGTTGAGGAGAGGAATGACTGTGGATGGTTTGAAACAGTTCATAGCAGCCCAGGTATGTCTCAGCTGTTACTGAAGAGAGAAGGTGCTTCATCATAGTTCATAAGGCCAGATCATTAAAAAAAAAAAAAAAAAAAGCTGATACATTTCTGAAGGTACTGATCTTGGTTTAACTAGAATCAGAATCGGCAGGTCAGGCTTTTTAAAGATCGGTGATCGGCCATAAAACTGCAGTCGGTGCACCCCGTAATATATTATGTTAGAAGAACAACATCAGATTTTGGCTTCCTGATCCATGAGAGATCATTAATTATTTAGATGAGGAGCTGAGGCTATGTCACGCCACTGTATGAGAGTGGAATAACTGTGAAGTCTATTCAAAACTATAGCATCTTAATCTAAGATTAGTGGGAAATATTATATACTTAACACTTGTTATAGAAATGAATTAAAATGTTTTTCCTCATCATTCTCCTTCCAGGGTGGATCGAGGTCAGTGGTAAACATGGAATGGGACAAGATCTGGTCCTTCAATAAGAAGGTATTGATATTGATCTTTGTCTTATCTCCGTTTGTGTTGAAGTCTGTTCAGCTTTTCTACATCAGTTCCAACAAATACTGAAAATGGATTCCCATAATTACACTAATAAGTTATTTATTTGTTAGTTATTAATATTATCATGTATTCATGTTTTACATGGGCTGTATGCTACTTGGTATGGTGGCTGTCAATCCTTCAGATTAGTATTAGCTTAAGTATTTGAGTAAAATATGGTAAAACTTAATCTCTGAACTAAATAAAATTTCAATTGTTATTGTTGTTCCTTGACCTCAGCAACTTTTTTGCATCGTTATGTGAAATGCTAAACTGAAATCACCTCTGCTGATCATTTATTAGCTTGTAGGTAGATAGGGTAAAAAACTTGAACCTGATTTTTAGGAGACAAAACTTCAGTCAGGTTTGTCCACAAGCCATAAATGTACCTGATGAAGGAACATTGCAAAACCCCCTCCCCCCGCAACTTGTGTTTTACAACCAGCATGGCTTCTTGCTGCTTAGCTGTTCATTTTCTGTTCCATGCTTTTAGCGACCTTCATCTCTATTTTTTTGCCTGCTCTTCAGCCTCTTCGTCATCTCTTTTTTATGTACTGTATCACCTGAAAAGGCAAACCTGCTGCCTCATTTTAAATACATCTTTTTGTATTTAAATATTTTGAACTATGTGGGTGTCTGTGTTGCTTCCCTGTGTTAGCACTTGCAGCTAAAATAAAAAAGTCGCCGTGTCTTTAAAAAATATTTACCGATAAAGCTTATGCTCAGTTTTAATAAAGGTCCATTTTATACTAAGAATGAGGTAGAAATTCAAAATGCATACTGCAGATATGAAGATCTACTTATTGTTGTGTAATGATGGAGGTTATATTCCAGCATAGATTGCATATAATAAACATATGTATAGGCCTGTCACAATAACACATTTTGCTGGATGACAAATTGTCCCAGAAATGATTGCAATAAACGATAATGTTGTTTTGAGACCATTTTTAAGCAATATGTTGATAATGGCATAATGATGCAAGTTTCCTCTCTCAAAGACTAATACATTTTAATTTTGTAAAGAACACTTAACAATATAATTATATAATTTTCCCTTTTTTTTTTCAATCTCAAGCATTTTATTAGTTGCCTTTATTTCGTTATTTTTTTTTTAATCATTTTTGTATTTATTTAGTAATTTTTTTTATTTACCGTTACTTTTTTCATTATGTATTTTTTTTTTCCATATTCCATATATTTTTAAAGATATTTTGAATATCCAAAATAAAACATGACAACCAAAAACAATAAATAAAATGGAAATAAAAACCACACACAACCGAAATCATAAATAAAATGGTAAATATGGGTAAAATTTGCCCTTCAAAAAATATTAATTATCAGAATGGAAATTATCGAGCTCATTTTAGTTTATCATGCGATTAATTGCTTATTGCGACAGGCCTACGTATATACACGTTAAGCTGACACCTGTTTCTCAGCTGTCCCTCACGTCTAAATACATCATGTCTGATCCACATGCTCCCACTCTGCAGTCTCCAGATGGTTGATGTGGAAAAAAAAAAAAAAAAAAGTTACAATATGCTGATGGAAGAAAACATGCTTTCAGGAATCTGCTTTTCTGTGGGGATTGTTTACAATTTCACTTCAGTTCTATTTAGTTTATTTATATAGTGCTAACTCGCAACAAGAACGTCTGGTCCAGTTCAAATCATGTTGTATAAGAGTCAATTCATATAATCTGGTCATATCAGATTAAGTGGACAGAACCAGACAGAAAAAAAACAATAAAGCACTGGACCAAGCGTATCTTCCATGGACAGAAACAACTGAAAGGTAACAAAGTCATTAGTGGCAAGTTGATATAAAAAAAAAAATCTTTTTACTGAAACTACTTTAAGAATAGAAGTGCAGTGCTTTGTTTTTGTTTTTGTTTTTTCCCCAATGTGTAAATTTTCTTGTTTTACAAAATGGGATCGTGTGGTAAATATGGGTTAATTATGATTGATATTGTAATATTGAGTAATAATATGGAACTGTGAGGTTTTCCTATTAGCATTCAGCTAACATTCGCTGCCTCTTGGTGCTGTTTTGGAGTTCGGCCCTGAGATGTCTTTGTACATCTGTTTCAGGCATCTTTGGGATTTTTGTTGCTCAGCTAATATTTTACTCTTCACCTCTGCTGCTTTCTTTTGATTTGTATCATATGCTCTGGCTGCTCTGGTTAGACTTTTTCAAATTATTTTACTTTGGCATTTTGCTGTCGTGTTGCTGAGGGAAAATGAAAGGCATCATCAACATCATAGTGTTCTGTTTTTTTTTTTTTTTTTTTTTTTTTTTTTGTTTTGTTTTTCTTAAAATAATGTTTGAAGAGGAGTAAAAGGCACAAAATCCAGAAGAGAAAAAACGAAAACAGAAACCTGCAAAAACAAGTGAAAAGTACATTATGTGCAAATGTGTCTACCTCTTTCCTTTCTCTGTTCCTCCCTCTTTGTACCTGACATTCAACAAACATCTCACTCTTCTGTTTCCAAGCTGCCCGTTAGCTGTCTGAAGGTACTCCTCCACCACATCCTCCTCTTCCTCCTCTTCCTCATTCTGACCCACCCTGCTTTTGTCATGCGCTGTTTGCCACAAGGCCACTGGCAACCTGCAGTTGTTTACCAGCCAAACAAATGCTTAGAAACATCAACAAGCAAAACAATAGATTCATGTTATGAGCACCTCCTGAACATCATTAATAACAAATATTTAAAGGATTTTAATTTATCTCAGTTAAACTAAATGGTCTCCTAATCCATTCTTCTCTGTGTCGTCCTCTCCATCCGTTGTTCATCTTTCACCGTATGTTCTCAGCTGTTTGGAAACTACCTTTTTTACATATTTACCATGTAGCAATGCACATTTTACTAAGTTCTAAGACTGACTATTCATCTTTCAGCTATTTCATTAAAACTGAAAAGGAAATGAAGGTGTTAACTGTGATGACTTATGAAATACTTTTTTACATTAGGAAAGGAAAAATGTAGTTGTAAAATGATAAATGATTTTGTTGGATAATGTTGAGGTAACATGCATCTAGCTGCCTGTTTGAAGGTTTGACTGTATCATTAGTGTCTTTTTTTTTTTTTTTTTTTTGTTGGGGGCTGCTAAATAGAAACTGGAATCAGCTAAACTGGATCTTGGCAGGTCCTATCATAACAAATACTGGAGATCAAAAATTAGTTACAATACTCTGATTGCTGCATCCCTCGTGCCTTTTTCATTAAGATCGCTTCAGCTCCTTTGTCACATGGCTTCTTCCACTTTAAGATTGTGTGTTAAATACTATGAAGAGGATCTGCAGATGTTGAATATGTGGTGTGTGCCACATTTTCACAGCTAGATTGTTTTCCACATCTTTGGCAAATCAGTCGGCTGTTTATGGAAACTTAACCTGGCTGGTTAAATAGGAAGACGACATGTGAGAGCTGAATTAATGCTTACACCTCTGACATTAAACGAACATGATTCACTCATGAAATCAGTTCTGTTTTTCTGTTTTGTTGCTTACACTCAGCATTTGTTGCTTTCTGAGCTGGGTAGCCTTTCTTTTAGGTTTATTTTCAAATAAATTTTAAGTTCCACTATTTGCTTCTTTGTCCTTTTTTGTTTGTCAGATTTTTTTATGTGATTTTCACAAAGCTCTTATTGACCCGTGTGTCTCTCCTCTGTGTGTTGCTGTGTTAGGTTATTGACCCTGTAGCTCCCAGGTACACAGCTCTGTCCAGCTCTTATGTGGTTCCGGTTTCAGTCCCAGAGGCAACAGTGGAGATGAAGGAGGTGGCCAAGCATCCCAAGGTTAGTGGGTTTATTTACCTGCACCAATAAATTGGTCCCATTTTCCTTAGTTTTGGGTGATCATCAATTATCTGATACTTACATGAGAAACTGATATTATCCACCAATCTTATTTTCCTCCTCAAAGGTCTGAACATCAGCTACCGTCCCCTTTTGCTCTGCTGTGAGAGAGGGCTGACTGATAGACTGGCCCACCAAGTCACGTTTGCATGTGTTGGCTTAACAATAGTTGTCCCCAACTTAGCAGCTTGGTCACTCTATTTAGCAAATTTTAGACAAAACCCCCGGTATCTTTCAAAATCAGAAATGGCAGGTCAGGCTTTTTTAAGATTGGTAATCAGTGAGAAAACTACAATAGGTGCACCTCTACTTACCTGCATTCTGATGTGAATATTATTTGATGCTTGTATTTTGAGATCTTCTGGTATTTTTTTTTTCTATTGGGGTGGGGGCTTTGGCCTAACTAAAAGCAAGACTCACAGAGCTCAGTATTAATCTTGTCTACAGAACGAAGAGGTCGGTGTGAAGGAAGTTTGGTACGGACCTCGAGTTCTGGTCGAAGGAGCGGACGCAGAAACTTTAACAGAAGGAGAGATGGTCACGTTTATCAACTGGGGCAACCTTATCATCACTAAGATCAACAAGTATGTCCAGCTAATTTACATGAACCCCACCTAGTGGGGTATGAAAGCTGCATCTTTTTGTTCTAACCTCTTTTCCCATCTCTCAGAGAGGCGGACGGTAAGGTCACGTCCATGGAGGCTCGTCTGAATCTGGACAACAAGGACTACAAGAAGACAACGAAGATCACATGGCTGGCTGAAACCAACAGTGCCCCTCTGCTGCCTACCATCTGCGTCAACTACCAGCCGCTCATCACTAAAGCTGTCATTACTAAAGACGATGATTTTAAAGAATACATCAATAAAAACAGCAAGGTGGGTGTGATGCTTTGTGTGTGTGGTATACAGAATTCCCTGTTTCTGTGTCTGTAATGTCTTGTTTGGACTGTACGGCTCTCAGTTGGAGGAGAAGATGCTGGGAGATCCATGTCTGAAGAGCCTGAAGAAAGGGGACATCATTCAGCTCCAGAGGCGAGGCTTCTACATCTGCGACCAGCCGTATGAGCCAATCAGGTGAAAGACGGGATGGTTGTTACTGTGCCTTTTGCTGCGCTGCTGCAGCATCTCCCTGTTTGGGCCTAACTGTGTTTGTCTGTGCAGTCCCAACAGCTGCAAGGAAAGTCCCTGTGTTCTCCTTTACATTCCTGATGGGCACACCAAGGAGATGCCAACCGCTGGATCAAAGGACAAAAGCAAGAGCCAGGCCTCCAGCAACACTGTGAGAAGAATCTGTATACATCTCTTCAGGTTTACCTGTGATGATCATATAAACTCAGCTTGATTGGTAGAAACAAACCTACATCCCCAGGTACTAGCAGGAACTTTGTAAAACTGGTCTAGCCAGTACTTTCAAGGTTGGACAAAAGGGGAATGCCGAAGTTTGACTTCATTTACATACCTTTAAAGTCACCATGAATAAAGGTTGTGAAATGGCTCCATACTGTAGTGAAACAGAAAGGCGTTTAGCTCTAAGGCCCTGTTCCAACCAGCCCCATCGTCTGAAAAATGCCGTGTGTAAACGGAAATGTGGTGTATTCCCTTTTCCAAGCAACAGTTCAGATGGATCAGTGATAAACTCAACATGAAAATGAAGCCTCACTTCTACTTCACGGCGCTGGCAACACTCAGAGGATAAGCCCTGAAACTGTTAAGAATGCATTAGAGAACAGGATTTTTTTTTAATTCTTTCATTGATGAGCTCCTTGATTTCAGGAAAATATGTAATTACTATACTTTTGCTGAGTATTGTAATAACGATATTGATTATTATTTAATAATTTTTTTCCTGACTGTTTTCCTTTTTGCTTTATCAAAATGTCTCCCTCATTCTGTATGAGCTTTAGTATCTGAGCTACTAAAAATAAACATTGTGTGAGTACTGAGGTCAATGAAAGTTCAAACAGCAGGTCAGATATATAGTTGAAACCACAAGTTTACTTTCACCCTTTTTTCCTCACTGTCTGAAGCACAATCAGGCTAAACTTCTCCTGTTTTAGGTCAGCTAGAATTACTGAAATTATTTCTATTTGCTAAATGCCACAATAATGAGAGAGAGAATATGTCAGAGATTTATTTATTAATGTCTTCAAATCAGAAGTGTCATTAAATTAGCCTATTAATCCTCCTGATTTGCTTTGAATCTGTTGCTCCCAAACATCATGCTGTCCTGACCGCATCGTTACTAAACAGGGTTTGGTTATCCACTTCCTGTTTCTTGCTGGTTAAAACACGTTTTTATTAAGTTTTGTTAAGTTCCTCTCTTTGTAGTACTCGCAAGTAAGCCCCAAATTATTCATACACCTGGCAGATTTAGGTTAAAGATATCGTTCAAATGTGACTGACATGTTTCTTGTGCCTGGAAGTAAATATTAATGTTTTGGAGCGGCCCAGCCACAGTCCTGACTTGAATCTGGAGTGAGCTCAAGATTAGGGTGATGGCAAGGAGGCCTTCCAAGCTCAAAGACTAAATCATCAAAACATTAGGAGCAATATTGTCTGTTTTACATACTTTCATTATTTTAGTCATTTTGAGCTTAGTTGTATGTCAGTAAACACATGTCCCACCCTTTTCCCTCAGCATTTATTTTCCAATTATTGTGCACGTGATATAAGCAAGTTGTGTTGAAGAATCAGATTTTGCAACTTGTCAATTCTGGTTTTTAATATGTTACATCTATTTGCATATTTTAAAGGTTTCTGGTATTTCCCATTGTTTGCACAGTTCCATGTTGTTTGAGATGTACAAAGGAAATGTGCTTTGTTCCATGCGTTTGCATAGTTTAATACATCAAGGTTTGTTTGTTCTCCATTTACATGTTTCAGTAGGAAATCCATGCAAGGCTTTGTACACAAGATGCCTGAGTAATTTGGACAAGTACCAAAAAGTGGGAAAAAAATAAAGTAAATTCATTTCCCGTTCTGTCTTTGTGTCTTAGCCTGCTAAGGTTATCAAAGCTCCTTCAACCTCTGTCTCGGCTTCTGCGCCCACTCCTGCCTCAGCCTCAGCAGCTGACCTTTTCTCAAGTATTGTAGAAGAAGGTGAAGCTGTCCGCAACTTAAAGGCTGCCAAAGCCTCCAAGGAGGAAGTTGATAAAGCCGTCCAGCAGCTCCTCTCGCTGAAGGTATTCCAGCTTTGCCCAAAAAACCTGAAATGATGGAGTCCTATGTGGAAGTTGATCATTTGAACAATTATGTTGCAGGCTCAGTTTAAACAGGAGACAGGTGTGGACTACAAACCAGGCATGACTCTGCCCACTTCTGCACCAGCCACACCAGCTGCATCTGCCTCAGCAGCACCTGCATCAGAGCCCACCTCTTGTCCGTACACCCGGGTTTCCCAGCAGGGGGAGCTGGTGAGGAAGCTTAAAGCAGAGAAAGCACCTAAGGTACAGAATGTCCTTTTCCCTTTTATATACTTTTTTCCTTCCACAATCAGGTACACATCTGTTTGTGTCATCACCGCTCACACCCCGGATTGTTAATTCCACCGAGACGAATTTGTCCAAAGTTTTCCTCGTTGCATGTTCAGTCATCCAGCATCAAGTCACTTGTTTCATCTTTTTCTGCTCGTCCCTCATCACTTCCGCCGCCGTTCATCTCTCTGTCGCATTTGCATGAGAGTGAAGTTTAATCATAAACAGCCATATTTCTGAATCCCATTATCAACGGTACCAGGACCAGATTGATGCTGCAGTGAAGCAGCTCCTCGCTCTCAAGGCAGAGTTCAAAAAGATCACTGGTCAGGATTACAAACCGGGGATGGGCACGCCCACTTCCTCCGTTGCAGCCACTGTGACCTCCTCCTCCTCCTCTTCATCCTCCTCTTCTTCTACTGGCCTGTATGAGCGTGTCGCACTTCAGGGAGAAGTTGTGAGGAAACTGAAGTCTGAAAAAGCCCCCAAGGTATTCAGATATACAGTACTGACTTCATTATCAAAATAACTTGATGCTAAGCATGGATAAAGCGTGCTTCAGAGACGTATCCATAGGAACAAAAATAAACATGGGCAAATCAACAATCCATTTTTTTTATGCTGTCAGAAGCTGATTCTGTCTCTTCTAAGATGGGATTGGAGAATAAATTTCTATCATTAGTTTCTCATGAAAAGCTGCTTTCTTTTCAGTATGTGCAGGTCTTTGCTCCATCTCAATAAAATCCCAATTCTAGTGGATACAAATGGATGTGTAACACAGGGTGTCAGCGCATCCTTTAAAAAGTCTTAAATTCATTTATCTAAAATTAAGTTGGCCTTAAATACGTCACTAACAGGTCTTAAATTTTGTCGTTGCAGGACTATTTAATCTTGCATATTCTCATATATGTAGTATTCAGGGTGTCCTTGCTTCCTTGAGTCTTAATTTTAGATACATGAATTTAAGACTTTTTAGTTTTTAGGACCTTAAAATGTCTTAAATTCATTTAGAAAAAATTTTTATTTGGCCTTAAATATGTTAGTCACAGGTCTTAAATTTTCTCATGGCAGCACTATTTAATCTTGCATATTGTATGTGTATTTTATTTTTTTCCTTGCAGTAAAAGTTTGAGTTGTGCACAGACATCTTCATCACATTTTGTGACTTGAGGGGGTTAAAGCTACCACTAACTAGTTGCTAATATACCCTTGCTTGCTATCTAGCTTGCTAGCTATTTTGCGTCTATTAAGGGTATGTGCAAATTTATCGCTAATTGGCTGGACAACTTTCGTTTTCATCACTGGCTCACTTCTGTTGCCGACCCATACGAGGCAAGGTGCGTTCTGTGCAAAAAAAACCAAAAAACTTTTAAACTTGGCACTATGGGGTTTAAGCCTGTATAGAGCAATTTGCAGAATGAAAAGCACAAATCCGCTACCAAGAGGCACAAACAAATCCCAGAAATAACACCATTTTTGGAATGCTTGATTGTCATACTGCCAAATCCCCCAACCATTCCCTATCTTTATGGGGTTTTTTTTGGTCTTAAATTCCATTCAA
Organism: Anableps anableps; assembly: GCA_014839685.1. Classification (NCBI taxonomy): domain Eukaryota; kingdom Metazoa; phylum Chordata; class Actinopteri; order Cyprinodontiformes; family Anablepidae; genus Anableps; species Anableps anableps. The sequence continues at coordinate 8,071,548 of CM026067.1, read as the reverse complement.
GGTGCATTAAAAATGTCTTAAATTTGACTTGCTGAAACCAGCAAATACCCTGGTAACAAGATTGGCTCTCTGTGTTACGAACGCCCACATGACAAGTAATTTAGAAAGGCTATTCTGTTAGCAAACTTGAAATCTGGGTTGTCCCTGAATGGAAGTTTTATTTATTTGATAGGAAGCTGCTTCTTCGTCTTCTGTAAAGGGACAGACTTCACCCCAGTAACGGTCAAATAAGTAAAGTCAGACTAATTAACACAACCAGAAAAAATTCACTTTTCTGACAGATTTCTGCTCAGGAGGATTGCTGCAAAGCTAATTTTGCTACACACTGGTCCAGGAGGAGGGATTGCTGCAAGTCAGGTTTTAAAAACTAGACTGATAAACTGAACTTGATTTAATTGTTTAATAACTGGAATCAAATTGGAATATGTTGTATGTAAATTTGAAAGTGTATGTATGCCTCTTGGTAAAGTGGCTTGTCACAATATTTGGTACAAATTAGATATAGAAACTCAATTGAAATAGCAATGATCAATTTTAAAATTATATTGCTGAAATTGTGCTTTGCTCAATTTGTGTATCTGTTTCAGCCGTTATGTAAAAGTTTAAATACAGAGAGAAAAATATCTGTAAATGAAGTTTGGTCCTTGGTGTTGCTGCAGGACAGGATTGATGCAGCTGTGAAACAGCTGCTCACCCTGAAAGAAGAGTACAAACAGGCCACAGGGCAGGACTACAAGCCAGGAGCAGTCCCCGCACAGACGACCACTGTCCCAGTCCAGAACAGCGCCGGCCCTGCTTCTGCTGCCACCGGCCTCTATGAGAAAGTAGCTGAACAAGGAGAGGCGGTCAGGAAGCTGAAGACTGAAAAAGCCCCTAAAGTAAGACTTGCCCTATTACACATCTTTAATCGATACACACATCGCCTCGTTCATAACCCTTGAACTGTTTTACATTTTGTGATGTGAGGGTCACAAATCTCAATGTGTTTTATGGAGATTTTATTTGACTGGCACTGATCAACACAAAATAATGCATAATTAAAGGGGAAGGAAAATGAAAATGGTCTTAAAAACCATTGACAAATAAAAATATAAAAAGTGTGGCATGCATTATTTTCTTCATTTTGCTTGAGTCAGTGCTTGATTAATGCTAATACTTGAAACATTGCTCAAGCTCAGTCAGACTGGATGTAGAGTGTCTGTTAACAGTAAGTTTTAAGTCTTGCCACAGATTATAAATTGGACTGAGGTCAGGACTTTGACTGGACCATTCTAATACATGAGTATACTTTGATCTAAACTATTCCATTGTTGCTCCAGATGCATGTTTGTTGTAAGGTAAACTTAAATCCCATTTTCCAGTTTTTTTTTGTAGGTTTTCTTACTCAATTGCCCTTTTTTAAAAAAAAAAAAAAAAAAAAAGCTCTGTCCACCTTCCCTGTCCCTTATGAAGAACAGCATTCCCACAGCATGATGCTGCCACCACATTTAGTTTTCCACCACACCACATCCAATGTAGGGTCTCATCTGGTGAAAACATCTTCTTCCACATGTTTGTTGTAAGAGAGAATGCCATATCAATTGTAGGACACATTTGTGGGTGTATGAAATTGAGAGGTAACTTCTGAAGGCATTTCAAATATACTTTATTCATCCCAAAGGGAAATTAAGTGTTGTAACTCATTTAATTAAGGAGTTATTATGGATGGTGATGGCTATGGGCAGGAAAGGTCTCCTGTAGTGGTCTGTTTTACATTTGTTGCACTGGACTTTACTTGGGGGTATCAGAGTAAAGGGGTCTGATTACAAATGTACACCACACTTTTCAGATTTTGACATTGTAAAGAAAATGAAAATCATGTATAATTTACCTTCTATTTTACAATTGTACACAGCTTTGTGTAGAGCTATCACATAAATTCCCCTAAAAATACAAGTTTTATTGTGTTTATTGTATCTTTTTGCTACAGGTTGTGATTGTATCTTTATGTGAAAACGATCAAGGGAAATGTACTATATATGTGTATGTTTTTCTTTTAACATTTGTCAGGATCAGGTTGATGCTGCTGTGAAACAGCTCCTGGCTCTGAAGGCAGAGTACAAACAGCAGACTGGACAGGAATACAAGCCAGGCTTACAAGCCCCTGCTAGCCCTGCTCAGACTCAGGCCAGTACTGCCTCCACCCAACCCAGCACTTCACCGCAGGCTCAGGAACTCTACGCACAGGTGGCCCAGCAGGGGGAGCTGGTTAGGAAACTGAAGACTGAGAAGGCTGCAAAGGTAGGGAGGCCAGTCACTGGTTGTTTTCACAGCCCAGGCAGGAAATGTCCCATGAAAGGGAATAAACTACCAGATGTTAAAACAGTGTCAGGGTGGAATTTAAAACAGAGGAAATGTAACGCTGTTGTCATGTTTTAGGAGCAGGTGGATGAAGCCGTGAAGACTCTACTGGACTTGAAGGGGAAGTACAAGTCGCTGACTGGAGAGGACTACAAACCAGTGACTGCTGCTGGAGCCACTGGAGGAGAAGACAAGAACCGCAAGGAGAGGGAGAACAAGTCTGAGAAACAGGGGGGAGGAGGGGGAAAGAAGGGGAAAGGAGACAAGGGAGGAGGACAAGGAAAGGAGTCATCAGGAGGTGCAGCAGGAGCAGGAGAGGGACAAGGCCCCAAGAAGCAGACACGGTGAGAGACTGACGACGGAAGGAAAGCGAAGCTGTGGCATCTGGTTTAGCTTTAAAACATGTTCAAGATAAACCTGGACTTCATACTGGAGAGCTCTGATTTGAGTTTAGCTAAATTCTAGTTAAATATGTCATTTTCAGGACAATGAGGAACAAAGTGTTCTTTTTACTTGAGAGCTGTTCTGATACAACTTTTTCATTTCCGATACGACACCGATATTGCAGCTTTGAATATTGGCCGATAACGACATTAACCTGATACGATATCAGCACTAATCATACATACTTTTATTACTTAGTGTGGAATGTTAGAAAAGGCTTGATCAAGGGATTTTACTCAAACAGAAAACAATAGTCAACAACAATAGGTATGAGAAGAACTGACCCATTTATTATTAACCAGTAGGTCTGCGTGCGGGATACAAGCACTGCTGGATAGAAATACTGGGTCGGACTAAATCCTGGAGTGGAATGTTTCTAACAGCGTGCTTATATAGTAGATTTTAGATGCAGGCCAATATAGTCCGATACTCATTTTTTTTTGCTGATATCGGACCGATATTGGATCGGGACAACCCTACATTTCATATCTACTGTTGCTGTTACCTCACCATTTTCAAAAACATTAACAAGTTTGATGTCCTTGTCTTTAGTAAAGGATTTCGTGGTTTTGGGAAATCAACATGCTACAGAAGTGTTGCCATAAACTGATAATCCAAACTGCTTGTTCTTCTAGCTGTCTGTAATGATTTGGCAGCAAAGTTGGAAGGTCTTGACCAATAAAAAGCCTGATTGCTGAGTCACTTTGTCCGTCCTTAGCATGGTGTTAGTATGAATTGACTCTTTGATGGGTTTTAGTGCATTGCTGTAGAGCAGTGCTGGCACACAGGCGTATTGGTGTTTGGAAATGATGACACAGAAGACGGATCTGTTAAGAAAACCACACACTGCTGGGAGTCAGTGACTCAGGAGGGATTTTCTGTTAGAGTGGTGAGTCAGAACCTGCATTGTTCTTGCTTGCTGTCTGCTGTCAGCCTCCAGATTACAGGCTTTGTTGTCTTCTTGCACTACTAATTCTGTATTTTCTTAGTACAGACGCACCATAAAGATTTTTTTGTGGTCCCATCAGTGTTTTATTTTATCTTATTTTATTTTATTTTTTTTGAGTTCTTACCTGCAGCCGATTCCAGTTTTTCCTAAAGTGCCATAATAATCAACAATAGTCAAACTCCCATTTTTGTTTCAGTTTTCTTGGCATTAATTGTCATTATTTATATTAGAAGCAGAGGCAACGTCACACTGTGTGAGCTTTACCATGCTATGTTAGTAATTCAGTTCCTCCAGGATTTTGTTGTCGTTTTTGTGATTTTTCCCTGCTGTCAAAATCACTGATTTTGTGATGCTACGTATTATTTGCAAGGAATTTTGCGATATTTTTTTCCTCATTAAAGCCCTTCCAAAATCTATATATAGAAGAAAAAAGAAGAGGGAAAAAAATAACCAGCAGACAGATTGTACACAAACATTTTTATTCTTTAAACAACTTGAATAGCTTGATTTTACTCGCCATATTGATCACAGACTATAACTTGACATCAAGTAAGGCTGAGGCAGCATTGTCGTAGAAGAAAGAAATACTTCCACCTGCAGGTGGGAGTTAACAACCACTTAAACCCAATTTTTCTGACCATTTTTTACAGAAAATTTGCAATTAACTCACGTGTTAGCATGAAAAAATGTGGGCATCTGTTGATTTTGCGTGAATTTCCACTATTGCGGAATTGCCTACAGTTTGAAGTCATAATAACAAGATGCCAGAGTGACATGAGCTTTCCGTGGCTGTATAGTGCACAGCTCTGCCCCTCCTCCACTTGTTGCTGTGCACTGCCAGTCAACTGGCTCAATGAAAACTTTCTCTCATTTACAAGAAAAAAAACAATTTGACAGTAAAATACTTAATCGTGGGAGTGTTAGCAATGAGTGTTAGTCATTTCTAACACTCCCAACTTGTTTTGAAACTACAGCTATACCTATAGCTATACCTATATACTCTGTTACCAAGCAAATAGCTTCGTTAATACACCTGCTGTTATCATCTTGATGGACTCCCAATGTTAGTTTATAAAGAACCAAACAGCAAAAAGGGATATTTTTGCAATAAAAAAATTCAACTAAAATAAATTAAAAACCATGAAGCTCTATAGCATGTTTCTGTCAGAATAAAAGTAGTGTCTATTAATCAGTGTTATTTTAGCACCAGATGGAATAACTTGCTTTTCTGTTTTGAGATTATGCTATCAGATTATGCTATCAACAATGAGATTATGCTATCAGTTTTTTTTTGTTTTGTTTTTTTGTGTAAATACTGCAATAACATGAAACTGTACTTTTACTTATCGGTTATCATACAGTGAGAATGTCATAACCAGCCTATGCTTAAATGTGCATAGAATTTAGGAAGACTGCGTTCTTTGTAATGTTGATCAGAAAATCTGATGAATAAAATAAACTGTTTCAGGATGTGACTCTGAAGGATGTGAAAAGTAAAAAAAAACAATTTGTTCCTCCAAAACTACAAAAAAAATAATCCAGATTGATTTAATTTTGTGAGTTTGCTGCAGAAGGCTCACTTGCTTTGAGTGGCATTGTTTCCTGGACTGAAAAGGTTGCATGATGTAATGCATCTGTAAAAATGTGTGTGTTTAACCAAATAATCGTAGCCTTTAATCTCACAAATATGCAGCTTTTCAACAGAAAATATACTACTGCTTAAAAATGTACTAATCGACAGAAGGTACTATGTACCAGGCTTTTTAAATTGCTTCTTTTTTCCTCTCTCAGGTTGGGTTTGGAGGCCAAGAAAGAGGAGAACCTTGCTGACTGGTACTCTCAGGTGAGTCTTCTTCACTCCATATTACTTTTAATTAAAGGTGGGCAATATGGACTCAGAATTTTATCGCAATATTTTGAGATACTATGGTGATAACGATATGATTATGATTAAAATATATATTTATTACTTATTTTTTAGGTAGCTGTATGACTGTGACTGCATCGCACAGCATTCATAGCACCACAAACACAAATATTGTTCTTGAAAAACATTTGAAATAGTCTTCTTCAGGACGTCACTTACTTCTATATGTCTGTATCACTAAAGCTTCATATTTAAAAGATATCACTATCTTTTATATTTATATCACTAAACTGCACACAGTAATTGCATTTAATCATATTTTGGACATTACTGATATTTAGTGATGTGATCAGTGGAGAAAATAGCAAAAATAACATTTCAGATCATACTGTCAGTTTTTTTTTATTTACCCTTAATTGAAATTTATCATGACAACGATAAATCAAAATTCTAATCATAAGAAATTTTCCATGTTAAATTATAATGTGATAAATGCTCACCCCTGCTTTCAATCTGTTTGAATAAAATTCCAAAATATCCAAAATGTCTTTATTTTTTGGGGGGTTGGGTTTGCTCCTTCAGGTCATCACTAAGGCAGAGATGATTGAGTACTACGACGTGAGCGGCTGCTATGTACTGCGGCCGTGGTCCTACTCCATCTGGGAGGCAATTAAGGACTTCTTTGACAGGGAAATTAAAAAACTGGGTGTAGAGAACTGCTACTTCCCCATGTTTGTTTCCCAAGCTGCCTTGGAGAAGGAAAAGTCTCACATTGCAGATTTCGCTCCTGAGGTAAGTAATATGCTGAGGAAACGGAAATCAGAACTATAACCAGTATTCTTACTTGAAACAATGCAGAACAGGACTCTGCTAAGATGACTGGTTAATGTAACCTGGATAGGATTGTTGTATTGTCCCTTTAATGCAGTTATGATCATAAGAATTTTAAAAATCTAAGCGGCTTGTAAGAACAGGGCCAAAAAAAATGGAGCGGTTGAGCAGTAGGCTTGTTGGTAATGTGTAGGGAAAATGCTTGATGTGCCTATAATTTTTGTGGATGGCTATTGTCAGGTTGCCTGGGTAACTCGTTCTGGAAAGACTGAGCTGGCTGAGCCCATCGCTGTCAGGCCCACCAGTGAGACAGGTCTGTCTGCCTTGGATCTGATGTTCTGCTGTGCCGACAAACACAGCGTGAAACTTTTGAACAAAGTTGCATGTTTTTAATGAAGGTGCTGATGCGTTGTTACTCATGTCTTCCGCTTTTGTTGATGTCAGTGATGTATCCGGCCTACGCTAAATGGGTCCAGTCCCACAGAGATCTGCCGATCAAACTCAACCAGTGGTGTAACGTTGTGGTTAGTGAATAAAATTCACCCTCCTTCCATTCCCATCTTTACATAATAATTACAAGTTGATTGGTGCAAAGATCTTTGTGTTTTTTAACTCTTCTCCATGTTGCGTTTTTAGAGGTGGGAGTTCAAACACCCCCAGCCCTTCCTGAGGACACGAGAGTTTCTGTGGCAAGAGGGACACACAGCATTTGCCACAAAGGAAGAGGCAGCTGAGGAGGTACCACACCTTACGGGCTGAACAGCTGTCCTTATGCACTCCGTCATGTAAAGATTGGTTGATTACTTTTTTTTTTTTTTTTTTTTTTTTTTTTGTTCTCCATGTAGGTTTTGCAGATCCTGGATCTGTATGCCAGGGTGTATGAAGAGCTGATGGCCATCCCTGTGGTGAAGGGGAGGAAGACTGAGAAAGAGAAATTTGCCGGAGGAGATTACACCACTACAGTGGAGGCATTCATCTCTGCCAGCGGCCGAGCCATTCAGGTCATTTATTTGTTAAGCACCTTTTAAAACAGTTACAAAGTGCTTTACATTACAGTCAATAAAAATGTAATCAAAAACATACAAAAATCAGGTAACACGCTTGGCTATCTGTCTGACACTTTTATTCTGTCCCATTTAGAAGAGGTAGAATACAAAAATGCTAAATTATTCATACAACTATAAAACGCCATGGTGGTGGGGATCTAACACTGGGCATTAGCTTAAAGGTTCACCTTTCAGCTGGACAGAGACTCGCCACCAAAATTACATTTAGATCTACAAAGACCTCCAAAAAACTTGTTGCTGTCTTCGATCAGAGGGGCTAAATATTTATGCAAGCCACACTTTTCAGATTTTTATTTGTTAAAACAAAGTAAACTATGTGTCATTTTCTTTCCACTTAACAAATATGCACTACTTTTTGTAGCAAGATAAGATCGGTGGATAAGATCGGTTTCACATGCATCAGCCGATAGCAGAATCAGAGTCGATTTATCGGTGCACCCTTACTGAATATTGTAATGACAAATATTGATTGACCCATATTTTCTGACTCTTTTCTTTCTTTTCCTACATCACAATGTTCCCACCACTCTTTGAGAGGTTTAGCTATTGGCTACTAAAAATATATACGTTCAGTGTGAGCATCAAGAGCGGGAAATGTCCGTCCAACAGACTAAATACGTGACATTTTTAGTTGATGGCAGCTGAATAAGCTTTACAAAAGCCCAGAGCAATATCCATATTGATAAATACAACACATTTTGAATGGCGGGAAGGACAGAAATGAGGAGTGTAAAGACAGCATTTTAAGCTGTTTATTCCATCAATTGCCTTAGGGAATGTCCCTGGGAAATAAATGATGGGAATAGACTCTTGACAGGGACACATAGGGGAATATCAGGAGTGGATAATGTTTTTCCCAGAAACATGGCTCATTCCAGTCTTATAGTATATTTATGCAACCATTTCAGCTCCCCGTGGTGAATCATAAAGTATTCATCAATTTATTTCTTTCTTTTTCTCCCACAGGGTGCTACATCCCACCATCTGGGTCAGAATTTCTCCAAGATGTTTGAGATTGTGTTTGAGGACCCCAAGAAGCCAAGTGAAAAGCAACTGGCCTTCCAGAACTCCTGGGGCATTACAACCAGGACCATCGGTGTCCTCACTATGGTCCACGGGGACAACATGGGACTCGTACTTCCACCCAGGGTGGCCTGCCTACAGGTACTGCCTAAGCCTGTCACAATAAACAATGAATCAGTTAATCGCCAGATAAATTAAAATGAGCGTGATAATTTCCATTTGGACAAGTCATTAAAGAGATGCTCCCCTGTAATATAACTGAAAAGCCAACATCTTGAGAAGCGCTGCAAACATTTGATACCTAGTATGAAGTACTTAGTTTGCACTACCTACCACTTTTGACTGTTTTCCCTGTCGAGGCTGAATGATTATTATTTTTTGAAATGCAGTTTTGGCTACCATGACTTCATCATTTTAATTACTGTTGTTTTGGTTGGTTGTTTTGGATATTTAAAATGTTTTCCAGTTCCAGTATTAAATATTCTTTGGAAATTAAAGGTTTTTAAAAATCTTTGAGTGGGTGTGCTTGCATTAATAAGCTATTATTATTATTATTATTATTATTATTATTATTATTATTATTATTATTATTATTATATTAGTTGTAAATAGTCTCAAAATGATAATATTATCATTTATTGCAATAAATTCTGGGACAGTTTATTGTCCAGGAAAATTTGTTATCATGAGAGGCCGAGTACTGTCACAAAGATACAAAGCACTCCAGATGTCTTACTTTTCTTACATCTACTCCTAAAATAAAATAGGCTGCATTTCTCCTATTCTCAGGTTGTCATCATTCCCTGTGGGATCACTGCATCCCTGTCCGAGCAGGATAAGGAGGCCTTGTTGGCTCAGTGCTCCAAATACCTGAACAGGCTGCAGGACACTGGCATCAGGGTGAAGAGCGACAATCGAGATAACTACTCTCCTGGATGGAAGTTCAACCACTGGGAGCTAAAGGTCTTCCTTCTGTGTAGATTTTAAATTAAGTAGCAGTGAGAAAAAGATTAATTCTGTAAATGATCAAGTAGTTGAATATTTTACAAGCTGAACTACTTCGAATGATGTTTTTGTTCTTTTTGCCTGTTCTTCTTATGTAGGGAGTCCCCATTCGTCTGGAAGTGGGCCCCAAAGACATGCAGCAGAAGCAGTGTGTCGCAGTGAGAAGAGACACAGGCACAAAGGTGACAATTCCAGAGGCTGAGGTGGAGAAAAGACTGCTTGGCATGTTGGAGGACATCCAGAACAACCTGTTTAAGAAGTAAGGAACATGGAACATGGCTGGGCTGAGGTTTAAAGCATGATCACCAAAGCATCTCAGCAGAATAATGAGGTTTCACATTGGTGTCAGAATTTCACCTGCTTATTGCACAAGAAAGTTAAGATCACTGTCTTGCTTTCACTAGTGCATGATGGGTATGTAGTGTTAATCTCTACGAGCTGTGGGGTCAAAAAAGGCCCAAAAAATGAATAGCTCTACCTGCGAGGAGTGAAATATTTCAACAATAGAAGATGATTATGTAATATTGATAAAAATGTCTTTAATGTGACTGTCAGAGCTTCAGATGACCTGAAGACACACATGGTGGCTGTGGACACAATGGAAGAGTTCCAGAAGGAGTTGGACCAGGGCAAGGTGAGTCCCCGCTGTTCACACCACAGGTTCTTCTTTAGCTCCAGGGTTTCTAAGCAGCCTGGGAAAAAACAGTTAAATTTAGGTTTTTTCTGAATTTGGTTAAGTATTGCATAAGAAAATAGTGTGCTTTCCCAGATATTATTTCCTGTCTATCCATCCATATTTGCAGTGAGTTTATTAATTTTTATAATCACTTTCAAAATTGATTTAGACTTCTGAGTCTGGAGAAATACAGGATTTTGATTTGAGAATTGTGTGGAGATGGTGTTACCCCCCCCCTCATCAAAGCAAATAATCAGGGATGCATTTGTTTTGTTTGATAGATTGTTCAGATTCCTTTCTGTGGTGGAATTGAATGTGAGGACTGGATCAAGAAGACCACTGCCAAGTATGTCCAACGTATCTGAAAAGTTTTGTTTCTAACAAGAACTTAGTCAATTTCTGCTGTGTTAAGATCATTTACTGATTTTATTTTTTATTTAATTTCTACAGGGACCAGGACCTCGAACCCGGAGCTCCATCAATGGGAGCTAAAAGCTTGTGCATCCCCTTCTCTCCCATTAAAACCCTTCAGCCAGGTCAGATATGCGTCAGCGGCAAGGAGCCTGCACAGTATTATACTTTGTTCGGACGCAGCTACTAAACATCTGCTCCTTCAAAATGGCCTTCCCGATAGAAAAAGGGCTGCCCCACGTTCTCTAACATGTTTAACCTAATTGAGGAGGCTGACCTGTGTGTTTCAAATTCAAAAGATGTATGTTTATTTTATTTTTTTCTACATGTTGTGAAATGATTGAGGGGAAATTAGGAGTCCAGGAATTGTTTTCTCTTAGAATTTGGTTATAATCCTTTGTCAGTCCTTTAAAGCAGAGACATCCCCAAAGGCAATCCCGGTCACGCTCCAAAATTTCCAACAGGCAGAATTGTTACTATCTCATCTACTATCTAATGAGGTATTTTCTAGAAACCAACTGTAATCAGTTTCATATTTTTGGTTGTAACCTCTGTATCTAGTTGGTTTAGGGTTTTAGAAATCTGGTAAACATTAAAAATAACAAGTAGCAATGAAATTTTACTCTCTACTTCTATCAGAGGAAAAGCCTGCCAACACTTCTATCTCACTCACAGATGAACTGTCTCAGGAACTTGGTGAGTACTAAGACTTGCAGTGGGAGTGTAATTCTCACAGGTATGTCAGCTTTGCCGTTTGTCCGGTTCCATCGTGTTGGCTCATTGTGATCTCCTGAAGCCTAAAAAATGTGTAACTATGGTGAAATTGCGATGTGGTATAAAGTCAATGATGTAGCTGCCTACCACTTTTGTCCCACAAAATATCTTTGCAGTCTGTATAATAAAGCAATTTCCACTGCAAAATGTCCTGTGTTGTCTATGAGTTGGGGTCATTAATTGGATCTATAATTGTATTGGAAAACTAAAACAGAATAAATAGTAGTAGTAGTAGGTGTATCATGTTAATGTGATTTTGTACAAGCTTTATAATTTAAAAAGCTTTGATTAAGTCTGTCATCACTAACTTGAACAACAGAAGAGTCCTGAGTCTTAAAAAAAAAAAAATTTGCAATGTGGGTGCTTTGTATTGAGTGGCAGTAAGTTTTTGTTATGGTCAATACTATATGGCTTCTTACCCAGGGCTGCACGATAAAAACGTTATCAGGTGTACAGTGTGTTTTCTATGGCACACTGGATACACAAAAGTGCATTTTGATGCTTTTTTTTGCATAAGGCCTGCCTTCAGTATTAGAAAATATAAAAAGCACAACATATAGTTTGGTTAAATATGGCAAATATTCCACCCTGATTAATATTGCTCTATCGAAATCAATATATTTAAGTCTTTAATATTAATCTCAAAGTTGTTTTTTTATAGAACTTTTCTATTTATTTATTTTACAACCTTTTAAGATTCCGTTATAAGTATATATTATCATTTAGAGGGGGAAAGTGTAATTCAGTATTTAAAAATTAGCATAATTATTTCGGCTTTTATTTCAAAAAGCATATACCGGAAGTTATTCTTACAAATTTCTAGTGGATAGCTCCTCTTCCCCTGTTGCTGTCAGTCCCATACGGTTGCACTGAGGTCTTGTTTGTAAAAATGGGTGACACCGGCTTGTCAGACGAGGCAGCGGCCGCAGCTTGTAAAGATGGAGACCCTTTAACTAAGGTAAGCAGACGTTCGCCTCGGTGTACATTGGAATAAACCAACAATAGTCACTGATAGACGCCCAAACCCAACAGGCCAAACACTTCCTGACTGGTTAATCTGCCTTTCGCGCTGCGCCCATTATCGGATTGTTTATTATTAGTATTTTTATGGCGGGTAATTCTCGACGGTGATATGGGTTTTGGTTTATTTGTACATGGTTGACAACGTGTCTGATAACTGCTGTGTATATATACTTTCTAACTAGGTTTAGCATAGGCTGCTGTAGGCGAGCTTGTATCTGAACTTTCGCTTGTCTGTTCTCGCGTGGCGATAAATTCTCTGCAACATTTTGGACATCTTGTCATTCTAAGCGCGTGGGCAGCAGGGGAGCCGCCTCACGAGAGACTTGCTTGACCCGTGCAACGACGTATTTGTGGTTCTCAACTGGTTTTAGTTAGTATACAGTGTCTAAGTGTCCTGCCACAGAGTGCAGACATGAAATAAACGAGAGTGGACTTGTGTGCACAAGAGCAAGTCAGTACACGCTGAAACACTGGCATGGAGGCTGCAGTTTCTTTTGCCTTCCAATGGAAAACCTTGGAAACAATATTGCGATCATTCTGCTATCAACTTTGACATGTCAGAATATAATGCAGTCGTAAATACAGTTACTTATTTTGCCTAGAAAAGGTATTTAATTTTGTCGCATTGCAACCGCAAATGTAAATGTATTTTATTGCAATTTTATATGATTGGTACACACAAAACTGTACATAATGTAAATTAGAAAAATGCACTGTTTTAAAACGGTTTTGTAAAGAAAAATCTGAAAAGTGTGATAGGCAAGTATTTCAGGGTGCATCTCCAAAATCTCATGCATCTCATAGCAGTGAATGATATTTCTCAAGTCTTGTCACCAATGGTAAATGGCCTGTACTTGCATAGCACTTTATCTAGTCCCCAAAGCGCTTCACACTACATTGAGACATTCACACACTGATGCTACTGGATAGTAGCCACAGTCTGACAGAAGTCAGACTGTGGCTGCCATGAAGTCTTGCCCAGGGACACAGGGATTGAAACGACATCCCACCGATTGCGGGACGACCTCCTACCACATCATCCACCAATCCACTATCCATCATCTTGATTCCTGATTGAATTTATATCTGTACTTTGACTGGACCATGAGATTTTCAAACCTTGGAATATTGCTTTATATTTAAAGCCACACTTGCAACAGAAAAAGGAAAATCCTTAATCCTTTGTTTTTGGTTTATCACAGAAAATTCAAATCAAAAACAATCAAGGACATAACACGACAAAATGTAGAGAAGTTCAAGGGGTGTAAATACTTTAGCAAGGCAATGTACATTTAGCCATAGTGTCACTGAGTTTTTCCACCAAGAATGGTTGACTGTATAGAAGGAAGAGAGTAGGAAAGAGGCAAAAGTTACAAGCTGTGGAGATAACACCCATTTGTAAAACACAGACTTGGACAGCAGAGGGTTTGTGTAACTTTTAAATGAGACATTTTTAGGACAAAAAGAAGGCAACTTCTTGTGTTTGACACAAGCGGACTGCGATATACATTATAAGATTATATCTCCTTAGATTAGCTTTGGCACAATTATGAGCAGATCTCAGTTAACTAGCGTGCTTATGTAACCCCAGGACTTTGATCTCCAACACACAAGCAGCATTTATGTGGAATTTGCTATGCTTTCCAATTTGAGCAGCTGCATGGAAGTGATTGTAACCAATTACTGAAAACCTGCAGTATCATCTGTTGATGACTGTCTGTCAACAGATGGATTCAACTGTATTGGATCATCTCTCACATCTTGCAAGCCAAAGAGAGCTTTGACCCATTTGCAGGATGATGCATTTAAATGGAAGAACAGAATACACCACTTAATCTGTAGATTTTTAATTCCTGTGGTTCGATATAAATGTAAGGTTTAGTCAAAATACAACTGGCATACTGCACAACAGCTTCCTTTTACAGCTCTGATAAGAGAAGCTGGCTTTAGAAGGTGGTATTAGTCACTTGACTATACAACAGACAAGCTTTACACCACCGTGCAAACCAGAATTTGGACAGAAACCCTTACGGTACAGTCGTCTTTATAAGGCAGGATGCAGTCAGTGCCTTAAAAAGCAACACATAAACCTATTTTCTATCCAGATATAAAATGTTCAACAAAGCACAGTCCAAGTCTGGATTTTATGTGTTTGTCTGAAAAGTCACTAAACATAGCTACGAAGTTGGCAACAGGTGACCTGGGGGGCGGGTCTGTCAGTCAGTCCTCTCTCACGGCAGAGCAAAAGGAGACAGTGGCTGATTTTCATACCTTTGCAGGTATGTAGATATGATCTGTGGAGAGATCGTTTTCATATAAGTATCGGACGAATAAGGAAATGGGGGCCAGCTTATTGGTGCACCCCTAGTTGATACGCCGTGTACTTCTCTCACATTTTGTCACTTTACTACCACAAACAGTGCATTTTATTGGGAGTTAATGTTATAGAACAGCACAAAGTATTGCATGCTTGTGAACTGGTAGGAATTACAGCAAACATGTGAAAAGAGGTGCTCTGATCAGATGAAAAACTGTTTGGCCTGCATGCAAAACACATGAAAAAACTAAAAATGAACATCACCATAAAGAGACCATCCCCACTGTGGGCCATGGTGGTAGCAGAATCATGCTGTGGGGATGCTTTTGTTTAGCTGCTGCCCACTTGACTTAAGGAAATCCCATAGAGGTTCACCTTCCAGCAGAGCAATGACATAAACTCTAATCACATCAAAAGATGGTTTTACAAAGTATCGACTCAGTGGGGGGCAGAGTATGAATGCACCTCACAGTTCCTAGATTTTCTTTGTAGAAAATCTTAAAAATCAATGTATCCTTTTCCATCCACGTTAGAATTATGCCCTGACTCGGGTGCCTGTAGCCGTTTTAGTTGAAGTGATGTCTTTCTGTGTGTGTAAAGATCTGGTATTTTATGTCTGTCTTTTAGGATTTTATGATGCAGCAAACTATGTTGAGGGTGAAAGATCCAGCTAAATCCCTGGATTTCTACACCAGGATCCTTGGCATGACGTGAGTCTGGGTTTGTAAGCTCTGTTTAATGAAGACACCAAGTTTTTAATAGTTTCTACTTTATGAAATGAGAGTGGCTGCCAAATGAAGCTTGTGAAAAGTTTCCCTGTCTTATGTTACAGGCTACTGCAGAAGTTTGACTTTCCCTCTATGCGTTTCACACTCTTTTTCTTGGGCTATGAGGATAAGAAGGAGATTCCTGCCGACGTGAAGGAAAGGACAGCCTGGACCTTTTCAAGGAGAGCCACCATCGAGCTTACACAGTAAGGATGGATGCTGTACAAATGATGCCTGGGAGGAAACGCTTCACGTCCAGCTAAGACATAAATGGAACGCAGTATTAGTAACCATCAACACTTGCATTGTATTTATCTCGCAAATAATTAGAGAACACTGGAGACAGCCCACTGGTGGTACTTGAACCACAGTTTGAGAACCAGGGGTTTTGGAATAAAACATAATCATGTGTGAGAATGTCCTAGTCAAAGTTCAGACCAAAGTGAGGTTGAGAATCTTGTGTTATGCACTATTTTGTGTCGCTGTATGGCATAAAATCCTAGTAAATTACATTGAAGTTTGTTGTTGTAATGTGTCAAAATAAGAAAGTTACTTTTGCACTGTACTTTATGGTACCTTGATTAGACCTTCAGATGAAATCATTATATTGATGCTCACTGGGTATTTGTCCCCTGTCTTTCCTCATGTATTTGTCCTCCTGTCTCATGTGTCTTTCAGTAACTGGGGTTCAGAGTCTGACGACAGCCAGTCTTATCACAATGGGAACGCTGATCCACGTGGATTTGGTAAATTTGTTTCCTGTTTTTACAGTAAGCCTAGTATTAAATAGCTGCTCTCCTGTGAGTTCACTTTTGTTAAGGCAACCAACTTTCTATTGGTGGTTGATTTTCTTAAAGATGCCCATTTGAAGCCACTTGGCAAAGATTTGCATACGTTTATAACTTCAGTGTTCAATAAAAATGAATGCTTTCTATTTGAATTGTTTATAGGACACATTGGTATCGCAGTTCCTGATGTTTATGCAGCTTGTAAGATGTTTGAGGAGCAAGGAGTAACATTTGTCAAAAAACCAGATGATGGTAAGATGAGTTAGGAGAAAAAAAATTCAGCCCAGTCTTTATGGACTTACAATAAATATTTAAAAGTTTGATTTATTTTTTAATGAGAGTCAGATTTTTATGGTCAGTCCCCCACTCATGTTTTTCCCTCAGGTAAAATGAAAGGCTTGGCCTTCGTCCAGGACCCTGATGGATATTGGATTGAGATTCTGAGTCCTAACAACATGGTGTCCATCACTTCCTAAAACCTAACCGCATCCGACCTGCTGCGTTGCATAAGGCCTGGCCTGCTGTGGCTTCACTAGGAGAGCACAACAGCATTAAGCAACACGTGGAAGAGCTGTGAGCCAGTGGGAACATTTGCTCACTGGCAGCAAGGGTACCCCAGTGTGGCCCGGACTATTAACGGACACCTGACATGCAAACACACAACTTATTGTGATATATAGTTCTCTACTTTGTATAGTTGTTGCTTATGTTTGTCATCATCATATCTGATGCTGAAACAGTTTATTTACTGTAAAATAAATATGAAAGCCACAGCTTAAACCATGGATTTCTACAATTATTTCAGTGATTTAGAACCCAGAAAGGGGTGTGTGTGTGTGTGTATGTATTGGTATATACTACATATAGAGGACCACATTTCACAATATTTACCAACATAGGGAGCTCATTTGTGGAAAGTGAGCTTTTCCAGGTCCTCACTTTTTTCCAGTTCTACTGTGCTCTACCAGTTGGTATGATGTGAATTAAGTTTTGGTTAAGATTAGGACTAGACTAGTAATGGTTAGGGTCAGGCATAAATGCAGTTACTAAAATGAATGGAAGTCAATACTTTTCTATTTTCTTATTCAACCTTTATCTTACCAGGAAAGTAGATTGAGAACAAATTGTAATTTTCAACAATGATGTATTCGGAAAACGTCATACAGCAGAAAATAGAAGAATATAAAACAAAAAATATACAACTATATTCATACTGACTAAACACACTATATACACATGAGTCAACAGTTTTTAAAAGCAGGTACATTGATCATGTACTATGGTTTTTACTCACTTGATAAAGGTCGATATTGAAGTTAGCGTACTGAGCTTTAATTTTAATTTTTTTTTGTTGTTGCACGTTCCAATCATGGGTGCAGCAAAATGAAATGAGGATTGACCTAATGATGTACAAACTTTTGGGACCATCATAGTGATGAATTTATTAGAACGTAAAATGCGAGTGTTGGAAATATTGAGTGAGTGAAGGTATGGAGGGGATTTGTCAATTTTGGATTTATGGATGAATTTGCACCAATTTATTAATCAATACAAATCCTCAGTTTGTACAGAAGTACAAGGATATGTGTGTGTTCAAATCTTTGGTGTGAACTAAGTTGATGGAGAACTAAAGTGAGACTAAGCTTCATAATGTTGAGCAATAACTTGTAGCTCAGAATCAACAGCATTCATGATTGAGAAAAGAATTACTGGTTAGTGGCGAGTGTAAATCATTTAGTTGATTAAATCATCTTTTCTGTTAAGAAATGGACTAGAAATGCGTGTTATGTTAATTTTGCACATTTAATTTAATTTGGAGCTTTTGAGTTAAGGCCTAACATACTTCTAGTACTTTACTAGGCAACAATACAAACCTCAAAAGATGAACTTTTCTTTTAGATGAAATCACTGGCATTTTCCAGTTTCTACCGAAGTACGGCAAACTCGATTTTTCCCTCATCCAGCCTTTACACGGCTTAATTTTCATTCTAAGATTCTATTTAAAAAACAAAAAAGGTTTTGCTCAAAAACTGCAGCTTTCTGCACAGCTGAGTAATTTGTGAAACCTTTCAAAGGAAGTTAATAGGTTGTAGTTTTCTTAGTTTAGCTATTTTGGGTTTCCTCTATAACTGCTTTGATTCACACTTGCAGACCTGGCCAGCTGACTGATGATGATGACCTGTTTAGGCCATATTAGTCTTTTAATCATCAGCGATGAGAGAGAGAGAAAAAATACATTTGCCCATAAAATACATTTAACGTCTTTTACAAGAAATAATCCAAACATTAGTATATTACTTATCCTTTCTGGATTTAGTTAAAATATGTAATCCGGGATTTCAATAAAGATAAAACAGGTCTGGATCTCTCCGGCTTCTTTAGATCCGTTCTATGCCACTAGAGGGTGCTCTTAACCAAGTTGTGGCTCAGTAAACTATGAGAAGTCTTGGCCAAAGTTTTATCCATCCATCCCCTTGCACTGATGAATTTTGCAGGAATCCTATTTGAAGCCTGTAGAAATATCTACAGTATTTGTAGCTCCCAAATGGATTAGGAGCTCTGGATATGTTTGAAATGTTGACATGAAAATTGTGTAGGTGGAACCCTGATCACTTGATTACTGGTATGTCTCATCAAATTGGAACATTTATCGAGCCCTCTCCCCCCATTTTGGAGACCATCGTTTACCTCATCAGCAATATCACTAGCTAGTTAAATATGAAACTGTTAGCATTTATATGAGCCGTGGTTGTTCTAGTCAGCAGTTCACAGCTCATCAGCTTTCTGCTAACTCAGCTGCTGGCTGGTTTACTAACTGGAACCGCAGGACTATTCCGTTTGACATCGTTAGCTCAAATAATCACAGCTCAGAAACTGGAACTAGTTCCACTGAAACCATTGAAAGGTGCAGTGAGCATAATTGATCACCTTGTTACGAACATGACGTTTTGATCCAAGTGAATGTTCCTTTAAAGGAACCATGTAACTAGACAAGAAGGGTGTGTATCAGCAATTTCGTATTCCAGATCAGCTTTATTGGCTAAGTTTGTGCAAAAAAGCAAGGAATTTGACTTTGTGCTCTTGGTACAGAGACATTTACATGTAAGCATAGAAAAAAAAAACTAAAGAGAACATGAAAAATGACAGAATATGTAGATGTATGTTTATATTAATCTCTCTCTATATCTGTACTGTTTCTCCAAAGAGCACCAGAGTACTATGACTGATATCTGTGTGTGTGACTGTCAGAGAGAAAGCCTGGGGGAAGAAACGCTCTGTGGAGGCTGCTTTTTGCAAACAGAACTCTGTGGTGCCTGCCTGAAGGTAAAAGTTTGAACAGACTGTCCCCTGGATGTGTGGGGCCTGCAGAAATGTTAGCCATCCTTTTTATAACCCTGGACATGTACAGATCCCAGATGGAGGGAAGGTAAGCACCGTTGACCTTTTCTGACTAACATCTCCCACAACAGGTGATACTTCTTTAATTGCCGTAGGAAATATTACGGCTCACAGACTGTTTTCCTGGTAAGCAAACTGCTGGGGGGGCTGTGATGTCCTTCACATGGTTCACCATTCGTGGAAGAGATTTTATGACCACAGACATCAGGACAGAGCTGTAGTCATTTTTTAGTCCTTTGATGATGAGTTTCTTGGGGAAGGAGAGGGAGACACCATCAGATCCTTGAGTTTTTCTGAAGTTTTCCTGACTTTCTGATGCTAAAACAGTGAACAAGTTCAGAGATGGAGAGTTGGAAGTGGGGGCTGCAGGTTGTCCTATTCTGTACATGTGGTGTATGGGTAACTAGGTGGGAGGTGTAAATGTTAGGGTTTTTTTTAAAAATATGTCTTTAGTTGATCTTCTGCAAGCCTCTCCAACCTCTAGCAGGATGATCGTGCTGTTTCTCTTGTTCTTTGATCTGCCATTCAGGATTTATCAAGTATAAAAGTGAGGGGACATTGATTTTATAATGTAGGATGAAGCAAAAGTAAAAATAAGTTCTCAGATTATTCTTTGATATTTCTCTAAAATAAATAGCTTTGGTATTTTCATACTTTGTGTAAAGAGGCATCACACTGAATGTTTCCTGTTTCAGTTCAGTTAGGATTTTCAAAAAGAAATTCTGTTTGGCAAATTGCCAGAATGAGAGGGGTTTCTCTTTTTTTTTTTTTTTTTTTTTTTTTTTTTTTTTACAAATGTGTTATTACTTTTTTTAAAATAAAAAGTTTAAGCCATTTGGATTACTATGCCTTTAAACAATCTGGAATAGCTCAGATGATGATGTCATGGCTTTGTATGCTTCTGACGACATCTCTGGATGTATTTTAAAGCGACACCTTAGATATACTCAGGGGGATAACCATCCTTTCTAGGCACTCTGATCTTCAGTTGTTTCCATAGATTTTTGATTGAATACACACTGCGCCATTCTAGCAGTTTTACTTTCTTTCTCTGAAACCAGCTGAGAGTTTCCCTGAGAGTCTCTTTGGGACTATTGCCCTGCTTGAAAAGCCACACTTCTTTCATCTGAAGATTTTTATCAAGAGTGTCCTAATATTTTTCTCTGTTTGTCCTTTCTTCAGGAACATAAAAACCTGCGTCAACTACACCCAATATGGCACTGCATTCTTTGGGTGAGGGGCAGAACCATTCTTCAGTGATACATGTTTTAAACAAGCTTAAACAGGCTTTTTCTTCAGCAGTGGAGTCTTGTTCAGTGAGTGTGCATAGAGGCCATTGTGGTTGAGAGTATTTCGTATTGTTTTCATGGGAAAAACTGTACCTTCTACTTCCAGGATTTTTTAAGCTCTTTGTGAGTGCTCCTTGGCTCTTGGACAACTCTTTTGATTATTCTTTTGACTCCTCTGTCAGAAATCTTAAGCTAGGTGACTGGATGTTCTTTTGGACTATGGCTCCAATGGTTTTCACTGAAACTTCACTTAAAAATTTCATAATTTTAGGCATGCACCTATAGGCATTGCTAGTATTATGTTCCGCAACACTAAGACTTTTTGTGGAGGTCCCTTTTCTTTTGCATTTTTTATGCTTTTCTTTACCACTCAGTGCAAAACGTTAGTAATGAGAAACCTTTTTATAGGTCATCAGCTAAAGTTAAATAGGTTGATATATATTTGTAAATACTAGCAGTAATGTTTGAAGTTTGTTTATTGGCTTTTCATGCCTTTATGAACATCCTTTTCTTCACGCGTTTAGTTCTTATTCCCTGTACCTCCTGTATCCCATTTCTTTACACCTAGTTTATGGACTAATTTATGGCTTGCTTAAGTTGTTGCTGATTTCTCTGGTGTGAATTTTATGTCAGTAGAAATATTAGAAATATGTTTTCTGAGAAAAATAAACAAAAACTTGTTCAGTACTTATTCAAGCAAATGTTTGTGTAATTTTTCCCAATACATAACAGAAATTACGAACCTCTTTTCTAAGACTAAATGGAAAGAATTATGCTTCTTTCCATTTTTGCACACACCGTATCTTCATTACCTTACTTGCACTGCAGTGACCTAGTTCTGTCTCCAGATTATGATTTCTGACAGGTGAAAAAGGAAACTATTGCTCAGAAATGCAAATTACCAACCATGGCCATGATCTTGGAATAATTGGACCATGTTGTAACTGAACTGACAATACAAAGGGAAACAAAAAGTAGAGCTAAACAGCACACGTCAGCACTGCATCATATTCTCTCCTTCTCTGATGACTGAACCACTGCCAGGCCAAGGATCAACGATATTCATCACTCAAGCCAAGGCTGAGTTTCTTGTGTGTCGTAAGATGACTAAACAAAGAGGTGGACCATGGTTTGAAACATGGTGATTCATCTGTGACATTAACCATCCAGCTCAGCTTTGAATTTACTGTCTAAAAGAGAGCAGAGGAGCTCAGGCAGGCAGAACTACCCCCTTCCTCAGAGCGGAGACGGAAGATGAACATTGACTCTCTGGAGACCAAAATGTTATGTGTTAGTCACCCTCTTGACTGGAACGTGGAATGATTTGTTTGCACAATATTGGAAAAAGTAGCTCATATGTACAGCAAAAAAGGCAATTCTTCTCAAG
Organism: Anableps anableps; assembly: GCA_014839685.1. NCBI lineage: Eukaryota > Metazoa > Chordata > Actinopteri > Cyprinodontiformes > Anablepidae > Anableps > Anableps anableps. The sequence goes on along the minus strand of CM026067.1, from coordinate 8,049,191 downwards.
TTATTGGCTCTTTTTGTCTTCTCCCCAGTAAAATGTTCTACCTGCCAAGCAATCCTGTCTTTTCTGTGAGGGTTCAGAGTCTTGAGCAATTTATTTATTTTATCCAATTTTATCTCACTTTTGAAACTTTGTTTCACAAACATTGTGGCTCCTTCATGTTGTGCAAACTGCACTGTGCATCTTCTCTCCCTGGCCTTTACTGCACCCACAGTACACAGCACAGTTAAATGGTAGCCGTTAATTTGCAGGATGTTGCAGTTGCCATGTGTTGCATTCCGTATGATAATTTTCAATTTCATTTGCAGGAGTTTCTCTCCAATGACCTTTTCAATCAGAGCTGCAAAAGATGCTCCACGAAACAACGGAAGTGTTTTCTGCTGATTTAATTAGACTCCTAACACCGCAGAATGAAAATTATGGTTTCCTTGTAACTTGTTTCCATGTAGATGCATTAAATCAGTTTCTAATAGCTTTTGAGTCTTCAAACATTTTATGCAACCTATGTTTCAATTCAGACTTGAAAGAAAACAGTAAAAAAAAAAAAAAAAAAGTCTCAATACGTGGTTCAGAATGTAAACACTGTAGAATAAAAACACAGCTCCCTCTAGTTCCCATTGGCCAAGGGATGCAGTGTTCCTTTTCCACTTTGAGAAGATGGGATTTTCCACCACATGGAACTCCAGGATGTTTTATCATGATGACAATGTTTAAGGTCTTGTCCTCTTAAGCTGGCTTTCAGTAGGCTCCCATCTACTGATTCATCTAACCTGCTCCTCCTTATTTGTTTTATTTTATATTTCAGTTTTGGGTGTTTTTGTGGTTAAAAACACAAATTAAGTGGTATACATACTGTACCAAAACAAAGTACAGTAAAGTTGTAAAGTAGAAAGATTTCCCCAACAAATCTAGCAAAATCTAGAAACTATGATTTGTATTTGATTCATTACCCTTTATTCGGGTACCCATAAATGAAATTTAGTCCACCTGAAGAAAGTACTCTGGTCAGATCATACCAAAACAGAATTTTTTGCCCAACATGCACAAATATCACCCTAGAAATCTCATCCCCACTTTGACGCATGGTGGTGATAGCATTATGTTTTGGGGATGCTTTTCTTTATCTGGCACTTAAACAAGCTAGGAACACAAGAACAAGGCTAGACACTTGGCAAGAGCTACAATAGTAACTGTAGGATCAAAGCACATTCATATATTAGAATGGCCCAATCAAAGCCGAGACCTAGATTTAATGGAGAAGGAGTAAAAATCATGCTTACAGACCCCCTGTCTAATCTGAAATTGCTTTAGATGTGCAACACAGGTAGAGACATATCCAAAGGTTTTCTTTCCACTTCACAAATATGCACCATGTCGTTTTAGTCCATCATTGAAAATCACAATGAAATTCATAGAAGTGTGTGGTTGTAACGTGATAAAATGTGAACAAATTAGGGGATATTAATACTTTGCAAGCCAACTTATACTATGAATTCCCAGTATTTTCCTTTGACTTTGTGTCAGTTGACTTATTTTTGTATTATATACATGTCAACAAAAAGCAAACAAAACTAGAATTTTTGTAAAACATCTGTATTCATCATCACTCTACATTCATTGCATTTCAGAAGTGTCTGTGTTTGGTACCATCACATATTGAATGTTAAGTTTAATCAACACTTCAGCTTTCTGTGCCTGCTGGCAGTGGCAGGAAAAAAAGCCCCTCTATGGAAAGTCTTCTTGTGCTTCAGGCCTTCGTCTAATCCTTTTCCACGTGAAAGTGAGCCTGTTTATGCTTACAGTTAGAAGTGTGTGTGAATTATTTCTACCACTTCAAATCCCAGTGGTAATTACAGTGATGGGCAATAAGCTTCGGTCTTTCCTTGAAGATGAAATGTGAACGACTGCGTGTGGTAGCTGCAGAAGCAGAGCTAAGATCAATCAGTTACACAGATTAGGCATAATGCACTGATGTGTAACTCTCAGACTTATAGTAGTTTACATGGATGATCAGAGCAAACTCCCGTCTCTGAGAGCTGCTTTAATTTATTCTTTTTTTCCCCGTTTTTTAGCTTTTATATAAACTCACACTTAAAATCATCTATGCTTTGACAACTCAAAACCGTGTCCTTTAATTTATAAGGAAGTAAATGCACACAGATTTATCCTTTTCTGCAGGGATGAGCAGTAAATGATGTAGGTCATACAATGTTTGTGTTGCAGTCAGGGTAATTTTTTTTATTCACATTGTTTCTTAGCAATATTTAAATATTATCTCCACAACTAAAACTGTGAATGCAATGAGGTGAACTAAACTGAAACAGACTTTATAAAACTGTATTGGGTTGAACTTAACCTAACAGCTTGGACAAGTTGGAGCCTGAACTCCCTACTGAGTCCATCTGTTTTTGACACAGCCAACAGTGTTCTTTTCGACATGTGTCTGCGCTTCACTGGTGAAGTGCTTACTGCTTAATGAGAAAAATTAAAGGTTATTTAACCATTTAAATAGTTTTTCTACAAACAGCAACATTGACAACAACTCCATGACCAAAAATGATATATATGAAACATTTCAAATAAGCAAACTATGACAGAAAGCACCTCCAGTTAGTGATAGGTACTAACTCGTTATTGGCAGGTTGAATACAAAAAAAAAAAAAGCATTATTTTCTATTTGTGTGGATCCAACGTCACAACATACATCCTTTGATGCCCTTTATTTTTGAAGTCAGGAAAAATGGAAAATTGATACCTAAACGGGAATAATTTTAACATTCTTTTCTTTCAAAATCCAGACATCATCCAGAACTTCCAGCAGGTGTTTTTCTTTTACTGTCAATGTTTGTCCCTAACAATTGTTAGATTTAAAGACGCTTCGCTCAAGTGAGTTTGCATGTCATAAAGTCATTAGAAAGAGTCCTCAAGTCGGATCAGGCCAGTAAAAGCCTGATTGATGAATCTCTAATCAAGATTGTGTTATTTTCAGATGAACTAATTTCATTTTTCTGATCCTGCCTGCTGAAGGGTAAACTTTACCCACATGGTAAACCCCTGACTACTGTACAGAAGCACTGAAACACTGGCCTTCATCCCCAAAGTGTACACACAGTGAGTAGAAAGGGATGAGTAACTAATTTTCACTACCATTGTATTTCTGCTACTTATATATATATATATATATATATATATATATATATATGAGGCACATTTGGGAAAATAATTAAACACATTTCTTCTAAGTCAATGAGTGGCCATATCTGTTGATGCCAGAGGTCCTTGGTGCTTAATGTGCTGAGTCTTGCCTGGAGGCTTTAGATGAATGACACAGAGTCAGGCTTAACTGGGCATTAGAAAAAGAAGGTCACTCCACATATTTTTAGCACACATGCACCAGAGATACAGAAGTCAAAGTTTTTTAAAGCTCAGACATATCAGACCTTAACTTATTTTTAACTGCTCATAGGGAGCAGTTTTTTAAACATGCAGTACCTTATAGAAGTATCCATACCCTGCAAACTTTCTCAGATGATGCAATGTTGGAACCACAAACACAAATTTATTTTTAATGGGATTTTATGTAACATTTGCCCCAGAGCAGAATTGCTGATTTATGCGTATTATGAATTTGGAGGATGCTTATGTAGGTTCCGACCCTCATAAGATAAGGATCATGACCTAAAGAACAAAATACTGAGACACAAGAAATTGATAGACTCTTACAAAAGAAGTCTGAATGCTACAAGTGAAGCAAAAGGTGCTGCAACAAAGTTTTCATTCAACAGTTTAGTTTATTTAGGATCCACATTTAGTTGCTCAATACTGTCGCTGTTCTTACAGTGGTCCACACATCACATGATTTAAATCACTAAAACAGTTTTAAGAAATTAAATAAATACAAAACAAAGCAAACAATAATAAATAAAAAAAAAAAACCTCATGGAAGACAACATGGCAGAATACATGTAATTCTAGGTAAAACATGGTTAAGTCCTTAAATTAAAAAACTCATGAAATCCCGAAGCATAGCTCTAAATCAAAGCTTCTTACCGATCTTTTATCATATAAAAGTTTAAGAAATAAGGTGGCTTCAAACTTGCGTAAAGCTAAAGCTTCCTATTATCATCCACTTATAGAAAATGCAAAGGGTGACACGACTCTATTGTGGAAATGCTTAAACAATCTAACTAATAATAAAATCAAACCCAAGGATGTTACGGAACTTTCTATAAATGGTGAAACTATTACAGATAATACAATCATGGCAAATGAATTTAATTCTTATTTTGTGCAATAAGTGGCAGAATTAATGCAACAATTTCTACCAAATATTTCAACACAGGTTGATACTTATGGCCAGGAGGTGTTGCAAGATTATTTTGGCATTCAACTGAAAGACATATTGTGCAAATCATTATAAAACTATCTAATTTGAATTCAAACAATGCCTATAGTATAAACTGTAGATTTCTAAGGAAATAAACAAATATTTTAGTTAAACCACTGACACATCTTGTCAACTTGTTGACTAGTACTTCTACATTTCCAACAAGATGGAAAAAAGCAGTTGTGCCAATATTCAAAGACAGAAGACAGGACTCTATGTACAATTATCGGCCTAGATCAATTCTGCCTATATTGTCAAAAGCATTGGAAACAAATGGTAGCGATGCAACTGACTGATCATTTGGAAGCCAATCAGTCCCTCCATCTGTCACAATTTGGTTTTAGACCTGGGTACTCAGCCGAGATTGCAAATTGTTGCTTGGTTGACGATATGAAAAGGTACCTTGACCAGGGAAAGGTAGTTGGGGCAGTATTTTCAGACCTTAGAAAGGCTTTTGACACAGTATGCCGCTTTTAATCTAAAATGCCATTTTTAAAAATTTCTAACGAGACATTGAATTGGTTTACTTCATATCTTCAAGACAGGTAGCAATGTGTTAAAGTGGCTCAGGAAAAATCCTCTTTTTAGAAATCAAAAGGGAACCTCCACATGGTTCCATATTGGGACCACTGCTATTTAGTCTCTTCATAAATGCCTTACCTGCAACATGCAATGGTTGAACTTGTCAATAATATGCAGACGATGTTGTTTTTTATGCGCCCGGTAAGATGTCAGCTCAAGCTGCAGATGTACTGTCTGCTTATACGGCAGAGGTGAATCAATATTTAACCAAAAATGAACAAGTAATTAAAAGTTATTAAATAAAACAGTATCAATGTGTTTTTCAATTAGAACACAACATGTAGAATAACATTTTCAAACTGATTTTCAGAACAAAATCATAAATTATGTCACAGGATTAAAATATTTTGGGTTGTTTTTTGACTCACAATTAAAATTTGGGAATCATATCATGAACATCTCTAAAACAATAAAAAGAAACCTCAATTTCTTTAAGTTAATTAGACCTTATATTCCTACATCAGCTGCTCTTCAACATATACATACCATGATATTCATTCATATATCATATTGTATCACAACATGGGCCCAGGCCACTATGACAGCCATTCAACCTATTTCTTCTTTAAATAATCAAACAATGAAAGTAATGGATAAAAAGCCAAAAAGATTCCATCATTGCCATATCTTACAGAAATATAACCTAATGAATTTTAAAAGTAGTGTGATCTAGATTTTTTAAAATTAATATTTAAGTGTATTCATAATTTAGCTCCAGAGCCACTTAGTATAAATATCCAAAGGCAAAGTAGCTATAGAGTTACTAGAGGTTCTAAAGATCATAATTGTAAAACTCCTTTATGTAGGACTTCGTTTGGCCAGACTGCATTCTCATAAAAGCACAGTATAAAGGGATTAATTGCCCCCAGACTTAAAGGCCATTACTGATTTCAAAATTTTCATCCATATGACTTAATTTTGGCAAAAAGAAAATCAAAATTGTGTTCATTTGTAATATGTTTCAGTGAGTGAGAAAGTAAATGTGGAAGTGTCTGAATAAGTGAATTAGTTTTACATTGTTTAGAACATAAATGGAGTTTGGTGTGTCAGTGTGAGGAGATATGGTTATGTGAGGGTGTATGTATGTGAGTATGTCTGAGGATGGTGAGGAAATGTGAGGATGCATGTATGATCATGCAGGTAGATAAATGTATGTGTTTTTTATACTATGTTTGTTTATATGAATTTATGTAAGCCTATTTTATAGAAATACTCAACCAGGGACAGGAGTTGAGAATTAGCTATAGCTATATCCCCCCTGCAGCGCATCAGTTGCATACTTTGATCTGTTACTATGTTTGTATGCACTGTCCCTGTCAAATAAATGAATTTTTTTAAAAAAAAATTAACTGTAGTGGAATATATTCAGTTCACAACCAGTAACTTACATTGTTTACAGTTTGCTAAAACATTGTTTCATCTGTCCTTTAAAATTTTTACTGTCATTAAATATAAGATCAGTTGGCATTAATTTCCAGAGTTGCATACCACAGAACAGCACAGTTCTTTAATGTGCATTAGTTCTAACTTTTGGCAAAATTCATCTCTTTTTAATAGCATGCCTAGTAAAATTAAAATGTGTGTTTTGTATGTGTATTTTAAACAATATATTTAGAAATAAAATCACAGGTGTTCAGGTACAAACAATTTTTCTGAAAAACACAAGTAGTATGCAGCTTAATCTATCTTTAATGGAAAAACATCCTAACATGACATGGCTTTTTCTGACACTGGTAGAGTAATGACAACAAAACACAATGCGAGCTGCTCTTTTTTTTAGTAATTTGAAGTTTATTCATATATTATGTAAGTCCACGAGACCAAACCATAGGACAGTAATTCAAAAGAGATTGAGTTATTGCTCCTACAGCATTTGACAAAAGTAGTCCTGTACTTCATCTAATAATTGCTCTACTCATTTAAGTAATGATGTTTTTAATTTGTTTAAACCATGATAATGTGCTATCTATGGTGAGGCCTATGAGTTTTGCTTCTACTACCTGCTAAACATGAACATCACCTACTCTTAATTTTAAAATTGGACTATTTTTATAATCCGATATTTTGATCCAAAAACAATACTTTTGGTTTTTACAACACTGAGCACTCATCTATTTGAATTGATCCACTGCGCCACTGTCTTAAACTCCTCAACTAATTTTAGATTTAATTCTTCTGTTGTTGTTGATTACATGTATACTGTGGAATCATCGGCATACACTGCAATTTTTGCTGCATTAAGTACAAAAGGTAAATCATCAGTATAAATAGTGTACAGTAATGGCCCAAGTGAACTTCCCTGGGGTACCCCACGTTGTGCACACTTATACAACTCCATTTTTGCAGCTTTTTTTATTACTATGTATTTTCCTCAAACTGTTGAATTGTGTAGAATATGTGTCACATTAATAGTCATCATCTCATCTCCTTATCATCATACTACGCCAGTACACTCCAGTACACTCCAGTACACTCCATGATGATGTGGTCTGGTCTCTGTGTGAGACACATCATTCTCTTCTTTACGGCTCTAGTTGTGTGTTTAGAATCCTTTTGCAGCTGCAGAGTAAATCTGCAACAGATCACATCCTTCATTTCACTTTCGGTATACTCTGGGGAGGAAGAGCTGATTCATAGGGTCAGGTGTGTTGGATAACTGAAGAAGAGGAAGAAATCTACCTGGATTTATGTATTAACTTTATAGACAAGCCTTGCAGTTGCAGTTAATTAAACCAGAAATGAGTGGTCGGTGAAGTAAAGAGTTAGCATGCCAGTTGGAGGGACGTCCGATGTCTGACATCTGCAAAGACCAACAGCCAGCAACATTTGGCTGGTCTGAACGGTCGCTAATCCATCCCTTCATCTGAAAGACCCATCAACATTATGTCTGTTGTTCTCTTTGTTTGGCAACAACACAGTGTCTGCTGATTAAAAACCTTTTACATCACATAGTCATCTGCAGGTTTTAATTACACATCTCATCATACGAGAGACAAAACATCTAATCTGAAAATGAAATTTATTCCATGTTTTCTTTCTTTCTCTCATCTGTTTAAACAAACAGACGACAGCTGAATGGCATCTGGCATGGATCTCTGTAGATTCAAACCAAATTAGGCCCAGGGTACATCTCCACTATTTGATCTGAAATCTTTCAGCTCAGCCTTGTGCAGGGGACGAGATGTTATTCTCTCCTCGTTAAAACCACATCCCTTGTTATCGTTAAAGCAATTATCGTATAGGGAAAAAAGGCGGATAATAACGGCTCAGTGATCCTGTCCTTCTAGGTTTGATTCCTGTTAACAGCCTTTCTCACTGTCAGCCTGCCTAATCATCTTCTGTTTCACTTCCTTCTCTGCACTGATTTTTAATTCCTTCAAGATTTATTTGGATCTAGCTTTAATTCTTGAATTATTTTGTTACTTCATCTCAACAGACAACTTAAGATTTAGATTAACATTACAGTGCCTCACTAAAGTATTCACGGCGGTTGAATTTGTTCACATTTTCTCACATTGTAGTCCCAAATTTTGAAGAATTTTAGTGGGAATTTATGACCAGCATAAAATAGTGCATTATTGTGGAGTAAAAGAGAACAAATACATGGTTTTTAACAACTTCTAAAGAGGAACGATCTAGAATCAGCTCGCAGCCTCAGTTATTACAACTAGAAACTAGTGATCAGGCCTGAAATCTGTCTGTAGTGATGGAATCAGACCTGAACCTTCAAGGACACATAAAGAGAGTCACAAAGTCAGCCTTCTATCACCTGAGGAACATTTCCAGGATTAAAGAACTAATTTCTCAACAAGATCTAGAGAAATTCATCCATGCATTTATCTCTAGTCGCATTTATTACTGCAACAATGTCTTCACAGGTCTGCCCAAAAAATCAATCAGACAGCTGCTGCTGATCCAGAACACTGCTGCTCGTGTTCTCACTAAAACTAGGAGGATAGAGCACATCACCCCAGTTCTACAGTCCTTCCACTGGCTCCCCGTTATTCAAAGAACAGACTTTAAACTACTTCTGTTAGTTTATGAATCACTGAACGGCTTAGCAGCAAAATACATTAAAGACCTGTTGTCACTGTATCAACCTTCCAGACCACTCAGGTCTTCTAGTTCTGGTCTGCTCTGCATCCTCAGAACCAGAACCAAACATGGAGAAGTGGCATTGAGTTTTTATGCTCCACAAATCTGGAACAAACTTCCAGACAACTGCAAAACAGTTGAAACACTGAGTTCCTTTGAATCAAGGCTAAAAACCCACCTGTTTAGAGCTGCCTTTGATTAGTAGTAAGTAGAACATTGAACTGTATTTGCTTGATGAGCCTAATGATTTTGATGCATTGATACTTGCTCGATGATTTTGATAACTGTCATGTGTATTTGCTTGATGATTTTGATACATTATTGACTGGTGTTTTTTATGATATGAAACACTTTGAACTGCCTTGCTGCTGAAATATGCCATACAAATAAACTTGCCTTGACTAGGTTTACAGGGCATTGTATAGAAGAAAGGAAAATAATAAAGATACATCTATTGACTCCTACTGCAGCTCTGCATAACCTAGGCTGTTCAGTGCTGTTTCTCCTTCAGAAACACACAGGCCAGTGAACAAATCAGACTTAAAGTGGAGTTCAGTGTTTTGTCCAAGAGCACCTTGATGTGAAAAGATATGGATCAAAGCACCAACCTTTCTAACGACAGATGACCTCTTCCTGTCCTTCCTCTGGAGATTCATCTGAGGTTTTCTGAGTGGAAAGGTCTATGTTATGGGATCTCCCTGGTGTCTCTAAATGTCTGTTAAAGAATAATTGTATGATTTATGACTCAAAGATATTTTTAAGTACGAAGGGTCTTTGTTAGTATCAAAAAGTACATAATGCACAATTTAAAATAATATAATCAATTGTTTCTATATTTATTATATACAGTGGGCAAAAAAGGTATTTAACACAATACAATTTTTCATAGTAAACATATTTTCACCAGGTGTTGGTAACAACCCAAGTAAGCCATGCATAGAAAGAAACCAAAACAAATAAGTTCAGAAGTTAAGTTATGTGTAATAATCTGAAATAACAGATGGAAAAGTATTAAACATGCTTACTGATATTTATTTAATACTTAGTACAAAAGCCTTTGTTGGTAATGGCAGCTTCAAAGCCGCCTCCTGTATGGAGAAACTAGTCGCATGGCATTGGTTTGCCACAAACCACTTGTGAAGACAAGTGGTTTATGTCTCTTGAACAACTCTTATGATAATTCTTTTCACTCTTCTGTCTGAAATCTTGCAAGGAGCTCATGGTCATGGCCAGTTTATGGTCAAATGATGTTCTTTCCACCTCTGGATTATGGCCCCAACAGTGCTCACTGGAACATTCAGAAGTTGATAAATCCTTCTGTAATCAAGGCCATCAGAAAGTTTTGTCTTTAGAGAGTTCTTTGCTTTTACCCATAATTAGATGTTCATTAGATGTTCCTTGTGTGACATCTTGGTAATGACACATCTTTTTATAGGCCATCAGTTCGGACTGAACCAGCTTTCTGATCACTGGTAGACTTCAGCTCGTGTCTTGGCTTTCCGTGCCTTTTTCCACCTCCCTTTCTGCATGTGTTTAATACTTTTTCCCGGTGTTATTTCAAATTATTAAACAAAACCTAATTACTGAACTTATTTGTTTTGGTTTCTTTCTATGTATGGATTACCTAGGTGGTTACCAATACTTGGTGAAAAATTGTGATGTGTTTAATACTTATTTTACCTGCTGTATCATACTGTAACTTGTAGGGCACGGCAGTTGATAGCATTGGTGCCTTACAACAAAAGGTCCTGGGTTTGAATCCCAACCTGGGGACTTCCTGCATATAGCCTGCATGTTCTTCCTGTGCATGTGTGGGTTCTCTCTGGTGACCTATCCTGGGTATCCCACAACTCACGCTTAATGAAAGCTGGAGATAAACACCAGCCCCCCTGCAATGTTGAAACATAACAAAATAAAATATAATAGATGCAGTGGGATTAAGCCATCAGTTTTACAGTACAATGGGAAAAACCTGTAAATACACTGTGTCTTCTCAGTTAAATCTCCCAGGAGTTAGCAAAGACATGCCCCATTATTTTTATGCCTCATCTCAGCTGTAGTTGAACTATTTGTGCCTCTCGCAGGACAAACCGAAAATGTGTTTTTCAGGTACGGCCTGCACACACAGCTAAATATGCTGTTTTGTTTCATCTCTTAATTGCCAAAAGAAATGCTCCATGAAACACACCAAATGTGTTCCTGTGAAACAGTTCACATTTTCTCCTAATTGTCTTCTTGGGAATTTTGTTGGTACTTTCCCCATGCGGTGATCAGAGACTTTAGAGAAGAAAGTCAGATTTAGTTTTTTTCCCTTGATGATAAAGAGAAACAAAAGTTTTTTGTGTTGTTTCAGTGGATCCTGACGCTGTGGGTAGTTGGATAAAAAAAAAAAACCCATATAATATTTACTTTAAATACATTTGAAACTTGTCTGTTCCTGATACCATTTTCCTGCCAACAAAATCATTATAATACAACATTTTGTGTGGTTTCATCACTAAAGCATCAAAATCAGACTTCTGTCTGTTTTCTTTGTCTGGATCTCTTGCAGATGAATAATATAATTGGTATGTTGTCTATTCTGCTTGAGTGGAATCTGTTTGTTGTATGTGAATCAAGTCCAGATGCAACTGTTTCCCAGAACCCCTTGCTGGTTATTGAAACCCTCAGTCACAGGAGAAAATGGTGCAAACAGAATTTAATGTGTTAAACAAACAGCATTGGGGAAAAATATAGAACTATGTGGAAAGTGCTTTCAATATGAATGATTGCAGATTTGGCCAGGAGTTTACATATGCTAATCATTGTTACAAATGTTATGTCACTTTTGGACTTTTATTGATGCATCTCAAGCATTTTTTCCCAAAAAGACCGGATTGCAGTGATGTAAAAAAAAAACAAAAACAAAAACCAAGAATTGGGTTCACATGTTCAAGTTTATTGTTGATTTTCTATCATTCACACAGGATCAAATTTAGGCATCAAAAAGGTTCTGTCATAATCCTGACTGACTATATGGCCACTCTTCATATCGGCAGACTACAGGGGATCAACCTGGCTGAGGAGAGTTTAATCTTTATCCTGTTAAAATACTCTATTTGGTTCAAGTGTCAACCACTTAGATATGTGCCAGTGCCTCTAACAGGAGACTATTCCAACTGCATGATGCTACCACCACCATGCTTGAGCATTAGTTCAGCGTTTAAAAGCCTCACCTTGTTCCTTCAGAAAAACTTCTTGTAATTGACTAAATTACTCAACCTTTGTCTCATCTGACTTTTTGTCTCTACAAGGCAGCAGTGAGATTGTGGAGACTCTGGCCTAGTTCACACGTATCCGGACCTCTGGGAAAACAGATTTTTTTGTGTTTTGGCCTTTCATCTAGACAGAAACTCTATTTTATTCAACTAAAGCCGGATATTTATGATAACTCTGACCAAAGTGGAGATTTGAGATAACTCTGTATTTGTGATTGTGTGTGTATGTGGGAAAACAGAGTCTGTGCATTACAGTATGCGACAAATACTGCGCCACTATATTCACATACTTGCTTTGCCAAGATTCTTAATCAACATCGTCTTGCATTTTAATAGCTTTATATTCTAATACGCTATTAAAAGTTGTTCAATCTACATTTCTGTCCACACAAAATAACCTCCTGGCGCCATGTTTAATTTCTAACAGATAGTCATGGTTGTTTTGAAGCATTCTGATTGTCTGGCATATCTTTTAACTTTGTGCTACACTACCCCCTGTGGGTGTGGCATGTTTAAAACAACGCTGAGGGCCAGATTTGTGTGAGTTCATGTGGATGGAAATTTTTCTGAAACTACAGAAGCCGAGAACGGTCATACTTGCATGTTTATTTTCCCGATGGTTAATTCGATCCCGTATGACATTACGTATGATGTACGATATTATTTTTTAAAATGATGTGGTGCAGATGTTCGTTTTTATAATGCGTACAAGGCCTCCGTCTTTTCTGCGTCAAGTTGTCAATTTTGGAGCAGTGCCTCTTTCTTAGTGGTACCATTCAGTCCATATCAATGTTAAACTCTTTAGTTTTGTTTTACCTTTCACTTCATGGCGAGTTTGAGCCTTAGTAGTTCCTGGGTCGTTCTTTGAACACTCAACCAAATTTCCTTTAATCCACTGTGATAATTTGGATCAGATGATTAAAAATGGAAATAACTGGGTGATCCAAATGGATAGTGCTTTGTCTCTCCATCTCTACACCGAATGTCGCTCCTTTTTATCTTTAGCCCTAAAAGAACAATTTCACATCCAAAGTGGAAAAGAAAACGTACCTTGATTTGATGCTTGAGTACAAACTCATTTGGAACAGCATGTGCATTCCAAAATAAACGTTTTATGACTGTGGGAAGAAGCTCAGCAAAATCCCACACGGATATAGAGAGGAAGTGCAATCTCTACTTATATGTCTCCAGCCAAGATTCATATTTCCACTCATGCTGAGGAGCACACAGTTGCAAGCCAACCCATCATGCAGCTCTGAATGTTAAAAAAAAAAAAAAAAAAAAAAAAAAAAAAAAAAAAAAAAAAAAAGCAAAACTGTTTCTATTTGCTTACAATTTGTGTCCTTATTTGTTTGTGCTATTGAATTGGGTCTTCTTAGAAATTCATTTTTTTAGGTTTGGTTAAGGAGGCTGTGAAATGCCAATGCAGATCAGGGGAAGGAGTTGTTCTTAACAAAACCTCTACAACTGTCCTCAACTAACAATTTCTCTGTTCTTTGTATAACCTCGAACTAAAGCAAATCTGAAATTTAAACATGAAATACTTGAGCTCAATTATAGGGATGGCCCTTTATACAAACAATGAACCCCAGCTGTGGGTGGCACTGCTGGAGAGAAAAGAACTGTCAACAAGTGTTTCAGCACAACCCCCCAATGGCAGTTCTTGCTTGGATGGCACTCTGGGTTTATACCTTTTTCTGCAACTCAAACACCCCCAGCCCACTCTGGCGACCTCCACACATCCAAATTCAAAGATCTGCTTCCAAGTGCACCTACATTTACAGAAAAGTATGCAACATGCATATGACACCTCATTTCAACACATTGTTACTAGAACTGCCAAGTGCTTAAAGGTTATAGAGGTAAATATGGTTCTTTAATTGAGTAGAAAAAGAAACCCTTGTTTTTACTTCGTGAACACCTTTTGAAACCTGATGCAACATAAACATTGCACCAAGACATCTTAACATATTCTTTATTGTCAGTGAAATAAAATAACTAATAAATAACCAAAGCTTTATAGGCCTATTTTTGGAATGTTTTCGGGCCTGATATAAAAATTAGAAGTCCGACTCAAAACAAAAAGTATCACCTGCCTTCTGAATCCTCGTCTCATGAACTAGTCACAACATGCGCAGGTTTGGTTCGGTCTCGAGATAGAGGTGCTAATAGGGGCTGCGGAGTCTAATTACGTTTTTTCTGGGGGGTTAAAATTAAAGACTTCGCGGCGAAGCTCGTGCTCCACGGCACTGACCGAGGCACGCGGGATGCGAAGAAGCTTGTGCGCGCGCTCACTAATAGAGCATCTGAGACATGGACGGTGGAGGGAGAGAGAATGATAAAAAAGGACTCCACTGGGTGCAGGGACACATCTGCGTGGGCAGACCGGGGGACAATCTGTGGATAAACAGAATATTCTGAAAGAGAGCACGCGGGACGCAGCCGTGCATGGAACAGCATTTACTTTGGATTTAATTCATTTTAATTTTGTTTTGTTTTCTCTATCTACAGTAGGCTATAGACATTTCCCGAATGTAAGTATATTGACATTGATTTATTCCCCCCATTACTTTAAGTGTAAGTTTACATTTACTCTTAATGTTTTGAAACGTGTGGTCAGATCGAAGTAAAATAAAACCTGTAACATATCAATCATTTGACCGTAACACAATTCATAACCCTTAGAGAATTGTGGTAGCTTGTGTGCACAACTGTGTTTTTATAGATGCTATAATCAATGTGAAAAATGCGGTACAGTTTTGACCCGGTAATATACTGAGGTTTACCTGCTTTTCTTAGTCAAAAAAAATCTGTTGCCATAAAAGTCTTGAAAACATGCTTTTTGTGTTTTTAATAAAACAATAGGCTATATATATATATATATATATATATATATATATATATATATATATATATATATATATATATATATATATATATAATAGTAATAGAATACTGTAGAATTTCTGTTCAGTGTCAAATGACCTGGTGTATTTTGAGATTTTTGATAGAGATGATAAACTGTTTCAGTACACACACACACACACACACACACACACACATATATATATATATATATATATATATATATATATATATATATATATATATATATATATATATATGTGTGTGTGTGGCCATATTTTTAGTGTTTACACTACTACTAACATAAAGCATACCTAATAGTCATTGATTTTAGATGACAAAAAGCAAAAAGTGGTAGAAAGCTCTTTGGAGCATACCTTTTTAAATGTCCCTCCTGAGTGCTGGTATTTCCCTGACAAATTGACACCCTGGCAGTGTGCCATGTACCTGCACAAAACACTGTCATTATCTTTAAATATTCAGTCTGTTGCAAATTTCAAGCCATTGTTTATATTTTACTGTCATTTTACTCCTGATTCTACAAAAAAAGGATAAAAGAAAGAAAAGCTGCAACAAATGTTTCTATTTTTTTAAATCTTGGCACATTGTAAAAGCTTACTCTTAGAATAAAAAAAAAAAAATGCAATACAGTTAGTTCATTTTTTTCAAGTAAACATACTGAAAATCAGCTGATTTGATATTTTAGTATAGACATTATTTTAGCCTCCACAAAATGCTTATATTTTTGTAATACCATAGCCATTGTAATATTCAGAAGAGATGGTTGTGCAAAAGTTTAATTGAATTAGTTTTGAAATAAAACCTTTCTAAAATATGATTTGGAAACATTCCATTTCTGTGCTGTTGACTGAATAATAAGGTAGCGGATGATCCAAACGTATGTTGCAGATATTTAAAGAGGGACACATGAGCATATTTATATAATCACGAACTAAATACTCTTCAAAACTAGTCTTTTACATTCTTGGATTTACAATCAAAATAAAAAATACTATGCATATAACACTTTTTAGCTTAGAGTGGGGTGTGACTTCCATTATGAATTCAAAGGTGATCAAACAATCTGCAAATTTCTTCTGAGCAGCAAAATTCTGCTAAACCTGTTGAGACAATTTTCCTGTTAAAAGTGCCATGCAGCCTACTAATCTTGATTGGTCTCTAGGTGTTGCTGCAGGAAGTGCTGAAAATTCAATACTCCAGATCCCCTTCCATCCACCTAATGTGATTTGGTAGAGCGAAGTGTCTTTCCACCCCAGTGAGCATCAGATGTGTGTCCTCCTCAGCAGACTGCTCTATCCCTGGCAGCCTCTGTATTACTCACACAGCTAATTTCTGGCCTTGAAATGCAAATCCATGCAGATAAAACTTTGGCTTAAACTTCGTGAATATAATTTTATGTATTATGTTTGCTCTCTTTCCCTTTGGCAACACAAGCCTCTGTGTTCCTGAATGAAATGCTGACTCCATGCTGAGGGTCAGAAAATGAACGCCTCTTCCTGCTGCAATCCTCCCATCATCATGTATCAGCAAAGTTCAGGATCTGACCTCAATGCCAGTTGTGACCTCATGGCTCCTCACTGCAATTGGACAGTCGTGGACAGGACCCCACAGCTACCTACTTTTTCCACAGCGGCAAAAGTCAGAGTGATCGTTACCTTCATCCTGTGTGGCATATCCATTCTCTGCAATCTGGCTGTGCTTTGGGCAGCGAGCGGCCACAGACGCAAATCTCATGTCCGTGTGCTGATTGTGAACTTGACTGCAGCTGATCTCTTGGTTACCTTCATCGTGATGCCCGTGGATGCTGTTTGGAACATCACCGTTCAGTGGCTGGCTGGAGACCTGGCCTGCAGGTTCCTGATGTTCCTCAAGCTGCAGGCCATGTACTCCTGTGCTTTTGTCACAGTGGTGATAAGTCTGGACAGACAGTCAGCGATCCTCAACCCTCTGTCGATAAGCATGGCTCCGAAGAGGAACAGGATCATGCTGATGGTGGCGTGGATAATGAGCGCTCTGCTCTCAGTCCCTCAGGTGAGGATGCACGTTATCAGCTGATGATATTGAAAAATATATTTCAAAGAGAGATGCGTGCATAAGGTTCCTACAGGCACGCCCGCGATAGCCTCTTCTCTTCCTCCTTTCATACTGACCTAGAAGTATTTGAAACCAAACTCAGGAAATATATATGCAGCCTGCATACATACATACACACACACACACACACACACACACACACACACATATATATATATATATATATATATATATATATATATATGTGTGTGTGTGTGTGTGTGTGTGTGTGTATGTATGTATGCAGGTATGTATGTCTCTGTGTGTGTGTGTGCGTGAAAAATACTTGTTTTCTAAAATTTAAGAAATACTTTTTTGAAAGGGAAATCAAATGTTGAACTCAAATTATTCAACATTCTTCACAGAGTTCTTGTAGATCATATCTTGAATAATTTGAGCTACAACATTTAATTTTCCTTTGGCATCAATAAATTATTTCTGAATTCAAATCTGACTGTGATAGAGCTATTTTTTGCAACACAGAAAAGGAAAAAAAAAACAGTGTTTAGATGTACAGATTTGGTGGAAACATATCTGAAAGTTCTTGCAGGTGTAGTTGCAGTGAAATGTAGTTCAGTGTTTTGGCACAGTGCAGCTGAATACAAATGCACTTCAAGCTTTTGATATTTGGAGTGTGTTTGTGAGGGTCAGTGTTTAAGAACTGTCACTGAATCTCGACTGGATGTAGGTCTGGACTTTCTAACCCATGATTATGTTTTGATGTAACCCACTCCATTGTTCCTCTATTTATTTAGGGTTGTTGTCCAGTGGGAACAGTGGCGGTGCCAGGGGGAGCTATAGAGTGGTGTAGCTCTTCCTGGATAAGACATAGCACTTCCATAGTAGCCCCAAGAAAATAGTATTTTTTTTTAAATTATTTGATATAATTTTGAATAAAGTCTGATGGTAACTATACCTCTAACCCAAAAAGTAAAAATAACAACAAAAAATTGTCAATTATTATGAATAGAGATATGAATTAAAAGAAACCACTGACAATGGAAGCTGATGATGAGCATATGACCTTTTTTCACGTCCTATAAACAAGCGAGTTGTAGAGCTAGTGAGTAAATGAATATTTTTTTACAGCCCAAATTTCTAAACATGATGAACCATCACAGTGACACCCAGCAATGAACTGATAGTTAATATACAAGTAAAATGACCAGTTCTACAAAAATATCCACCACATCTATTTGGGGCTCAACAGAGAAGTGTCAGCAAAGTTCCGACAGCCACACATTCTGCTTATGTTGCGTCACTATAAAGTCAGTGAGGAGAACTAGGAGACAGAGCTCCACCAGATTTGTCAGATGCTGCAAAGAAAATAAGAGCACTACTGTACTATTAACAACATTCAAGAGTTCCTACATCTTATGCAACATTACAAAGACTCATATTTAGGCACCTAAACGTCGGTATGTGAATCTTTGAGGCTCGTGTTACATCAGGGAACTGTGAGTGCAGTGTCTCTTGCTTGTTTTGTTGGGACAAACTACCTGAGGAACAGCAACAGGGATAATTTAACCACCCGGTAAAAAAATCTCAAGGACCCTGGACCGAGACAGAATTATTCCTGCCTTTGCTCCCAACACGACAAGAGACCCATTTTCCTGTAATGAAGACATCTGATACTAAGTAAATGTTTCCCCTTCATTACCTATCATTGAGTGTCGGTATTGCAGATCAAGTTTGTTTTTAAATGAATGGTTTGCAATGGTCTTGTTTGTCATTGACAAGCCCGATATTTTCTATATACTGTTGTCTATTATTGTTGATGTTGGTTGGTTTGAAGGTGTTTTAGAGGAAAGTTGGGACGTATGTTGTCAATAAAACACCAAGGCTTCTCTATAGAGAAAAACACTGCACTGTGTGGGAAGGTGAACTGCCAGGCAAGACTTTTGCACCCTATAACAAGTTTTCTTTCGAGATTTAAGTCCATCTATTTTCCTATCAGCCAACTTCCCTGACACTGCTGAAGAAATACATCCCCATAGCATGACGGTGCCACCACCATGTTTCACAGTGAGGATGGTTTGTTCACAGTAATGTGCAGTGTTATTTTAGTGCAACACAGTGTTTTGACAGAAGGCAAAAATAAAAAATACAATTATTTTGGTGTTATCTGATCAGAGCACCTTCTCCACATGTTTGTGATGTCCCCTACATGGCTTGCAGCAAACTGTAAATGAGACTTTCTTTTTTAAAAGATGGCATACTTTTGACACTTTTTTTCATGAAGGCTCGATTTATAAAATGTACGACTACTAATTGTTCTGTTGAGAGCTTCTACCACCTGAGCTTTGGCTCTCTGCAGCTCCTCCAAAGTAATTGTGGGCTTATGTAGCAGCTCTTTGCTCCAACTGTCGTTTTATGTGGAAACACACGTCTTGCTAGGTTCACAGTTGTGCCATAATCTTCCCATTTTCGTAAATCGATTGAATAGTGCTGTTTGAGATATTTAAAGCTTGGAATATTGTTTTATTACCTAAGTCTTTAAACATCTCCACCTCTTTCTCCGTAAGCTGTCTGCTGTGTTCCTTGATCTTTGTGATGCCATTTGTTCACTAATGTTCTCCACCAAACCTCTGAGGTGCAAAAAAGGCACAAATATGTATGCATGCTTTTCAGTGTTTTTTTTTTTTTTTTCAAATCGCACTCTTGTATTGTTTTTCTTCTAGGTCAGAATTTTGCCCTACTTTGTGTTGGTGTATGACATAAAATCCTGAAAAATACCAATAGAGTCTGTGGTTGTATCTTGAAATAATGTGAAAACCGTAAGTGGACTTTGAAAGGCACTATATGTAGCTCACTGTGTATTTGTGTAATAATATAGAAACTCTGAATCATGAAACCTATTTCCATTTGTGCTTAGGGCATAAAGACCGATTTTCTTCTATGATTCCTTTACATTTGGTGTGGGTGTAAACCCCGAACACTATCCAGTGAGAAATGATTGTGAAGAAAGGATTTGTTGATTTTTTTTTTTTTTTTTCAATTAATCGAAGGAATCTGTTGCTTTTGGGTTCTCACTTCTAAAAACATGTGAAAAGCACAGCTAATATTTTATAATTTCAGTGCTAACTGAAGTCGCTTTATCACTTTACGTTTTGTACCATGCGCAACACTTTTCACAGAAGATGAAGTAGAGAAAGTCATTTGGTGATTTGTATATTTTTTTAAGTTCCCAACTTATCTTATGACTTCAAGTTATCTTTTATGCTTTGCAGTACACCTAACCAAATAAAGCTAAGTGTTTTCTCTAACGTGGGTGTTAGAATAAACCATATTTCATGTACCAGCCCACCATAAATTTTGATGTGCCCCTGTAGACTCTAGAGGGACACCACAGAACTTTCAAAGTAACAGTTGTGTGTTTAAATTTTATTTTATCAATCAAATATCAAATCAAAAAGCAGTTTTTATCTGTTTAGTGCCAAAGTATCTAAATGTGAAAAGATGTTCAATCTTATTTAATTTCAAGAAGTATTCATTTAATGCAGAGACAGCTATTTCTTAATATTTTGACAGTTTGTTATTGGGTAGTTTTATCTATATATTCTGCCACAACCAACCCATTGAGGACATTCATGATGAAATGAAAATGAGTTTAACACCCCTGATGTACAACAGTGTGAAAGACTGATAAGGTCCTTCAGTGGATGAGCCACTTCTAAAAGTCTCCAGCAGATACTGAATGTTTGGGTGTATTTGCTTTATTGGTTTAAGTTGAACTTTTTTACTATGAAATTTCTTTGATTATCTATAAGGATTGTTTTAGTAGCCTTTTCCTGCATTAAAAAGACATTATATGGTTGGAACTGTTACTCATCTTTCTCTGTCATTCACATGGTGTATTAGGTGGATAGCTCCACAGCGTCTGATATTAAAATTGTCCATCCATGAAACAACAACATCTGTAATGGTTCAAAAGAGGACAGTCGGTAAGATATAAATTCACTGGAACCACTCTAATATTGCATTATACATGACTTCATTTTTGCAACGTATAGTTCCTCAGGCCGTATACATTCCACAGGTTCTGTTCTGCTGTGTGTTTTTCACATGGATGGGTAATTGATTTTGTGGGCTTTTATTAACAGTAACCTTAAAGGAAAAGGGGCAGAGAGGCAGAGAAGGAAAGACACCCAGTAAATGCACTGGGACCAGCAGTGCAGCCACCTGGTGACTGCATTGTGGAGCAAAAGGCCTACTCCATTACAGAGTCATGTTTAGCCTTCCCTAACAATAGGGGTTTAATGGTTCATATTAGAGGGCACCAATAAATCGGCCCTTAATATCCTTAATTTTGGGAGATCAGCCGATACATGTGAAACCAATCTTATCCACCGATCTTATCTAACTTCCAAAATCCTCTAAAATTCAGCTACTGTCCCCTCTTATTCTGCCATGAGAGAAGGCTGACTGAGAGGCCCGCCCACCAGGTCACGTCTGCGCAGTTAACAATAATCCCCCCACTACTGCAAACTTAGCAAATTTGACTCTATATTTAGTGACTTTTCCGAAAAAAAATTTAAATCCGCAGCTCAGGCTTTTTAAAGATTGGTGATCGGCTAGAAAACTGTAGTCAGTGCATTTTTAATTAAGACAATAGCCTTCCGAAATTTTAACAAGATGGAAGTCCACATTTTTCCTTTCCCAGCTTTGACTAGACGTTAGCTGTTGGACTCAATGAAAATATACACGTCTGATGGATTCAAAATTACGCTTTCCAACCTAAGAACACTGCACCAGCTGCCAAGTATGGTGATGGTAGCATCACACTGAGGGTTTGTTTTGTTGCCAGTGGTACTGGTGCATTGGAAGCCTGTTATTCACTGCATGGAAGATTGTTACTGATCATAACCTGTCAACAGAAGTTCACTTCCTCTCTTAAAGCTACACATCTTGCATATTTACAGCTGGTTGTGTTTTATACAAATTAAGTAATGAAGACTGAACTGCTAAGTCTGAAAGAGATTTTTACTTGTCCAGAGAAATTTTATCTGAACGAGAATCGTGAGCAGACATAAGCGCCAGTGCTTCAAGCTAGGATATTACTTGATTACCCTTGTTCTCAAAGTTGTAATCTAACGTTTTATTTACAATTGCTTCCACAGATATTTATCTTCCATAATGTGACAATTACCTATCCAGCAAACTTCACTCAGTGCACCACAAGGGGAAGCTTCGTCATTCACTGGCAAGAAACTGCCTACAACATGTTTACCTTCTCCTGGCTCTTCCTGCTGCCACTGGCCATTATGATCATCTGTTACACCAGGATCTTCATCCACATCTCCAAGCAGATGACAAAAAAGAATGGTAACTGCACAAATAAAACAATGTTCACTTTCTAACCGTCCTGTTTTAGCCAGAATCATTAAACATCTTTCAATATGAGAAATCCACTGCAGGTGTGATTTTTGGAAGGTTTCTGAATGTGAAAAGAGCATGAGATGTACATTAATTTAAAAAATTGCATACAGCTAAGCCCAGAATTATTTATACTCCAGATAGAATTAGATTTAAAGTTATTTTCATTGAACCAAGAAGTTTGTTTCTGGTTGGAAATGTCTCCCAAAAATACTAGTAAGATGCACAAGAGGTACTGTTTTGAAAGAAACGGGTTTGATTTACATTTTAACAAAAACTTGAAACAAGAAATTTTAAAAATTACAATAAAATAGGGCTGAAAAATTTATAATCGTGATGAATCATTGAATCACTGAAATAATCGTCAACTAATTTAGTAATCTAATAATCATTCATTGTAAAAGAAATATCCTATTAAGTACCTTTTGCTATCCAATTTTTAATTGGTTAACTGAAAAAATGAATCAACAGATCATTCCTACACTGTACTGATGTTTAGTCAAGCAGAAAGGCCTGAGCTTTTCACATGTCGATGTTAGAAGTATTTTTTTAGATGCAGATGCATCCTTAGCTTAAAGCTACAGTATGTAACTTTTATGGAAAATAACTTTTTTACCTATTTGTTAAAATTATCATTATGTCATGACAGTATAATATAAAACAAATACTCTGCTATTTTGTTATCCAATTAATCGATTAATCATCAGAATAATCAACAGAATACTCGAATTCTTAAATAATTGTTAGCTGCAGCCCTACATTAAACCTAAATCTACTGGAGTATAAATAATTTTCGGCTTCACAGTATGTGATTAAAATGCAGAACATGAACCTTTAGTGCCTATGTGCATGAAGAATACTGCTGTAGAATTACAGAAATAGTTGTTGAGATTGTTTTATTCATGTTTTATTTGTAAGTGTAACAAAATATTTAATCTTTTTCTGCTTCACTCGCTTGCTAACAAAAGACATAGAAGAAAAAAGAAAATGTTGTTGGTTAAAATCATCAGGATGTCCTGATCGAAATATTTTTTTTATTCCTGAAACAAAAGAATCATTTAAGAATAGGCACTTACAGAAACAGAGTCCCATTCCAATATTTTGTGAAACTCAATGCCATGTATTCACTTGAAAAACAGATGTATCCGAGTCACACATACAGCTGCTGTCTTCACTAAACTCAGGTTTTGTTCTTTCTGACAATGTTCTCATGTGGAGCAATTTAGCATTATGCTAGGCTAACATTAGCATCTTCCTTCTGTGGTTTGACATGATTTGTAGATAATATGGCTGTAACATGACTGAGTGAAAACGTCTTCTCTTCCTTCATAAACTTAATTCCTTGCTTTGAGCATCATAAAGTTTATCAACTAGTATTTCAGCTTCTCCCTCTCCTACACATAGAGATGTCTCAGAATATCCAAAGACAGCAGGCACATGACACAGACCCATCAGAACTGTAGCAGCCATTACTGTCTCTTTTTAACTAGTTCACATGTTTGCAAAGAAAAGCATTCAATTGTTAAAGAAAAGCAAGATTTGTTAGCTCAACAAAATAACACAGCCTAAAGCACAGTGCACTGGAAAAGTGCACTAGGTACAGATTCTCAAAAGTGTACAACCTCCTGTTAAAGTAAAACTGTGTAACATTTTGTACCCTTTTCCTGACTGATACCTTTGTCCAAAGAGCTCATTTTTTTCATTAAAGATTAATTCAGATTCATTATAAATTATTGTAAGTGATAACTTAAGAAAACTGAATGCAGAAACTAAATCAGAAAAGTGCTTTAACAAAGTTATAGTTTCACAGTCTGCACATTTACTATATAACAGTTTAATTGGACAGGATAAATGTAATATTATATGTGGAAAAAGTTTTTAAATGATTTGTCAGTGTCTTTTTTTACTTGATAAAACCTGGCATTTTACCTGGTGTGTTCACCTTTAAAAGCCACTATTCAATGAGTTCAATGTACTCATTTATAAGAAGGATAAAAATGGTAAATTTTTTTCCTTTAGTGTCTTCTGAGGAACCACATCTTCGCTGCTCAAAGAACAACATCCCAAAAGCTCGAATGAGAACTCTGAAGATGAGCATCGTCATTGTGGTCTCCTTCATAGTGTGCTGGACTCCGTACTACCTGTTGGGACTTTGGTACTGGTTCTTCCCTGACGACCTGGAGGGAAAAGTTTCACACTCCCTTACCCACATCCTGTTTATCTTTGGGCTTTTCAACGCCTGCCTCGACCCCATCATCTACGGCCTCTTCACCGTACGCTTCAATAGGAGACTGAGGAGCGACTACAGCAGGGCCACCATAATCTCTGGGCTGGACGCCAACCCAGTGACGGCGGAGTCCGTGAAATGTACTTTAGCTGGAGGATCTGCAAAGGGTGGAAAGTACAGCAACTGTGAACAGAATGAGCAAAACTCCACTCAGAGCAGCATCTGAATGCATTCAGCTATGGAAGATGAGGGCAAGTGTCATTTAGGCGCAGTAAGCAATATGTGAAGAGAAACAAAAGTAAGCAATCAAAACAAGAAATATAACTTTTTTTTTTTTTTTTTATGTGTTAGTTATATATATATTTCTTCCTCATTTTCACTGGACTCACTCTAACACCCATATGCATGTGTAAAATTACCTTTATCATTCATTAGTATCCAAATTTCTATTCATGCAAATACTGTTTTGGGTCGTGAGCCATTTGAAGGTGGGTTATGGGTTTAACATGTTCTCACTGCATATTCTATATACATACTGTGTCTACAAATGACTTCAGCATTTGGTCATGGCTTGTTGCTGAAGAAGTTTGGTGTTTTGTCAGAGGTCCGATCTACCGATCATTAAATAGGTTAAAGAATTGCTTGGATTACTTAAGTCATGAATTTTCACATGCTCTTTGGCTCTTTATTAGACCATTTAAATCACGTGTCAAACTCCAGGCCTGCGGGTCAAATCTGGCTCGCCAGAGATTTTTATCTGACTCTTTAGACTCTAGAAACATAGCCTTCAATGTTACCTTCAATGTTAAACATTATTTTATCAAGCAAATCAGCAGTTTTATCTGTATTGTGCCAAATAACATCAAGGTGAAAATATATTTAATATTTAACTTTAAGAGGTTCTTTAAGAGACGGCTATTTATTAATATTTCAGCAGTTTGTTAATTGGTAGTTTTATCATTAGATTCCGCCACAACTGGGCCTTTAAAGATTTGATCTTGATGTGACCCGAAATGAAAATGAGTTTGACACCCCTGATCTAAATTGAGTGCTTTGCAAAAGTATTCACACCCCTATGAACTTTTTCCACACCTTTACAAGCATAAAGCATTTCTTAAAGATTTTATGTGATAGACCAACACAGCATAACTGTAAAGAGAGATGTGAGAGATGTTTTTTTTTTCTCGATATTTTTCCAAATATAAACATGAAACTGTGTTGGTCATTTGTATTCAGTCCCAATGAATATTTTGTAGAACCACTTTTTTCTGCTATGTGTTTACCAGCTTTGCACACCCAGAGACCGTCTGTATTGGCCATTCTATTTAAATAACTCAAGCTCAGTCAAATTTGATTGTGAAAAAAAACCCCCATTCCCACAGCAAAATAATAATAAAAAATTGCCTAACCAGGTAGACTCTGTTTGCTTTTCAGATGACTTCTGAAAGCAGTGTTTGGACTGGATTTTCATTTAGGGTTTTTTTTTAAATTTTGGAAAGGTCTATAAAATACATAGCTGTTTAAGGTTGTGACCTGACAAAATTAAAAATGTTATGATTTTGAAAAAAAAAAAAAAAATTAAATTAAAAATAGTTTAACTGTACAGTTTGAAAGTCGAGCTAATGGTTGGCTGGATGGATGAACTTTCAGGCTAATATTTTGGTGGTTAGGGTATAAATTTCAAAGCTAGAAGACATAAACTTTAAAAGGTTTATTCTGCTAATGCTGTCAGTAAGACAACTTATTTACCAGGGATAAAAGTGAATTAGCTGGGTAACTCCAACTTAATTAACCTCCTCGTGACCGACATTTTGACTCATGCAAGGACATTGACACAGCTGGCAGCTCATTTGCTCCAAGCAGTTGTGGGCTGATGCTGAGCTGATGCTGGACTGATGTTGAGTTGATGCTGGTGCTGATGCTGAGCTGTGGGCTTCAGGCAGATAACAAAGCTTTTACCAACCAGTGGTTGGCAACAAATAATTTTTTCCTTCTGTTTTTAATTTCTTTGATGTATCAACTCAGAAAATTGGGCTTTAATGAGGGATACTAAGTGCGATTTAGAGTTCCTGTGGTCTGAAATCACCAGTTAATGCTGGCAGTCTTGCTTGTCTCAGCAGTGTGGCAAAAGTTAGGATTGACTTACAGGTGGGAGAAATTACAACCATGGTGCACAGTAAACCAGTGATGTCAAATTGCCCTCTTCAGTGGCTGCTGAACTGCTCATCTTAGGTGTGAACCTGGTCCAATACAGAGCCACACAAAGTAATGCAGGATTGTGAAGTGAAAGGAACATGAATTATGGTTTACATTTGGATTTAAAAAAATCTGAAAAGTATGGTGTGCATTTTTATTCAGCTGCCAGACTTATTACTTTGCAGAATCACTGTTGCAATTACAGCTGTCATCTTGCAGGCTGAGGTAACCTGTAAGATGGACTCCACAGCTTTCTTTCAATATTTGGTTTCTTCCTCTCACTCTGTTATATAAAACAAATTTATGGAGGGCATGAATAAAAGCCATGGGCTCTTGGCTGCTTGTCTAGGTAATGCTCTCCTTGGTATACAGAGTAGATGGATGGCCATGTCTTAGTAGGTTTACAGTCGTGCCATAATCTCTACTTTTTCAGATTATGGGTAGTATAGAGGGCTGATCCTGCCAAAATTCATATCAAATAAATAAATGAGGAAATAAAATTGAAAATAAATAACTGAGGAAGTAAATAAGGGGGAAAAATGAAAACAAATGTCTGGAAATAAATAAATGTTATATTTATTTATTGTCAATTTAGGCAGTATTAGTCCTCCATAGACCTGAACAATGATCCTTGACATTTCCAAAGCTTGGGCTATTGTTTTATAACCTAACTCAGTGTGACACTTTTCCTCTACTTTACCTCTTAACTGTGTTCCTTGGTCTTCATGATTCAGTATGTTCAATAATGTCCCCTAGAAAACCTCAAAGGTCTTTACAGAACACCTGCATATATGCTGAACTTAAATTACACACAGATTGAGTCTTTTTTTTTTTTCTTGCTGTCATGCAGCAGCCGACTTAAACTCCACATTTTCAAAATAGTTAACGCACAGGCCTAAATAGTGTCACTCATGGGCAAAGTGACATGTTTTGTTCGCAAACGGCTCTAACTGTGCCAAAACTTCGAGTCAGAAGGTTGTAGGTTTGATTCCAGCTTCCCCGTCACATGCCGATGTGTCCCTGGGCAAGGCATTTAACCCCAAGTTGCCTTCCAGTTGTATTGGTGTATAAATGTGCACCCGTTTGTGAGTGTGAATGGGTGAATGGAGTTCTAGTGTAAAGCTTTTTGAGGGGTCAGCATGACTGGAAAGGCACAATGGTGCTTTACTATTTACCAAAACATCAACAATATGAAACAAAGGCAAAAATTTCCTTCAAACAACACAACTTGCAACTCTTAAAATCAATTATTATGTAATGGACAGCGAAGAACAGTGCTCAGAATCTTTGCACCACTGGTCATCATCATAGCCTATTGCATTAGCCTGTTACATCGCTTTCCATTGCCATTTGTTATCTTGATGTTCTATTTGTTATTTGTTGAATTTTCCTTCTTGTAAAGAATTGGATCTAAAGTCAAAAATGCTTTGATGCAAATTTTATTGATTGCATGACATTTTTTAAAACTGTTGCTGAAAACTAAATACTACAGAACATACTGTACATGTCAAGCAAAATAAAATCTAAGTGAATGACAAATTAGGAAAATCTATTACAGTGTAAGAAATACCCGCTATTGATACTCTGTCTCTTCTGTCGAGACAACAGGGCCACACAGTTTCATCCACATCACATTCAATTTGCTCATTTGCAATGCACCAAGGAAAAAATCTTCTTGACTGCCTCGTGCAACCTTGACATTCCTCTGCACCTATTTCTTGGGCAGCAACAGTCATTGAATTCAGCAAGCACATCTGCTCATATATGGTGATCATAAACATTTCACCTCTAAGCACTGAAGAGCTACTATACAGGTTTTAAAAATGAGGAATGAGCTGGGAGGAAGTGCATCATCACACGAGGGTGTACTGCAAACCACTTACTGACACGGAGAGAGGTGGAACGCCACATTATCCCAGATAATGATGAAAAGTGGCATGCCGGGTGCCAAAAGCCCTCACTACTCAGGTGGGATTAGCTTTTGAAGTGCATTCATAAATTTCATGAGACATTCAGGCCAGTTGTGGGGATATGATATACAACACCATCACTGGAGGTGGGAGGACACATAGTGATAGTACGTTGGTGAGCTGGAGAATCTTGTTTTATTTTCCATGTTAACAGAAAACAAGAAGGGAAAGCTTCGATGGGATGTTCTCCCGCTGCATTGGACCAGAACCGAACAGTGTTTTATTCTTCTTCTTAATATTATTATTTTTTAATATTATTATTTTTTTAATGTTTCAGTACGTACTTCCTCACGGCTTCAGACAATTGCTCCTCAAAACTATCCATCCTGCTCTGTGGCTTAAAAACCAGCTTCAGGAAGTTGAGTAGTTGGGGGCTGTTTTCCACATAAATAAACACCCTCAAAATTCA
This sequence comes from Anableps anableps, assembly GCA_014839685.1. Lineage (NCBI taxonomy): Eukaryota > Metazoa > Chordata > Actinopteri > Cyprinodontiformes > Anablepidae > Anableps > Anableps anableps. Next base: position 8,019,736 of record CM026067.1, on the reverse strand, counting down.
GACCAATCACACAATAGTTTCGCATTGAGAGGGGGCGAAAAGTTCTTATGACAAGAAGAGATGGACGACACAAAGCTGAGAACAAAATGGCGCAATTTTCGTCATGCGGCTGCGACAATAAGAACTGATTTCGGCAGTTTGACTCGACCATGCAGGGCCCTTTAGGCTCTACTCGGTGTTGTTCTTTCACAAAATACCGCAATAAAACACACTGAGACAAATTGTAAAATAGTTCAAGGGGTATGATTACCTTTCCAAGTCATTGTACCTCTCCTCTAGAAGAATGAAAGCTAACCTTTAGCTTTTCTGTACTTTCTACGGATGATACAGACATCCAGAGAGGTTTTACCAGTCCAGTCAGCAAGTGTGGTCAAGGACAAACATGTCCTGTCATGAAGCTGACAGGACATCCTCTGGCTTAATGGAAGGGGAAAAAAAGGATTACATAGAGCTGTAGTGACCCATGACTGAGCTGTTGTTTTAATGTGTTGGGTCACCTGCTAGGGCCTATATCAGTCACGCTCAAGCTGCTGCTATTTTTGGCTGAGATTAAATGTCCTGAGTTTGCTGACAACACACACTGATTTATAACAAGATGTTATTTTTCTGCTTAACCTTGGCCCACAGCTTCTTCTGTTGGCTGGATGATGCCCACACACTGACAGCTCAGTGATCTTCCTTAGGTCTGTCCATCTCTATCATGTCTTATTTGGTGTCTTATATGTCCTTGATTGTTTTTGATTTGAAAAACAAGGTTTGAAAATCTCATGGTCCAGTCAAAGTACAGATATAAATTCAATCAGGAATTGGTGGATGATGGATCCATCATCCATCATCCAATGATGGATTGGTGGGGGTGGGGGGTTCACTTCTCCCAGTTTTATCAGCAAACAGATGTGGTTTGCTGTAGCTCATAGAACAACAGCTGCTTTGTTTAACAACCATGTTAATGTAGGTCTCACTGTGACCAAGAATATGTGCACTGATCACAACAACTAGCTACTTTTGGACAGCCTGGTTGTACAGCCCAGTGGCTCATGGTAAAAATTATTCTACCCATTTCCTATTTGAGAATAATTCATTAATATCCCTTATACCAAGCAAGCCATTGTGTCATGATGCGTTTTAATGTAGGAGCCAAGTGCAGAGAGTATTGAAGAGCCAAGTCTTTAATACACAATTAACAAGAAACCAACACTTGATGACATGGAACAGGAATCTATAAAGAGGCAGAGTAATGGGAAAAAAATGAAGGACCAGTGAAGAACAATGTAGAAAGAAACCTAAAAATAGGAGGAAATGGAGATGAACATGAGAACCAGAAGAGCTAATCACAGGTGAATAGATGCAGCTGGTGAGGAGAGCAGGCAGAGACAAATGAGGAAATAAGAAACAGCTGGGAAGGGGAGGAAAATGGCAGGTTGAGGGAAGGGTGAAAGATAAACAAACCAGAGAAGTCTTAGGGGAAGAAGCCTGAACTTACATAAGCAGTAAACAGAAAGAAGCAATAATCTACAGTAAGTAAACAAGTACAAAGCACAAACAAAGTGAATATATAAACAAACAACAGGAATAAGCTGAAGTTAAAGATCTAAGTAATTAATAAAGAAGTGATCACAAACCATATGCACAAATGAAACTACAAGTCCAAACAGCTGCGGATCATATTGGTGTCCAAACTTTTTGTCTGTAAGTACTCAAAGTACTCAAAGGCAACAAAAATATAATTTTTGTTTAAATTAAAAAACCAAAAATAATGTCATCATGATTTATTTTATTTGTACATACTCAACAATAAACTAAACACAAGATTTTTACCAAAACAAAGAAGAGGATTTTACTGGAAAAGAGATTTGTAGATCATTTGCCTTTTGTAAAAGAAAGGCAAAAAACCTTTCTCAATTTTTTCAGGTAATTTTTTTTTTCATTTTCATAGTCTAGTATTTTTTTAGTATACACTCAGCAACAAGAACTGTGTATGGGTCAGTTTTTCATTGAAAAAAATTGCTGCATAGCCAAGTTAAACAAAAAACCTAAAGGCTATCTGTCATTTTAAAAGATCACCGTTCACACTCCTGATCACTTGGTGCAGACGTGCAGACATTTTCAACTTCAAGCACACAGCACAGGCAGCTATAGACCTCAGACCTGGACACTGTACTCAATGCATATCACTATCCAGGAGCTGACAGTTACAGAGTGGAGGCTTTGGAGCACATCTGTGAGCACTACAGGTCACAGACTGGTGCAGCTGAGCCAGTGGTGCAGAACGAAAAGAGTCGACTTGGAAAGTTTGGGCGTCACTGAGAAGAGGGAAGTCTGAGTTTCCCTCCTTACCAGGATGGATGGATGGATGAATGGATGAATAGATCCATTTATAGTGTCAGTTGACAACAAATGTTTCCTCAGGGCTCTTCACAAGACAAACAGGTCCAACTAATGACCAGTAATATAGAACCCAGCTTGGGCCAAATTAAATTTAAGGCAGCCCAATTGATTCAAACTGTCAGACGTGGATCTAATTACAAACAGCCCAAAGATGTAACAGTACTAGGCACAGCTTTGAGTTTAGAAAAACAAACTGGCCCTTGGAGAAGTTTAATTCATGGACGGTGCTGAAGTGTATATTTTAGACAGCAGTGGAAGTAAAGATGTTGAGCTTACTGTGATGGATTTCTTTTTCAAGTTCTGCTGAAAACATCCAACAGCATTCGTTCATAATTTCCAAGATGAACGTTGGTTGTATTATTGTGACAATCTCTGGTTTTCAGGCATCACCCAGTTTTTCTTTAAAATTCCATACCAGTGTTTGAAGCAAAGAAATCAATAGAAAGTAGATTTAATTTTGTCTGCACAAGTGTTTTCTTTTTAGAAGGAAATGCCAGGTTTGTAATGTGTACAGATTTGTTCCAGTCAATGTTAAATTTGTTGGGCTGTAAAGGCTCTGCACTCCAGCAGCCACGTTTTTCAATCACGTACAGATAAAGTGCAAAGATAGCAGTCATGAGAGCTCACTACAGACAAAGCAGCCATTTTGGACATGCAGGGAGATGTAATCTCTGCTAACTGGCTCTGCCATTTCAAAGTGGCATTTAACACAGAGCCACCTTTTAAAATGTTTCGTCTCTCTCAGCAGCGTGACAGATCGCTGTGAACTTAACCTGGAAAAAACAAGAGCTCTTCTTTTTATTGAACATTTTTTCCATGATTTTTCTTACAACATTTTTTGATATTAATCATTAAATTTAAATGTTGAAAGATCAAAGTATTTGTACTTATGGCCTTGAACAAGTTTTCTTCCAGCATTGTTCTGAATTTGCCTGCATCCATTTCCACATCAACTCTGACCAGCTTCCATTTCCCAGCTGAAGAAAAAGCATCCCCACTGCATGATTCTGCCCCCACCGTGTCCCACTATGCAGATGGTGTGTTCGGGGTGATGTGCAGTGTTACTTTTCTACAACACACTGCATTTGGCATGTACATTTAAAGGTTCAGTTTTTCTCTCATGTGACCAGAATGCGTTCATCTAGATGTTTGCTGCGTCCCCCACATGGGTTACAATGCATTTAAGTAGAGGTGTTAAAGTGAACACAAATACACGCCACATTTTAAAGATTTTTATTTGTAACAAATCTGATCCATAACATAAAATACATGTGGGCTTGTGGTTGTTCTTATAGTTTGCATGGTTAAAAAGGCTTGACGTTTACCAGGTTAGATGTGTGGTGACTTCACATGGAGAACACATTAATCTAGAACAAAATGAATAGTGTTGTGTATTCCTGTAAACAAAGAGCCTCCACAGCTCAGGAAGTTATATTAATAACTGCTCCCGGGTGCAGGCTAAATTTACTATCTAACAAAGGCTCTTTCCTCTAGTGTGCTTCCTCCACTGATACTTATATTATCTGCTTGCATTATTTTTCTCTTCACTGTCTTCTTTCTGTTGCTGTTAAACTTACTCAGGGGTTAAAATCACCAATGAAATTTCAATAGAAACTAGGTCAGACTGAGGAAATCTGTCTCCAACTGTTTTATGTGTTTCACTGGAATTGGGGCATAAGAGTTATTCATGGAGAGGATGTTTTAGTATATGTTTTGTGTATTGAGCTAATATTTATTCTTTTTTGTTGTTTTTACCAAAATGCATTTCTTAACCTGTGTTGATTTTTTTTCACAGTTTGAAGCATTACATGTACATATTTTAAATATATTCTATCAGGACCGTATGCGGTAATCCAACCTTTTTCAGAGGACATTACTGAACAAACAGCATAATGTAAACCAAGGAATGCAGCTGAGAGGTCAGGGAGAAAGATGTAGAGAAGTTTAAAGCAGGGTTATGTTAGAAAACAATATAAGGTTCCATTTACAGCTTGTCATCAACTATGTAGGGAAATAACAAGGATGTGAAAGAAGATGGGCTGGCAAGATGAAACCAAAACTGGACTTTTTACCCTACAGACAAAACCATATTCCTGGTGAGACTAACACTGCATATCACTGTGAACAAACCATTCATACTATGAAACATGGTTGAGGCAGCATCATACTGTGGTGGTGCTTTTCTTCAGGAAGGACAGGGAAGCTGGGCAGAGTTGATGGGAAATTACAGAGCAATGTTGGATGAAGACCTGTTATAGGTAGAAAAGGACATGAGAATGGGGTGGAAGTTCATCTTCCAGCACGACAGTGACCTTAAACCTTGAAGTCAAATCTAATTGAGGATCTGTGACAAGATTTCACAGTTGATACTAACAAATGCATTCCATCCAGTCTGGCTGAGAAGAAGGATGGGGAAAGAGTCATTTTTAGATGTACAAAGCTGGTAGGCAAACCCAAAAGACTTGCAGCTGTAATTGCAGCAAATGTCAACAAACTACTAATGCAGGCTGGCTGAATATAAATTAACTGCAGACTCCTCAGATTTCATTTTTTTAAAGGTCAAGGGTGTGAATAAATTTGTAAAGCACTTTCAATCAAATGCCTCTTTAGAAACAAGAAGGCTGAGAAACAAGCGATGAGTAAAACAGTTACAGTACAAAAGAGAGAGATTCATTCCATTAACAAAAATGACAGGAATGATGATCTGAAGTAAATTATAATTTTAAATAAAAAAAAATCAAGTAGGCTGTGTTTAGTTGTAACTGAATATGTGAAAAGGGATCATGCTGGGAAATACTGACTAAAATGAACAATAACTTAGGACCTGGTGTAATAGTGTGACAAACGATACACACACATTATTTATGGTGTGTTTATCTGGAAGGCAGTTGCCTGCATTATTAGTTGTTTTGTTTTTTTGGATACTTTCCCCAAGCAGGTTATCACACGCAGCACGTGCTGATGTCTCTGAAAAATCATCTTCATGTTCACCAATGAAGACAAAAATTTATCATCCTCAAACAAATAAAGCTTTGAAGGAGCCAAATTTATTGGTACCCTCAGTCAATATAAAAAGCTCAAAAAGGAATTAATCTTTTCTTGCAGTAGCATAATCTTACACAGAAAATTTTACAAGGATGCAACCCTAAATTAGGGTGTCAACACTTTGTACACCCCCCTTTTTACCGTTAGGATAGTATATATAGTGTTCTCCTCCAGGTCTTCTCATAAATGTTGGAACATGTAAAGAGATGGATCTTTGACCTTTTCTCTTCATGTAATCTCTCCCGATCATCCAGAGTCCTGGGTTCTCTTTGATGTTCTTTCTTCCTCAGTCTATCCCAGGTGTTCAATGGGATTTAAGTATGGGGGCTGACATAGCCATGCAAGAAAGTATTTGTTTTATTTGTCCATTGGTCGTGGATCATTATCCTGTCAAAAGAGACCAACGACCACTGGAGCAATAAAGAATTTATAGACAGCACCTAAAAGTGGTCATGGAGACTTGGTGACCCCAAGATGGCACTTTTTGCTGTCATTGTGAGTTTTGTAGATTTATTATTATTATTATTATTATTATTATTATTATTATTATTAACCTCCCATCCCATCCTTCTAATGGTGCTTGTGAAGTAGATAAATAGGAGCTGTCATCATCTTATATTTTTCCCAGGGACACATAAAGTCATGGAATACAAAATATAAGTTCCTAGAAAGTCAACCTAAAACAGGAAAGTATGGATTTTTTAAAGGGGCAGTGTATTTTTCAGGCACATAGTGCCATTTTATAGCACAGTCAAGTAACTATGTTACTTTAAATTGTTATAAAAATGCTGTATATATCAAACATAACTTTTAAAAAAAATTTAACTTCCTAATTTAACGCCTGAAATTGTGCATTTGTCTCTTTCAGAAGCTCCTGAGCTCCACTTTCAGTCATCACAATGTTTCTCCATTAAGCCTTTAGTTCTTACCAGCATTGCACTGAGAAGTAGTTTGTATGGTAAGCACAGCAGATGCACAGCTCCACCAGCAGCACCAGCACCGGCAGCAGTGCCGCAAGTCTGGAAGACCTGAGTGGGGGAGGCGTCGGGGAGGGGTGTCTATGTCTCTGCAGACATAGACACCAGTGGGATGGATGGATGGATGGATGGATGGATGGATTGACTGATTTAAATACTGCAATAAAACATTGTTTATTTCAAGGGTTTTCCTAAACCAACTAACCTGAGACCAAGACAGGACAAGACCAAGACTCTGGGGAAGTGAGACCAAGACCAAACTGATATGAGACCATTTTCAAGACCATTGCTATAATCATGATGATGTGGTTGTTGCTGCAAATGATTAAAGCAAATCTTTCTGTGGCAGCTCAACACTGAGACTCACTAATTGCAGTGGTTCACCTTAAGTTGCAGTAAGGTGTAGATCATTGTCACAAAGTCCGTATGTAAGCACTGAGCAGAACCTCAACTACCTGTCTCTTGTCCAATAATTCTGATAAGCTGTTAACAATTTAAACAGACAGACACCTCAGAAGAGCTCATACATCCACCAAAACGTTAACTAGCTTAGCATTAGTTGCATGCAAGATGTGGGAAGACTGTTTACCAGGGGACCCAACAAATGTGTCCTTTTCTGTATACTAAAGAAGCTTAAACTGAAATATTTTTTATCGTTTATTTGCAGATACAAAAATCCGACACTAATTAATGCATCAGTCTGGATCTGATTTGTTTGAAGTGCAAGTAGCATGCCACTACTGTAGAACTGTGAGAGGTGGAAGTGTTTAATCTAGGTTCATGCATTTCAGGAGCCATGAGATAATTTTTATGCATAGGAATAAAAAGAACAATTCAAAAAAGGTGATTTTATTCCATGTTGGTTGCTTTATTTGAAATAAATCTTAAAAAATGAGGGAAGTTGCTTATAAAAATTTTTTTCCAAGCCTTACAACTCAGCTGCATGGTGCTCTGTGGAAAACATCTGCACCAATCTCGTCTTGTCACAGCTGCTGAAGCTCTGCAGCCTGTCTCAGTTGTGACAAGTTGGGAAGCAGGAGGGAAATGACATAGGTCAGATGTCCATCACAGCCAATCAACTAAACCATGCATGCTCAGAGTGACAATCAGCTAGGAAGTCCTAATGAACTAAGTGAGTGTGTCCTCAGGCGTTCCAACCAGGAACTTTGTTGTTGTGATGCCACAGTGAACACCATCCTATAACTGGGTTACCCAGTTCCACTAGTAACTGCCAGTAAAGAACGTTAACTTAACCTTAGAAGATGTACCCCTGAGGTGCTGTGAAGTGGCTGTACGAAGAATCACAGACTTAAAATATGATTGGAATCTTTCAAGAGCACAAAGTTACACTAAAGTGTGATATTTGATTAGATATGCTATTTGATGAGATATACTATTATAACAAACCTGAGAACTAATGTGAGGGGTTGAAGGGGACCTATCGTGCAAAATTAATTTTTTGCACATTTTTATATTCCATTCAGTTCTCTACTCTTCTAGAAACAGGCCAAAAACCTGTCCAGCTGTTTTCTGGCAATAAGTTAATATTTTTGGTGGCTGGAACAGGAGTTGTTTCAAAAACCTCCCAATTATGATGTCACAATTGGTGGACGCACTGCCCCTCACCTAGCAACTCCGGCTACTTCAAAATTAGAAGTCAAGCATGTTTGGTCAGCTGGTTTTACTGCTGTATGCAATGTACAATGGCTGCTGGAAATTACAAGTGTTTGGTTGTTGATTTACTATTCAGAAACTGCTGCTGCATCCTTGATGGTTGTGCAGGAAGCTCCACTTCTTCTGCTTCTGGGTCTATCTCAGGGTCAAAGATGTTCAGTGTACAGTTGAAGATCTCTTTGCATTAATTTTCACTTGTATAAAGTGTGAATATAAATACTGAGTTGGGGTGGGGGGGACCAGCAATAGCTTATTTGCATGAAAGTGACAGAGCCCTAAAACTGCTCATTCTGAAAGGAGCTCAAAATACGCAGAACTGAGCAGGTGAAAATTCATTATCTGAGAATGATTTTGTGGAAATATGTAATGAACATGTTTTGTACAGCCCATAGACCTATCCTAACTTGTTTAAAAGGAAGCATAATAGGTCTCCTTTCAATTTTGTTTTTCTGGATCCTGTCTCTTTAAGATGTTCAGATGAGAGCTTAAGGATTAGATTCTGATGAGAGAACTGTGACAACAGCACTCCACTGAGAACAGGTGGCATGAGTGGCTGGTCCAAAGCAGTCTTATAGGTTTTATGCAGAGACCCAACTGATTTTGCACACAAGCATTCATCAGCAGGTAGTTCAAGCAACCTGCATAAAATTGATTGTTTCTTATTGCAATATCAATATCACTGAAATAGATGTTTTCATCAGAAGAACCAGTATGACTAGGATTTAAATTTAACAAGTAGGAGACAAAACAAATACAAACTAGCCATCAAATAACATACTCATAAAAATAATATACTTCCACAAAGAATGTGAATGGATGAGTTTGGTTTTGGAAGTTTCAAAGCAAAAATGTTCTTTGGCTTTGATGCACAATATGGTAACATTAAATAAACTGACCACCACATTTTAAATGTTATTCAAGTGTCACATTCTGAAATTATGTGAAGCTGTGAGATCTTTACCCCATTCTGCCATCTGGGGGAAAGTGGTGAGAAAAGCATGTTAAAATGTGTAGAGGAATTATTATAAAGCAGGAGAAGAGGTACCAACTGCCTACACAGTGCTAAAAAATGAAATGAATATACAAACAGTATGTAAATGGAAACAATCGTGGATTCTGAAAGAGAGTTGAGATTAGAGTTCTTAGAAAAGGTTTGCTGCCATCTGGTGACACAAACCCTCAAACTCAGCAAGATGAACAGTGTCATGAAAAAGTATTTGCAGCTTTACTGATTTCTTCTGTTTTGGCTTTTTTGTCTCCTTTACATGTTTCAGATCATCAAGAAAATTTTCAATATCAGACAAAGAAAACCAAAGCAAATGCAAAAAGCAGTTTTCAAATGATGGTTTCATTTATTGAAGTAAAAAAAAACAGTTTGTTTTGCTGGCAACTACTGATCTATCTATCTATCTATCTATCTATCTATCTATCTATCTATCTATCTATCTATCTATCTATCTCTGAATTAAAATATAAATGTATATCATATGCTACGGAAAATTTCATTGAAGCACAGTATGATCTGTATGAGATCATACTGTATGGATCTCTTACAAAAACAATAATAGTAATTACTACTCTTTCCGGTGTGCAGTATTCAGTCGCATCGAATCCAGAATTAGAAATAGCTTCAAATGCAAAAAAGCTTTGTTAAGTAGTATATAAAGAACCCTTAACCATTCAAAGATAATAACACTCCATTTGGTATCTATAAAATGGACATTTTATAGCAGCTGATGAAAACACCACCATCCCCCTACCCTCATTTTCACACCCCTGCTGGGCTTTAGGATCTGAACACCTGTTTCATTGTGGAGCTACAAACAGAGAGATGTTCCAGCTCTTTGTTTAAATCAACACAAACACACTCCAGTGAAGCATTTCTGGTTGCTTCTGGGTTACAGCTTGGATTTTTTATATGACAGGTGACAACTGACTTTAATGTTGTTGAATGGAAATCTTTTTATTTGGTTCTCTGACAGAAACTTGAATCAGTTTCAGTAATGTAAATCCCATGTTTTTGATAATTTTGTTACATTATTCATTAAGACTTGAATTACTTTTATGTTTTTAGAAGTTTCTGATTTGTAGTTATCAGAACTGTGCTTTTAAACAATGTGTTAGAAATTGATTTGAAACCCTTTCTATTAAATATATACAGTATCATTTTGTTTCTCATCTGTTCTCATCTGTTGGGACATGAAGTGTTTCTTTTTGAGATCTGTTCACCTACTTCATGCTGTTAGGCAAGTTCTGCATCATTTCTCAATACTAATCAGGCCTGGGTGTGGCGCTTGAGATTAGCTAATCTCAATAGAAATTGGAGTTTGGAGATGAGTAATATCTCTTATACCAAACAAAAACAGAACACATTTGGAAGTGATTTTACATTTCCTTTATTTAAGATACTCCAGGTAATCATTCTTTCAACCGAACCATTCATCTTATATGTTATTAACAGTTGTAGAGCATGTTGACCCTTGTGATATCCCAGCAGGACAACCCGTGCCTCTGGCCAATCTGGACATTGGGATTGGGGATGAGGGTGATGGTCTCCCTTCCATAAGCAACGGCGAAGGCATCTCTTCCGTAGTGCATGATGGAGGAATAGTTGTAGGGGGTGTTGAGGTTGTTGGTGTCGTGCTTATTGAAGTTGTTAGCGCTATTAGGGATGATGTTTGCCCAGTTGATCCTGATGTAGCTGTCGCGGTCGCTCCTGGTCTGCTCGTGCTGGAAGCCCAGAGCGTGGTTGAGCTCGTGCATGGTGATTTCGCTGTAGATGCAGCCCTGCTTGTTGAGTGAGAGCTCCTGCATGCCTCCTGTTTTGCCCAGCTTGGACCAGCATCCCTGTTTGCTCACAACGCTGATGAAGTCTCGCTCATTGGTACGTTGCTGGAAGTGAACGCAGGTACTGCTGGCGAAGGCCCTCATGCCGGTCTCAATGGTCTGTCTCTCATAACTGCTGAACTCCCGGCCAATTACATAAGGAACCACCACATAGCCATTGGAGGCTTTTGTCCATAGGCAGCTCTTGTACCAGCACTTCCTGGCATTTCTGTCTGTGGGAGCCACTATGTCTCCTTCTAGCACCATTTCATCTGAGCCATCATTGGCAGTCAGAATCTTGGTGGTTATGTCTACATTGTGTGCTCCTTCTTCTTTCTCCTCTTCATGGTCTCCTCCCTCCTCGAGAGGAAGTGTCTGAGAGAGGCCAAGCAGGAGCAGCAGCAGGAGGCTGGTGGAGGGAATCATCTTCAGGGTTGATGTGGAAACTCAGGAGCTTCTGGAGAGAACTGCTGTGGAGAGACTCCTTGAAGCTTGATGTCTGGTTCTGTTTAGTCCCGGACATTTATACTTTCCTGTACAGGTGTGTCTGCAGGTGGATTATGGGTTTGGGTCTGCTTTGTTAGGCCTAAAATAAACCTGTAAAGGGAGGACTCCACAGACAAACCTAGTCTTTAAACATGGTTTGTGATCACTGGTTATTGAGTGGATAAAACAGCATTAAAGGCTGGGTCTGGTTGCACTAAACTTATTTGCTCAGCCAACAGTAACAATAGGTGAACTCTGTGTAACTTTTCAGCTGTTCAAGTGGAGAGAGATCACTTTGTAGCTTTATTACAGTTTTTCTCAGTCACTTTGGTGCATTTCTTGAATCATCCTCGACATTTGCAAAACAGTAAGTGCATTTCTCAAAACAGTTCGTACAAACAGCAAAACATCATGGATTACCTGTAAAAACCAGTCTCTTTCTCAAATCCTTAGTTCATCTCTCAAAATTAAATATGTGTCAATGAACATGTCAGGGCCTCAGAATGACAAGTCCTTGTTTCATTGTGTATAAGACAGTCAAATCGCCTTAAGGAAAACTTTACATGCAGTGCTGTAGGAATAACAGTGCAGTCTTCCTACAGCTCCTCATGTTCATGTCTGTTGGGCCACAAACTCTCATCCACATCAGAATGAATGTCATCTCTGGCATTGCAGAGTGGAAAGAAACTTTTTGGAATGAGGAGTAAAGTGAGGGAAAATCCACCAGCATTCTGTCAAGGGCCACAAACCATTGCCTGATGATGCTGGAGCGATGGAAACTGGCATCTGTCCTCAGCCTCTTCTGCCTCTTCCTCTGTTTTGCCTCCTAACTCATCTGTCACAGCCTCACTCCCTTTCCTCATCCTCTTCTTCTCTTTGGCTGTTGATTCTTTTCAAATCCTTGTCCTTCCATTGTCAGAAATGTAATATTGTGTTGTGTTCCAGCTACGTACACAATATTCTTTCCAGCTGATTGTTCATGGCACTGTTGAGCTATTTCAGAAAACTGGTTGATCTAATGCGTCACACATTTACCTATGCGGGGAAAACTCAAGATTCACCTGGAAGCAATTTATCAGTTCAGGACAGTTTTAGAAAAAAGTCTAATGGAAATGTATAGGAATATGCTTGACATATTATGACAACTTGTTCAAGCATTTTGCACGTAAATACTTATACGACAAACTCATGCTTAATTGTTGTGGAGGTTAAGACTATTCAACAGAGACCCATATAATTCATTTGATTAACATGACAAAAATCCATTGAAAATGTAGGAAAAAGCAGAGAATTGCACATAATCACTTGCATGATGTACAAAAGCATTTGCAAAGTTGCTCAAAGGAATCAGAAATTGCTTTTTTGGTATGCACAGGTGACACAATGATCTGAAGATTGAACAAGTAGTTTTGAGAATTTCAATTCTGTTCTGAGAAATGCACCAAAGCGACTGAGAAAAACTGTAAGCTATTTCAGAAAACTGGTTGATCTAATGCTTCACACATTTACTTAAGGTGGAGAAACTCCAGATTCACTTGGGTGCAATTTATCAGTTCAAGAGAGATTTAGAAAAAAGTCTAGTGGAAATTTATAGAAATATGCTTGACATATTATGAGAACTTGTTTTAGCATTTTGCATGTTAGGACTTATACGATGAACCTATGCTTAAATGTTGTAGAGGCTGAGACCATTCAATAGAGACCCATATAATACATTTTGATCAATGTGACATAAGCAAATGAAAATGTTGAAAATAGTAGAGAATTGTACATAATCACTTGTATGGATGTACAAAAGCATTTATTGTACAACTTGTTCGCAGAAATGAGAAACTATTTTTTTTGATGTACACAAGTACACAATGATCTGAAGATTGAACAAGTAGTTTTGAGAATTTCAGTTCTGTACTTAGAAATGCACCAAAGCGACTGAGAAAAACTGTCAAAGCAGCAGCAGGTTAGACTACAACACAGGTTAGATGAGATAAAGATGATTGGCACTTGTGTCAAAGGTAATGTACAATTGATGTTTTCATTGTTGGATGTGGGTGAGACCAGGACTGTGGGGGAATATCCCATTTTTCTTTTTTCTATTTTACTGCTCTTGTCCCCCTTGTTTCTTTTTTGATTTCTCTCTCTATCTCTCCCTTTTTGCACTTTGCATTGACTTCCATTCATTTTTCATTTACGTATATATCCGTGACTCTGACCCTGCACATAACCTAAACTCAATTCACACCTGTGTTCTCATTTCATTGCTTATTACATCCAAAAATGTTGAACTAGTTGTAAAAATCTGTCAAACAAAGTGTATGCATTTCTTCATCATTCTTTCCTGAACATGTCTCCCAAAATGAACAATTTCTCTCAGCTCAACCTCAGCTTTAACTGATTAAATTGTTTACAGATGTGCACAGCTTTACCCAAAGGGTATTTCTTACTACTTACTAGTAAATACGTTGCTTTTACACAGTGCTGTGCACAAATTACAACTGCAAACCACATATATTTGGTAAAAATGTAAAATATGTATATTCAGTGTCTTTTACTTCTTTACCCTTACTTGCTGTTACTGTAGATTTCAAATGACTGTACAAACAGTGTTTAGCAGTGTCTCGAGCACTTTCATGTGTCACCATTTGACTTTTTTGCATTGGAAAACACTTCCAGAATGAACTGTCATAATGAAAACATGACCAAGCTGTTTGACTATCTTGTTCATAAACAACGGTGTCAGCACTTTTAATTTTGATAACACTGACATTTTCATTGACACAAATACTTGCTTTTGAGGAATGAACTATTTTGAGCAACTGATGCAGGTTATCAACTGGGTTTTGCAGTTTGATCTTGTGGTGCAACATTAAGTTTGTCAGGAATCTGGGAGGTGGGGGTTGCGTTTGTGTGGTTGGTTTTCTGTTTGTACCCCATTTTTCCACCAGAGGTCGCTGGAGAACCAGAGCTGTTGGCCTCCTGGAGTGCAGTGCTGAACGAGTGTGCTTCTGCACTTCTGCACACCGGTTGAATCGGACAAAATCGAGCCACCCCCCCCCCAAAAAAAAAAAAAAAAAAAAAAAAAAAACAAAAAAAAAAAAAAAAAAAAAAAAAACAAAAAACTTTTGAGTGTATCCCAGCTTTAGTTCTTTTATTTTATTTTTATTTTTTACTCTTCATTTAACATTTTTCTTTGTTATAAGAAAACATACAAAATACGCAGAACTTGGGGCACTATATTTTATTTCAGTGGGCAAATTAAAAAACAAAAGCAAAAACAATAATTACACTTCCTTACTCTTAAAAGTAAACCATTTAGCTCAGTGTTTATTGAAAGTGTATCCTTTGATTTCAGGTTCTCCATAGTGTATCTCCTCCACAATACCGTGCCAATATTCCACGGGGCGGAGTCTCTTTTTGCCAAGTCCGTGTTATAGCTTTTTTTGCTTGCGATAAAATTTTAAAGAGATACGGGTCTTATTTTTGAAGCACCTTTCCAGATACTAGTCCCAGCAGGAGGATTTTAGGAACCCTGGGGATGACTTGACCCAATATTGTCCCAATGGATTGACAGATTCCATCCCAGAATGGTGCGAATTTTGGACGGGAACAAAATATATGGGAGTGATAGGAGTTCTGATGGCCACGGTTTTTTCAACAATGCTGTTGTTCTCTTTGTCTGTTCATAATTTGTGGTGTAATAAAATAATAATAAAAAAAGGGACTGTCAACTGAATCCCCTCATTTTTTTTTTTAGAACTAGTGGATGTCTGTTGTGTTACATTGAAAGCCAGTGACCGTCTGACATTTACACATTTTTACAACTCCCCTTCCCATTTTGACCTAATATACAAGGTATTGTTATCGTTTTGTTAGCTTTAGTTATTTTAACACAGCTCTTCTGTTTAGATTTTTATCCAGCTGGACTTTGCACAAGGCAGAAAAAAAATGATTTAAACTCAAAGGACTTCCTGGCAAGATAATGGTTAAATCATTAAAAATAAATATATTTTGGTCAATAGACATTTGTTAATTGGCTAATTATTACCAGCATCAAGATGAACAAAGATTTTAAGAAATACAGTTTTAAAACTCAAAAACTAAAATGTTCTATGATATGGTTAAGAATGATTCTCCAGGTAATCACGCCTGGGCATGGCTACTGAAACTGAACTCAACTTTATAAAATCTGGACTAATTTGTTCCAGAAATTTGTTCCACCACACCATTGTGTGTAAGCCTCCTCCAAGCACCAGGTAACGTTATTTGTATCTTTTGAACACTTTGAAAATATATTATGTTTAGATTTTTTACCATTCATTCTTTAGGAAGGTATTAGGTATATAAGAGGAGCAAAAACAGAATACATTTGGAAGTGGTTTTATATTTCCTTTATTTAAGATAATCCAGGTAATCATTCTGTCACCTGAACCTCTAAAATATTTTTAGAACATTTTCATTCATCTTATATGTTATTAGCAGTTGTATAGCAAGTTGACCCTTGTGATATTCCAGCTCTTTGTTCAAATCAACACAAACACACTCCAGTGAAGCATTTCTGGTTGCTTCTGGGTTACAGCTTGGATTTTTTATATGACAGGTGACAACTGACTTTAATGTTGTTGAATGGAAATCTTTTTATTTGGTTCTCTGACAGAAACTTGAATCAGTTTCAGTAATGTAAATCCCATGTTTTTGATAATTTTGTTACATTATTCATTAAGACTTGAATTACTTTTATGTTTTTAGAAGTTTCTGATTTGTAGTTATCAGAACTGTGCTTTTAAACAATGTGTTAAAAATTGATTTGAAACCCTTTCTATTAAATATATACAGTATCATTTTGTTTCTCATCTGTTTTCATCTGTTGGGACATGAAGTGTTTCTTTTTGAGATCTGTTCACCTACTTCATGCTGTTAGGCAAGTTCTGCATCATTTCTCAATACTAATCAGGCCTGGGTGTGGCGCTTGAGATTAGCTAATCTCAATAGAAATTGGTTCCACACCACCAGTGTGTCAACCTGCCATTGTATATAACTCTCATCCAACCATCAGGTGTAGACCTTGTTTATACTCATTATTTAAGAGTGTTACATACTGACAAAAGGCCTAATATAAGTTTGGAGATGAGTAATATCTCTTATACCAAACAAAAACAGAACACATTTGGAAGTGATTTTACATTTCCTTTATTTAAGATACTCCAGGTAATCATTCTTTCAACCGAACCATTCATCTTATATGTTATTAACAGTTGTATAGCAAGTTGACCCTTGTGATATCCCAGCAGGACAACCCGTGCCTCTGGCCAATCTGGACATTGGGATTGGGGATGAGGGTGATGGTCTCCCTTCCATAAGCAACGGCGAAGGCATCTCTTCCATAGTGCATGATGGAGGAATAGTCGTAGGGGGTGTTGAGGTTGTTGGTGTCGTGCTTATTGAAGTTGTTAGCGCTATTAGGGATGATGTTTGCCCAGTTGATCCTGATATAGCTGTTGCGGTCGCTCCTGGTCTGCTCGTGCTGGAAGCCCAGAGCGTGGTTGAGCTCGTGCATGGCGATTTCGCTGTAGATGCAGCCCTGCTTGTTGAGTGAGAGCTCCTGCATGCCTCCTGTTTTGCCCAGCTCGGACCAGCATCCCTGTTTGCTCACAACGCTGATGAAGTCTCGCTCATTGGTACGTTGCTGGAAGCGAACGCAGGTACTGCTGGAGAAGGCCCTCATGCCGGTCTCAATGGTCTGTCTCTCATAACTGCTGAACTCCCGGCCAATTACATAAGGAACCACCACATAGCCATTGGAGGCTTTTGTCCATAGGCAGCTCTTGTACCAGCACTTCCTGGCATTTCTGTCTGTGGGAGCCACTATGTCTCCTTCTAGCACCATTTCATCTGAGCCATCATTGGCAGTCAGAATCTTGGTGGTTATGTCTACATTGTGTGCTCCTTCTTCTTTCTCCTCTTCATGGTCTCCTCCCTCCTCGAGAGGAAGTGCCTGAGAGAGGCCAAGCAGGAGCAGCAGCAGGAGGCTGGTGGAAGGAATCATCTTCAGGGTTGATGTGGAAACTCAGGAGCTTCTGGAGAGAACTGCTGTGGAGAGACTCCTTGAAGCTTGATGTCTGGTTCTGTTTAGTCCCGGACATTTATACTTTCCTGTACAGGTGTGTCTGCAGGTGGATTATGGGTTTGGGTCTGCTTTGTTAGGCCTAAAATAAACCTGTAAAGGGAGGACTCCACAGACAAACCTAGTCTTTAAACATGGTTTGTGATCACTGGTTATTGAGTGGATAAAACAGCATTAAAGGCTGGGTCTGGTTGCACTAAACTTATTTGATCTTTAACCGAGAGCATATCAGCTGTCAGAATAACATCAAAACTGAAAACATACCATTGGGTCCATTGGTTCCTTAAATACTTTGAACAACTAGAGCCCTGATCTTAAATGCATTGTTTGATAGCTGTGACCACATTGGAATATATTGACTTTGAGTTTGTGTGTAGGACTGGACTGAATTGACTGTGGATTTACTTTGAAGGCACATAATTATATACTTGAATTGAACTGAACTGAGAGGCAGAGGATCTGATGGACAAATATCGCCAGTGCACTCAACAAATGTAATGTCCAACAGAAACAAGGACATTGTTGTGATGAACAATACAGAGTCTCTTGTGCCAGACACGAGATCTGCCAACTACAGTTAAAGGAAACTATTACGACTAATAACGTCACAGAACTTCACTTTAAAACATTTGAACTAACCCTTTAAGATAACACTGTTTTTAGTTTGGCAGTCTTGTGTTACTTTATATACAGCTGAATCACATAAAGGTATAATAAGGTTCAAGTACTTAAAAAGTACCATTCAATTTAATGCATCTTTATACTATATATTTACAAAATTCTGCAGTATAAATTTTATTAATTACCTTAGTAGAGCTGTAATATACAGTGGTATATTATCTTAGCAACAGTTGGAACAACCGTTGCTATTGTGTTCTATAGAAAAGTGATTATATCATGTTATAGATGAACATTTTACGTTTTTGTGCAAACAGGATGTGATATTTGCATGTTGGGATTATTTTTAAAAAATTACTTTGGTAGAAAAAAAAAAGTAAAAGTAATTGCAAAATTACCATTACTTAAGGGCTGTTCCATCTTAACATTTTGACACTCACAACTAATATTATTTTCTTTCAAAATATTTTATAGTTACACAATTATTAAACATTCTCTGACTAATTCATATCATAGAAAAGCAAACATCTAACATTCTGTCTTTTGGGAATTACATTGCTTATCTTCTTGATCTGTGTTTGATTATTTAGTGGTTTGCCTGAGCAATAATGCATTATGACCCTCTTCTCTCAGTGAACCTTGTGATTAAGAGGCATCCTAAAATAATGTCCTCAGTGGGCTTGCTCTGCATCAGCAGGCACTGTGCTGGACCCTAAATCACGGGTGCAACTCAGAGGGACGCAGTGAAAAATGGACGCCCTGTCTGCTGAGTCCACACTTCACCTGATTTATTGTCCCTCCCTCAGATGCTATCGAGTCCTGATCAGGCATCTTAATTGTTTGAGGATTATTGTGAGAGAAAAAAAAAAAGCTGCATGGAAGTGATGGTATTTGATCGTGGCACTCATATATTAGAAACTGATCCTTTAGGTTTTTTATTGCTCCATGTTTTTATTTCTACTGTTTGACTGAATGCTAGACATTATTTATTTACTTATTTATTTCAAGTGGATTCTTGACAATTCTAGGCATCAAAAATGTCCAACAAATGTAGGCTACTCACCCCACTATCTTCCTACTAAGCCCATCTCAGAATCAACACCCTGAGTGTCAACAAAGCCTAACGCTCACAACTAGATCTTACTTAAATAAGGTGTGAAGGTGATGTTCCAAAAATATCGAAAATAGAAAAGGGGCAGGAAATGATTTGGTTGTCCAAAAGCTTCAGTTTAATTAAGTCATACATTGTTTATTACTTTTTGTTTGTCTTTGATTAGTAGATGCTACTTGAGGCAAAAAATGCCAGTTGAATAAAATTACAGGTTTTCCAATGATCCAGGAAAATAATGAATGTGTGAAGTTCTGAGTGAACTAAATAATAATAAACATCTGGTTTTTCTTGATATTAACCATGATATACTGTTGAACTTTACAGCGTTTTTTTTTTTTTTTAACTCAAATTGTACCTACAAATATGCCAAAAATGATTATTCCATGAATACATATTAGGAAGTATTTCAATACCTATTTATTTTGTGTATATATATATATATATATATATATATATATATATATATATATATATATATATATATATATATATATATATATATATATATATACACACAAAACTTTTTGTCTCTACAGTCACTACATCAGTAACATGTATCACCAACACTTACACCAATATAAAGCGTACAGCTGATCAGTTTGATGTTCTGCTGTTTCAGCAAGCTTTTGAAATGATCCGTGATAAACTCAATGATTCAGTGTATGAGACTGTGGGAAGTGGGCGAGCTACAGCCCTTGAGCCCTTGTGGATAACATATAAAACATGTTGAAAGTAAAAGTAAGGACAAAAAACAAAACAAACAAACAAACAAAAAAAAACCATCAAGACATTAAATGTAAACAGTTAACAAAAAAATCTAATGTTTTGTCAACTTATAAAAACAATTTGATATAAAGACACTTAAAAAAAATAATGCCTCATCAATTTTGGTTGAGCTATGAAAAGAACTTTAGAAAAATATAGATACACATTTATATAAAGTTCCCTTCCCACTGCATTATGAGAGGGATATCACTTCATGAGTACATAATCTAAACTATATTTGTTATTTTGAATGGATCAAGTAGCCTGTCTGCTGCAGCTGCTTGTTTTGGTAAATATAATCTACATTTGTCTTGGACATATGTATTGAGGGAACATTAAGCACATCTGTCCACACAAGGTGGATTTCAAAGGCCACTTTTAGTATGCCAATAAAACAGTTAAACCTGTAATGTTTTCTAAATCCTCCATAGAGACAGAACTATATGTGAATTGTAGCTTTAATTTGGATTAATTTTCATTTGAATACAGTTTTGCCATATATTATGTGATGTTTCAAAATGACCACATGTAAGAATATTTTTTAAAAGAATAGCTAGAACCAGGCTAGGATTGAATCCCAAATTGACATTTGTGGGAAAATTAGAATTGTATGTTAATTTAAAAAAAAAAAAAAAGTGTTAGAGTCTATTTTGTTTAAAATTCATGTCAAAATTCTGGGCAGCAAGTTTGTGACTGGGTCATTCTGGTGGTTCTGCTTTTTATGTTGAGGTATTTTTGATAACAAACAGTTTTTATTTTTGTTTTTAATGCCCTTATAAATAAAAATGTAAGGGAAATGAAGCACATGAATTACCCCCCAGGTAGTCCAGTAGGGGGCAGCAGGCCTTTGACCAGCAGGTGTTCCTCCTCCACAGCAGCCATCTTCAGTTGGTCCCTCCTTCAAGTATCAGTTCAGTTCAGTTTATCTATGTAGCACCAATTCACAACACGTCATCTCAAGGCACTGCGCAAATAAATAAATAAATAAATAAATAAATAAATAAAAACAGAATAATTGACCACTGCAGACATGTCGAGTCAGACCTAGAGAAGTCAAAACAAGGCAATGAAAATATAATGATACTGTAGGCCTTTTTGCAGTTTTCTAGAAGTAAATACAGTACATAAATGTACATATCTAAAATGAACTCATTGAACATATAATACTGAAAGAAGCCTTTGGATTTCAATTCGTAGCAGAATGCTCTAAAATGGAGATTACATCTAAAACTTCCAATGATAAAGCACAGATGCACTACATTAGCCTATTATATAACTCAAGTATGCTAATAATTGCACTAAAGTATAGTGAATAAACTGTTACCTTCTTAATTAATGCCTTAGTTACTCAAAAGAAACTAGCTGCTTAAAAAGCAATCACTAATTCAGCCTGTTAGCTTTGTTTTTGAGAAGAGAATTTTTATTAGTCCAATAACCACTTTCATTTAAAAGGATCTCTTACTCATCTATTTGAATAGCTCACAGTGATGTGAAAAAATAGGACTCCATATGAAAGTCTTTGTGTTTTTCTAGAGCGTGTTTGAAAAAAATGTGAGACTGTCTGTAAATAAATTCAATTTGAAGCAGAACTCGGTCCAGGCAGAGACCACATTTTTATTCTCTTGAGAGAGCGGGGTGAGTTGCAACAGGCCGTGGCTACATACAAGAAACCCCTCAGACATTTTTTGGAAAAGGAGGAATGGGGGCAGACTTCCATCAGAGAGCGTCTCATCAAGGTATTTTAACCACCTCTCATTCATTCACTCCTCCTTGGATTCTCCTGTTATTCCATGGTTCCTGGTCTGTGTTTGTTCCTTGATGCTCTGTTCTCTGCCTGTACCTCAGCCCAGATCATTTCTTTATTTGTAAGCTTTCAGTTTTGTTTCTAAAGAACCTTGAGCAAAAGGGGTAAGACTAGGTGTTAGTCGGTAGGGTATCCAAAACTTTTCTTCAGCCTAAAAAGTATGTTTGTGTTAAGATTCTTCTATACATGTACTAGTACATCTCAAAAATTTTTAATATTGCATAAAAGTGCAATATTTCTTGCCAGTCATCTCAGAAAGTGAAACTCATATAGGCTATTATATAGAATCATCATACATTGCAATATAGTTGAAGTCTTTGTTTCTTGTAATTTTGAAATAAGGCTTACAGATAATAAAAACCCAAAATTCAGTGTCTCAGAAAATTAGAATAATGTGAAAAAGGTCATTAATGGAAACTCGTGGTGTCACACCCTAATCAGCTAAGTTAACTCAAAACACCTGCAAAAGTTTCCGGAGCCTTTAACCCTGTGGTGTCCAAAGTCGGTCATCAAGGGCTGGGATCCTGCATGATTTAGTTCTCTCCCTGGTTCAACACACCTGGATCAATTGATGGCTCATTAGCAGGCCTCTGCAGAACATTGACATGCTGAGGAGGTAGTTACTACCAGCCGGGAGAGAACTTAAACATGCAGGATGCCGGCCCTCGAGGATTGACTTTGGACACCATTGCTTTAAACGGTCTCTCACTCTGGGTCAGTAGGACACAATCATGGTGAAGACTGCTGACTTGAGAAAAAGACTCTCAATGTCTCTCTTCTGGAAAGAGATGTCCAGAAGAGAGTCATTGACACCCTTTACAAGGAGGGGAAGCCACAAATGGTCATTGCTGAAGAAGCTGGTTGTTCACAGAGTTCTGTATCTGAGCATATTAACAGAAAATTAAGTGGAAGGAAGAAGTGTGGTAGGAAAAGGTGCACCAGCAACAGGGAGAACTGCAGCCTTAAGAGGATTGTCAAGTGAAATCCATTCCACTGTGCACAGACAAATGCTAGACATTGGCTACAAATGTTGTATTCCCCATGTCAAGCTACTGCTGAACCAGAGACAAAATCAGAGGCCTCTTACCTGGACTAAGTTGAAAAGGAGCTGGACTGTCATGCAATGGTCAAGAATCCTCTTTTCAGATGAAAGTACAGATTACATTTCATTTGGAAATCAAGGTCCGAGGGTCTGGAGGAAGAGTGGAAAGGCACAGAATCCACGTTGTTTGAAGTCCAGTGTACAGTTTCCACAGTCAGTGATGGTTTGGGGTACCATGTCATCAGCTGCTGTTGGTCCACTGGGTTTTCTGAAGTCCACAGTCAATGCAGCCATTTTCCAGGATTTTCTGGAGCACTTCATGCTTACCTCTGCTGACAAGCTGTATGGAAATGCTGATTTAATTTTCCAGTAGTACTTGGCATCTGCCCACACTGCCAAAGGTACCAAGAGCCGGTTCAATGACCGTTATGTTACTGTTCTTGATTATCCTGCAAACTCCCCTGACCTTTTAACCCCATAGAAGATCTATTGGCTGTTGTCAAGAGGAAGATGAGGGACATCAGACCAACAAGGCAGATGACCTGAAGGCAGCTATCAAAGCAACCTGGGCTTCCACTGCACCTGCGCAGTGCCACAGGTTGATTGCCTCTATGCCACGATGCATTGATACAGTAATTTAATTACATAATTAATAATTTGATTACTTCAAGGTTTGCAGCAAGATGTTGCAGATTTTCTTTAAGTTTGTTGTTGAGAGCGTCATCTCTTCTGCCATCATCTGTTGGGGCAGCAGCATCAGAGCCAGGGACCTAAAAAGGCTCCATAACCTGATAAAGAAGGCTGGTTCTGTTCTGGGGACGACTGTGGGACCTCTGGAAATGATGATGCAAAGACACAAAATCCAAGAAAATTATGGACAACCCTGATCATCCTCTTCATGAAACGGTCACTGACAAACATTGTCTTCAGTCAGAGGCTTATTCAAACTTGTTGTAAAACTGACTGCTACAGGAGATCTTTCCTGACCACAGCTATCACCCTCTACAATAACTCTTTAATGAAATGAGTTACATCAACATTTAATTTCCCATTGGGATCAATAAAGTATATCTGAATTTGAACTGAACTGAATTGAATTCAGTTAAGAGGAGGCCCAACCAAGTACTGAGTGCATAGAGATGTACATAGCTTCCAGAAGCCCGACATTTGTTTTGAAAAAATCTGTTTTTGATTGGTCTAATGTGAGATTCTTATTTTCTGAGACACTGAATTTTAAGTTATCGTTACCTGTAAGCCATAATCATTAAAATAGCAAAAAACAAACAAAAAAACAAAAAACAAAAACAAACAAAAAACAACAACAACAAAAAAACTTGAAATATTTTACTCTATTTATAATGAATCTATAAATCACTTGTTCCACTTTCTGAGATGGCTGGCACTTTTACGCAATATTCTACTTTTCTGAAATAAATATATCATGTTCAGAAAACTAGAATATTATTGGAAAGTGCATTTAATTAAACACATTGTATTGGTTAATTTCACAGACTGCTGTTTTCAAGCCTTTTTTTTTTTTTTTTTTTTTTTTTTTTTTTTTTACTATTAGTTCTTCTGATGATACAGTTATTGAGAATACAACATTCAATATTAGAATATCACATCAGACCAATAAAAAATATCTTAATACAGGAATGTGGTCTTAATAATGAGCGTGTTTAATAACTGCTATAAGGTTGTCATTTTCAAAAGGTTCTTTTAATCTGACAAGACGAATAAATATGACTGTATATCGAGAGCACAGCAGTCTTTCTGGGTGGCAATGCAGCATCCCGGATGTAGGGAAGCAGCATCCAGTCATCGTACATATTGGAAGCCGTCATCCATACACGCGCAGCTACGTAGGCTGACATCCACTGAGAGGACTGGTGAGGAGGAGGAGGAGATGTCTCTGACGGTCTCTGTGTTTGTGTACTCCTGGGCGGACTGTGCTCATCTCTACAATCCCAGCCGAGACGTTCTGTTCGGAAGAGAAGGTTCTATCTGGTTCTTCTCGCAGTAGCGCAGCTTCATCATCATCCTAACCAGATGCTCTCCGCCGGACCGGACCCGCTCAGTTTCACACCGACCGACCCCAGCGGAGCCTGAGCCCGAAGGATGCAGGTTAAAAGCCAGATTTGCACAGAGAGGAGCAGCACGGACGACCCGGAGCAAGATGACAATCAGAAGAAGACCTCCTGTTTTTCCAACATTAAGATTTTCCTGGTGGCGGAATGTGCGCTCATGCTGGCACAGGGCACCGTGGGCGCCTATCTGGTGAGTTAAATGTTCGTCTGATGAAGGGTCACAGCAACGATGCGGCACTTCATCTGATGCCATATGATTCCCATCCCATTGTCATAATGCCATCCTTCAGTAAACACGGCTATTGATTGATGGCTTGCTGCTTCATCCATGAGGGCCTGTGTGTGTGCGGTCTGCGCGACAACCAGCCGAGTCACAGCGCCAGTGTGCTCCACGTTGTTTGGAAAATATCTCTATGCGTCTGTGGATAGTGTGAAGCAGATTATGAAACTGGAGTTCATCCATTCTACCGGCTCTGCTCCCCTCTGCACAGAAAAGCCTCAATAAATAATGCAGGAGGCCTTTCACACTGGTGTACACAGGCCCAGGAGATGACGTGATCTCCACAACACAAGAGATTTTTTCCTCATTAACACCACATTTCCTTTGACAGTGCCTCCCCCACTGCTCTGATATTAATAGATCAGCAGCAGCATTTGGTTCCAACCCTGTTCTGTTGAACAGTGAAGAAAACAGGAAAATGAGTTTATGACTTCTGGCAGAATTCAATTTTTATCACATCTAATCCAAAACCTCTGATGTCATTTTAAGTTGCAAGTGAAGCCTCATCCTCAGCTAGTGCAAGGCTTTCTATTGGATCATTTCGTTTCTACCCAACCATTTCCTGAAAGGCACTAGAGTGATTTATTTTCCATATGAAAGCTAATTCCACTGATAGCTATCAAAACAGTCTGATTACTAGAAATTCCCGCATGTTCAATACAAGATTTTATTGAGCAAAAGGACACTTTTTTAGCTGTCTTTGAATGCATCCTGAAGTAGAAACTATTAGAACTGAGTCATGCATGTTCACTATGACAATAGGGCAGGAGTGTCCAAACTTTTTCAAATAGGGGCCACAAATATGAAGTTAAAAGTTGTTGTGGGCCATAAAAATGTGATATGAAACATGCAAAAGCAATTCCATTGTAAAAACAAACTAAATATACAATATCTTAATGAAATGTACTGGCCTGATTTCTAAGACAGAAAGTAACTGTAAGTCATTTTAAATGTATTCTATGCTACAAGATTATGAGTAGTCCCTTTTTTTGGGGGGGTGTTTTTTTTTTTTTTTTTTTAAAAACACTCTTATTTAGCCTAGCTTAATAAATGGGTGCGCCCAATTCTCCTTTCAAGTAAAAGTTACTGGATGTTTGTGGTGCTATGTACTATCACATTAAAATTAAAATAAAAAATGTGGTTATTAAAAGCTAAATAGTTTGTGTGTTGCTTAAGTTTTCTATTTTAGGATTATTTTAATTTGTCTGCTTCTTTTTTTTTTTTTTTTTTTTTTTAATAAGGGAAAATTTCAGTTTAATTTGTTTTAAGGATACCACCGTCAACAGTCTGGTGAAATAAATTTGTGTTATTCTTGAATTTTGGACAAGAGCTGCACAGAATCATTCCAAGGCTTGCAAATGGCCCCTGTGCCGTGCTTTTGACACCCCTGATTTAGGGGGTTTTATTCCAGAATGTGAAAGCAGACCTACACAATGCTGCCATGTATTTCAGTAAAGTGACATCCTATCTGTCATGTTTTCTTGTTGTAATGTAATGTGATGTGATGTCTATTATTCAAAAAGTTTCTTCCCCTATGTTTTTTTTTGTTTGTTTTCCCACTTATAAGTTCAGACTTTGACTAGGCCACTTGAAAACCTTGGTTTCTTTGAAGCCCTTTGGAGGTGGATTTGCTGGTGTGCTTCTAATTGTTGTCCTGCTGCATAAAGCAAGTGGACCTAAACTTAAGGTCACCAACTGATGGCAGGATATTCTTCTTTGGGATTTTCTAATACAGAGCAGAATTCATGGTTTCATAAGTTAGTCAAGGAATCCAGGTCCTGAAGCAGCTAAGCAGCCCAGACCATCATACTACCATCACTATCTTTGACTCTAGGTATGATGTTCCTTTTTGGTAATGCTGTGTTCTTTTTGGTGAGCAGTGGGTTTGTCGTGGAAAGCTTCCATTGATGCCCTTTTTGTACCAGTCTCTTGTTCTTATTGCTGAATCATGAACAACAACCTTACCTGAGGCAAGTGAGGCTTGAAGGAGTTTTCTGAGTGACCTCCTAGATGAATTATTGATGGACTTTAGCAGCAATATTGGTAGACCTGCCATTCCTAAGAAGGTTCACCACTGTTCTCTGTTTTCTCCATTTGTGAATAATAGCTCTCACTGTGGTTCTTTACGATCCCATAGCCTTAGAAATGGCTTTCTAACCCATTCCTTCCTGATAGACAACAATAACTTTGTTTTTCTGTTGTTGAATTTCTCTAGATCAAGGTGTGACATTTTAACCTTATGACTACTTAAAGTTGTCAGACAGATTCATTTTAATTGATTTCTTGATTTTGTAGGTTGACATTGATTGATTAAAAAAATCCAAATGTATAACATTTGACTTGCCAATGAAAAGATCAGAGGCAGCCGGAGGAAAATAGTTACATTTTATTTATGTTAGATAAGTTTAGTTAGATATGGCAACTTTCATTCAAGACTTATGTCCAATGTTTATTCTTCTACTTGAACTAATGAAACTAATGAAACCCCAGTTCTCCCACACTACATACTTCACAGCTGGTTGACTGAATGTGTGTGTGTTGAACAGAAGCAGGAGATTTTTATGCTTAAATCCATGCACATTAGTATAATTCCTTAGGGTGGCACAAATCTGTCTTCAAGACTCTTGTATGAATTTGGGGGAATAGGATGGTAGAAGACATGTTAAAGCAGACGTCTCTATTTAGCTTTTAATTTATTATTTGCTATCCATTGTTTGCTGTTGTTGATTAGTTCAGAGGAAACTGAAGTTAGCATAATTCAGTTTGACTTGAAAATACAGTCTTTGAACAATTGCTAGGATTAACTGTGTGAGATAAAGTGGCCACAATGGTGGCCACTAGTCACATTACTGGTCACAATGATGATACTGGCTACTACGTGTAACACTCATTCTTTATCTGTTTTCATGCTAGGTAAGCGTTCTGACGACTCTGGAGAGACGTTTTAACCTCCAGAGTGCCGATGTGGGTGTCATTGCCAGCAGCTTTGAAATTGGCAACCTTGCCCTGATCCTGTTCGTCAGCTACTTTGGCGCCAAGGCCCACCGGCCACGGCTGATTGGCTGTGGGGGGATTGTGATGGCGTTGGGGGCACTGCTGTCAGCTCTGCCGGAGTTTTTGACTCATCAGTATGAGTACGAGGCAGGGGACTCGTGGCATGCCGAGGACGGTAGGGTCATCTGCTCCAACAAAACCAGGTCAGAGAATCGAGACTCTGGTTTTAACTGCGGCAACCGAGCCAACACCAACATGATGTACCTTCTGCTGATTGGAGCTCAGGTTCTGCTCGGCATCGGAGCCACTCCTGTACAGCCTCTTGGAGTATCGTACATCGATGACCACGTCCACAAAAAGGACTCTTCGTTGTATATAGGTGAGTCACTCGAAGGGTACAAAATGATAGTCAAGTGCCAGTTTCGGTACATAAAAAATATCATCCAAAAACCAGATAAAACTATTTTTTTCTGGTGTCTTGTACTTTTGATGTCCATCTGTTCCTTCATCCATCCATCCGTCCATCTCTCCATCCCTCAACAACATCCTAAACATTGTGAGGAGTTCTAAGGCATTCCCTTTGGGTGGGTGGGATAGATAATATCCCATCTCCCCTATGATGTACCTCCCCACCCTCTCTATAAAGCTGTGCCCAGCTGCCTGGTCAGGTGAGGGTCAGAACATAGATGGATTAGTAAAACAAGAGCCTTGCTCTTTGGCAAAGCTTTTTTTCACAACAGAAGAGAACATCACCTACATGACTGTTGACTAGGTCCTAATCCATTTAATCCATTTCCTGGTCCATCCTGTTAATATCCATGACTGAGACGACAAAGTACTTGAACTCTTCCAATTGACATGACTCCAAAGCAAGATCACTCCACCCAGATAGCGCAAACCTCCGACAAACAAACTGGGTTATACGGTGAATGTAGTGATGCACACGACATTACCTGAGACATTTGGTGACACATATTTGCCTTATTAGCCAATAATAAGGTAAAGAAGATAGGCAAAGAAATTTTAAACGAGTCATACATCAGGTCCATGAAGTTATTTG